>JAWNPQ010000163.1:0-1200000 GCA_035047465.1 Drosophila sordidula
TCATAACTTCTAAACGGAGCGTCTAATCGCAATTCGCCCATAGATGTAATAACTCTAAAATCACAAAAAAGTACAATCCATTAGATTGCGTAAAGAAGAAACAAAGTAAATTTTCTAAACTTTGGGAGTTTCTCATGTTTAAAATGAAAGTGAAAAAAAGGAAACTCTACACATACACAAAATTTACGGGCGCGCAGTATATATGTATATAAAATATTCTTTTATAACACATTTTCTTATTTAAAGAAGAAATAAACAAGGAAGAATAAACACGAAAAATATAGACTATTTTCCCTAACCGCACAAAACACTTCCTCCTTTCGGCTAAAGAAAACAGAGGTTCACTTACCTCTAAATTTCTCTACGTCCGTCCTGGAAAGTCCTGCGGTGTTTCTATGTTCCTTTTCTGTTTTTTTCTTCCCGTTGTCTTTTATTTCACTTGTTAAAAAAAATGTCTCTAACTTTCCTTTATGTCCTCGTAGTAATGTTCTGTTTGTGTTTTTTTTTAAATGTTTGTCTTTGTGAAACCACGCGTTTTTCTTTGCACTACGACACTCTCACTTCGGCTAGGGCTAGAATTAGACTCCTCCTCTTTCCTCTCA
The DNA here is from genome assembly GCA_035047465.1 of Drosophila sordidula. Classification (NCBI taxonomy): domain Eukaryota; kingdom Metazoa; phylum Arthropoda; class Insecta; order Diptera; family Drosophilidae; genus Drosophila; species Drosophila sordidula. Next base: position 603 of record JAWNPQ010000163.1, read on the forward strand.
AACATCGTCCGCTGCCCGAAAAATGCTCATTCTCTGCCAAAATCTGACTCAAGCTTGTGTTTGTAGCTCGGTCTCACTCAGCAGGTGTTCGCTTATCTGCACGCTTGCGTGCATTTTATTGCTGTAGCTGCGCAGCTTTGAGTGCATGCTTTCGTTCGTAGCTGCGCAGCTTCGGGCGCAAGCTTTCGTTCGTAGCTGCAGCTGCACAGTTTTGAGTGCATGTCTTTGGCTGCAGCTTTTGAGCGCTTGTTCGCTGCGCTGCTATTGGTCGTCGGTGGAACTTTGAGCGTTGGGTTTCTTCCATTAGAGATGCCGTCGTGGAACTTTGAGCGTTAGTTGTTATTAAAGATGCCGCCGTGGAACTGTCCGCCTAGCCCCCTTATATATACAAAGAAGAAAACGTTGTTGGGGTTTCTAGCTATAATAAAAATATTTGCAATGCTAAAACTAAAATAACAAAAATAAATTTCCGCCTCGGGGTGTCAAAAATAAAAAATATAAAAAGTATTAAAAATAAAAACAAGAAAATAAGAGACAAATAATTCAGTCAAAAATGCCCTCACAATTTATATGGAAAACTTTAAAAGGGCATAACTTCTAAACTAGGCGTCTAATCGCGATTTGGGCCCTAATTCGGGATCACTACATATTTCATAGTAAAAACTTAATTTTTATCAATAATTCGTATGGAAAACTTTAAATAGCCATAACTTCTAAACTACATGTCTAATCGCGACAATGGCATATAGAAATAAAATTTCATATGCACAGCAAAATACAAAATAAGTTTTCAACCAGATTGAAATAATAATCATATATATGTATATACATATTGTATATATGCGGTGGCTGGTAGTCTTAAAAATAAACACAATAATATTGACATCTAATTTGCATTTTTATGGAACACAAATTGTTCATGTGTTGCCACCCCAAAAGAAAAAACTTCAGTTGCATATTAATTAATAAATATGTAATGTATTTTGTATGTATTTGTTTTTTTAATTTTACTTTTTGCCGAGTTACAATTTGAAATTATATTTTTATGTTTATTTGCTTCTTCTTTTTAAATTTGTTTATTTAATTTCATTCATAACAAAATAAGCTGCGCTTCATTTGAATGGCCGTCGGACCGAATTCGACATGCTTTTGTTGATGGACTTGAATTGTGCTTTTCGATCTGGTGTAAACAAATAGTATCAGATAGTATACAATTAGTGTGATAGTTAATTAGTTTAGGCGCATAGCAAAAGATTTTAATTCACGTTCTGTATAGATGAGCTATTTGTTAATTGTATCTATAAATTTATTATTTAACTTGCTTACTCGACTCTGGCTGTCTGTTTTGCAAAAATAATGCCATTGCGAACGATTAAAGGTATAAATTTATTTGTATGTATATGAACTTGTGATTACCTGCACATTTAGCACTTGCAATATTTTAAATATTCTCTGCTTTAGATTTGTATTAATTAATTAAATTACATACATACGTAACTTTATGTTGCTTTTATTAGTTATTAACTTATGCACTTGCGTATTATTTGTTCTTCTTGTTCTGTTTCATCAATTATAGCAAAAATAAGCTCTCTTTTATATATGTATGTTTTGTTTTTGTGTTTTTTTTTCGTTTTGTTTTGTTTTTAGCTTAACAGAAAAATACTCAATGCACAATTTATTGTTCTTCATATTACTGTTGTTTTTTTGTTGCTTTTATTTATTTGTTGTTGCAGTTGCTTATTGTTTTTTAAATGGCATAAATCGAAAAACAATGCAAGTTTCGCACTGCACATTTATTGTAAGTATACACATTGGTTTGACGATGTTTACTTAAATGCATTTTGTTTTGTTTACCGTCTGCTTGTAACAGGCATTATTAGAACTATAAGTGTTTGACAATCATTAAATACAATACAATAATGCGTTAATATTATTTATACATAGAAAAAAAAATTTTAAGAAATCTCATCTCTGCCTAATCGTAAAACGAATATGTGTTAAACTAAGGTTAAGGTTTCTTTTTTGGCATGACTGCAAATTATAAATGTAGTTAATAAAATTAATTTACATGAAATAGTTATATCATAAATTATTGCTGTCTGTTTAGCGCGTTGGCAACTAAATTCAATTCAATTCTTAAAGAGTATTGCCCAGCCTCCCTTTATCAGCTACTCTCTCACACACACACACAGTCACGCACACATACACTCCCACACTGCACACATTCTATGGCTCTGTCTGTCTGTCTCTATGTTTCTATTGTTCCGTCTCGCTTTAGCTGTAAATGTTCAAAGTTTGCATAAAAAATACACTCAAAATTGTAGTACTTGATATTTGTTTGGACAATTTTGATAAACACACACACACACACACTCACGCACAAACACACGCATGCACTTCCGGACACACACGCACACACTTGTACGCAAAACATAAAATTCAGTCTTTTTCATGTACATAGGGAAAACAAACAGTTAAACAAAGGTAAATAAAGCAAATTTGTATGCCGAAGCAGAAGTAAGTACGCTCTATATTGCGAGTGCGTTAGTTTAATTAGATAAGTATGAGAATGAGTAGTTTTCCGTATTTTTCTTTTCTTCTTTCGTTTTTTTTCTTTTTCTTTTTTTGTAATTTCAAAAAGTTCCATTTGTTGTTTGACTGCATTTTGCGTTGCATAGCTTAATGAAAGTATATTCATATAATTCAAGTTGGGGGGAGTATGTTCGGCTAGATCAACAACAGACATACGCGTCCTTAGTGTGTGCTGAGTGGTGCATGAGCATATATTTATATATAAGACTTTAATTAGATATAAATTGGCGTCTCCTGGCCGGTGAGCAAACGAAACATGGACGTGGGCATTGTTTTCATCAAAATCTACAAGCAAATAGAATGTTTTCTTAAACAAACAAATAACGATATGAGACAGTTTTGCATACCTCGCCCACAGATGAGGACAACAGCTTAACAATGGTGTCGTGTGGCACAGCCACCACACTCTGATTGTTAATCTCAATAATGCGATGGCCGACGCGCACTCCGCCGCGCTCTGCAATGCCTCCACGCAGCAGGCTGCAAATCTGTGAAATAATTATAGACTTTAATTATAAATAATGCATATTCTATTACACATAAACCTCTTTTCACACGTCAGATACGTTCCCAAAAAAAAATGGAAAAAAAAAACAATAAATAATATTAAAAAATTCTTTTTAGAGTTCACTTTTAATTCATTAAATATATTATTGGGGGGAAGTATCCCTATATGCTTTACGAGAACATAATAAACTAAATTTGTAGTCTCTGAGATATGCTAAAACAAAAACAAGTCTTAAATCGATTTTTATCGTTAATAATGAAACGGTGCAGGTTATCGAAATAAGGTAATAAAATCGTTCTGGTATAGCAGAGATTATAATCGAAAAATACAAAAATAAATTATTTGGTAAAAGAGAAACTAAGATCAAAAATGCATTACTTTAAAAAAGTAAAACAAATATATAAACATAACAAAAATGGGATAAACAGAGATTTAGGTGTACTGCGATTTTATTGTTGACTGAAGGCAACTTACCACGCCGTTTTGAACACTAAAGCCCAGCTGAAAGAGCGCCTTGGGGCGCAGGATCTTGACCTCGACGACAGGCGGACAGGGCACAACGGTGAACTTGACGGCAGTTTGATTTTTGGCATTGCGTATGTAGTTCTGGCAGGTGGATAGCGGCAATCCGACAAGGCTCATGCCATTGATGGCAATTAGCTGATCGCCAATATTCAATTGGCCACAGCGTGCGGCTGCGCCGCCGGACATTAAATTGGCAATAACCACAGTCGGCAGCATTGAGCCCCAGCCGCTCTCGACGATTACAACCCCGAGTATTTCGCCCTTGGCCTTGGGCACCACAACTTCCTTTTGCAGCTCTTTTTTGGCGAATATCTCGAGCTCATCGCCGAATATCTCCTGACTGTTGAGCACCTCCTGGTAGTCCATCTCCTTGGCCAGATTTTCGTTCTCGATGCCGTTCGCCTTCAGGAACTCCATGTAAGCGACCTGAAAGGCCTGGCCGATCGACTGTGCTATAAACTGCGCCTCGTCGCTCTCAAACACATGGCATATCATTTTGGGCGTGCGATTGTGCTTGTTGGCGGCGCCGCTCTCCTTGCCATTGCTCTCCTTCAGCTGGTCGCCCTCGATGGTCTCGCCGGGGCCCGGACAGGAGAGCGAATCGACGACCCCACCGTTGGGTATAAAGCGTCGACGGGCCATCAGCACGACCAGATCACCAATGTCAGCTATATAGGAGATGGTGCGCAGGGCGTGGTCCATCATGATCTCCTTGAGGTCCGTGTTCAGCACCATTATCTTCTCGGTTGATATAAACAGATCCACCTCGGTGCTCGGCTGGCTCTCGCCCTCTGGCGCCTTACAACAATAAAAAAAAAAATAAGAACAAAGAGAAGTCCAAATAAGTTTAACTCCGACTAGACGGAAATTGTGATGTCGCTTGAACCAAATACTAAGTTTGTAGTTTGCATTTTTTGCTTACCAAAGCCTAAAGATATGAAGGAGTGCGCAGCATGGGTTTTGTTAGGGGCATGGGCGAGAAAAGCGAGACGCATTATATAGACACTGTGCAACAATTAACCGAGCATATTCTAACCGCACATATTTAAACTGAGCTGGAGCTACGCACCTTTATGCGGGACACGGCCTCCTCGGCCTGCATCATCCGCGTCGACTTCGTCGGCTGACCCTCGCACACCAGCTGCGTGGAGCCCAGATAGCGGGCGCGGAACAGAACGCCTTCGATCAGCACTTTGGGTTCCAACAGACCTAATCGGGTGCAGAAAATAGAAAACAAATTAATATTTAGTCATCAATCGCTTGATGATTTAGAAAAGATTTGGCTATCTATATAAATTGTTAGGGGCACAGCCTAGTTTACTTAGCCACCTATAAATATATAAAAGCTAAATATAACTCAACGAGAACTACAAGTTATCTTCGGGGTGAAGCAGACATATGAAGGATATATTCTAATGTTAGCCCTACAATTATTTGCATTTTTTTATACTCGTTCACCAAGTTAAAAGAGTAGATTGGGTTGAAATGAAATGAACTTGAAATATTGATTAAAATATTTCGATAAAACCGATATATTTTGAGTAGTCGAAATCCATAACTCCAACCATTTTAAAGCTAGAGTCATTAAATTTCCTGATTACCTCATCTAAATATCGACCCGACAAATTTCCACGCCCACAAATTACAAAACTCTATATTTAAAAAACAACAAAAATAATTTGTTTAGTTTAGTTTGGCTTAGATAATTTTTGGAACATTTTTAATATATTTGTAGTTATATTATATACCATTTTTGATTATAAGCTTTATCGATAAACCATAAGAGCAATTAAATTAATGAAGTGTGTTTCGCATTTCAACTGCGTTTTCAAAATTGATTGACAATTTATCAAATATAGTTATAGATATAGTTGTAGGCCTAATTCAATTCAAGTCTGTAGAAAATTAAGAATGTCGTTTCCCTTTCTTTTGACCCCGACTGCTAACGTAAATTGTTTTTACTTGATCTTTACAGTTCGGTTAAGTATAATTATCGAGCAGCTAAGTAAACTAACTGTACGATAGTTAGGCTAAGAAAGAAAGAGAGGCAAATAGATAGGGGGAAAGAGAGAGAAAGAGATCACATCCACTTACATGGCAGGCACCACATCAAATATCATGAAATACATAAATGAAAATTTCAATATGCAGCGTTGGACAAAAGAAAAGAGTGAAAGTCAAAGTTGAATCGAGTAGAGAACACAGAACGATATTGATTGATCATTGATCGTTTTATGGGGCGTTGCTAAACACAGAGCCACACAAACAAACAAACAAACAAACAAACGCGCACACACACACACACACACACACATATATATATATATATATGCATGCATATATACTTCAGCTTACCCTCTTTATTGCGTGAATGGGCCTTCTTATCGCTGTTGGCCGTGTCCTTGAGCGATTTGGTGGAGCCCGTCGGACTCTTCGAATACTGTAGCTTCTCCGGCGAACTGAGCGAAACGTCCGCATTGCCGACAATCTGGCAAACGTCCGGTGAGTTGGGCGTCAGCGAGGTGCCAATGCCCTGCCGAATGGTGGCCGTCGAGTAGGCCTGCGGCTTGGGATTGCTGTTGTTGTCGCTGATGTTCACGCTGCCGCTGTTGTTGTTGTTGTTGGCATTGCTGTCGGCGCTGCCGGCGAGTGTCGTGCTCTACAATATATAGTATATAGTATATATAAATTGGTTGGTTATTGATTATGCGGCGCTCGTTTATACCTGCAGTTGTTCGCCAAAAAAATCCTGCTGTCCCAGCAGCCGATCCGTTTCCAAATCGGTGTCGGCTTCCTCATCCTCGTGCCGTGTCGCCGTCGTCGTCACATTCTTGCGCGGCACCCACACCGGCGAGTCCGGATCCGCGGGCAGCACCTCGTCGCAGAACTTGAGCTTCTCCTGCTGCGTTTTGGCCCGCTGCAGAGCCGAGCGTATCTCCTTCATGGCCTCTTGTATCTCGACTGGTGCTGCAGCCGCTGGCGTTGGCTTGCTGCTGGCTGCCGCAGCTGCTGCAGCTGCTGCTGCTGCTGCCGCTGCTGCCGCTGCCGCCGCCGCATAAACTGGGCCGTAGTGTGTCTCTGCTGGATCGTCGCTATCTGCATTATTGCCAGCAGACGCCGCCGACTGCGCTTCTTTGTCCAGCGGCGGCGGCGACGGCGACGGCGTCACCGTCGGCGAGACGGGCAGCGGCGAGGGCGTCGGCAGCGTCGTCTCCAACTCACTCGGCTGGGAGCCATCTGTTGCCGTTGTCGTTGCCGTGGCGCTGTTGTATTCGATCTGCAGCCGTTCGCTGTCGCTGTTGCCGTTGTGCTCGCGCTCGTCGATTAGCGGCGCTTGCGGCTCTTGAGGTTGCTGTTGTTGTTGCTGCTGCTGCTGCTGCTTGTCGCAGACGACAGAGACATTGTTTTCCGTATCCGATGCATGGCCACTGCTGAGTCCATCCTCCAGCACCGGCATGCTGGTGTAGAGCTTGCCATAATCGGTCGTGGTGCAGTTAATATCGTTCGACAGACTATCCAAATCGCCGCAATTCGAATCGTAATCCGTTGTCTCCGGCGACAGGGTGAAGTTCCGCGAATGCCGGCGCAGATTCGCCTCCAGTTCCGTGTCTGCCAGGTCACCGCTGCTGCGACTATTCGAGTCAATATACAGCTCGATGTCGTTGTGCTCCTGGTAGACGTTGTGTTCGCTTGCCTGTGAACGACAGACAATTTGGATGAGCGAGAAAATCGATTACGACTGTTACGAGAAACTTAAATCATACAATATGAAAGGTAGTGTAACAAAAGGGTATTTTGAGTGGAGGTATTGTGACCCATATTTAATTATATTACTTAATCGAAACTTTCAAGCATCAATTTTATATCATTTAAAAAAAAAGGACATTTGAGAGGGAGAGAAGCAAAGTCTGTTATCTATCATCACAATCATAATCTGTTCGCCTTACTTGTGTTTATGAAAATCGCAAGGATGGCAGTATTTATGAGATAGAGCGAGTGCGCGAACAGGAGCCAGAGAGACAAAGACAGGGAGACTGAAGGAACATAGGATTGGGTATTTGAAGCAGCAAGCAATATATACCTAATTCTTTTTTTACATTCATATACATATATTTTACATTTGTTCTCTTTCTACACGAGTTTCTTTGTTTAAACACGATTTTGCAGTCTTCCTTTTTTCTTTATATATTTATGAATTTCTGATATCATTTTCTTTTTTTCTAATTTTATTTCATTTATTATCTATTATATATTTAATGAATTGATGAGTGGAAAACAAGATGTCAAGTGAATTCTAACAAGAATTTTCAATATTGTTTATTGTACTTTTAAGTCGCTTTTATTTTAAATTTTGGAACGAATCTCCTTTTAAGTTTAAGCAATATCTTTTTTACACGAATTTTTTGGGATCTTATATATCTACAGTCTCAGGAACTTTCGTGCCTTTTTAAGAAAGAGTGATCTAGTCGGGAGTATTCGACTATAAACTGCACATGCACATTGAAATTGTGCAGGGTATTAAAAGAGATCGTATGGAAAGGGAAAGGGCTGGGCGTTGACTGACCTGCATCCTGGGCGAACGATGCACCATGTAGAGCTCGTCTTTGGGTATTCTAGCTAGACGCTGGCCAATGTAAGCCTGCTCGATATGTTTATCCACGTCGCACACGCGCGGCTGCATGTCCTGTGAAAAGCGCAAATTGTCAAATGGGTTTAGCGAGCTAATTGGAAATGCTGGCCACTTACCGAACTGGCCACATCGTCGCCACTTTCCGTTGTGTAGTCGGTGAAGCGCTTTTCGTCGTCGTCGTCGTCGTCGTCGGGATTGCCCTTGAAGAACTCCTCGAGCACTTTGCGCGTCTCAGAGAACTCGTACAGATAGTCGAAAGTGGGCGTCTTGGCGGTGGCCGTAGCGGGCGCACCCTCGTGATCGATCAGATCGATCAGATTGCCAACGGAGGCCTTGACGGGTGAGACGCGCTGCGGAAAGCCGGGCGGTCGCTTTGGGTAGCCAGCGACCTTGGCACCCGCCGGCTGGCCGCCCGGCTGATTGCCAAAGCGACGGGGCGAGCCCTCATACTCTGCTATGGGCAGTTGGCCAATCATCTTGGTGACCTTCAGCACATCCTCGTTGCTGCCGCGGTCCGGGGCGGCCAGTGGCACCGGCTTGTTCACCCAGTTCGTGTCGATGTCATCGAAAACAACAATCTCGCCATCCCGCAGACACTGGCCATCGGCCTTGCCCACATCCGTCGGCGAGCCCGGACTCGCCAAGCCCTAAGAGAAGACACTCTGATTAGCGGACACGAAAGAGCAGCAAATGCAGCTGGACTTACCTCCGGCTCAAACTGACTGCTGCCCGGGCTGCGACCGACGCGTATCTGGTGTGGATGCGAGCGCTGGTAATAGTAGGCTGCCGCCGCCTGCTGCTGTTGCTGTTGGTGTGTGCCCAGGTAGCCGGGCAGCTGATGGGGCGGCGACACCTGCTCGAACGCCTGATGATGATGCAACGGCGCGTACGGCAGCTCCGCATTCAGATCCGGTGAGTTGAGCACGGTGCTCGCCGGCGTCACGTTCGGGCTGCGTGTGCGCATCTCCCAGACGTAGCGTTCCTGCGAAACTGGCTGGCCGGCCGCGTGGCCGCCAAAGTTCATGTGCAGCTCCGTGTGCACACCGCCAGTGGCATGATGCACATTTGGCTCCATGGAGTCGTTGCTGCTGTCGCTGCAGGAGTTCATGCCGTTCGCTTATATACACTGGACGCACGGAGTTCGATTTGGTTTGTGGCCCGACTTAAGGCTACCTTTCAGCAGCCACTGTTGAGTTTAAATGCCGTCGCTGACATGCTACGCTTCAAAGTCGATTGCCTGCAGAGAACAGAAAGATAAACGTGCCGGAGATTAGCATAAAGGCAATTTGATGATCTAATACTATGAATAGCCAGGTGAATCACAGTTCTGCTTCTTGTTGTTGTTCTCGTTGGGGGCTTGGAGTTGTGCATGAAAATCAATTGGCAGCATCAAAACACAAATTGCACACGTGTAAACATACTTGTGTGTGTGCGAATGTGTGTGTGTGTGTGAATTTGCGCACGTAAACTTGGCCTCCAAAAACCGCCGCCAGGAGGCTGCAGCTGCAACAAAGGCCCAAGTGTGCGTTGTAGGCACTAGAACAACTACAGTGCGCTCTCGCTATAACGAACACTTTTTTCACGTCGAATGCCTGCAGGTCCTGGATTTTCTATTAAGCTTTTCGTTAATTAAATTGATTGGAACAATTTTAAGGTTGCACTAACTTTATTCTTATTTATTCTACTTTTTATTTAAGCTGAAAAACAAATTGTTTCTTGAAATTAAGGCTGTCTAAAAACTTTAAACGATCCAGTTACTCAAAAATTTATCCGCAACTAAAAGAAATCCAAATCATTTTCTCCTTATAAGCTGTTGGGCTCAGTAGAACGGGAAATTATAGCCCCAAAAATGTATATAGCCTGACCCCAGAGGCTAGTAAACGAGAAAGCGCTCAAAGATATTGTAACCCTCAATTAAAAGTAAACAAGTACGAACGCAAGCGAGTGTAACCGACCGCGCAATACGCAATAATTTACATACAAAATAAAAAAACAGTTATGTTGATAGTTTGTAACTATAATAACAGTAAATTAATGCATTTTCTTTTGAACAAGGATCTGGGTTCGAATCCCAGGCTTATCTTAGCTAAAGTGCTCTACAAAATAGTTATTATTATAATATACTTTTAAAAAAAGAATAATAAATAAAAATAGTAATATAATGTCGTAATATTTTTTTAACATTAACTATAGAGATTTTACGATCTGTTAAACAGACTATATTTTTACATGTGGTGTAACCTTCAACTGAAGTGCTGATATACCTCAACTGGCCGTTAACTATAGTGAATATTTACAGTACAATTGCCCACAATTAGTTAAAGGACGCTGCAGCCGCCGGCTGTTTTGTTTTTCGCTCTTCTCGCCCCCACAAGCTGCACGCGAGCATCTGTCGCCGTCAACTTAAATTTGGGGACAACGATTGCGAATTAGATGACACCAAAAGGCGCTCTGAACACGTATATATGTATGCAAATCTGTGTGCGTGTGTGTGTGTGTGTGTGTGCGGTTGGGTCTGCGTGCGTGCGCGTGTATTTGCTCCACTCAGCCCACATGTGTGTGTGCGTGTGGTATTGGCATAGTATATTGTAAAAAATCAATAGATTTGCGAGGTTTTGGCTGGACGACGTCGTTCGCACAAGCCCCACCATCAGAAAGTATATCCTGCCCGCCACGAATGGCAGCAGCAGCAACAACACCAGCACCAGCACTACCAACAACAACAACAACAACAGCAGCATAACAATGCGGATTTTTTTTTGTCTGTTGGGTGGCATTTTCACCCCCGACTCGCACTAATTTTTTGTTTAATCACGATTTGTGCACAAATCAGCAACAACAACAGCTGCCACGGTCACACACACACAATCACTGCAAGTTCTCATGTACTTAACCAGTTTTTGCACGGCAAATTACCATTTAACACATTATATTCACTTTCTGCCTGCCACTAAATGCATTTGTAACTCGATAAAAAAAAAGGTAGAAGCCGTCAGTGATGGGCAAATAGACCGTTGCCTTGGATGAGTCAATGTGCTTGGCAATCGATAGGTCGTGCCGCACGATATATATCGATAGGCAGCGCAAGTGAGCCCGCTATCGGGGGCGATAACGATAGAGAGCCACCGTCAGTTACAGAAGAAAACACAATATCAAGCGAATCGGACGTACGTCGGATCGAGACCGTTGCGCGCGTATAAAGTGTATGTGTGTGTGTGTGTGTGTGTGTAGTTATTTTTTTGTTGTTGTTTTGCGTGCAACTTGACGCGCGCGCATATTTGTAAATCTGTTTGCGGGCCACCAAAAAATGCAATAAGCAAGAAAGTGAGTTAACTTGATGCCAATTGTAGTTAACTAAATTTAAAATTTAATAAGCACAAATATACACACATATTTTTATTGATGTGTCTAAACTTAATTAGCGCCTGCTGCTGCTGTTTTGACTCTCTGTCTTAGGGATACAGATACACATGCCGTCGCTGCAGCAGCAGGGTGTGTTCCTGCCAGTGCCTGTTGTGTGGCTGAGTGTGTGTGTGTGTGCGTGTGTGTGTGGGTTGTGAACCTGTGCTAAAAATCAATAAAGCACGCGCGTGCAAAAGTCAAACAACAAAGAGACGGCGAGTCCTGTTCCTGTTTCGCTTCCACTTTCAGATAAAGATATTTGTGTGTGTGTGTGTGTGTCTGAGTGTGTGGTTGTATGTGCACTCATTGTTTGTCTCTCTTGATTTCTTTTTTGTTTGTGTGCTTGGAAGAAAGGACGCCAACTAGAACACAAGCAGCTAGAATACTTTGCCAATTACGCGCGTGTCGTTTTGTGCAATTGAAATTGCAGGTAATTTCACACATGCTCGTGTAATTGTTGAAGAATTATTGTGCTCAGTGCAGCAGCAGCAGCAGCAACAACAATGAGCGTTAAAATAATAAAACACCGTTAAATGCGCGCGCCTATTTAGTCGAGCGTGACCAAAGCGCCCAAAGCACTGAAAACCCGTTGTTGTTGTTGTTGTTGGCTGCAGGCAGCTGGCAATTGCAAAGAACGCAATTTGAAACGCACTTGGCAACGACAACGCACAACAAACACTGGCCGCAGTTGGCCGTAACTCCTTGCCAACCAAGTTAAGCTTAGACTAGGCAACCAATTAGCGAGCACAATCCCTTAAACAAACAGAAGAGCCTGACGGCAATAAGATCTATGCTACATATGCATGTATAAAATACATATACATATAGCCCCATTTAGAGTCGCACAAAAGCTTTGCTGCGACGTTATTGTATACCCTATAAATTCTTACCAATCAGCTATTAAATTTAGGTAACACCTTTATTGTTAAATTAAGCTGGTTGATGATTGCAACCTTATTCCATATGTTAATATTTCAGCCATAATATTTTTTTTTATTTGTGCATTATTTATTCGTAAATATTTTTGAATTAATTTGAAAACTTTGCTAACTTTCAAAGTTCCAGGCTACTTTGAAGCGATTGACAATGCTTATATATATATATAATAAAGCGGCAATCTTCCAATATTCTCATATTACACAACATTTTTTTTTAAACCGCCCCCTTCCAAACAAAAGATTGTTTCCTTTTCATTTGCTGCCATTTTATATTCAACTCAGCTTTTATTTAAGACTTAAATCACAAACCGAACTAAGTTGTGCTATATTTCCAAAATTAGAAAAATAAATCGATTAAAAATATAAATGTGCCAATACTTTTGTGCACTGAAAAAATGTTTCTTAGTTTATTTCTACATTTAAATAAAGTCATAAATAATTTTAAAAATTATGATAAACATAATTATTGATAAAATAGTTGTGTTTTTACAAATGCTGCTCAATTATCTGGGCATTTAGAAAATGTGTGTACCAAGGATTTAGTTATTATTGTTTTTAGGTGTGTTAATATATAAGGTAAATAGTTAAACGTAATAACGTACTTTAGTTTGCACAGTGGCGGAAAATGGGTGGTAAACTAAAACGAAATAAATTAAAATTATAATAATCAAAATAAAAGTCGAATTAAACCAGCTCGTCAATTGGCTAACTGTTCATAATGATAACATTTATAGCATTGTGTCATAAAAAGCAATCTCCATACGCAACATGCTTTTTATTTCCGCACCGATGTTGTAAGCGAAGTAAGGGTAAAGTACATATATATATATATATATAGTATATACAAATGTGGTATAAATATTTTTATGTATATATATATATATATATATATTAGCTTTTACACGCAGAGCAACGTAAAATTCCGTGGGCGTGGCTTAAGAATTTTTTGCTGGATCATTCAGCAAACGCCAAGAGCCTGACGAGGATATTATACGTACTTAAGTCTCTAGTTAAAAAAAACAAAAGCTCTTCAAACTGACAGCAAGACAAATATTACACAAATCCAATATACTCTTATTTAGCATTTATGAACAGAGCTTAGATGTCTGTTTCACTGATTATAAAAAGTCCCCTAGACTATACAACAGATCACAGAAATAATAAAAAAAAATTGTTATTACAGTTAAAAGCACAAATTTTCATATTTCATATTCATAAATTGAAAAAAAAAAAACCTATAATAAATGGCTCCAATAAAATAATATTATTAAATATATCATAATATAATAATCAACGCTACTTTAAGATAGAGTATTGAAAGTGCGCTAAGCTGTTTATTTGTTTCTTAGCTTTTTGCTCGCCACTTTTTGTCATGTTTGTAATTGGCTTTTGTTGTCTTGGCCCAAAACAGTCGCTGAAGTTCACTGCTGTTGTTAATGTTGTTGTTGTTGTTGTTGTTGTCGCTTTGACAACGACAATTGAAAAGTTATTATATTTCGGTAGGTATGTATATTGTCTGCTGCTCCTTATGGCCTTTCTGACAGTTTATTTTTGGTTGTTTTTGCTTTTTGCTGCTGTTGTCAGTTATTAATTATAAATGCAATTTTTGTGCCCCGTTCGACTTTACAGTTAGACATAGCAGTTCTTAACTGCACTGTTAACGTGCTAATACCACATTGTTGGCAATAATTAACTCTTGGCCGCCATGCTCTGATTGGGATTCAGATTTCGATTCATCTGAGCTCCAACATGCACATGAAATGCGCACTCAACAGTCCGCGCTATCAGCTATCAGTAATCAGCTAACAGTTATCGGCTATCGTCTGTCTATCACCTGACATGTGCCAGTGGCTGTTTATCTAATCGGAGTACTCTCGGTGGTTGAGTCACCGCTGCTGCAAGCGACGTTGGCCAAGTGCAAAAGTGAATACAGTAGTCGCTCGCCAAGTTGAACGTTTCGGTTTTCATTTGCGAGCATTTCTTTTTTATTTCTATTCTCTATTCTAGTTCTATTTCCGTGCCCCATTAAATCAGACTTCTCGGAAAACATAAATTATACATATATATTCATCATCAGTGCATATTGCAATCCCTCTCTCTCTCTCTTTCAATGAAAATTTGAGTTTTTATATGGACAATTTTTGATTATTTTTGTAGATCAACCAAAACGCAACAATTTTGAGTTTGATTATTCTGGCAGCAGTATATCAACTAGAACACATAAAAACTATCACCCAAGATTTAATTTGTTATTTATAAACTACTGTTCTTGATCTAAAGTCTATACAAACAATCTTCCGTTTAAAGATTTTTTGAAACACATTTTAAAAACATTTCAAAAATTAGAATTTTGAGTTCAAGCTAGATGATTATAGTTGGACAATCGAGAGATCACTGTACGATGAGATCCAAAACACGATTCGGCTAGGCCGTAACTTGACTCGAGTCGAATTGACTTAACTTGGCTTGGCGATCATCAAGCATTTGCCGGACATGGCCAAGTCAGTTTTCCCAACTTGAAGTCCAGTACCTGCAGCTGCTGCTTCTCGTTCTTAATGTGTGTGTGTGTGAGTGTGTGTGTGTAGAACAAACGAAAAGTCGATAAACCAGTTTGTGACTTGACTGCGTTAAGTGGAATCAAAACAGTCGAGGCACAATGCTGGGCTGGGAGAGAGACTCTGTTGGGATTGGGGAGCGTAACAGCGGCAACTTCCTCATCGCGTTTCCATTCAATGTTTTTCACGCTGCGCAATTTTGAAAGTCAAGCGCGTAGAAAAGTGTTGTAAAAAGTTTTGATTGACGTGAAATGAAAACGCATTTAATTGAATCGCCCAACATAAAGCATAGATCATCCATCGACTTGGCCAAGACGCAGCTGCAGTTAGTCAGCATTAAATGATGCCTCCTTCTCAGCTGCATCGTGGCGCCAGAAATGTGGGCCAATGTCAGGCAAAGACCCAGAGTTGAGCAAACGCTTATAAAATTAAAATTAAAATGTACCGGCAAGAAAATACCGTATATTTTTAATTAGAAATCTCTTTAACTTTGTTTAAATTTATATTTATATAGTCAATATTTTACTGCTAAGACACGACCTAAAAAGTAGCCTTACTTAAGATAATGAAAATCGCATAGAAAGGCGATAGGCGAGTGAGAGAGCGTCAGTGGGAGAGTACTTTGATAAAGAACAGCTTAAAGTAATACAATATAATATAATAATAATTAAATAATTTTATCATTAATTGAACTAAAAGAGCTGTTATCTAAAAATGAACATTTGAAGTTAGTACAGGGTATATAAAAATGCAAGCCGTCAAAAAATTGACAATTTGTATTACAAAAAGAAAAGGATTAATCAGTCGCCTGGAACGACAATTAAAGGATATCGATTATGAATTTCAGTTTTATATGTCAATTAAACGAACTCTCATTTGCAAGCCAGCGAGTGCTTCAATGTCTACAAAGACATGCACAAAAAAGGCAGTTATAAAAATAACTTAATAAATAATAAATACAATGCTTATGTATACAATGTACATATATATATTTATGCATCGATAGATAACTTTGTAAGTAGATGAGGAGGCCTTTGTGTATTGAAAAGTGCCAGCTAAATAAAAACAAATTAATAATTATTGACAGCAACAACGGTTCGGTGTCTATTTACCTTTGGTATTTGTTTATTACTCGTCCGTTTATCGAATTGTTCATTTCCTTATCTCAATTTGACTTTGAACTTGGCTTTAGCCTGAGGTTGTCTTACACTTTGAATTGTAGTTGAGTTAAGCCTTGGACTTGAAGTTGATTGTTGGATGTTTGGAGAACGTGGCCTATTGACCTTGTCGGTGTCTAAGGCTTGGCTACATCTTCAGCTCTTGCCTGTTAGCCAAGGTTCGCCAAAAAAGTATACACCGCAGAAAAAACCGTGCAAGTATTTCAACCCGCTGACCCAAATGCCGAACAATAAGTGCAACAACTGCAATAAGAGCAACAATTTGCGCGGCTCACATCAAATATTCGAAGCAACAGCAAAAACAACCAAGCCCACAACAATAAAAGCCATAAACGCACAATGGCCAAACAAATAGGCATGGAAATTGTTTAGCCGCAAAAATTGTGTCAGCGGCAACAAAAGCACGTGCCTTTACACAAAAATATACATTTTTGGTCTATTGTTCAATAATTAAAGCTGAATGCAATAAACAATAACAGCAACAATAGCAATTATACAATATTTAAATATAGATATGTCCAGTTTCAGACTGTCTGGGAATTTGAGCAAGCCACTCGATAAAAAATAAAGCTAAAGCTGAAAAAGCTGAAAAAGCCTTACGAAGAGATTCAAATTAAGTAAGAATGCTTCCTTTTTAAAATTTTAAGAAATTAAAAGGTTATTAATAACTTACTACAAGATTCTTTTTTTTTGAGCCATGCTATAAAATATAATGACATAAATAGCTTTTGTGAAGATTTAAATTTATGTAATGTTAATGCCAATGTAAAATCTTTTCTGTGAGTCAGTAGTAAATATTAGTGAATATTCAAGGAAGGAAATGTTCCTTTATAAACAAGGAAATACTGTTCAAATAAAAACATTTACATTGTCGTTCGAGAGTATACAAGTAGTATTGATGATTTCTGCAAATGCATTTTGATGAATTCACAAATAAAAAATCTAAATAAAACTCCTTTCATAATCTCTCCATCAAATTTAAACTGAACTCTTATATTCAAAACTTTTTTTAGCGAGCCTTAAAAAATAATTGGCAATAAATATTAAATAACAAATTTAATTTACAACCTGCAAACACAATACTATTATAATATCTGCTGTAGATGTGCCAAAAGCGTCTACTTTAAGAAATTGTATACAAAAATTTGCATAATAATAAAAAAGATAATTTTCCATTTATTCAAATTTTGATATTGTTACTGCGTGCGTGTCATTGTTGTTGTTGCTGTTGCTGTTGCCATCATATTACGTGCGTATCTGTATCTGAATCTGTTGTGTATCTGTATCTGAAAATCACAGATGCTTAAAGACAATGTCACTGCCAGCAGCAGTCAAATACTTAAAGCCCCAGCGCTTACAGATTGCCACTCGCTGAAGATAATTAAGTTCGCTTGCGAAGTCATTATGAACATGACTGTGACCGCCGGGATGACTGGCCGGCTTGGCTGACGTCGGGGAAGTCGCAATATAGTATGTCCAAATTTATGGTATTCATTATGGGAACTTCGCCTTGAAAAGGTGTTGCCGTTGCAGCTTATCAATTGCGACAGCCGTCGACTGCAGATAAACGCAGCGTAATGCAGGCTTTATTGCTGTTGTTGTTGTTGTTGTTGACGGTGCTAAACAAAGCCGGCGCCACAATAAGTTACGGCTTTGGCCATTTGTTTAAATTTGTCGCATTGGACGCCTCCAAAAGGGAATTCAAATGCGATTTCCAAGCATGAAGCCCAAACTGTTTTTATGTTAATCGCAGCTAAATCCATTTTAATTTGGGTGTTTTTTTTTAATGGAATTCAGGGTCAAATGCTGTAAATAATTTATAATACAAATTATTACATATCATTTTTATGATTATTCATATTTTAATTTTTATTATTACTACATATTCATATTTTTTATCAATACTATAATTAATTTTATCATTATTATATCGACAAGAAAACAGATTTCTTATTTCAACTATAAAGTTTTTTTATATTTTTTTTATAATTATATAAAATTTGCAACTAAATAACTAAATAATTTATGGTTTATATACTACCGATTCTTATGCTGATGCTAAAGGTAATTAATTGTCTTGCACTCATGAACGTTCAAAATCGTATATAACTAGGATTTAACGGTGTACACTACACAGTGTCATTTGCATTTCCGCTGGTCAAGAATCACTCAACAACAACGACTTTAGCATGTACAGCTACATAATGCCTGCTAACTGTAAAGCAAACAGCGAAAAACAACAAAAACAATTCATCCCATGTCGCTTATACAACGCGAATGCAACAAACGTGAGAGCGGCCAGTGCGAAAATTAGCTTAGCTTACATTTCACTCTAAACATTTAATGAGGCTACCGCCCCTCCCCCCTCCCCCTCCCCCTCCCCCCTGCCAGTCACATAGTCGCCCTGTCGCTATGTTGCGTAATTGTTGTTAAGCCGTCAATTCAATTGACGTTACTCATACGTACCGTTGTGCGGATGTCGCGTGTGTGTGTGAGTGTGTGTGTGTGTGTGTATGTATAAATTAGTGCACATCCAATGCGCCTTGCAGCTGAACCAGAAAGAAAAGATCGCCGCAACGCACCGAAAAGTTTATACTCTTTTTGTTCTAATAAGCAAGAATTCCACTTGGCATTCTTACAATTTTATGATTCAGAAAGCTCTTAATTAAAACTAGTATACCCTCTAATAATAGACAAAAATCACCTTTAGTTCCGAATTTTTATAGTCACTTATATTGCTAATTATAATTTACATGCTTTTTTTTCAGTTAGCTTTAATATTTTAATTTTAAGCTAGCTTTAAATAAAAATTAATATATAAAATAAAATCATTCGAAAGTTAGTAAACCTAACATTAATATATCTTCAAGTTGACGTATTCTTATTTTTACACCCTTGTTCCTTTTTTTACCATATCTATATCTATCTTTTTTTAATTGCGTTTTAAAATCAATATAAGATTGATGGAAAATTGTTAAAAAAAAAAACTGGTAAACAATTTATTTTTTTTAATTAGGTTGAGCAATAGTTTACATGCGTGACATTAATTCATAAGTAAGAACAACAAAATTGATCAATTAATTTAAATTAATTAGAACTTTTTTGTTGGTAAGTTGCAAACTTCCCATCTTTTCTTGTTTCATAGTTGTTATGCCCCAAATTAGGGCATGCAAATCGTCATAGACCCTTGTCTACTATGACAATTTTAGTGAATGCTCTTTATTCGATTTTTTATTTTGTCTTCATTGTTATTTCGCTTTTTTGTTGTTGTTGTTGTTGCAACAATGGCAGAATTGACATTAATTTCTTGCAGACAAATATTTAGCTAAATATAATACGGAAAAGGTATCTTTATTGCAATTGTCGTTGTCGTTGCTTTTTTTTTTTGGTTTCGATAAATTCGTTGCATCGCACTATTTTAGTGATATGTATTTTGCATATTGTTTCACAAACACTTTCACTTGCATATTTGCAGCAATTAAACAAATCGATAGTGACGGGATGAAAAGTGTTTTTAATTTTTTTTTTAAATAATTTTCCACACGGTGGTCTGTGAAACCCATTGCAATGGGTTTCCTTTTCACATCCCCTTTGGCATTGATTAATGTGCGGCTCATGAATTTACTTAGGCATTGCGTTGCGTGCTTGGAGATATTCCAAAAGCAAGTGGGCGCCACTCACACACACACACACACACACACACACACACACACACACATATGTACATTTATAGATGTATATAAATAATTTAGTTTTTGGCAAACATTTTCATTTTGACAACCAAATTTCCAGCCAGCAACCTCAAATATAAATATGTACATAATATAATTACACATAGTATGCATGTGTATGTGTGTATGTGCATGTATGCCAAACCGTTTGATCTCGTTCCCCGCTAGTAAATATAGTTACCAAGCATTTGGCGTGCCATTTGAAATGGGAACGCAGTCACGGCACGTGTGTAAACAAAGTTGCAAAGTTATTGAACCCGCCTCTGGCAAAGTATCAAAAGGAACGGGGCAATTCCAGCCTGGCCCCGCCAAGACGCCGACCTTGGCCAAAACGTGGCTGTCTGCTCAGAATCTAGTCAGAGGCCCGGAGCCAACACGCATCAAATTGTGCGAATGAAAATTGAGATTCACAGCATTTAGAGAACGCTTCCCCTATATTCCAGGCCCAACATAACGCAGAAAATCCACATATCTGTCACAGAACACCAGCGAAAGAAATCTTGATCAAATCTGAAGCAATCGCGATATTTACTGATTCATTGCCAAAGCAATTGAGGCTCATTATATCTGGCCTTTAACTGATATAAGTCAAACAAGTCATATAATTACATTTGAACACTAGTAAATTACTTTATCAATGCACTTCATAAAATCGTATATATTAAAATTTCCGCAGCTCCTACTATTTTATTGAAATGCGATATAAGTTTCATGATATATGTACGATATTCTTGTTCCAATTTTATTTTTTATAAAATATATGCATACATTTGTGTATCAATTTAACTTGCTTTTATATATCATTTTTGTTAGCAAAAACTTCAAAAGAAGAAAAAAAAACAGAAAACCAGAGTTCATTAAAAAGTTTTAATAAAAAAATAAATTTCAAAGAAAATCATAAAAAGCTCTGACTCTAATTATAATGGATTAAATACATATTTTTAATACAAACTTTTTTGTCATAACTTTTTGCCCGATAAAAATTCAAATTATTCAACTTAGAAGCAAGTGATTATACTAAAATTGAAGAAATTTATTTTTTATTTCAACTAAATCAAATGAATTTTTTAAATCCAAAAAGTTACTTTAGTGCATAAGAAGTAATAAATTAATTAAATAATATTTATAATATAATAAGTACTGAAGGTGAGAATATTTTTGAACATGTAATTGGCAAGCACAAAAGTACATAATTTGATTTATATTTCAATGTATTTATATTTTGATTAGGTACGATAATTGAAGCTCGTAAAGAGCTTTATAGTGGGCCTGAGTATTAAAAGTAAACAAGTGCCTAACCATCGGCTTGTGTGCATCTCACGGATGCAATTACGTGGATGCACTTCCACACAGCCTTTAAAATGCATCGAGTGGTAATATCCGCATGGCTGCGAAGGCAGATGCAAAGGCAAAAGCAGGAACTACCATTTATATCTGTGTTTAGCTTTGTGATCAAATTGTTATCGTAGTTCAGCTCATATTACAGATGTTGGTTGCATGTTGCCAATTACCTGGGCGCGTATGCATCTCTCTTTCTCCCTCTTTCTAATTGCGAAACGAGACGGCCAATTATTAAATTAGCTAATTACAATTAATTATAAAAAATTATGCTGCACTGTGGTACAATGTAAAGCTGCAGCATTGCCGTCGCTCATTATGTCACTCTGGCAATCAGATTGCCAGCATGTTAAACAAAAAATATAATTTTCTATTGTTAACAATTTTACAAAAGTCGAGAAAACGTTTTCGAAAGTAGCCCAGGCCCGCCCGCTGCTTAAGTAGTGCAATTAACGACAGCCGAAAGTAAAAGTGTGCAAAGAAAAGCAATGCATATGCCCAAATGCTGAATGGGCCAGCGTATCCAATTAACTGATTGCGTTTGCATAACGTGCCAGCAGCATAATATAATGTATCTTAAATTGGCATTTGGCTAGCGTGCAAATCAATCAACACACAGATCCCAATGAAAGTTGCTGCCAAGTGCAGTTGAGCACCTTGAGAATGGCGAGTGCGATTCCCACGATTTGCCGCTGGCGCCAGCGTTTGCCCTCAGCCGAAACTGAGTTCAGCTGCTTTTAGCTACAACAGAATCAGCTTCAGCTTTAACAGTATCATGTGTCACTGGCAGCCATGGCGACTGCTGGATAGCCTTCAGTCTCATGTTTAGCTGGCTTAACTGTTAACTGCTTACTGCTTACTGCTGACCAGCTATGACGTCAACGGCTTTGTTCTGACGCTCTACGTGATGTATGCGCAATCTGAGCGTCGGGTCATGTAAGCGGCACGGTCAGACAGCTGCACCGGTAAATGCGCGCTTAATTTATGCATAAACATGAATATCTTTATTTCAATTTTCCACATATACTCTGTGCTTTTACTACTTCATATTTATACATATATTTTAAGCAGATTTTTAGTTAAAGTTTTTCTTATAGTTAGGAATAATTGTGGTCATTAAAAATGTATAATTACTTTTTTTATTACTGCTTGATTATGTTTGCATAGAAATTTATAGAAAGAATATACATATATAAAAACAAAGCCGCAGTATTCTAATATATTTATTTAAAAAAAATATATATTAATATTATTTTGATCTTATCATAGCCTTGAGTAGCATTTTTAGGCCTAATTTCTTTTGCGTAATTTTCAAATTCAAAAATCTATTTAAAGCTAGAAATGATCGGCTTGTAACCGAATTCATTTAATAACATTTCCGTTTGAATATTGAGCGTCGTAAAGCGTATTTAATTGTTTATTTATTGTTCTATTGAGTAGTGGCTGCATAATCTGTATAAGACAATTTAGGTGCTTTGTAAATATGACTAGTGCAATTTTAAGTGCTGTAAAACGTAAAAGCAGACGGTAGATTATAAAATACAATACTAGTAAATATAAATATATTTCAAGTGCAGATTTCTATACATGCATGGCCGTGCATACCCGTTTGCCGTGCTCTTGCCAGCGAGGGTCAGGTCAGCCAGGGCGTGTTGTGGGCCGGCTTTAGCCGGCTTGCAAATGTGGTAATCAGCAAATTGCATAATTCGCTGCCGTTTGTCTATTTGCCTGAGCTTAAGCACTTAATTAGTGTTATTAAAAAAATATTTGGCAAATGTGATTAGCAAAATGTGGAAGTCGTCGTCAAATTCGTCATCATCATCATTTGCACATGCTTACCTGACCATTTTCGGTTTCACGTTTTGCGTTTCGTGCTGGGATTGCTTTCGGGCCGGGCACATTTTCTGTGCCTTGGAATTCGCCCGCTCGGATATTGGCGCATTCGGATGCGCTGGCTTCATTAGCGTGCGGCCAGCGAAATGTAAACAGCGTTGATGTTGGCAGTTGAATGAACGCAAACTCTGCAAATCATTTGCCAACAGCGAACGATACAAAAATAAAAAAAACAATTAAGTGGTAATGACATTTGAGGAGCCTAATGACTCCATTGGCCAGTCGCCGCAATCAACTTGACTGATGTTGGGGCGTTTATCGAACCTCCAACGAGCTCTCGTGGCCCAGGCCATTGAACGTGCCGCACCGATTCAAGCTGCAAGCTTCAATGCTGCAGTCCCGATTCCTACCTGTTCTGGGGCTTATCAAGAGCGCAAAAGTGTGTCAGCTAGCCGACGAAATCGAGGGGCGTCAATTAGGCGACCCCGTTGAATGTCGACGCTGACGTTGCGGGTGTTGTCCACCTTTCAATGCTAAGCACGCACCACACACTCATCTGTATGGATTAGTGTGTGTGTGTGTATCTGAAAGCTGCAGTGCCGCACAAAAGTCTGCGCACATTGTTTGGGCGTATCACAAAATATAATAAATATAAAATAATATAAATATATATTGTGAATTGTACAAATAGTACAAATGGCCAGTAATATCTTATATATATACATATACATATA
The DNA here is from genome assembly GCA_035047465.1 of Drosophila sordidula. Classification (NCBI taxonomy): domain Eukaryota; kingdom Metazoa; phylum Arthropoda; class Insecta; order Diptera; family Drosophilidae; genus Drosophila; species Drosophila sordidula. Next base: position 24,567 of record JAWNPQ010000163.1, read on the forward strand.
ACTAATAATTGTAATTGATAAAAAAATAGCAGCAATAAAGAATAAAAAACAAAGTTGTTTTAAGTCATATATATACATTAAATTGAAATGGAATGGAAAAGTTCAAAAACAAGACGTGAATTTTTTATATATCAACATATATAAACTTTTATATTTTATATATACTTATAAGTATGGACATATATATTACTATATATATATTTTTTTGTTTTTTTTGTTTTTTAATAGTTTATAATGGATAGACAAATTGTATGCGAATTGCTTAAAATTAAAAATTTTATGCATTAGACGCTATAAATTTGACAATTTTCTTATTTTAATTAATTAATTATTTTTTTAAAATATTAAACTAACTTTTTAACTGCTTCTTTTTTTGTTTTTATAATGCTCGTTTATAATGCTCGTCAGTTATTTGAAATAAGGCTTGTGCGTACACTTTTGGGCGCCACTGTGCGTCGCTTAGATTTGCATGTTTCGACGCTGCTTGTCAGAAGCGCCGCCAAAATTGGTCAACTTGTGCATGTCTCACTTTCTCAACACATTGAGCTGCCCAAAAAAAGGCGTCCGACTTTTGCCATATAAGTGAATGAGATTTGTAGAAATACATGCGCACACACATATTTTCTGTCAGTTTGTATTCTGTTTTGTTTTTTGTTTTTGGGGCGCGGCCGTCAAGTTCTCATCGCAGCGCTGTTGCCCAACCCATTTCTGAATTACGTTTTAGTTTTCGACTCTCCATTGATGCACCCGCCTAATTACGGTTTAATTTAAGCTTGGCTCCAGCTAAAACGTTTAATTGTCAGCTTGGCATGTAAATTACCGCAAGACCATAAAAAGCAAACCAGTTAAGTATTCGTATTTCAATTGCACGAATATGCATAAGTTCTGCCACCTGGCAACTGACGCGATTCTATTGATCTACCGCCTGGCCAGCCAAATGGCTTTAACATTTGCCCATTTAAATGCACTGCCTGAATTTAAAAGATGAAATTTCCCTGCTGCAAGTTTAAAATAAAAGAAAAACGAAATGTCGCTGGTTCACGCTGAAAAAGAAAAGTTTAAAAATTGAGGATGAGAGCTGTCATATATTTGTACAAATATTTGTAACCACATTTAATCGATATATATATATATTTAATAGGCATTTTTTATAACATTCGACTATTATTTAATAACCTATAGTTATTTATAAATAATTGTATAGTCATCTTACTTCTTGCGTATAAAATAGGGCGTAATTTGAAGGCTGCCAGCCAACGGTGCGTATGCACAATTAAGCAGACGACAAACGTTATACATGCATAAATTATGTATACGCACTCTTTTAATTGTTCAAGTTGAGGGCCTGGCAGTGATCAACTTAAGCGCCCCCAAGTGCGCCACGCACTAGTTCAGAATTGCCCAAAAGAGTTGTACTTAATTGTTGAATGCGGGGAGGGGGGCGAAGTCAAATCATGGCCTAAGCTGCGGCTCAGCCAAGTGCATCCAAGTCGAAATCAGATCTGAGTCGCTTCATAGCGAAAACCACTATATATATATATATATATGAATTTTTTATCTTATGCATACGACATTGTTTTTCCTGTCCTTGCAGCTAAAAACGGAGCCTAAAATCCAAATCGTGTCCAGTTGAAAGCATCTGCAAGGGAAATCAGCACGACAAATAGTTCCGGCCGGCGGCAGTCGCGCGCCCCTCCAGCGCAGAAGCGAATCTGTGAGTATATAGTGGTATATATATAATGTGTACGTGCATGCCAGCGGTTTGTTGGCAGGGCGTACGGGGCGTGGCACATCCGCAAAGTGCAAATCCGCAGACGCAAGACAATGTGGCAGCCGCATTACCATAACCATAACAATAACACTAGGAAAATGCGATAACGAATACTCGTACACTCGTAGACCCGTCAGTTCAATTGCGAAACAATTGAGCCGATGCCCATGCCGACCTCTGCCATTGTTGCCAGCCACAGTCGCGGCAAATGCACAAACCTCGCATCAACTGCAACTGCAGTTGCATAAAAATATGAAAAATTTGGATTCTCACAATTTCGGAAATGAATTAACACCTTTTGACAGCAGTGTGAACGGCTAGCGAATGCCCTCTAATGGGGTCTTAGTTGTTCCTCAAATACAAATATCAAATGACTCCACTTGGCATTTCCAGGGTATACAAATGCATTGATCGGTAATTTGTTCGCTTGTGTTTATTAAATAGAAGCAAATGGATTTTACCTTCTTGTTCAACAAATATTGTTAATTATGGCAACCGCAATTAATTGAAAATAGAATTTCGTAGTTCTAAATTTAAAAAATTGAATTTGTTACAATCCAAATCAAAATGGCAAACATCATGAAAATCGGTTCAGTTTTGACAAAGTGAAATCTAGCAAGTAAGGATTTGGAAACATTACTTGTCTTAATTTTTGTAAATTTTGGCATGACTTTTGGCAGAAAAATCGACCCCCCAGAATTACTTTTAAAGTTGCGTTTTATGCCAATTTAAGTACCCGCAATCGATTAAAAATAAAAGTTCGCGATTCTACATTTAAAAAAAAATTCCAAAATAAGTAAGGGGGGAGTAAAGTAAAAAAAAAAATTAGTTTCAAATATGTATTAAATTTAAATGCAGAAGCAATGTGGAGGTCCATGATCAAAATCGGTTCAGTTTTGACAAAGTTATGGTTATTAAAAATCTACCAAGTTTGATTTCGGGAACTTTACAATTTTGGCATGATTTTAAAGTTGCGTGCTATGCAAATTTTGATAAAAATTGCTTTACTAAAAAGCAGAAAACAGAGAATGCGAAAATCACAAATCTTCCATGGGACATGAAAATGTCATAAAGCTGGCAAGTGGAACAGACAAACAGACAAAAGTGCATATAAATAGATAATTGTTTCGGGGCACCTAGAAAAGTAATCGAAGTAGGCAATGCCTTTAAACGTGAAAATGCTGCCAAATGTTGAGAGCCATTTGAGCTCATTTCGTGTTGACATTTCAAGCTGGCAACAAGTAAGAGAAAAAAACCTTGAAAACTTGCAACATTTTGACAAATGCAAAAGGACGCGATTATGATGTTGAGCGGCGGCAAAAGCCGCAATGGCAAAAAGTCGGCCAATCGCAGCGGAGCCAAGAATCCGAGCGGCAATGGGATTCCGGGCAGTGTGCGTTCCTCGGTGCAGCATGGGAATGTGCAGCAGAAGCAGCCGAACAGAAAGCAGGGCAACAACAATGCCAGCAGCGCGGCCAAGAAGGGGCCACAGCAAATGCAACAGCAGCAGCAGCAGCAGCAGCAGCAGCAGCAGCAGCAGCAGCAGCTACGGCTGCAGCTGCAACAGGCGCCCATCGCCAAGATCCCAGAAACTTTGTTGCGTCGCGGCCAAAAGCAAAGCAACAACAACAACAACAACAACAACATCAAACTGCTGCTGCCGCCAAAGGGCAAGCAGCAGCAGCAGATTCAGCAACGGCAGCAACTGCCGCAGCATTATCATCAGCCGCAGCAAACTCTGCCGGCTCAGAAGTTTCGCAAGCAGCCGAAAGCAGAAAAAGCGGAGAGCAAGAAGCGCCGTCAGGTAAGCGGGCCTTTGTTGTGCATCTCAGTTAGCTTAAAGCACCGCCAATTCCAAGCAGGGACCGCTGCCGGGCGCTCCGAATCAATGGTATGCGCTGAGCAGTCGCGTGCACAAGCGCGGCACGACCATCGAGATGATGTACACGGGATTGACCGTGCCGCAGCCGCGCGAACAGCTCGACATACGGGCCGTGCCGGGCGTGACGCACCTGACGATGGAACTGCCGGCCGGGGTGTTGCCGAACATCAAGAGCGGTACGCCGGATATGCCCTCGCTGGTCAATGCGATGGACTTTTTCAAATATCCGGAACACCATTTGCCCGCTGCCGATATGGGGCCCCGGACGACCATTCAGATGATACCCAAGGACAGCAAGAACAGCGTCGACGCCATGGAGCTGATGCCGCTGAGCTGCTCGCGGGCCGCGCCGATAAAGCGAACGGCGCTGAACGCCGCCTTCCAGAGCTACAGCCTGATGCAGCTGGAGGTCGACGAGGGCCAGTCGCAGCCGCCCGGCCGGGTCGTCATCGATGCGGACATATCGCCGACGTATTTGCTGAGCACACACCAGCAGCTGCGCCTGCAGGCGGCCATCATGCAGGAGAATGTCCCGCTGGCCGACGCCCTGCTGCCCATCGTCGAGGATCTCTACGCGGAGCACGAGAAGCTGCAGGAGGCCGGACTCCGGCTAATGCCGGCACCGACGCCGCTGCCGTACGGGACCATGCGGTTTCATTACATTGAGGCGCCGATCTTTGGCAGCTCGAAAGTAACGCCAGCGCCCGTGCCGGAGCCACGCCCACCGCCCTACATTGTCCAGGTGCCGCGCGGCCAAACGGTGCGCAAGAAACGCAGCTCGCCGAAGGGACAGCAAAGCAGCGACCTGATCGACGTGAGTGCCACAATCATGGCGCTGGATCCGTGCGGCAACTACAGGCCAATGATGTTCTCCGAGTGGGGCAAGATGAAGAAGGGCCAGCAAGCGAAGGAACTGGTAGCCAAGCGTTAAGGTTAATCGGAGACGAGGTGAGCTGAGATGCCCAGCGAATCGAAATGTCGAGGGATGAATCTCAAGTGAACATGTAACTGAAATGAATTGAATCTTCTCTTAAATTTAAGTGAATTCAAGTTAGTATTGGAAAATAAATATATTGATAAGAAATGAATTAGGTGAATCTTCAGATTAATTAGAGATGCCCAGCGAATCGAAATGAATGCAAATGAATGTCGTAGGATGAATCTCAGAATCTAACCAGATTCAAGTGAATCCCAAATGAACATGTACCTGAAATGAATTGAATCTTCTCTTAAATGTAAGTGAATTCAAGTTAGTACTGGAAAATAAATATATTGATAAGAAATGAGTAGGATGAATCTAGGTTAATTAGAGATGCAGTGAATCGAAATGAATGTCATGGGATGAATCCCAAATGAACATGTACCTGAAATGAATTGAATCTTCTCTTAAATTTAAGTGAATTCAAGTTAGTATTGGAAAATAAATATATTGATAAGAAATGAATTAGGTGAATCTTAAGATTAATTAGAGGTGCCCAGCGAATCGAAATGAATGCAAATGCAAATGAATGTCGTAGGATGAATCTCAGAATCTAATCAGATTCAAGTGAATCCCAAGTGAACATGTAACTGAAATGAAAAGAATCTTGTCTTAAATGTAAGTGAATTCAAGTTAGTATTGGAAAATGAATATATTGATAAGAAATGAATTAGGTGAATCTTCAGATTAATTAGAGATGCCCAGCGAATCGAAATGAATGTCGTGGGATGAATGGGAACTGAATTTAAACTTATATTGAAATATAACAAATATTTTGATAAGAAATGAATTAAATGAACCTTTAATCAGGTTAATTGGATACGAAGTGAATTGATATGCACAGCCGATCGAAATGAACACGAAATTCAAATATATATATGAATTTCGACCAAATGAACAGATTCAAGTGAATCAAAATGAACTGATGGCGATGAGTTAAAACTAATATTGAAATAACATAAATATATTCATAAGAAATGCGTTAAATGAACATGCGATTCAAATGCTGGCTCAGCTGGCAATAAATGCAAATGAATGCGCTATGAATATATTCTATTGAGTACCCAAATAAAAAACCATAGCAAATGAACTGTTTTGTGAAATGAACTCCTTATATTGAAACACTTGCTGGAATCTTCGTTAGTCCCTTCAATTTTAAAACACTTTCAGCCCTAAGCAGTTTCACTTTCGCATTTGTTAAGCGTTTAAAAATATCGTACAAATATATATGCATATAAATATATATATATATATATTTAACAATAATAAAGAAAAACACAAAACAAAGCAAATTGTAGAAAGTGAAAAAAGTACGTAAAAAAATCAATTGTCGGTGTCATTTCTTTGGCGCAAAATTTCGTTTTCTAATATTACCAAATTTTGCGAACGGAACGTGCAGACCGACGAGACCATTGTTGAGCCCAACGCTTACACACACACACACACACACACAAAGAAAACCAAGTGGTGTCATTGCCAAATTCAGTTGCCATACCCTTGCAGGGGGTATTACAGTTGAGTCGCGAAAGCAGTAATGTTTGAAAAAGAGAACAGAAAGAGACAGCGAGAGGCCGAATCGAAGCCATTATAAAACTACTCTGAAATTCAGCTCTATGGAAAACCTTTGGCAAAAGATTTGATAAGTTTTTAAGTGAAATATGAAAAGAGAAACATCTCTGTTTTCTAAAAATGTACATCAAGTCGGCCTATTTGTTTTAAAAAAAACCCCAACCGAACTTGGCAATGCGCCTAACTTATGATGAAAAGAACTCCAACATCGAACTACTCTATGAACAATATAGTCTTCTCTATGAACAATCGGTACAAATGAACAGTTAGCTATCTTTCATACTCGTTTTAAAATATATTTAGAACAAAAGATTTTCTGTTCTAATTGAATAAAGTTATACTTTAAATATTATTTTTTCATTTTATTAATTAATTTTATTTTATTAATTTTATTTTATTATAATCATTAATTTGTTGTGGGCCTGCAACAGATGTGTTCAAATAGTATCAAATATATGCTTTTTCCGTTTTGACATTAAATTAAATTAAATGGACATTTGTAAAACCATCAATAATTACCTTTTATTTAATATTTGAATTTATTTATAACAAATATTAGACAACAAAATGTGCCATAAGAACAAAATTGTCTCTTATTTGACAAAATATTCATTTATTTGACATGTTAGAGATTTCAGAAATTACTAAATTAAAATTTGGCCTACAAAGATTTGCCAAGCTAAGGGCTTAGTTTTTATACTTTTCGACATAATACATAATATAAGAATTTCATATACTTCGACGACAATTTGGCCGGTAAGGTTCAAGATATAGCCATTCCTGCTTCTGCTCTTCAAGTGAAATCCGTTGGCATAAATTTTCGCTTTGTTCTCTGGCTCAAACTTTCGATTTGCATGTAGTAAAATCAAGTTGTTTGTTAGATAAGTGAAAAGTCAAATTACACGCACACCCACACCCACACACACACACACTCGCACCCAGCGAGACCGCAAATGTAGAAATCTGCCTGGGAAATGAGCAAAAAGTTGTGCGCAAAAAATAAAATAAGTTAATTGTTATTTTTATTGTTCAACTTGGCGGGGAGAGAGACACGCGAACGAAATGAAAACAATAGCAAACGAGATATCAAACAATCGCTTGTCATTGTTGGCTTTCGGCTGCTGCTAATTGGTAGAGACGCTGTCGGCCACATTGTTCTGGCCAACAATAATGTCGAGCCGTGTTCGCTTTGTACACCACTTTACTTAAACATGAAATCAGTACACTTCAAAGAAGGGAGAGAACTATCTTTAAAAACCATTAACAGCAGTAATTTCTCTTCAACCCGAATGGGATGCGATGCTTCAGTAAAGACGTACCAATCATATTTTTTTGTAGATTTTTCAATATTTTCTGCGGAACACATAATCACTAAATGGGCGGGGCGGGGCGGGACGGTCGGGCGGGGGTTAGGTTAGATGGGAGGCGGGCTGGGGTGGGACTGGTTGGTATTTGGAACTTTAATCAAATTTGCGCCGCACTGCTGTTCTTGTAAAAGAATATCTGCAGATCCTCGATGGGCCGGTTCTCTTCGAGCAGGCGATCCAGCTTCAGCACTGGCAGCTTAAAGTACCAAAAATCGGCATACTGCGGTCTCGTATTGAGTTATTGCGATATATATCAAATGAAATATTAAAAAAAAAAATGCCCACTCACCGTATCCTGATACTCTTTGCTGATGATCTCGCAGCGACTTAGAATGATGCTAATGGGATACTCGAGCTGTTCGCTGCAACGGATGCGATAAATGCCGTGCAGAACTTTCCCGGTGAGCAGCGGACAATCGATCAGATAGAGCTCGGAGAGGGTCGGGCACTTCTTGATCATGTCCAGCAGCTGATACTCCTTCAGGTCGGGACAGCCGCTGAGCACCAAGTAGTTTTGGACTCGCGGCATGTTCAGCTCATCGATTTCGCGATCCAGGAACGAGCAGTTGTTCAGGACGAGGCCCTGCAGGCGGCCGCAGTGGCCCAAGCCGGAGTCGCGCATCCAGAACGGGCCGTCGAAGCAGCCGCAGTTCATCTGTATGATCTCGATGGCGTTCGATTTCGTTTCGAGCACGTGACGCAGACACTGGACGGCCATTTCGGGCTTCTGGCCGCCGACGCTCAGCTCGAGCAGATGGAGCAGCGGCAGCGTGAGGACCTGTTCGCGCGAATGAAGGAACAGGGCCAGCGGCAGGGAGATGTCCTGCAGCAGGCAGCAGGCGGTGATGCCCTGCAGATTGGCCGGGGCGTTCTTGCATTTGATGAACAGACGCTTCAGCTGCTTGCAGCGCTCGAGGATGCCGGTCAGCGCCGATTGGGCCACATCGCCGTGCAGCACGAGCAGCTCCAGCTGCGGAAACTGTTCGATGAAGTGCACCTGCACCTCGCAGTGCACCTTGAGGCGCCGCAGATTGCGCAGCAGCTTGGGCAGGGCGTGCAGCGGCCACTGCGGCATCATCGAGCCGCCCAAAACGGCCGCAATGCCAACGACGCGCCCGAGTCCGGCATCCCCGGCGCCGTTCTCGTGCGGACGCTTCGCTTTCGCCGTCGCCGTTGGTGTCGCTGTCGCCGTCGCCGTCTCTTTCTCCTTCTCCTTCTCCTTCTCCTTCTCCTTCTCCTTCTCCTTCTCCTTCTCCTTCAGCTTGGGCAGCGGCTCCGGCGTCACAATCAGCTCGCAGTGCTGCACGTTGTTCAGCGACTTGACGCCGGCTCGTTCCAGCACATTCAGATTGTCCTGCAGGCGATTCGCCGTGAAGTAGACGTAGCGAAAGTGATCCATCATGTTGTTCAGAAAATAGCTCAACGGCTCGCCGTGCAGCTCCTGCTCCAGCTGCCGGAAGTCCAAGCGCTTGTGCGCGCTGCGCCAGATATTGTCGCAGACCGTCTGAACGTCCTGATGGTTGCGATAGAGCAGTATCTGATCGGCCATCGATAGTTTGGTGATCAGGCCGCGCAGTCGACGGTGCGCCGCATCCTGATCCTTCTTGCTGACGCGACCGCCGGCCGGCTTCGGTTGTTGCACCACTTCCATCTCACAAAATTTACCTTGTTTTTTATGTTTGTTTTTCTTATAAATATTTTTTTTTTTTTTTTTTTTTTTTGCTGCAGCGTATACCACAAAAGCCAATAAAAATACGTTTTTGATTTTTGTGAATTGTCAGTTACACGTGTTTACTTGTGTCGGTGATTGGATATATATTAATTTCGGTGACGAGGTGCCCCAGCCTGAGTGTACCTCGCCAGAGCTTGCTTCGATCCCCTGGGAACTCTGGCTACAGGGTATGAGAGCAACAAATTTCATCATTTATTATTTTGCAACTAGCCCAAAACGACTCTAAGGCTGTATGTCAAAATCCAATCGGATCACTATATCACGACTCGAAAATGTAGTTATCGTTGTCTCTAATATATTGACTACACTCGACAATAACCATTTTGGTATTGCAATAATTAAAAGACATATTAAAGACAATTTATCGATCGATATTTAATGCTTGGCATGAATACTACTAAATACAATAAAGTTCAAACTCTATGTTATATTTTGATTTTCAGTTTCTTCATTTTTCATTTCAGTCAATAAAAATAAATGCTTTTATAATTGTAGAAATTAAATTATTCTTCTTGAGAGTTTTGGTTTTTTTTTTTTTTTGTTGTATAAAAATCGTAACCATGATTTTTTTAACGCTTGCAAAAGATTCAAATATTTGTATAAACGTAGTAGTAAATTTTTGTTGACAAATCTTTCATGGAAAATTTGTTTAACATTTTGTATGAATATGAGACATGAGACCATTCGTGCAAAATTAAAAACCCTAATTAAAAAATTTTACATAGACGTTTAGTCTTTTTTTTTTAGAATTTTTTTAGCCATAATTTTTTGGACGCTTCCTGCAAAAGATTCAAATATTTGTATATATGTAAGTAGTAGCAAATTTTATTGACAATTTTTTCATGGAAAATTTGGTTACCAATATGAGACCATTCGTGCAAAATAAAAAATGTTAATGAAAAATTGTACATTAAGCTTTTTTATAGAGCATATTTTGAAGGCTACCATTGAATTAATTCTAGTACCAATTTAGTATATCAATTAGAAATAATATTTTTCGTGGTAATTCGATAAAATATATATATTTTGGGTTACTCGATAAAATCCATGTCTCCCACAATTTTAGAGTCAAATTTGTCAGACAATTCTCTGATTACGTCTAAATAATAATTAAGATAGTAATAGTAATTAAAACCCGACTGCAGCGTTCCTACGTTAGAGAATTTAGCCGACAGTTAACGATGAAAAAAAAAATACTATTGTTTATCTACCTATATATGTAAGTAAAAATTAATTGCAAAAAAAAAATACTATTATTATACATGTGTGTCATATGCAAATAACTGTACTCGTTAATATTAAGCTTGGTTTCCTGCGCTGATAACTGCCTCCCACTCCCTCTCCCCCCCCCCCGTATCCCCACCCAGTCGCCCTCCTGTTCCACTGAAAATCTGCTAACAGTGACATCGCGTGCCGCATTGCTGACATTAGAAAGTGAGCGTGAACTTTCCCATTATTTGTTGCTGCTGTCAGACACGACATTGCTTGCCGCATTATTGCCGTGCATGTGTGTGTGTGTGCGTTAGTATTTGCCACGCCCATCGTGCAATGTGTTGTCTTGGCATTTGCATAATAAGTATTCCAACCTGCATTTAATTGTTGCCATTTGGCCAGCCGCCTTTTCAATTTGCATTGTTGTTTCTTGAAGGTTGCGCTTTTTTCTCTTAATTGCAGTTACATACACACACACAGAGAGACACACACACACACACACACTCACCCGCTCTGAGCTGCACTTGTCCCAGTTTTAAGTTGTATTTTACTTTACTTTCGCATATGAAAGTGCATCTGTTATATTTATTTCGCTTTTGCTTTTTGCTTATTGCGGGGAAGGGGGCCCAATGCGATTTTGAAATGGCTTCAACTGGACTTGGCTGCTTGGACTGACCTGTGCACAGCCTTGAGTTCATTTCGAGTGCCGTTAGGCCCAATAATAGGCCGAGCCAAGCACAACTGTCTTAACAATTAGTCAGCATTCGCAATATCAGGCTTACATAAGGCCGTAATATCTGAACGTATGTAGTACCGTAATTATACTTGCAGCAGTTTTAATGCGAGCTCAGCTATTATTAGCGTATTTCTTTTTTTAAGAAATCCTTTCATATACTATATCAAATTTGTCAAACAATCAATATATTGATTCAGTTATTTTTATTAAGTTGGCACTATCCAAATCCTTCTCGAACTATGGCTGAAACCTATAAACATTCTATTCAAAATGCATATGAAATACGTGCAAATATTTGAATTTCGAATTGTTTTCCACACAACGCAAGCTGTAAAAATTGATTTAAGCACAAAATTATTATGATATATATACGGACATAAAAACGCAAACACTTTAACAAGTTTAATATATATTTTTATTGTACATATCTTTCCGTTTTTGTTATAGTCATCAACTTTTAAGTATTATGGTTAAATTAAAAATATACTTAATCTGTATATGGTATACGAGACCCCATATAGTCATACCAAAATTGGAATGCCTGGTATAAGCTTGAAAGCCTAACGAAATAAAGTTTTTGATAAATCAGGCTATCGAAAATCTGAAATAAACTTGATCTGCGTATGGTATACGTATAGACGTACACAGAGAGAAAATGATGTTCGAATGCGTTTCATAAACATATAAGCACAAGAAATCTTAAACCAAGTACAAATAAGCTTAATATAAGAGAAAATAGTCTTGATAGTTAAAAAAAGACTTTATATGGTAAATTTTATATATTAATATTTTCTCACTGCACAAGTTTCTAAAATCTTAAATCAAGATTTTAAGAAACTTAAATCAAGTTGTAAGAATTTCATGTTTGAAAATACTAAATTACTTAAATATATTACTTAAATTGGCTGACTTATCTAAGTGCGAAATACTTGATTTTTTCTCTCAGTGCATATATATATGCATATATGACTAATTCGTCTCAGCTGTTGACGCGACAAAATGCTTAATGATTTATTGGGTCACATAAAGTACGTATTAAGTATGATAAATATTAAATAGAGTAAACACACAAACGTAAAATTCGATAATAAGTTCGGAATGTGTTTTAGAGACCCCCATTGAAACTCCCGATCTCCCGCAAAAGCGATTTAGATGCGGCGAAAATGCTGATGACGGTGATGATGATGATGATGATTAACAGGGAATTTACATAAGGCCTTCTTCCACTTGGGGCGTTGCTCATGCGCGTTCCGCTTTTGCGCTTCTGGTGCGGCTTCAACTTTGCCGTCTCTCCGCCGCTCCGTTTCCGTGTCATTCGTTACGGTGTGCGCTCTTTGCTTTGTTATGCTTTGTTTGTTTACACACACGCACACACTTCACAATTTGGGCAACAATTGTTTTTATTATTCTTACCGGTTTTGTTTCAATTTGTTTGCTGTAGAATTTGATGACAGCAGCAAAAACAAAACAAAACAAAACAAAGAAAACTAAAACACATACGGGCTGACCTTTAACGCCTCGTGCTATGCATAAAGTGTCGCCCATAATGCTTAATGTTTAATGTCCCGCGCGGCGTATACGTAATATGCTGTCGCAAGTGCCCCACCGTGCTGCATTGTGACCCTTCCCCTGTGACGTCAAAGGCTGAGCTATCGAATGTCCCGGGCCCAATGAGGTCAATGTGGGTCAAAGTGCCATATCGATAGCACACACACACACACACACACACACACACACATGCTACACACTCTGGCTATATTATCTTATCAGCCATATATTTGGGGCAATTTTCAACGAGCCCGGCCTGTGTAGACATTAACCCAAATAAATGGGAGTACGTACACAGTTTTTAGCACAAGCACACAAACTACCAAATTGTAGGCAGGCACCACTTACAGATACCCTGCAATTGTAAAAGTCGCTACGTTTTGATAATATACAATAAGGGTATATTAAACTCAATATTTAGCATTTTTTGCCATTAAACATTTTCCTGAACTGCTCAACATTTTATTTAAAAAATACTGATAATTTTTTTTATTGTTTTGAATCGCGTATTATATTTTCGCCAAGTCTGGTTCCCTAGTGCTCTAGGCATATTTTTTTCTTTATTTATTCAGCAGTTAGGGTGTCCGAACATAGGCATCTTGTTTACAGGGTATGCAACTGGGTGGGCAAACAGTAGGCCAAAGCCAAAAAGCGTAACGAGACTAAAATATGGCAAGATGCTTTGGCATTACAAAGATGGCATGCTAATTTTGGGCACAAACAACAACAATTTAATTTACGACTCCGATTTGCGAGCTTACAACTGGCGGTGGGCGTGGTCGGGGCCAGGCGCGTGGGCGGCATACAAAGAAGAAGAAGAAGAAGAAAAAGGAAGTCGCGAAGTCGTCGACCTTGGGGGGCAACGAGGCGCCCAAATTGGCAATGCCTGATCCGGGCTGGCCCGGCCACGAAACTGGTTTTCTGGCCGACTGTTCAATGACTCGATGACCTCATCGCGGCGCCTGACTCACGCGGCGGATGAGCAACGAGTGCTGTTTTGGATTTTTCTTAATTGCGATCGTCGCTTGTCAACACACACATGAGCTAACGTTCTCGCATTTCCCCGCACTTTCCGTTACAGCGCCGCACAGTCGACCCAAGATCACAGCACGCGCCGGATCATGACTTTCTACTGGTGGTCGCACTGGTTCTGGATAACCTGTCTCAGTGGTGAGTGGCAAGCGTGCTCTATTTTGCTACGATCTCTGATCCTTGGCGCCTTGCAGTGCTGCTGCTGCCCGATGTGCACACATATCCCAGTCAGGAGCCGGAGGGTCGTCGCCAGGCGACAACAACCACAATAACAACGACCACAAAGCTATATCAGACGACGTCCAGCCAGTCGTGGTCGTCGGTCACCCAGCGCAATATCATGGACCTGACCGTGAAGGCGTCGGCGTCGGCTGGCGTTACGCCCGCCTATACGGCGGATGCCAGCGAGGACATCGAGACGCCGTTCTCCGAAGAGGAGGAGCGGGAGCAGGAGCAGGAACGGGAGCATGACGATGACGAGGCCAATGTGAAACTAACGCGCTCGCACAATCAGTTCGAGTTCAAGCGCTCGGCGGACTTTGCCGACGTTCTGCCGCCGGAGCAGCTGAACAACTATACGAATTTCAGCCGTAGCACCAGGTAAGCGATGCACCTGACACCTGACGCCAACTCAAATTACACAACTTGCAGTACAAATACCAACAACAACAACAACAGCAGCGTTTGCAACTCCACGTGCTTGGCAGCTGCTGCCAAGCTCAGCGCCACAACTGTGGCAACATCAACAACATCAACAACAACAACAACGACAACAACAGCAGCAGCAGCAGCAGCAGCAACAACAAAGCAGGCAACGGCGACAACGAGAACAACCACAACGACAACCACAGCGAGCCCGCCGGCGAACAGTACGGGCCAGGCGCTGCCCGCCACGCCCTCGACGCCCAAAATCAACACGGAATGGCTGTCCGACGAGCTGCAGCGGGCGCCGTTCACGCTGGAGAACGCCAACAAGGAGGACGAGCTGCGCCGCGCCGAGACCGAGCATCGCTCGCGCAAATCGAAGGTCCTCTCCGCCGAATACAAGCACATCAATCGCTACATCAACTTCTCCAGCGACACCAAGAGCCTGCTGACGCGCTCCGCATCGGCGGCGCCCAGCGTCTCCGGCTACGATACCGACGAGGGCAACATTTCCTCCGAGGCGCTGGCCATTCAAGTGAGCATGCCCGACTCCAGTCCTAAATAGCTCTCTTTAGAGAATGTCATCTGAAAACTGCCTGCCCCATTTTTTTTGGCACCAGCTCTAAAAGAGTTCGAGATACGCTTTTTGGCGGCTTTTAGATTAGCCACGCCGCCAAAAAGTGTTTGTGCCATCTTTAGAAGAGTTCGGCAGTAAGCTATCTTTAAGATATTATCAATTTGCCACGCCCCCAAACGTGGGTGAACACGTGAAGAGAACAATTCATTTTGCTTATTAATTTTTCTAATTCCCATTGTTCACAATTCAGTTAGAACGAAATCAGTTATTATACTTGCTCACGGAGTAAAAAGAGTATATTAGCGTTTAAATATAGTTAAATAATAGTTCTTAAACTTATCAGCTATTTGTCCCAAGTCACAAACCTTTGTCGGTTCTTATTAGAATTTAGCATTGATTCTTATTAGAACGGTTAGGTTATTAGATAACTTAATTTGAATTTCGAGAGAGAGGCAAACTGTTTTTTTTTTGTTGGTTTTTTATGCTCGTTTATTATTATTATTATTATGACACATAGTGATAGGGCACATGCTTTAAATATTAAGCGACTCCAATGTTCTCACTTGTTAAAGATTGTGTTTGTTTTCGCGATAAACCATTATAAAGTTTCCTGTGAGAATATTTGCAGCTCGTTGCTTATCTCGCTTTACGGCCTTACGTTCCAGAAATGTTGACCGTAATACGAAATGCCGTAAATCGAAATATAAATCTATAAAACTAACATTTAGCCATTAAAAACAGTCTTCAGTTTAGACTTGTTTAAAAAATACAATTTGTATCTAACGAAAGTGTGCGCCGTTAATCGAAAATCGCCGCTAATTGAAATGAGCAAAGATGCCGTTAATAGGCCGTAAAACGAGATATGAGTCTCAAGGGTCAGAAAGCTTTTATCAATCAAAAGTAAAAAATTTGAGAATATTGTTCTCAAAAATAGAATTCGTAGCGTATTTAAAGAGAATTGGGCGTATAATATATAATACATAATACTTAATGTCTGCTTTTCTGTTTGTAGCGCACCTATTTTCTGGATGCTGGCGCCATCTCGGCCATATGCTTCACGGTCTTCGGCATTTGCTGCACGGTGGGCACCATTGGCATCGTGCTCTATCGTCGCCGCTATCTGAATAAGCCGCAGGCGCTAAGCGAGCCCGACTCGAGCGTTTACATAGATGATAGCACGATGCGTGTAAGTGTAAGGATTCGTTGGCCAGTTGCCCGCCTGCGGGCACAATCCAAATGCGGAGCATCTAATTGACTTTTCGTTCCACTTCCAGGATAACTCTGATGAGATGTACAGCCTGGACAATGACTCGTTTCTCAACTCGCTGGAGGCGATGACAATACAGAATTATTGGACGGACACTGTCAAACATACAAAGCTTTAATTTCAGACGTCTCTTTGTGGGAATTTCCTCTACCTAGTTTCCTTTTTTTTCGTTTTTTTTTTTTTTTTTTTGTTGTTCATTTATTAACTAAGCCTGTTTAACCATATGTTCAGCATTCCCTTTCCCACACGTCGCACCCTTTGGCAGCACCCAACAAACGAAAACACACACATCATAATCATTAAGTAGGCGCCACAGAGTGCGCAGCGTAGCATTTAAGTGGGGTCCTCGGCAGGGCCAATTGTATGTATTTACTAATTGATAGGCATTCGTGCAGCTCAATGGGGCCTGTGTGCCACCCGACGAGCAACTAGTTTAAGCCAAACTACCAAAATTATGTTTAGTACGTGTATATTTTAAGTGCGCAATGTTATTTGCTAGTTTTAACTGTTGATACTGTCGGCCCACTCGTCGAGCGGGGCCAAGCAAGGATTCACACTTCTACGGACATACCTACAAGCCCGTGTGTGCAGACATATGCACATAACTGTCGCTTGTATGCGACGCTCCTTAATTTCCCTTAATTTCGGTTCAACTATTCGGTTTATCTCTTTATGTACTCGTTTATGGTAGGAACTTAACATATATTTATGCTTTACTATTTATGCAATTTTATATTTAATCGTTGTTGTGTATTCTTTTGCAAAACAATTTCGTTTCGTTTGGTTTTCGTGATTAATACGTAATATTTATACAGTTTAGATTTGTGTCTGTCCAACAATTAAACGCAATCATTCCTTCCAGTTTAGCATATAGTGCAACTTTATATGAAATTATTGTATTACAAATAAATCAAACATACAACTACAAATTCGCACACGATACTAACTGTCTACTGCCACAAGACTTCATTTTTAATTGTATCAATTTTGGTCGTCGACATACGACAAAATATTTAAGCTAATATGCCTAGCGTTGCATGATCTTCAATACTATTAAACGTAAATAATGGTAAATATAAATGAATGATTTAAACAATTGCATATGGTTTCTTGCTTTCAAATTTACAATTCTGCAGCGCAACTCTTCGAAAGGTATAACATTTTTTTTTGCTTTAATCCAGAAACATTTCAAAAATCGGAAACTGTGCTAATTGCAATTCTACTGATAGGAATATCTTACTATTGATGCGAGAGCGAGAAGCTTGATTTTTTAAAATATTGATATACGATTATTTCAAATGTTCTAGCCGCCACAATTAGGGTTGTATATCGACAATAAAACACATTAACTATAAATGACAGCAATAAAACTTGAAAAATTTAAGGCAATCAATTTGCAGGTAAATAAAGCACAATTTGTGTATTTAAAATGAAAAGCGACTGCTGGCGCCATTAAAAATTACAAAGTATAGAGGGAACTCCAATAAGATTAAGAATTAATAAATATCGATATATCGTGTAGAGTAAAGAAAATATCGTAGACAAAATGAGTCGCATAGTATGGATTCTGCATATCGATAGAGGCAGCAAGGTATCGGCATGACATTTATATATCGATACAATTTGCCATCCCTCCACAACACTGCATTGCATTTCGAACGCAAACGTAAACACATTCACTTGCTGCAATTACATGTAAATTTCGTGTCTATAGTGAAAGAAAAAAATCATAACTCCAAATTAAATGTAAAGTTGGGCCAGAAGCATTCTGTAGTGTTTTCCTTAAAGGTAAGGCGTCAACGCTAACGCAAATACTCCATTGGCGTCGTCGGTGCTCGCAAATCGCGCGTTCGTCGTCATTTTGTTTGCGATTCGCAGAATCTTGCTCATCGCTCCACTGCAGATGTATACATATTTGCAGTGCCGAGTGTATTGAATATGTGTGCATATGTGGGGCGACTTCACAATTTGATTTTTAATTTTGCCTGTTTTGCGCTAGCATCGCCGGACGAACGACTCGCCATCCATGGCTTACTTTGGCGTCTACATACCCCCATCGAAGGCGGGCTTCGAGGGTACTCTGGCCCAATGTGCTGGCTCCATCGCAGCTGACAATATCAAGATATTGCCCGACTGTCCGGCCAGCGGTGCGGAAGAGGGGCTCGTGGCCAGTTATGAGGATCCCGAATATCCACGTAAGTTGCGCGCTCCTGCAATTGTTGCGTCGCCATATTTGTTGAAGTCAACACATGTATGCACACACGCACACACACATGTGCGCAACAATGTACGCACATTCGCAAATGCGTACATCGTGTGTGCTTGTGCTTGTGTTTGTGTGTGTGTGTGTGTGTGTGTGTATCGGACGAGCGTTCCCCGCCGGAATGAACACGAAGCGCGCGTTTTAAGGCAGCGACGTCCTCATTTGTTGCGCATCGCATTTACCGTTTGTTGTGCTCTTGCAGATGGTATTGCCAATGTAATGTGAATAAAAATGATCGGTTTTTGTTAACATTACAAGCTATATTCAATTCAATTCATTTGAATTTAAGTGTAACAGTTTAAGGGTTTCATTATTACAAATTTCTTGTTGCCATTAACTGGAATAGATTTTATGTCTTAAGCGACTTGTCTTGGCTTGGACTGGCCAAACATTTTTTTTGTGTCCTACTTGTTGCTTTTATGCTTTCTGCTGCGTATTCGTTTGTACAACTAAAAGGTATTTAATAGTTATAGTTACAGACTATCAACCTAATTAATTAATTTGTAGTTCATCTAGCGAAGACTGCAATTTAATTGTCCTTCTAATCACTTTTACTTTTGTTGTTATTTGTAATTATTTATTCGCAATCTTGCGCTTTAGGCCATGAGAAGTTGTCAAATGTAAATTCAGACTGGAAACAAA
The DNA here is from genome assembly GCA_035047465.1 of Drosophila sordidula. Classification (NCBI taxonomy): domain Eukaryota; kingdom Metazoa; phylum Arthropoda; class Insecta; order Diptera; family Drosophilidae; genus Drosophila; species Drosophila sordidula. The sequence continues at coordinate 43,789 of JAWNPQ010000163.1, forward strand.
GTGAGACAAGCTCATCTATTCAATAAGATTTCCCCTCAGATCAGCTAACTTAATTGTCAAGCTTTTAAATAAGATGGTCTGCAAGGGTATTCCATAAATGTTAGTCTCGTGTCACTTTTACTTTTGTGGTTATTTATTATTATATATTTGTATTCTTGCTCTAAAGGCCATTACAAGTTGGGCACGACTTGGCTGTAAATTGCACCCAAGAAACAAAGCCAAATCCAATTTCATGTCGTCAATTAAATGCCGCCTGCATCATATCATCAGTTTTGTGGCCTTGACGGGCGTGGGGTTAGAAGCGTCATCAATGCACAAATTGTAAACAAATACGGTTAACGTCGCCGATTACAGCTGTGAATTGGATCGGTTTGCTGCACCTCTCTGACATAACATAATCTAATTAAAATGCGCTTTGTTCGATCGCAAACAACAAAGCGAAATATATAAAAATAATAGAAGAGAGCCGAAAGAAACAAAAAAGCACCATAAAAAGTACGCGTCCATTAAAAATGGGCAGTCGAGTTCAGTGACGTGCCCAGAACTATAACCAGAACCTTGACCTCGCATTGCTCTTTAGCTGGACGAGCAACGGAAACCGGCATCAACAACAGCGGCAACTGTGAAACTTGCCCCAATGTACAGAATGTTTATTTATACATTTACTTGGTCAGCTTTTAGTGTTATTTCTATTTCTGTCTGTCATTTTAAAAGCTATCTGCAGAAAACCCTTGGAATCCCTTGTTTCTCCAGGTGTGGCCAGGGTTGCCTGGGTCGGGTCACGAGATTCATGTCATCAATATCAGATATAGATTCCATAGAAACTCTCGGTCGATATTGAAGTTTAAATTAATATAAAGAACGGCGTTGTTTACATAAACAGCAAGGGTATTTCACGTTCAAGACAACTATTTTATACCCTTTTTGTCACGATCCTTCAAGTTTAGCACGATAGAACGATTGATTGAATCGTGACAATTAGGAGTCTCGCTATCCTCCTAAAACATATGCAACTGTAGCATATAGCTCACCTAGGAATAATCGGTCAAGAAATTACAACTAATTCTCTTTTACACGTTCCCAAAAATGCATGTGTAAGAATATATTGGCTAAATTGAAAAATAACCTAAAAGTACAGTAAAAAATATTTAAAAACTCTTAACTAATTAGAGAATAAACATTCTGACTAATGAAATCTATTATAAAAAATAAAAATAAGAAGAAGTGCAATAATATAAACAAAGTAAAAGTATATAAACATAAAAGTGTTTTTTGTTTTCTGATAAACGCATTAATCTTGGCAAATTATTTCTCTATTATAATAATGCGAAATTGAAATGTTTAATTTGTAATACAATAAAATCATAAAACATAAAAAACTAGCATAAGCAGAATTCATAAATTATATGTAAAATCGTGTTAAATCAAATCGATTCGTGTGAAAAGCGAAGCGTGTAGGATAGAATTAGGTGTATCAATATCGGATCTGCTAACTTTAGCGCACATTTACCATATGTCTGCAAGGGTATTTAGTTTTCGGTAGCTTTTTTGTTTTTGTTATCATTCGTTTTGCTGTTCAATCAAAAAAACCTTATTTTGTTTATCGCGAGTTATATGCTTCACGCTAATAGACACAAATTGAAGATGCTGAAAGAACAGCGTAAACAAAGTTACAAAATGCTCTTTGGTAGAGCATCCGAGTAGTCGCAATAACTGAGAGCGCCCTTGTTCGCGCAGATAATGAGAAGAACCGAAAACGGAAACAAAAATAACAGACTCATTTGTTGTATTTGCTAAAGTGTATATTTAAAATAAGTATGAGCTGCCGACATGGTGGGCAGCGCCGAAAGAGTGCGAGATACTTTCATATTTATATCGCAAGCGTCGACCAGGGCAGTCGACAAAGGCGATATAATGGCCGCGGATTTGTGCCAATAGCCGAGCGTATTATTGACGTCGCCCGTTTGGCCAGCTGCTCCTCCGCGCGGTGCGCACGCGACCTTTGCGATTCTGTTGGCTTTTAGCCTGTTGTTTGTTTTGCTTGGCGCATTTCTCGCGCTGTCTGGCATCGCCCGCCATTCGCACACAGATGGCGTGACCAGACAGCGGCTGACAGCAGTTGTCCATCTCGCTCGCACACTCGCCCAGCTGCTTTGCCCGCCCGCTCACTCGCTCGCTCCTTTGCAGCCGACTCGCCGCTCTGGCTGATATTTAAGGAAAAGTCCAAGGCACTGGACGTTCTGCGACACTACAAGGAGGCGCGTCTGCGCGAGTTTCCCAATCGCGAGCAGGCCGAGAGTTACGTACAGTTTGGCTTCGAGAGCATTCAGTCGCTGAAGCGCTACGGCAAAACCAAACCCGCCAGCAGTAAGTACACGTTTGGGCCAAAAAGATCATAACAATATTCACACACTTTTTTCGTTTTGCAGAGCCGGTGCAAATGCCCGCAACGCTCAGCGGCGGACTGAAGACGACCTCGAACAGCACCGAGAATTCGAATTCGTTTTCATCATCGCCCACCGGCATCACCATGGCCAATATATTGCTACCGATGCCAAATAGCAGCAGCAGCGGCAGCAGCAACAGCATCAGCAACAGCAACAGCAACAGCAGCAGCAGCATCGCCAGCCTCACATCCGCGTGCAACAGCAACAGCAGCAACAATTCCCTAAATGCCGAACGGCCGCCGTTTCGGGCGCCGACCAAACAGGAGCTGGTCGAGTTTCGCAAACAGATCGAGGCCGGCAACAACGAGCGGATCAAGCGCATCGTTTGGGACAATCCCCGTTTCCTGATCAGCAGCGGCGACACGCCCACCAGCCTGAAGGAGGGCTATCGGTACAATGCGATGCACATTTGCGCCCAGGTCAACCAGGCGCGCATCGCCGAGCTGATACTGCGGATAATCTCGGATCGCGAGTTCACCCAGCTGTACGCGGGCAAGAAGAGCAGCGGACAGATGTGCGCCGCCCTAAATGAGAATCTGCTCGACTATTATCTCAACATGCCCGACAAGGGCCGCGGCGAGACCCCGCTGCACTTTGCCGTCAAGAACGGGCACATCGCCGTCGTGGAGGTGCTGACCTCCTATCCCCAATGCAAGTCGCTGAAGAACACGGAGGGCATGTTTCCCAAGGATGTGAGTAGCCCATAGAGAGCGATAGATAATCCAATATGTAGTTTGTTTCTCTGCCAGACAATGGCGCATTCTAAAAGATATTTTTATATATGTGTATAAATATTGCTCAAAAATTGAGCGCTTCTTTTTACACTCGTTCACCGAGTGAAACGAGTATATTCGGTATCGAGTATATTAGAGTCGTGAAACTGGGTTGCAAATCGATTTGAACTATGTATCTTCCACAGTTCTAAAGCTGGATGTATCCACTTTTACTGATATCTAAACATTGCATAAACAACTTTTAGATTTGATCTATGTATCCCTCAGTGTTAAATATATGTATGATGCCCTCCACTAAATACGCATGAACCCATTGGCAATGTGTAATTAAGGTTCTAATGGATTATGGATTAGGCAGAAGGAGGCATCTCCGACAACGTAAAGTATATATATTCTTGATCAGCCCAGTCCGCCTGTCTAGACTACAAAAGCTAGAGAGCATATCTCAGAAACTATCAGAGATAGAGCCAGCAAATTTCGAATTCGAAAACGCAATTCAAATACCACAGACTTTGCGCTTTGGTTTTTATATATGTAGAGAGTGACTTGAAAAGATAAAGACAGTGTATCCACTAGTCGGGCGCTTCCGACTGGAGCCCCTCACTTGGCTCCTATTAAGTATCATATATTTCATAATAATAATAAATAACTTTTTAAGCACTTTTACGACTTGTTGACGCTTTTTTTTCTCGCCAACCAGATAATATGCCAGAGGGCGCCCAACGCCAGCCCGGAGCTGATCAGGAAGCTGGACCTGCTGCTGTCCGAGCCGCATTACGTGCCCGTTCTGCGGGCCGTGGGCAACGAGCTGCCGCCGCAAGTTGGCCAGCCGTTTACGCCCAACGAGCCGCCGGTGAGTATCCGTTGTTAACGGCTGACACTGGATTATTGACTGATATGTTGTTCCTGCTATTCGACAGATGCTGCAGCACAAGTCGGACGAGTCGGACCGACTGAATGTGGATCTGAAGATCAGTGCGCTGGCCGGTCCGATGCCGCGCGAGCAGGCGTTTAATTTCTTTCGCCGGTGGAAGACGCCGCCGCGTGTTGGCACCAATGTGCTCTCGCCGCTGGCCAGTTCGCCGTACATCTCGCCGATGAAGTCGCCCAGCAAGTCCTTCTTCAGCAAGAGCGCTGGCCACAAGTCCAACTTGCGGCGCGTGCTCTTCAGTCCGCGAACGGCGAACAGTTCGTTTAGCGAACCGAACGGGAATCACAAGCCCCAGCCCCAGGAGCTGTTGACGCACAACGGCGACGTCGACCAGCGGGAGCACAACAACAATTGTGCGTACACGAACAGCGGCAGTGTGCCGAAACGTTTCCAGGACTTGCCCACAACGCCCCTTAGGGGGGATCTGTATTTAAATTATCGGAGCAACATTGCGTCCACACCGGTCGAGGACACCTCGTACGATATGTCATCGGACTGCAGCCTGAACATGTCCGTGTCCACGCTGAACGACAGCTTCCGCGAGCGCCACATCAAGAACTCGGACATTGAGAAGGGCCTCGAGATGGTCGGCCGCCAGCTGGCGCGCCAGGATCAGTTGGGCTGGCGCGAATATTGGGACTTCCTCGAAGCGTTCGTCGACATGGCCTCGAGCGATGGCCTCGCGCGGCTCGAGGGCTATCTGTCGGCCAAGTCGGAGCAGGCCTGGCTGCTCGCGGAGAAATCGGATGCGGTTTACACGTTCTCTCACATGCATCACTATCTCGATCTGATCGCCGATCGCGGTAAGGCGAACAGTGCGGCAGTCGCTGGTGGCGCCATCACCCAGGTGATGACGCCGTACACCTGCGTCGAGAAGTCGCTCCAGGTGTTCGCCAAGCGGATCACGAAGACGCTCATTAACAACATCGGCAACATGGTCTCCATCAATGATACGCTGCTCTCCGAGCTCAAAAGACTGAAATCGCTCATCGTGAGCTTCAAGGACGACGCACGCTTCATCACCGTCGACTTCAGCAAGGTGCATTCGCGCATCTCTCACCTCGTCGCCAGCTATATTGCCCACTCGCAGGAGGTCAGCAGCGCTATGCACAGCCAGCTGGTGCAAATGCTGCGCAAGCTGCTCCAGCTGCAGGGCGAGCGACGGGAGCACTTGCACTGCGTCGGCGCCAGCATGCTGCTTGTGCTCGAGCAGGCGCCAACTGTCCGGCTGCCGGACGCACTGAAGACCGAGGAGCTCTGCTCGGCCGCCTGGGAGTTGGAGCACAGCTGCAACTGTCTGTGGGATGCCAATCTCAGTCGGAAGACAAGCCGACGAAAGCGCACCGAATCGTTGCGTGCCCAGCCCCCAGAATTGGCCAGCGGTGCCCCAAATCTGACAGCGGTCGCAGGCGCTGCCAGCATCGCGGATGCGTCCAACGTTGCCGTCGTGGTGCCCATTGCCAAAACTAACGTCTGGCGCAGCAACGGCAACGGCAACGGCAACAACAGCGACGACGACGACGATGACAGCGACGACGAATCCTTTGTAAGTAAAGGCATCTCTATAGATTGCAGAATCTAATTGAAAGCTGGTATTAGCCGACTTTTCCTTCTCTTTTCCTCGATCCACATCGTGGGCTTGTGCCATGTCCAATGTCATTATTCGATATGCCTTTTGGGGAGAATGAAAATCAATATCTCCCATTATCTTAGTGCTAGGATGACCTAAGATCCTAAGCTCGAGCCCCCATAAATTAAAAAATAATCTATATTTTTCAAAAATAACAATAATATTTACCCTGGAACGTCATCCTTTTTGTTTCTGGTGCACTAAAGTCATCCTTCGTCTTTTTGACGACTAATTAAAAGTTTCCTGAGTACATAATTATTTGTGTTGTTTAGTTAATTATTATGGAATTGTATTAATTTTTAATTAATTTTTATATTTTTGTGTTTTGTGTTTTCTCGACATTTTCCATAGCCCTTAACAGATTTCCGCCCATTTTCCAAGCTTTATGTATTATATAAATGGCCATATTTCCAGCGAATTGTCACAAAGCACTTTAAAATACTCATTTAAGATTAGATGAGCACGAAAATGTCTCAAACCATCTTCAAAGTTGCAACTGCAATTTGAAGTTTGCCAAGTTTGCGTTAATCAGCAATCAGTTTCGATTTGATGTTTTATAAAGCACTTTATTGTCTTTTTAATTGACTCACAGTTCGACTGCGGTGATGGTGGCCAGAGCAGCGATGATGAGGAGGTGTTCCTGACGCCTCCCGAGAGCCGTTCACCAATACTGTCGTGCGACTTGGATCCACGTTACGAGCTGTTTATTTTTGGGTAAGTCAATCAAATGGCATTCAAAAGGAGCCATTTTAAATGCGTTCGCTTTTGCAGCAAGGAGCCGACGAAACGAGATTTGGATGTGCTCAACGCAATCTTTCATGTGGACATCGATAAGGAGGCGCTGCCATTTGTGTATGCCTGGCGTACAGCCATGGAGAACTTCTCAGCGGACGAGATGGATCTGTGAGCGGGCCCTCGGTGGCGCAAATGAAACAAAACTTAACGACAAACTTATCCGCTTGCAGATTTCCCTCGCCCCAAAGCGTACAGAAGATGCACAAGCCAGCGTGCTTCGGCGCCGGTTGCAGCAGCTCCAGCAGCGCGGCCAATTGTAGTGCACCCAGTATTCTCACCGACAGCGTTTCGGTCGTCCATCCGAAGAAGCTCTTTGTCACGCCCAAGCTGAATGCGGTGGCGGGCCGTCGGCACTCGGCCACACCGTCGACGCCTCCGAAGTCGGCCCGCCTGCCACGCCTGCCGGCCCAGAATGGCGCTGAACCGGAGAGTGTCTCGCCAATGGATACGGCGTCGCCAATGCAGGCCTCGGTGCCAACGTTCGCGTCGGTGGCCCTGACCACCGTACATCAGACATTTACTGCGGCCGCAGTATCGCAGTCATTCCAAACGCCGCTCAACAAAATGCGCGGCCTGTTCAGCAGGTACCGCGAGACGCGCCAGGAGGTCACGCCAGTGCCCATTACGGCGGACTGTGTGAATGGGCGACTTAGCCGGTCGCTTTCATTGGAAAAGAGCGACTGATAATTGGAGCAACGATTGAAAGCTGAACCAGAGCAGATGCGAGTCGAACTGCCGTTTATGATTATTATTATTATTCTTATTATTATTTTTCTTATTATTATTATTATTATTATTATTATTCTTATTATTATTATTATTAAACTTGTATGTTGCCTGTTTTAAGAGATGAATTATGAAGTGAATTTGTGAAATTAACTAAAAAAAAACAAAAGAAAAACCAACACACAAAATAAAATGTATTTGTTAAGTTATTAATTTTTTGTGTTAACTTTTAAAAAGCAAAACGAAATGAAGTTAAAGTAAAAACGTTTCCTTTTTTTTATATCATGTGTGAAGTAAAACAATGTGAAGTTTAAGTAAAAATTTTTTTATATCATGTCTGAAGTAAAACATAATTAAATTGAATAATAAAAATTACATTTTTAAAGCAAATCCAATGGCAAATTATAGAAGCGATTTAAAAAAACAGAAAATATTTTATGCTCCCAAGTTCAAATACCCTAATTGATGAATTTTTAAAAATAAAAAAGTTTTTTATCTGAAAACTCAATCTGTGAGCAGCCGAGTCGATCAAGCCTTGTTTGAACGAGTCAGTCACAGAGTATATCACTATGTAAATAACAAAAAAGTTTTGATGTGGGTGACGCCAGTTCAGAGGGTACAGGGTATCTGCCAGCGGGCACTCTCGACTAGAACACCCCTGCTTTCATTTTTGAGCAACCGAAGTAGTTCCTTTAAAAACAGAAACTTTTTAAGCTGTTTTGACTCTCAGCCAAGTCAGTTCGTTTGGTCAACGAAGTCCACCAGTTTTTCCGTTTTGACCGATATTTCAAAATTTTAAGTACTCTTCCCCAGTAGTTATGTTTGGCGATAAAATTAGGACCTCATTCTCGCTGAGGCCGTGCGGCTGCTACTGGCGTCTTGGCCAAAAGGTAAGCTAACTGAGATCGCCAGCAAAGGGAAAGTCGCAATCGCTCTCGTCCAGCTGCAGCGGCGCAACTACAAGGTGACCGTGATTGGTGCCTCCGGCGGAATCGGCCAGCCGCTGTCGCTGCTGCTGCTCCACAATCCCCGGGTAACGAAACTCTGTTTACACGATCGGGTCGACGTGAACGGCGTCCGTGCGGATTTGTCGCACATTTGCAAACGGATCAAAGTGACGGCTACCGAGGGTGAGGACCAGATCGAGAAGGCTGTCGAAGGCGCCGACCTGATTATCATCGCAGCCGGGTTCAAGCGATCGAAGGACATGACTCGCGATCATCTCTTTGATAAGAATGCCACCGTCATTGAGCAGTCGGTAAAAGCCATCGGCAAAAAGTCGGCCCAAGCGTTTATAGCGATCGTCACGAATCCCGTCAATGCGCTGGTGCCCCTGGCCGCCGAGATCCTCAAGAAGCACGACGCCTACGATCCGAAGCGCTTGTTCGGCGTCACCACGCTGGACGCGGTGCGGGCGGAGAAGTTCATTGGCGACCACATGCGCGTCGATCCCAAGCATGTCAAAATACCGGTAATCGGGGGCCACACGGGCACCACTATCATGCCCATTATTTCGCAGTGCAAGCCCGCCGTATCCGGGGACAAGGGTTGCCTTGCCGCTCTAGTCAAGCGCGTCCAGAGCGGCGGCGATGAGATTGTCAAGGCCACGGGTGGCAAACGGTCGGCCACGCTCTCCACGGCGTACGCCATCAATCGGTTTGCGTCCGCCCTGCTGAAGGGCCTCAACTGCGAGGAGTCGCCCGTCGAGAGTGCCTACGTCGCGTCGGATGTGACCGAGGCAGCGTTCTTTGCCACGCCGCTGAGCTTTGGCCCCGAAGGCATCAAGAAGAACCACGGGCTCCCCAAGATGAGCGACGCGGAGAAGGCGTTCCTCAAGAAGGTCGTCGCTGAGCTAAAAGAGTCTATCGAATTGGGCCAATGTTTCGCGAAGTAATGCCGAGAGAATTCTCCGACAGTTCTAGAGGATTGCAAATGCAGAGCAAACTTTTACAATTTACAAAAGAGCGCAGAGGCGAAAAAGAATCTCCGATGTACTACCCCAAACAGACGTTCAAGTTCACGTATTATTTTAGCCTTTCTGCGTGAGTATATAAATCTGCAACTTATGGGCCTGACAGTGGGTAAATCAGGGTATAATGGTTTTGTGCTTTTGTGTTTGTAACAGGCGGAAGGAGGCATATATATTCTTGATCTAGTCCTGTCCGCTTGTCTGTCCGTCCGTCCGTCCGTCTGTATAAACGCATCGATTTCGGAGACTGCAGAAACTAGAAAGCTAAACTGGGACTTTTTAAGTTTATTTCAAATCACCGATAACTCATCTCGTTTTCTTATTATCGATAATTATCGGTTATTTGACTCGGTTTTTCGAAGATATCTTAAAAACCATAAGCGCTAGACCAGCCAAACTTATTTCAACAATTCAAATACTGCGGACTTGGTCTTTGGTTTCTTCATAGATTTCAATCTTCAATCTTGTTAAGCCCTGAAAATTTAAATAAGATCATACTCTTAGCTTAGAAGTTATACACGATTTTAGTGTCCATAGTGGGGCCAAGCTGTTCACTGTCGGGCGTCCCCGACTGGAGCCTTCACACTTGTTAAAATTGTTCTACTTTAAATTTTCAGACATTTTCCCGCCCGTGCTAAAGTAAGAATTTATTTCACTTATGAAAGGTAAGCAGTTGTAAATAATTAATCATTTTATATGAAGAGCTTTTTGTATTATATGGCTAGATGGCTTAGATGGCTATATTTCCAAGGCGGGCTAGTGGATTTCTTCGACATGATTTTCACAAAAATCGTTAAAAAATGAATTTAAGATTGGAGGAGGATGTTTTTTCACAGTTGTAACTGCAATTCGAAATTTTCCAAAACTCTGCGGCAGATGGTTATTAGCTCTTATCAGCAATCAGTCAGAATTTTTATTTTTTTATAAAACACATTTTTTTCACATTGCGATCGGCTTTTTAATTAACTCACAGCCACAGTAGCGCCGACGAGGGGATATTCATGACGTCACCCGAGAGAGGAGGAGTTACTCAACTTTGGATAAGTCTCGAAAATCTCATAAAATGTGAGCAATTTTATAAGCGTCAAGGAGACGGTTATAAGTATCAAGGAGACCGTGTCCTGTGGAACTACGTAAATGGACTTCTTTCGCGGTCATTCTCTTTGGCAAAGAGCGACGGATAAGTAGGAGAAAAGCTGCCTATTAACATTTTTATTACTATAATTGTTGGACGTAGTTTCTAGCACACCAAATTCTGTTTTTACATTGATCGTATAAAATAGGAATTTGCTCCATAATTCTCATAGAAAGTTTAGTTTATTTTTAAATAATTATATTTTTTAAATTTTAATTTGGGCATTAACAGCGCAAAGCGGGGTTTTAGTGTATATATTATATCGGGACACGATTTGACTAATGCTGTTTTGACAAGAAAATCAGTTATTACATTTTGCGATTTTTTCTGTAATTTCTTAAGAAGTTCCTGATGTCTTGATAAAGTGGATTAACATCAGCTTTGCATAAATTCAAATTTAATTTGTTTCATATCTCACAATAGAACAAATATTTCAAAGGGGGAATTCCACACGCAATACGGAAGCAAAAAAATAAATAAAATCGCATAACTTTGAAATGTAAAATAATCCGCATTGAAAGCGTATGTGAAAAAAGCATAACAAAAAAAGCGTGGAAAGAATTGTGAAGCTCTTTATTCATTCAGAGCTAAGGGAAAAAAATGTGTAAGGTGCGCTGACTGCATATGTTTGTGTTTCACTAGGCTCAGGTGGTACAGGGTATCAACTAGTCGGGTACTCCCGACTAGAGTACTCGTGTTGTTATTTATAAGCAATCAAAGAAGTTATTTTATTAAGTAGTTTAGTATCTCAGTCAGATATTCAGAAAATCATTTTTACAACGAAGCTAAAAACAAATATCGTTTGTAATATAGGTAAATAAAAAGAATTGCGAAAGTAGAGCAAACTTGTATATTTAAAGTTGCATAATTGAGATCTGACCACGATTGGTATCCAAAAGATTCTCAGTCGAGCCTCTCAGAGGAAATTGTCTTTAGTCGCGTTGTCACATGGCGTATGCGTAATATGAGTTGCAGCCACAGCGCACACACACACATATTTTTTACACTCGTTCGCGAAGTGAAAAGAGTATATTGGTTTTCTGTCCGTATGAGGGATTCTCCGCTATTGCAGCTAGCGACTTGGAGACTTGGATATATATTGGTGTATACCAGCATTAGATAAAGTGTTAAGATTTTTTGGTTTTGGTAAGGGATAGTTTCCATATCGATTCAACAGGATATCAACACCTCCATAAGTAGTGATATACAAATATAGGCAGACGACCACATAAGATATATATATATATCAGATATATATTAAAATCATTCGTCCGTCTCGAACCGGCTCGGTCCGTTAGCGGTTTGTATCCGGTTTGTGATCTTGATTTGTAAACCAATTAAATAAACCATTTGAAAGAGTAATAAATAGCCCCTTTTTTATAGAACATGATCAAAAGAGAATAATGCAAGTACAATAAAATGGTCGATTAATTCACCAGAACTAAGCCAAGAGGAGCCAAGCCACATACATGTGTGTGTGTGCGCGTGTGTGTGCGTGTCCTTATGGGTATGCAGCACACAGCATCAGTCGTTAATGCAAGTGGTGCAGCGGACGGTTCACTTCATTGGGATTGTTGAATGAAGCGCTCCGAACCAGTTATGTGTAGGTGATGCACATGTCGAGCGGCATATGAGTTGTGATGAACAGTTTGTTATTGTACCAGGAAAAATTAGTATTGATGATTTGAAAACAAATACGATTATAATTCATCGAAATTCATATCAGCGCACTACGCTTTTGGTTAATAGGGTATGATCTTTTGTAGTACTGCGTGTATATAAGCAGAGAAAGAGCTTATCTCATAATTACTATGCATTATTTGCGAACAGATAAGAAAACAAATAATATGCAAAGTAGAAAACCAACTCAAATATTTGCAGAATGTGTGTTCGAATCTTCCAAGCGCGTCTGATAAAGACGGTCGAGTACAGCGTATTTGAAGCTTGGGTGTAGGGCAGCGCAACAGCTGGCTGACCGTTAGCTACTGCGGCTGCTGCTGCTGCCAAAAAAAAAAAAATAGAATCAAAGAAGTAAAAATCAAAAGAAAACAAACAAACAAACGCTGAACAGCTGCTTGCTTGGCATTGAAAACGTCACCGAGCGACAGAGCAAGTGGGAGAGTAAGAAAGAGGGAACGAGAATGGATGGGCGAGAGCGGCGCGGAAGATTGTTGGGGCAGGCTGTTTGTCATTGCGGCAGTCGTGTTTCCAGCGCACGATGAGCGCACGAAGCGCGACCGGTCGCACACGAAAACAACGAACAACGAAAGCCGAATGCCAACTGCCGAATGCGACAAATACGACGACGACCGGTTTTTGAGGCCGCTGCCAGTCGGTGGCTCTGTCTGGCGCCTCAGTGCGAAGCGAAGCATCGAAAGTGTCAGGTGTTTAGCGGGATTTTCGTTCGTTTTTAACTCTCGTATATTTGGCGCATATTTTGACGTACGTTGCGAACTGCGGTGATTCTTGTAGCGGCTTTCATTTAATATAATAATAAAAAAAAGAAAGAAAAATATACAAAACAAAATAACAGATGAACAAGGCAGTAAAAACAACTTTTTCCCGCGATTGTCGCTGAGACTTTTTTTTGACAATTTTTTTCCACATTTTTTTAATAGTGTGTCATTAAATCATCTTCCAGCCAAAGTGCTAACAATGTTTCCACAAATGGAAAACAAAAAAATATTTGCGAAAATATTCTTTGTGTTGTTGTTGTTGTTGTTGTGCGGGTTTTGCCACGATTAATTATAATATTTACATATTTCTAGCAAAATTTATCAATTTAAGTTGCCTTTGAACTTGAGTGTGTGCGAGAGAAAGACGGCGACCTGAGCGAGAGAAAGAGCGAGAAGTGAGCAGCATCTGATCGGCATTGATATTAATGTTATGAACGCCGTCTGAGTTTCTTTTTTTTTTTTTGTCAATAGCTTAATTAATTTCTAAATTGTTTGTTTTTTTTTTTACTGGCGCTGCTGATTTCATTGACTGATTTCAAATTGCAACATCGAAAACAGGCAAATAATCAAAACAAATAATTGTAATTTATACAGGCGTAGAAACAACTGCGAACTTTGCTGACGCATGCAAAAATTTTGTGCTCGAACTCTCGTCATTTTCGTATAAAGTGTAATAGGTACTGCGATCAATTTCTTGTGGGGGACATGTGATGACCTTGTGAGATCATTGTTATGATGAGAGACAGTGTGAAATTCACAAAAGCAGTCTCTGCTTTCTTATCTCATTTTATTCTTTTCAACGAGAGATGAAAAGTTGATGTGTGTGTGTAAATAAAAAACAAAGCCGCACAAATTGCGAATTAGAAATCTTGCAGCTCAATTCAAATTACTGTAAATAATTGGGTGCTGCTGTTTTGTTTTAGTTTCTCTTTTGGCTGTACTAGTTGTGCTTTTTGAAGCTCTCTCTCTCTCTCTCTCGCTCATTCATTAAGCTGCGCTCAGCCAATGATAAAGCACTTTGTTCTTGTTATCGTATTTCGCTCGCGTACGGTAATTCGAGTAACAATAATGCGCTTTCTTGCGCCTCAAGTGGAGCAGCGTCTAGTTCGACGAACTATAAACATTAAATAACAATAATAAGTTGTCCAAGTGTCTGTGCTTTGTCAGACCACATCGAATATAATACAATAGAAAATATATACGCTGGCAATAGCAGCAGCAACAACAAACAACTAACAATACCAACAACAACAACAACAACAACAAGAACAGTAACAGCAACAAGCACATCAAAATTGTTGGCTCCAAAACACGCAACAGTCCGTCAGTCAAGCCGCTGTCTTCATCGCGTGTGCTTAGCCAGGCCCCCAGAGAACCCCAAAAACGACACCTACCCCCCCCCCCCATTCCTAGTCCAGTTTTCAGTTCCTGCCCGCAGCAGGACTCGAATCCGACTTCAAACAGTGCGCGCCGTGCGGTCGACTTTGGCTCGATGGACATACTTACTGCTATCATAATATATGTGCAAACATATTGTACATAGTTATATATCCATAACGAAAATTGTTGTTGTTGTTGCTGTTGCTGTTGTGTTTACTACTATTATTATTTTTGTTGTTTTCCATTTTGTTATATTTTTTAACCGCCGCCACCGCTGTGCACCGCTGTTCCCGTTCCCGTTCCCGAACCGCAACGTCGCGGCCGTGCTGTTTTGCCGTGCTTTTTTTTCAACTTGCAACCGGAGAGTAGGTCAGGTCAGTGTGTATTACTTTACCAGCTATTTAGCTATGCCATGACGACATTATCTATATATATACTTGCCATACTCATTTGACTAACCATTGCCATATTAAATTAACAGCTTTTCTTTTGCATTTGTAATCAACGCATTAGGGTGGCTCAAAATTAGCCACTCTCAGTTTCAGTTTTCGGTTTCTCGGGTAATTTAGTTAATTGCCATTGGCAAAGTGCATGTTAAACCAGTCGAGAGTTTGACAACATGTCTAACATTGCAACAAAGCTCGTGACAGTTCATTAATTTGGGCATAGAATTTATAACATTATATTTCAGTTGGAAATCAAGAAATTATTTTCACCAAAACGTGCGTAGTCCTGAACAAAAATAGCTTCTATTTTCTATGTATGCGACTTAAGATTCTCACCTAATCTTATCTGAAATTAGCATAAAATGAAATATTTTATTTATTTATATGTTTGTAAGGAATGGTAAAGTTGCTTTAAGGTGGAAATAAACTTAAGGAACATTGCACTCGTTTAAACGAAATAAATATTACCCAATAGGTTCTTTAATCGAATTATTGTTTGTTATAAGTATTATAATTTTCAATATTAATATGCATTATTGCTATGCTGATTTTTATAAAAAAGATTGTCAAAATGCAAATGCATTCAAGACCCCATAAAAAATAACAAGCTCAGTAAAAGCTACAGACGTAAAGTTTTAGATTTTATATATTTTTTTTATTTTTCTAATTATGCGCAGAGTGAAACAAAAATATTTCAGTCATTTATGTATATATCTATGTGTATGAATTGCCTAAAAACGAAAAAAAAAAGACAATCAAGTAAACCGTACTTAAATCAAGCCAACGAGGTGTAGAGAGAATATCTTGAAAATGTTACGCAATACTTAAAACAACTACTTTTTTTTCAATCCGGAAATTCTCAAGTTAAACTAAGAATAGCGTACTTATTTAAAGAATTATATTCATACTCGATTCTGGTATATTTGTAAGAATCGTATTCAAAAGGTACTTTCCTTTAAGTCTATAAATAAAATTTGAATAAATTACGACGAGCTGGGCTAAGTCTTGTCAACTGGTATATAAGGTTAGGTTGCGCTAAGATGGTGTATATAATATATAATGTGTCCGCTTATATGTGTATATTGTATTTTTTGGCTGCCATGTTATGCAAATGGGAATCGGCTTACGTTAAGCGATCGATTAATCCGTCTCTAACTATCGCCCCGTCCTCTGCTCGGCATGTGGCCAATTTATATGCCATTACGCTCCATCAGTAGTTTGAATGAATTTTGGCTATTCACAATTCACGCCCACTTTTCGCCTGCTTGGGGCGCACGCAAATAATTTGCAAGTTGCTTGGGCGAAAGTTGATTTTGTTTATGGCTTTTCAATGGATGGGTTGGGGGCGTCGGGATTGGGGCTTCTGGGTGTGGGTGTTGCGGCCCCCGAGAAAACAAAGAAACTATTCGAAAGTTTGTGAGTCAAACAATTAACTCCGATTGAAAGTTATGCGCAACAAGATAATTGTGCCGATAATTTATTGTGGTCTGTGCAACGCCTCCACTTTGCGAGTGGGGCTGTGGCGCCCAAATGGCTCGACGGGATTTAGCCAGAGCATATTTTAATAATGTCAGTCTGACAGTCGGCCAGAGAGCGAGACAGACTGACTGACTGAGTGAGTGAGTGAGTGAGAAGAGGAGAACTGAGACAGAGATAGAAATCAGCTAAGCGCAACAAAAACAAAGGTACAAAGCGAACTTTGGCTACTGCGACGACTGTCAAGCCAAATGCACACAGACAAAGGGCAGCGCTGGATAAATGTTGCATGGCCATGTTGCACGTTTGTTGTCCAGCATCTAAGGGGCACATTCAGCTGCCCGACTTGCTAGATATCCTACAATTGCCTGCTCAAGAATTGTGCTGTATATTGAATATGCTTTTTTCAAGATACTTTAGTTTTTCGTATATGAAAATACTATTTACTTAAACTTAAAATCTCATAAACTTTATGACATGCATTTGTAACGAAAATGGGGTTGACGATGGAAGTTTTATACAGAATATAAGTTTTATATAGAATGGAAGAAAACTTCGGTTTAAACTGACATTTGTGAATGTGCTTCAGTTTTTTTTTTTCCAATAATGAGGAAAGGAATTATATTATATTTTATTGTAGCACATTTAAGAAATTAAACTATATTTGTAATACTAATTTAGAGCTTAAGGTTTTTTAATCTAGTGTGATACACCCCATTTGCAGAGACAGAGGGTATGGCAAATGCTCCACATCTTTAGCTGGTCGCCGCTGTGGCGCATTTGCGTTGCGGTTTGTGCAAAAAAAAAGAAGAAGGAAAATAAAAAAAAAACAACAGCAGCAAACAATGCGCTGCAATAATTTCAAGGTCCCCAAACTGCGGCAGAACTAAATCATAAGCACACAGAGAAAGAGAGAGATTGAAATAGAGAGAGAGAGAGAGAGAGAGAGAGAGAGAGAGAGAGAGCGTAGAGTTTGGAAGTAAAGGAAACACTTGCGGTCTACTTGGCGCTTAGCCTCCTGAGCTGGCCAAGTAAATTTACAGCTAAGCCGAATAACTAAATCAAAGCAAAAGTCTGGCAAATTAAATAATCAAAAACAATTGTAAACGTGGTCGAAAGGAATCCTTTGCCCCGATAAAGGCAAATTGGATTACGTGTTGATTGGTTAACCTCATCAGCAGCTACACGGGCAACTTGCATATATACATATACATATATACATATATATAGAGTTGTATATAGTCGAGTATATGGCTTGACTTGACCCCAAAGCTGTCGCAGTGAAAGGTTATCAATAGTCGCTGCCCTAATCTCATTGAACGTCGCTGCGAGCTAAGTAAAATCGGACGAAGTTAACTAAAATTGCTTCTGTTTCTATTTATTTTCTTCTAATTTTTGTTTTTGTTTTTGCTTTTTGTTTTTTTTCGACATTATTTCCTCTAGGTCGCTGGCTGAGAGGCCTTCAAAATTCCGAACGTGTTTGCGACTTGTATAACAATTCCATTATAACTCGTCTCATTTATGAGCACAAATTCGATTATTTAGCTGGCGTTTGCATCGTCGAATATTAGAGAGATTCGTTATTATGTCTAGCTTGTGGCGTATTTGCGAACTTTGTAATTAATTGCATTTATAATCATCATTGATTTGTTTTATTATTATATGCAATTTATTACTCATACGCCCATTGAGCCAATCACTTAGCTTTCAATTGCTTCGATGTGGAATTCAATTTGCATTTGACTTAATTTATCTACATGTGCGTCTTTGCCACATACTATGGAGCATTTTTCCTTATACCGTTTTTTTATTTTTTTGTTTTTTATATTTTTCATTTTCTTTTTTTTTTGCATTTCGTTTCGTTTCGTTTCGGCCCGCCCGCCTTCCTGCCGCTGTCACGCTGCGCTGCACACGGCGACGTCGTCGCCTGTCTCAAGGGCGCCACAAAAACCGCGACATACGGGACATTTGAAAGTTGTGGCTGGGGGCGGGCGGCTAAATTGACATGAGCATTGCCAGGAGGAAACACGAAATTGAAGCTAAAATCAAAATATTTTCTAAGGCGATTCGACAACTTCTCTGAGGCTGAATGCCGCGGGCGCTTTGTTGTTGTCTTATTATTATAGCTTTTAATTGTGTTATCTTTTCTTATATTGTTCTTGTTATAATTAATTTGTATTGTCTTTGGATCCCGGAGAAGTCCAGCGTAAATAAATGAGAAATGTATTTAGGCCATTTTTTGTATTTCTAAAACGTTTAAAGCAACGATAACAAACACAAAAATACACTTTAATACACTTTCATATCTCAGAGGCTGTCAGAAAAGCACTTTTTAATATTTACTCAAACTAATTGGCAACTTTTATTTATTGCCACACGAAAATTAGGTAAATAATTAATAAAATCTCAAAAAAGTGTATTTTAATATAAAGTTTACTTTTTTTATTATTAATTATTAATTTGATATATTAGCCTAGTCCGTCACTTGTGCGCGACTACGAGATACACTGCACTCTGTTTTAACCTATCGTATTTTGTTTTGTATATATATACATATATATATACATTTATATATATTCCGTATTCCGAAGTTGGTTGCTAATAAATGGGTGTTGGGGAAGCTATCTATTAGGCACTTGATTTGATTAAGGTAAAAACCCAAGTAGAGAGCATCTTTCAGTCGGATATTGTCGACTTAAGCACTCTTGGTTGTTTTTAATGATAATGCTAATGAATGAACATTGTATATATAAAACCGATTTCATCACGAGCTTCTTCCACTCGACTGTAAAAAAGCATTGCCTTTGTTTCAGCTAATAAATAAATAAATAAATACATATACGTATTTATATATATAACCTGTATTTCCCAGTACTCTTACGTAATGCGGGGAATTCATTTGTTGTTATTGGTTGTTGCTGTTTGCAAGTGCATTGTATTTAAGCACAGTTATCAATTGCCTGAGGGGAGCTCCAAAAGTTTTCAGCTCGAGTGATTTGACGCTTGACTTGCAAATCGATTCGATTCGTTTCGAATCCATTTGATTATCGCGATTATTACGTTTTGTGCGCTGTGGTCAGGGCAGAAAGTAAGAGCTTAAACTGTATTCACAACATCGAATTGGAATCAAATATATATTGCATTGCCTTTCAATTTTGACTGGCCCCGACGTCTGTGAAATTGTCACCGGGCTTTGCGAGCTGCCAAATTAAAAAAAGGGGGTAGCGGAAAAGTGCAGCCAACAGTCGACAGTCGACAGTCGACAGTCGACAGTCAGCTGGCAGCTGGCAGCTGCCGCTCTTCCGCCCTCCATCCGGCTCGAGTTGGTGGCGGCAGCAGACATCGAATTGATGCTGGCTGCGTCTGTGGCGCCACAGAAGAAGGTAGCTAAAGTTAACCTTGAAATGCAGCCATGTCTGCCAACTTTATAAACGAATGTGACAATTGAATTGTCAGCGTTGCCAGTTGCAACTCGCAACTTGCAACTAGCAGTGGCAAGCGTTACTGTTACCATGCAACGCCTGGCGGCAGCGAAATTTGTCATGTCATGGCACGAATGTGTGCACCCAGATCTACACGGGATTGCGCTGCTTAAAGACCCCCAAAGACGACCCCAAAAGCCGCATTGCTTTTCAATTTGATTCGCTCCCAGATACGAGAATCTGAATTGTCGAAAATTCAATGACTTGAAGCTACTTACAATTTCTCCTGTCTCCCATCCACTCTCCGTCCGGCTTTCTCTGTGTGTCAGCCATCGGATGACATGCGATTTGTGTGTGGCACAACTGGCTGCCACATGTGGTACAAATGTACCACAGCTGCTACTTTATTATATCAATGGTGCACTGCATTTTCTCTCTGCAAAATTCTACCATTTTTATTTCAATACAACTTAATGCAAACATTTATTTTTCGCAGTCTGTACAAATATGAAACATTTTTAACACTTTTAATCTGTTGGGCGAAATGTTAAAAAATCAAATTCTACGAACATAGTTTCTGCATGAACATATTAAATTATATAATTATTTAACTTATATTCGCTATTCAAGTAGCAGTTAGCTATTAATTTATATATGTTTTATATATATATTTACATTTACATGGAAATATGGAATACAAAAACAATTCAGTGGTTCGGTTCACCGTTCGATTCAATGCTTAAGTCAGTTAAGTTAGGTTTGATTTGTGAACCTGCTTTTCAACTTCAATATAAATAATAAAAATATGTAAATAATACTATTATAGATATTAATTTTGGGCTAATATTTAGAGTTTGCAATCAAATTAATTTACTTTTATGTTGGGCAACTGTTTACATTTTTTAATAATGTCCATATTTACTTCTCTTGCTAAAGATAAGTAATAATATTTAATATTTTGGCCAGTTCTTATTTTATTTAAATACATGCAGCTTACTCATACCGTCGCATATATTAAATTGTTGCCATAAATTTACTCCATAAATTTATACGGACAATTTATGATTGCAAGCATTTTCCTGATCAAGCAAAATGTTTTCGGTGCCCCGAATGAATCGCTTGAGTAATTTGTGATTAAATTCAACCAACGATTTAATACAATCGTAAGTAAATTTCTGAAATAAAAGTACCCATTTATATACATATATTTATTATAGATTCAAAGCTAGGCGTTTTTCTGGGCTTTTGCAATTTTTGCTTCCGTGAACTTTTTTAATGTTTCTTTTTTTTTTTTTTTTTGTTCTTACTTGAAATTCCGTCGTTGCATAGTGCAAAGTCGAGTCGATAAAATTCTATTGAGCCGCGTTCCATGTGCGCCCATAATTTATGATTTAATTATAAAAATGTGCGCCGTGCGGCACAAAGAATCCAATTGAAAAGCCCATGTTGATTTATGAAAATTACGAGCTAAGTTTACCCTGCTGCTCTTTGAATTGGCAGCGACATGGTCGGACAGCGAGGGGCGAGGGCGTCGTGTCGGCGGCTGGGCAGCTCACACCTTTTGGCCCCAAAAGTTGAATGGCGTTCGAAAATTTTCATTCTTTCTTTCTTACTTTTTTTTTTATTTTTTTTTTATTTTCATATATTTTTGTTGCTTTTTTATACAACTTTTTAAGTGGCCTTCGCCTCACGCCCTCTCGACGCGCTCTCTTCATTGTTAATCGTCATCATAAATAAATCTATACAAAAAAAAAAAAAAAATATTTTTCATGCACAATTTGTCGAGTTTCTGGCTCGCTCCCCCAGCTCCCCCAGCGCCCAGCTCCCCCGTTTCCAGCACAGGGTAAA
This sequence comes from Drosophila sordidula, assembly GCA_035047465.1. Taxonomy (NCBI): domain Eukaryota; kingdom Metazoa; phylum Arthropoda; class Insecta; order Diptera; family Drosophilidae; genus Drosophila; species Drosophila sordidula. The sequence goes on from JAWNPQ010000163.1 coordinate 65,184, forward strand.
TTTTCAGTTGAAGCGATATATATAAATTATATTTATATACATATACATGTTCACATATTTTTATGTTTTGTCGCCTTGGAAATGATGGGGACACATCTCTCAGTTTCAGCTGGTTGCCTTCAGCTTCTCAGTTCCATTTGGCCCCATTTTCACGTCATTTACACTTAAACAGCTTAGCGCCTATGGATACAGAGCTGTTATGGACCGGAGTGTTGAGTGGGGAGCGGGAAGGGGTCGGAGGGGGGGGGGGGGGGGGGGCGGAACAGGCAAAGGCAAATTATATACACGATGATGCCGTTGATGATGCTGATTATACGCGTCCCGTTCCTTTAGGTTATTAAACTTTATTGCCGTTTGGCATTTTGTTCCGCAGCGACTAATATCAGGCATTAAACATCAAAGCACTTAAGCCCACTTATTTAGGACCGTTTTCGCATGTTCCTGTCAAAGCTAACAAGCACTTTAACATGTTGTCAAACAGAATTTTCTTTCTCCTTTCTGGTTGCTTGTTCAAATAAAGCCTGTTAAATATTTGATATATTCAATTGCAATCTTTGAAAGCTTTTATGAATGACATATAATATATACATGTGTATATATATATTATAGTTGTATATATTATATACATCACTAAATATATCCGTATGTTTAAAGTATATTGGTACTCCTTTTACACGCACAGCTTGAATTTATTTCAAATGATCGAGAAACACCTTTTCCCTTAAATCGATCAATTTCGATGTTCAGCCTTGGACTTTGAGCATAGCTGAGCAATTGTAAATTATACTCCAGCGTCTGTGATTGTGTGTGTGATAGTGTCTTCTAGTTAAGTTCCCTTGGCTAGAACACTCTTACGTTTTTTTCTGAGCTTCTGTGTTATCCATAAATATTCGTGTCGATAGTTAACCGTAAATATAATTTAGCAGCATATTTTACACCGAACAGAAACATGAGGAAACAGAATTACTATTTACCTCCATGTTAAAGTACATGGTAAATTTGATAGTGCACATAAGAGAGACCGAACCTAAGAACGTAGTATAAATGTAATATAATATTCTTTTGAAAATAAATTTCGTTTATTTTTAAATGCTTTTGCGGCGATTGTTTAATTGCTCGTGTCAAAGGTAAATTGTTGGCTGGCTCATAATATATAATATGTTAATGTTTTTTTTTTTTTTTTGGCTTTTGTTTTTAATTCTTTTGGCAAATTGAATGTAACGTTTATGGGCGGTAGACGTAATTGTTTTGCGTTTTACGCGGCGTTGCGAAAATAAATCAAAAACTGGTTTAGCAATTAAAATGAGATTAAAGTTCATTTGATGTGCAATTAAATCGCTCCTGCGTCGCGGATGTCCAAAAGCCCAAATATACTAAACTGATTGTCAATGCTGACTCAGCTCCCCCAAACCCCCTCCCCAACGTAATTTAAGCACCCAGCGCCTCTGCTGAAAACCTTTAAGCCAACTGCCCCGCAGGCCCCGAGTCAACTGTTTATTGTTTGTGCGGCATCATAAATAAATTTTGCACTGCATTTAACGAATTGTGAATTGTCCGGGCCAGAAGCCTGCCAGCCAAAACCCCAGCTCCATGGTAACTATACAAACACATATGCGTGTGTTTGTGTGTGTGTGTGTTTCGTTTATCTGTTGATTTACAGCACGCGTTGACTATTATTGTTATTGTTGTTGTTGTTGCTGGTCTTGATGAGTTGAAAATATGAAATTTAATGCGCTTGCAAAATTTATTCATAATTAAATATAAATTTATGCTCAGTTGTGGTTTAACACGGCACGCATTCACACGCATACATACACCCACTCACAAGCACTCACACACACACACACTCGCTCACAGCTGTGCTTGTATTTTCTTGTCGCAGCAGCAAAAATCATTTGCCAAGCGACGCTCCCAATACACACCTACACCTACGCACACACACACACACACACACTCTACACAATTCACTTAGTCAACGTCATCATCATCATTAGCCAAAACCTTTTCTAGCATATTGATTTAGCTTTGGAATAGAATTTATATCTCTATATACATATATATTTCAACTAAGCGCATTTATTCGTAATTTGAATTTAATTACCCAACAAATAATGCATATTTAATGGAGTTGTATATATTTTTTCACATACATATATCATTGTGCAAATTATAGTGTTACACTCAGCCAAAAGCACTGTGCGAAACTCTAGCATTTTCAAATTAGCTTTTTTAATAGTTTTTTTTTTTGTTAAGTATATTTTGTTGTTGAATAATGTATGAATACAATTTGATTTGACAGTTAACAATGCTGCATTTATGAAAAAAAAAAAAATTTGGAGTTATGTGACTTTGAAATCTAGCAAGTATGGATTTGAGAACTTTTTGGCTTTTTTTTTTTTTTTTGAGAAAAACCAACAACATTTATTATCAAATATGAATTAAATTTAAGTGCAGAATCAGTCTAGAGTTTAAAATGTGATCAATGAATGCAAATAAATGATCAAGGAATGATCATGAAAATTGGTTAAATTTTGACAAAGTTATGCGACTTTCAAATCTTGGATACGGGAAATTTTTGTAAATTTTGGCATGATTTTTGACAGAAAAATCGACACCCACAGAGTGTTAAAGTTGCTTTTTATTCTATGATTATTGCCTTATGTCCGGTTGTGACATTTGAACATTGTCCAACTAGCATCTACAGAAATCCGCGTTTCGTTATAATTTTGTATTTGTTGTGTGTCGAATTGAATTCGGCATAAATTATGCGATTGCTGTAAAATTGAGTACATTATGGGTTTTTATTGAATCGCCTATAGATGACCTTCATTGACCATGAACATTTGCAGGCAATCAACGGAAACGTTGCATAGTTTTATTCACACGTTTCATAGATTAAATCATTGCAAATTTTCGCGCCGAATACCAATCGAGATATATCCTGCAGGCTGGCCATTTACCCCGCAAACCCCATTGCAATTACGTATGCAAAAAATGAAGAGCTCCAATACGAAATGAAAAGGAAGTGGTAAAGCGAGTTTGTGTGAATTGGGGGAGAGAGAGACAGAGAGAGAGAGAGAAGCATATTCGCAAGGTTGTTGTCAGTGCTTTTAAACAATTTGGGGCCGCTTTCGGGGTTTCGGGCTTGCTGGCTGGTTGGCCGGCCGGCTGTTTGTTTTAGCCACATGACACATGGCGGGCATAAATCTTGCATGCGGCGTATGGCAAATGAATGCGCCAATAACTCAATAAAAAAACAACAAAAAATACAAAAAATAAACCAGCGTGTCTGGCAGAGTGTGTGTGTGTGTGTGTGTGTGTGTGTGCGAGTGACGTCGTTATGACCAAAATGGCATCCAATTGCAGCGCTGCAGCTGCTGCTTCCGGCTCGGCAACGGCGTCGACCATTGCGCTGGCTGTCTGACAATTGACTTCCGTTTTAAATTTTGCACAAGTTCCGGTTGCGTCGACATCAACGTCGGCAGCGGCAGCGGCGAACGCCGCTCCATAATTTGGCGATTTCGGTGCGACCGCAAAACACAAGCAGCAAAGGCCAAAAAGTGGCAAAGAAGCTGCGAACAAGTTTGCGTCCTTGACAAAGGTGCCAGGAAATACGGCGCTAAGCGGCCGGCTTTGGATCAAGCAGCCAGCGCGTAAGCCCTTTCCAACACTGGCAGGCAACAGTTATCTGCGAGCTGTCAGAGCAACTAATTCAATTGCGTCTATATAATATGTTTTAATATATTAATAATTCGAATCTACTCAATTTCGCCAGAGCTTATTGGAATAATATTTTATATGTACATATATATTATTTTTCGTTATGAATTTGAGCATAAACAAAATGAAAGCTAATTTTCCAATTATAATATACTATATATAATCTCTCGAGATTCTTTAAGATTTTTCTTGTAAAGATAGGCATATGATCAATTTTTCCTATTTGTTATACTTTATATATTGAAAAGGGTGACATTGACAGCGTTACAAGTGCACTAACAAACGAGAAGTACAAATTGCGAGTGTATTGAAAATTGACACCGAAAAACCCGAATAAACAACTTGTCCTTAAATTATATAAATGTACTCTGAGCCTTGTTTCTGTCTATTGACGCGCTGTGGGACAGTGATGGGGTATGCTGAACACAAGTCAGGTTGGTAACAATCAAAAAGGGTAGAAGTATTATGCAAGAATATATCTTGATTAACAATTATGAAATAATAATGAAAAATGAATATAAGAATTGCGAGGGCTTTTAACTTAAAATGACTCTGAGATCATCTTCAGCTGCCTTCCGGCTGCTTCTGGCTGCTGGGCATCTTGCAGTCCAGTCTCTCTTTGGACTGCAGCAAATTCAACTTGATGCAGATTGGCCGTTGTTGCTGTTGTTGCTGGGCATAAAACAAAAGCGCGCACCAAATGCAAACAATGACAAAATGGCAACGCCAGCAGCAGAGGTCGCCAAGTGTTGGCAGCGGCAGACAGACAACGTCCAAAAGTGGAAAAACAAGTCGCGCCATTTGCAACTTGCGTCGCCCCTCGGCTCGGCTTACCCATTGTGGCCGGACCGAAACGAGGTCGGCGCCGCAGCGTTGCCATATTTTTGTTTTGCGCGTCTTGTTTTTAATTTTATTTGCGCTCGCTCCACTTGAAATACATTGTGCAGCCGCTGCCACCCCATCTGACCTGACCGAAGCCGAAAACCAGCACCAGCACCAGCACCAAAACCAACACCAAAACCAACACCAAAAACCAACACCAACACCAAAACCAACCCGGCCGGGCAGCGAAATTGTGTCACATGGCCGCGCTCGGCCTGGTCCCAGGCCAGGGCCAGTCAAAGACAGTGGCAGCGTTGACTAATATGCGCTTAGATTTAGTTTGCCGGCGCCCTGACCCCCCTGGCCAGACTCCCGCCACCCGCGCAAAAAAGAAAGCCAGAAATAAATAAATAAAAAAAGAAACAAACAACAAATTTATTGTGGCACGCGGGCGCGCCCCAAAATTGGGCCATGCAATTGCAACGGTAATGGTGACAGTAACCCCTTTCGCCTCCATCCACATCCCAGTCCCACCTTGTCCCGTTTCTTCCATTTCCCTGCCCGTTTGCCAGCGCGTCTTGATTTATGCTTTGACCTTTTCCGCAGGCGGCACTTTTTCCAGTTTTGAGCTTAATTAGCGCCCTTTGCTGCAAATGACATTAGCGGGTTAATTAGACTTGGATTGCACACACACACACACACACACATCCAGTTATCAATGTATGTCAATGTGCATCGCAGCCCGGCTAATGATCCAAGCGAGCTGCCTTTCTGCAGCTGTTCATCCTGCCACGCCCACCGCCAAGTGTTTGCCCATCGCATTAATTAGATGCGGATTAACTGTGGCAAACCCAATTAATTTATGCTCGCCTCATGCAATTCAATCTAAAAAAAACACAAATTGAGGGCAGGTGGCAGCCGGCCAACGGTGCGTATGAGTGATAAAGCGCATTGAGTATTGCATACTTTTTGGGGCACTCGCTTAGCTAGATGTGGAAAATAAAATCCAAGGTTAAAGCAACAAAAAAAAAATAGACTAAACTAAGTAGGTAAGGTAATTAGGTAATTATTCAACAAATATTTATTTAATCTAATTTTAAAAAGCTATTTTAATATTACTATTTACCTCGAGCAGAAATGAAAATTTGGATTGGATCTAAATAGCTGTTAGATGCTCGTGGTAATAGTTAATAAATATTCAATTATTTAATAACTTACTAAAAGATAAAATTAAATATTAAACTAAAAGTTTCTTTGCTTTTTCGCGGGTATTATTGTCGGTATTCAAAGCTGTTTAAATAAAATTGATTAAGTTAGATAGATTTTAAGTATATACTCTTAAAAATCAAAATATAGAATCGTAAAAAAATAATACTTGTAATAATAATATTTTTGAATGTTTTAGCGATCTTATTATTGCATTTTATAATTATAAAAGCTGACTTAAGTAAACATATATATATATATATATTCTTGGTCAGCAGACGAGACTACATCGCCAAGTCAATCTGTTGTCATACGATTTTCAAAGGTTCGTCTCTTTGTTATAAATAGAGTTGTTAAGTGTTTGTCACCTCGGCCATAAACTGTCTTTTCTTTTGTGCAATTTTCCAATTCATGACGTCGTTCATGCGGCTTGGATCCAACAGGAACTTACTTAATTAACACTTTAATTTGACCATTTTGGTTTTATTTAACAACTTGTTTTGAGCGAGTTCCCAGGCAACTGTTCAATTGGAGCTCTTAATTGAGAGCTGAATAAATGAAGCGCATTCGAGGCAAGCGCAATCAAAAAATGACCTGGGCCACAAGCCGCAATTTATGCATATGGCCAGGCTGCTTGTTTGATCTGTGCGGGCAATTGAGTTTGATAACAGAAATGCATATTTGGTGCTTAGTTTTGTGATAACACAAAATGACCAAAGTGGCATTTACAAATGCAAATTACGAGGATGCTGCAAATATTTGCCAAAAAGCCAGCTCAGGTTGTCGTTCGTAACGGAAAAGGCTGCTACAATTTTCCCAAAAATTTCAGCTAGAGAGATTTTTCCAATAATGCAGCAGCCACCCAGGCCACAGGCACACACACGCACACCTGGGCACCTGGTGGGGATATTGGGGCTTGAAAGCGCCAGCAAATATTTGGTTGGGCTTTGCTGTTTTCGTTTTCGTTGTTGTTGTTCCGTCCCCACCTGGCGATCGGCGTGGCCCTTCAAATGCAATGGCAATAAAATGAAAATAAGCACTTTGGACATAAATCAAACCTGAAACTGGGCCAAGCGAAAGCAAATGAGTTGACAATAGTTGCGCCAATGCCAAGCCTCTATATATATATATATATATATACTATGTACATATGTTTGGCTGTGCAAAGAAAAGGGTCAGATTTCATTGTCTCGACATGTTGATTTGGATATGTTCTAATCGCATCAACTGGCGCGTCCTGCCCCCGAAACTGACACTTGACAGCCGCCGGCTCTAATGCTGGCAATTGAAAATTGATATGGCAACGCTTTGGCCTCTTTGTGCCTGGCCCTTATCGCAGCGTCTGTGTCGCGTTCCTCAAAAACATTACCGTGCACTTACAGCCGAAGCACTAAACGAGCGCAAATAATAATGACAATGCCAGCTGCCAGCAGCCAGCTGTGGCACAGTGGGGTTAAGGTTCATTAACTCCAAGTGAATTTCAATCAAATCAATCCAAGTATTATTAATTTTTTTAAATTTTTTTATTGTATTACTTTATTAGCCCTTTCAATTTTTCACTTTATCATTTTTCAGAATTGTGACGATGGCTTTTCAACTGTAACATTTAATTTTAGAATTGATAATAAAATTAATGGGGAAGAGAACTTAAACCTAATTAACTAGGATTTAATTAAGTAATCAATTAGAGTTTCATTTTAATTCTTATTGTGACAGGCATTTTTTACAAAATTACAAAATTTACAAAAAATCAATTCAAGTTTTATTAATTTTTAAAATAAAAATAGTTGAATTTTTCACACTTGCGGGTGGAATTAGCTGCCTTCTTTTGGATCAGCAATCAAATAGTTTAAAGAATGAGGTTTTTGGGGAACCTAAACGAACGCCTCTAGCTGACAAACGTCATGTTTTGGGCCCACTGTGCCCCTCTAATGTCGGCAATGTCGGCATTGCTGTACAACTCTTTTTGTTTCCTTTTAACATGCGATTGTTCGAGCTGCAGTTGCCCATTGTCCCACCCCTTTTTTGTGTGTTTTTTTTTTGTTTTTCATCAGCCCCATTTGCATTCACAGCTGCATGTGTGTGTGTGTGTGTGTGCGTTGCCATTTATTCGCGCTCTCGTATTTCTACGCCAGCCGTGTTGATGTTACTTTTTTTTTTGCCATACCCTGTAATCGTCTGGAGCGGTGTTATTAGTTTGTGCAAAAAGAAATTGTTTGGTATTTACTTATTTTTCTATATGTATATATTGCTTAAACGTTCTTCTTTTTATTGTGTTTAGTCTTTGTTTTAATTACTATAATTATAAATGATGGTATTATTATTTCAACAAGAATTGTATGAAAACACATGGCTATAATTGCCCAGCCTGACTACAGGGTATCTGCTAGTCTCATTTGGTGGGCTTTTTTTCTTCCTGCTGCGCCCAATGCCGCCGCTGATGCTGCTGCTTCATCTGACATGATTTCCGCATGTCGTTTGAGCCTTATTTTCTGTTCTTTTTTTTCTTTTGCCCCGCCGCTCTGTTGGGTTTTTTCTAGCTTTTAGCTTATTTTTGCCTTTCGTGTGCTCAATTTCGTACAAAAAAAAAAAACAAAATAGGAAGAAAAGTGAAGTAAAGTTGTAGTAGAAGAAGAAAATGTCAGTTTATTTTGATGTCTCTGCATGGTTTTCCTGTGGCGTGAGCAGACAGCGCCGGCTCCAACTATGATTCCTGCCGCTGCTGCCATTGATATCGCTGACGAAATTGAGAATTATTATGTTTAAACGTGTGCCGTCGACAGCGTTTTGTTTGGCTTCTCTTCACTCCCCCCACCCCCATGTGAGTGACATGTGCCAGCTAACAACAACAGAAGCAATTTTGAATGCCCGAATCCAGTCCTGGCTGAATCCAGATGCCTGAATCCAGATGCCTGAATCCTGATGCCTGCCATCTGCAGTTGCTGCAGTTGCGCAGCCCGAGCAGATGCACTTAAATTGGATTGCCTGCTGCTGCCGACTGCTGCTTGTGCGACTTTAATGCGAGCTGCTGGCAAATATACCCCGCATAGCATATGTATATATATTGCACTATATATATGCATGGCCAGCAGGTGACAGTTATTAAAATATGTCGCTGCTTAGGCCTGCATTTGCTGTTCGGCCCGATCAATACGAGCACAAAGAGGCCGGAAGTGGGGCGGGGCAGGACTAAAGTCAATGCCATATGGCCTGCTGCTTCTTCTTCAGCTTGTTCTTCTTTGCGCTGCAGAAGTGCGCACACATAAAAGGCTCTTTGTTTAGCATACAAAACACACACACACACACACACACACGCTCAGTGACTCTGACATACTGCCAAAGGCTAATGAAGGCAAATCAAGGGCTGGGCACAGGCAGAGGCAGAGGCTCTCGCCCAGGCTCTGGCAACGGGTCTAGGACTAAAGTCTCACATTCGACTGCACTTTGCACTTCAGTCAGCTGCTCATATGCCTAGCATGTTGACATCTAACAAACAGACTAACAAACAAATACACAAAACAGCCGGCAAAAGTGCACAGCGCAACTGCAATTGCAACAGCAGCAGCAGCAGCAACACTGAAATGCAAAATTGTTTAAACAGGCAGCCGTTGCTTGGGCCAAATGCAAAACTCATGAGCTCAATGTCCAAATTTGAGCGGAAGTCCTTTTCAAGCTCTTTTACTTCAGTTTCTTCATTAAATTTTCGGTTTTTTTTTTTATACTCGTTCGTGAAGTTCGTATGAACGCAATTTTAAACGCTGCTATTAAAGCTAGAGACTTGAAACTTAGAATATATACTCGTGTATAGTCGCGTCAGCTAAAAAGTTACGATTTTTTGGCTACGCCCACTGGGGGCGTGGCAAATCGAATTGAAGTTTTGAAGTTATTATTTTTCAACTTTTTTCAGATAGTTAAAGATAGATAAAGATCGCACAAAAAGTTTTTTGTAAAATCACAATGTTAGAGCAATAACAATTTTGGAAAACTTCCTCTCAAGATAGGCTTTCAATGATGTGAAGCTAAGAATGGAACAAGGGCCGAAATATTAACTGTTAACAGAAACGATAAGAAATTTATAAATAATTTTGAATTAAATAAACTAAATTAGTTTATTTTGTTAATTTACTGATTTCTCTATTCTCTTTGCTTTTATTTATTGGAATAAAATGGCCAAAATATGCTTATAGATTGGTGTATTAGTTAAGTATATCATTTAAGTTTGGCTTTATATTAAGCGATTTATTTCGTATATTAGGAGGAGGAGTATAGAAGGCAAAAACCATTAAGGGATGTTGAGAACCAGACGATGTGAAAAACGAATGAAATCAGTTCTCAGCAGATGTCACAATATATGTTTATGTGGGAAAATTGTTTTGAACTATGCAAATTACGTATACGTCATGTCAAACAGCAAGCACTTTTTATGCTGCATGTGTGTGTGTGTGTGTGTGTGTGTGTGTGTTTTAACACACTCAAAGTCGAAATAAAATTTATAAAAAATTGCAAATCTCATTGCCATACGATACGATATGATTTATTTATTTATATAAATTGTTTGAGCAACGGCAGCCGGATTTCAATTTAAACGCAATGCAGGCAGATTTAATAAAGCGCAGCAGGCGCCGCAGGACCTATAGATGATGCAAATAGTGGGCGAGCGGAGCGACGGACGGATTCGGGGCTGGTGCGGCTTGACGACGACGTCAAGCAAAATAACTTTAAATTAATTAAAAAGCGCATGCAAAAATGTTTTCAAGCGCTCGAGCGTTGACAACAAACACAAGAGAGATGACTGCGAGGGGGAGAGGGGGGCATGTATGTATAGAGTGAGTCTGTCTAGCTGAAGACGGCGACAACAACAACGACAACGACAACGACAACAACGACGACGACGACGACGACGACAGGGCGCATCAATGTCGCGGAAATTAATTGAAATGAAGGCAGGAATTTTGCTAGACTAACGCTGTAAAGTCTTATTTGAGGCTGGGTTTTTTGGATGCCAAAGCGTGAAAGAGCAAAGGAATAAAACGATGAACAAGTAAGAACGTTTCAGTTGACAGTTTTCACCGACAGTGGCATACTCTGTGCCAAATTAATGGCAATAAATTGCCAAATAGACTCTATTTGCCTTCGCGAACAGTGTAAAAGTAATGAACAGTGGTAAATGTAAGCAAATGATGATGAATTGGAAATGGCGAATACTGGAGAAAAGTAATTAATGCGCATATCTAGCGATTTATGATTCGGCGATTATGTCCAGCCAAATCTGCCAAAGGATGTGGCAAATGTCGAGAGCTTAATGCCAGCATTATTGCAAGTCCTGCGAGTACTGTACTCTCCCTCTCTCCCTCTCTCTCTCTCTCTGTCTCGCTCTTTCCCTCGTCTAGCCAACAAATGAAATTAAGCAAATAAATTTTCGAGGCGGATTAGTTGGCCCAAGCGACGGGCGAGTGTGGAATGGTTTTTGCGGCTTAGCAAGGCAATCTGGCAACTTCTTTTTGCCCACTTGGCCAACTCTGGCTCTGTGTGTGTTTGTGGGTGTGGCTGTGGCTGTGGCTGCCCGCCTCCTGGAAATACGAGTCCAGGCTACTTTCAGTTCAGCCCAAAGAAGAGCTGTTCAGGTTCGAGTTGCAGTTGAGTTTCATGGCTGGGGCAATTAAAAGGTGGCGCCACCTCAATCAACCGCTGCGTTGCACTCAGTGCTTGCCACAACACATGCAAAAAGCCGCAGTCGAGAACAAACACACACACACACACACACACACATACAAACACAAAATATGCAAAAAGAAATAATAAATATAAATATAGGCTTGTAGAAAAACAAAGAAAAGCATTTGCGGCCTTTGGCGTCCATTTGAAAAATTAAAAATTAAATGACATTTTGCGAATGGATTTGGAGAAAAAACGATTTTACAGAGATGAGATTTATAAATATTTACAGCGCGGCTGACAAACAGAAATTCAAAAATGTCCACCTGCCGACATAAATAAACGTCATTAAATGGAACCATCTGGCATCAAAGTTAAAACTGAAATGCGTTCAGCTTTTATTTGTAAAATAAATTGAGATTTTCATTTAATTGAAAGGCTTTAAAAGTGTAATATAGCCGAGCTCGCTGCTGGCATTAAGTCATGTTCGCTGCAAAGTTCATTGCAAATATACCAAGGGAACGAACTTTTGGCTCAGATTGACTGTTTGTGTGCGAGAGTTTAGTATTAACACTTTTAATTATTTAATAAGTTTATGTGGAATATCGAGGAAGTGGAAGCATTTGCAAACTGATCTGCATGTTAAAGTGCTTGTTAAACTTGATATGGAACATGTTATCCTACTTGGTACAGTGTATCTCTTGATGAAAGCTCTTGAACTTGTTTAATCCCTTTTTTTTTTTGAATACAACAAATCTTTAAGTGCCTGCTTTAAGCTACCAGCTGTATGTAGGTATCTGTGTGTGTGTGTGTGTGTGTGTGTGTTCCTGCAGTGACTTCTACTTTAGCTTCAGTTACTTTTGCCAAACTGCAAACTGACTTAAAATTTGGAGGTTGTTCTTTGTTGTCCTACAAAAAAGTCGAACAACCCAACTAAGTACATTAAAACGTAAACAGGAAAAAAAAATACAGAAGAAAAAATAAGAAGTGACTGGGCAATACCCTATAGCCAAATATGCAAGAAATATTACAACTGCATAAATATAAATAAACAGGAAATTAAAATATAATATTTGTTGATTGCCTAATTGTTTAAACATTTTTCCGCTTGTTACATGCATTTGCACCACGCCCCATTTCAATGGTTACAGGGTATTGCAAATTTGTATTTGTTCTTAAAATGTTTTTTCCTTCTATTTTCATTGCAGGTGAGTGCAGTTCCCCCGGCTGGTTGACTAAGAAAACTTTTGACGCTGGGTGTGTTTTTATTTATATAGTTTTTTTTTTTTTTTTTTTGAGAAAAATTTGATGCGTCTCGCCGGCAGGAACAAAAGCAACAACAAATATGTCAATGATAAATGGGATCATCTGGGCAGGTTTTTAGTTTTTCGGGGTATCTTTAATGTATGTGTATATATAGGAATTGTGTTTTGCTTCTTGTAGTCGAAATGATAATGCACAAAAATTATGCTAATAGCTTAATGCCGGCCCACTTAAGCGCTAAGACAGCGGTGGCCAAGACGAAGGCAATGTGGAACTGGGAAGAAGAAGCAGCAGCAAACGATGCCTGTGATTATACTGTAGTTGTTGTTGGTTTCCTCCTTTTTTTCGCTGTCGTTCAGCTGCTAAAGTTGGCTGCCATTTGGTGGCCGTTGACAGGCGCCACTGGGCACTTGGGCTAAGACGGAGACTTGGACTTTTGTCGCACTCTTGGCAGCTGTGGCCAACAACAACAACAGCAACAAGAATAGCGCCAACAACGACAATATAACGCAGTGGGCGCAAGTGTTTTGCTTTTAACTTGGCCAAGATTAATATTCCGACACAGGGACACTGGTCAGCAAAAGAGAGAGAGAGGGTGAGAGGGTGAGAGAGCGAGAGAGCGCAAGCGAGACAGTTGAGGAGTCTCCTTCGAAATGGCATAATGTTAGCAGCTGGCGGTAGGCGTGGCTCAAAGTTATGGCTTAAAGTTTTTGCCGGTCCTGTACTCGTATTGTACTCGAAAACGCTTGAGGACAATTGAAGTGGAATATGTGATGCTAGCACGAAGAAGAAGACGAAGTAGACGTAGAGGCCACAGCAGCAACTGGGACTAAAGAAAGAGACAGCGAAGAAGAAATAGAAAAACTTGCTGAACACAATTTTTGGAATTTTTTGAAAGGGGAAATCAATTTGTGTCAAGTTCTGTCCCCAAGTTTCAAAGAAATTATTCTCCAAGATGTTGTGTGCCACAATATGCAAAGCAGACAAAATAAAATAATTGTTGGAATCTAATTTAATAAAAAGACTGATAGGTGAACAATAGACAATAGAAAGAATAGAAAAGATACACTAGCATTCACAGGGAAAGAGAGTATCGAGTAAATGAGAGCATTAGCAATAGGTTAACAGTTTTAACAACAAAGATCATCTAACTCCGTATCGTCAATTATATATATAGGCTTTTTTCAAAACTGATGAAAATATCAAATAAAAAACTGGTAAGTTTTATAAAAATGTTTTTAACCTCTGAAGCTTTATTATCAAATAAATTATCTCAGTCAGTTTCTGTGCCAATATATCATTTTTTATTTTAAACTCGTTCGCAAAGTGAAAAGAGTATATTAGGTTTGTGCAATGTCCGTATTGCTGTCTGTCTGTATGAAGGCAATTTTTGTCATCGCTTTTGAAGGTAAAGACTTGAAACTTTGAATATATACTCGTATATACCCGCGTCAGATAAAGTGTTCAGATTTTTGTGCCACGACCACTGGGAGGCTGGCAAATCGATAACGTGGTAATCGCAAATCGATAAAAGGTAAATATTAAAGAAAAGATTGCTACCGAACATGAAAATCGTTATGGATCCGAGAGCTTTACTTGTCAAAATTTGTTTCAAGCTTTACATAATTTTTGATAAAAATTTGATATCAGAAACTTTGGGGCTTAAATATGCTTTCGCCACTAGATTGTTACCTCATGTTGTTGTTGTTTTTGTCTATCGATACTCACAGATATCATCTTAAATAAACTTAAGATCTCGTGATAAAATTACAAAGTAAATTAAAATTAATAGTAATATAATTATTGGATTTTTGGGCGAAGAGTAAGACTAAGAGAACTTTATACTTATGTTACAAAAGCACCCAAAAAAAAAAATACAAATACAGAAAAATATTCGAGAGGGAGAAAGAGAGAGAGCGAGACAGCTAATCGCTGTCCTTTGCGATTTGGAATGGATATAATTGTCCAAACGGAAAATGATTTCGTTCTGGAAACGGAAAAGCTCCTCAAAGATAGAGTAAGTGAGCGAGAGAGCTAACAATGCTAATCAGGGGGATTGTAAAATAATCAGTAAACTAAAGCAAAGAATAATGAATGACAATAAAAGAATTATGCGTTCGGGTCAGGACAAAGCGAAAGGAGAAGCAAGCGGAGCGTTGAAGTGGACAAATTAAACGAACGGATATAACAAAAAAAAAAAAAAAAAAAAAACAAAAATTTCACGCAATCCTTTAGAAAATTAAACAATAACCCAAGTAGAAGTAAAGGAGGCGAACGCAGCAATAACAACACAAACAACAACCATTTAAACGCTGCGTCAGCGAAAAAAAATGATTTTTTAAGTACGGCGTCAAGAAAAGCAATAACAACAACAACAACAGGGGAAGCAGCACTGAAGGGGGTCATGGGGAACAGTCACAGTAACGACCAAATATCCATCAGCAGCAGCGACAGGCCCGGCCCCCTTCTCCCCCGGCGATGGGCGTTGACGAAAGCACCAAAAAATGCATTAGCCAAAAAAGAAGCAAGAAAAAAAACTCACACACACACACACAAACAAAAAACAAAAATGAAAGAAAAAGTGTGGAAGAAAACCTGCGCTTGAAATGCAACAAGACGATGACGAGAGCGATAAAGAAACACAGAAGAAAAACAAGTTAGAACGTTGCAGTCGGGTGGAACCGACTGCGCGATACGCGTTCGCAGTGCAATCGCAGCGAAAAGCGATCTTTAGAGGAGGTCAGCTCCAAATTTGCGAAGAATACAAATATACAAAAATTGCGCCCAAGAAACCGTTACGCTTTATGTGCAGAAAAGCAAATATGCTCTTTCCACTTTGGGAAGTGGTATACGCAGTAAGAAAGCGGATGCCAAAGCCAAAGGGTTCGCACAAAAATGGGAAAATGTCTAAGTAAATGATTTTGAAAATCACTCGCAATGCCAACTGAAAAGTGCAAAATCAGCAAAAGACGAAATATTAAATGATTTGCAGTCGGCTGCATATGCGCGCGCGTGTGTGTGTGTGTGTGTGTGTGTGTGTGTGCCCTTTAGGGCATGACCAAAGCTGCAGCCGAAATAAAAGTGGGCAGCCAAAGTGCGAACGCAACTCGAGAACAAGCTGCAGGCCAACTGCCAGACTAGCAGCTACCCTGTATAGGTCACTCAAAAGTCTATATCGAAATTGTAGTTGATATCAACTCAAGCTCTATATGCCAATACTTAAATATGATTAAATATTTTATTTTCTTATGAAACATCTTTAAATATGTGGATATAAATATTTAGATTACAATGGTTCTATTCTATTTATTTTCCTTATTTTCTCAATTGCCAAAGTAAGCTAACAAACTTTTCAAAATATTATAATTAATTAAAATAAAGAATATTAACAGATGTTGAAAGCACAGCCAAAAAGTTGTAAGAACTACTCGGAAATTTTAATATGGAAATAAAGATAGAGAAGATGTCAAGATCAATTTATATATATATGTTATATATAATTTACTAGTGAAAGTCCGCTTTAACCAAGTGTCAAATTATCTAACCAGTAGTTAAAATAGCAGGCAAGCTGATCGATTCCATTTGTGTGCCCAGTTCTGAGCTTTGATTGCTTGCTGAGAGTTTGTATGTGCTAAACGCATAGCTTACAGAGCCAGATACACACACACACACACACACACACACACACACACACACTGAGCACACACAAGTGCCGTTTATTGAAGCGGGGCCATTCGCAGAGGAAAAGCAACTGAATGCACACCAAGTGGAATCCGAGCCGGAGAGACTTCATTTCATTGGCATTATGATGGTCGGCGTCGGCGTCGGCGTCGACGAGTGTATTCAAAAGGTGCTATAGCCCATCAGTTCATCTGATGCTGCATCGTGGATATCCCAAATTTCACAACGGAAATGACACAAAAATAAAGTTGGAGCGAGGGCAGCAGCTGCCCAGTGTCCGGCTCCAAACGGCGAGCTCCCAGATCCCCAATGCTGTTGACCACAGAGCTACGACGATATTCACATCTTTTTTGGTCCGGTTTGCAGCGGACGATGAAATGAAGTGAATTTGAGTTCTATTACGAGACAGACACACACACACACACACACACACACACACACATACGCGCGCGTCTCGCACACATTTGCCACATCAGCAAATGATGTGAAAATGTCATTTCTAGGCAACGGGCCGAGACGCAGAAGGTACCAGCCGAGCCGCAATTGGAGCCAAAATTGGAGCCCAGCTGAGCTGTCGATGGGCGGCTGCTTTTGGTTATCAAATCGTTCACACACACACACACACACGAATTCCCGGACAACGATGGCCGTGCAGTAAATTTGCGGCGACGAGCAAAAAGCGCACAAAGTACGAAACTAATGGTGGGTAAAGACGGGAGACAGGCAGAGGGGACAAGGGGGAAGGGGGGAGGGGAGGGGCTGACGGGCAACGACGATTGAGCTTATCAAATTGCCCATGCATGTGACAGTGTGCGTGTGTGTGTGTGTGTGGAGAACAAATCAATTTTAATTGGAGCGTTTTCTAATTCGCACAACACGTAGAAAACAAGTGCGGAATGCCATGCAAGCAATTACAGCGCGGCTCGGCTCTTTGATACCCTAGCAATAGTGCAAAAAAACTCTGAAAATGTTTTTTCACATACATCATATATACTTCGACACAAGTCGCTTGAATGGAATTCAGCTGCTTTATTTTGATATTCAGTATGTTTAAATTCAATAAAACTTAAGCCGCTTATACTATATTGTATAATGTATATATATAATACGGAATTTGCGGCCGTCAAGCTTTTCCGGGTCAGTTCTTATAATCTAAGGCTGTGGAGATTAGAAACTATTGATAGCTGAATGGGAAGCATACTAAACTACTGCTGGTATATATTGCTAATGACGACTATGGTTGATCAACAAAAATAAAAATTAATATTTGCATATACATATATAAGTAGAATGAATATTTGAAAGCCAAAGAACAAACACACTTTAAATCTTTTTCGACTGTAAATAAATAAATGAATACCAAAAGTTGCAATACAAAAGCCGCTGGCTTATCATCATAATAAAAGCTTAGTATCTGGCTTGTGGAAGTGATATATTCTAATAGTGATATATGAAATTGACTACTTCCTTAAGTCGCTTAAGTCCCTATGTATACACACACACACACACACACACACACCCCTTAACTGCAGGGTATATAAAAACTGTTGCCGACTTATGTGAGGCCAACGCATCTCAGGCCAAAGTTCTGTAAACGGCACCACTTAAGCACATAACAACTACAATTTATGGTACACGGACAAGCTGTGGGCGTGGCCAATTTCGGGGGCAGGCACATCAAAGCACATCAATTGACTGTGCGAGTCACCAAAATGCTGCTAATTTCCACACAAAACGCCCTTCCAAAAAAAAAAAAAAAAGAAACAAAAAAAAAACAAGTAAATAAAGAAAAATAGGCAACACTTGAATTTCTGTGAGTTTGTTTAGTCTGGCAACTCTGGGTAAATGTTTGATTGAGGCGTGCTGGCTGCGGAGGCAACGAATCGGAAATGAACACGAGGCAAAAGCATTTAAGTTGTCTTTGACTTTTATGCCTTCATTTGTGGCCCGGAGGCTGAATGTGTGTGTGTGTGTGTGTGTGGTGTGTGTGTAATATTGCTTATTGACTACATTTTATGCTTCTTCAGGAAGCGAATAGAGTTTATTGTCCGCTCTTATTCGCAAAGAAATGAAAATTAAAATTGGCATTCGATAAAACCTACCCTAATTTTAAAACTAACTACATACCTGCAGGTTTTTCAGCTTGTTTGATCAAATCTATATATCCCCAAAAATTTTTGAGCTAGACCGAACAATGAGAAATTGCTCTAAAGATTCATTTCATTTTCTTTTCCAATAACAAATATAAGTGTTGGAATTATTATTAATTAAGTCTGTTTTCGACAGTTTTAGGCTATTTTTATGAAGTGAACGAGTATTGCTGTGTCGGTTACACCCGATTGCAACGTTCCTACTTGCTTTTATTTAACTTTTCCGTTTCTTTGGCTTCTCTGTTCGTTGCTTTGCTTTGTGTTTGCCACTCGTCGCTCGCTTCTCGTTACTTCTTTCCTTCGCACCAACCACGTTCACGTCCAGCTCGTTGCCGTCCATTGACCCGAAGTCGTGTGTACTCTACTTTGGCTCCGCTCCTGTTTGGTCGAGCAATTAATTTGGTGATTTACTTAATTTCGTTTCGCTTTTGTAACGATTTTGCGGACAACTGAAAACCGAAATCAGAAGCAGGAGAAACCATCCACATTTCTGCTGCCAATTAAGCATGGAGCGGTTGCTTGACGGCCTTTTGTTTCGCTTAGTGGCCGTGATCGATGCCCGATTGTTTGTCCAGTTCCACCGTTTCCCCCTAAACGCGTTACGTGCACGGATTGTGGTCGGCCGGGATTCTGTGCCCGTGCCCTCGTCGCTCGACGAGTTCAGCTGTCGAGAAACAATTGAAGTTTGTTGTATAAACACTCAAAACAAGTCGAAATTTATCAACCCGAGAACGATATTCTTAGTTAGAAAAAATTGCAACTTTTTTGGGAAGAGTTCTTAAGTCAAATTTTGTGGCATCTGAAATACAGAAATGTTTTTTCTGTTTTAGGATTAGAATTAGAAGGAGTTTGGTCTCCTATAAAATGCGTTACGTATACGTCATGTTATTTGTATGAAGCTCCTTCGTGAAAAAAGTGAGACTTTTAAGCTGCTTAAATCTATTTTTATTCTTATAAGCTCTTTGTAACAATAACTTTCTGTTCTGTGTTAAGTTTTAATAATATGAAACCCGCAATATCTAGAAGGAAAGTTATTCCCAACGAATGTATTTAAAATTAAAAATATATTTTTATAAGCTAAGACCTAACTCTGCAATTGTAGATTTTATTTGTATGTATTTCATAGGTTTTGCAGTTGAAATAATCGTACGTTCGACGAAGCATTAAGACTTTGGTCAAGTTTCCAGTGTTTTCACATTCAAGAGTCCTTTGCGAGTGCAATGGCAAATGGAAACTGGCAACTGAAACCTGGAAATGGCAACAGACAACTTCAATTTGCGTCAAAGTTGAAGCTGCGTTTTCATTACGTTCGCCTCAAAGCGGGCCCAAAGCAGAGCGCCTTCAGCCAACTAGATTTGCATTCGTGTCCTGCAACCCATGTCCTGTTCGCTCTGCCCTCCGCTCTTTGCGCGTTTTGTGTGTATATAACACACCGAATTTTTTTCTCTGGCTTGCCGAGATTACGGACTGGACTCGGACTCGCAAAGCAACAAATGATGCGTAAGAAATGCTTTAATAAACATGGGGCTTCTTTTTTCTTCGTATTCGGGCACTACGTGCCATTTCCATTTCCGGACCATTTGGTCGGGGCGCCGGCCGAATAGATCGGATCAGCTTAAGTCTTTAACTTGCAGTCGGTGAAAAAGTATTTTGGTTTTAAGGCTAATAAATATTTAAGGCTGCAACAGGAACAGGAACAACCGATGGGGGCTGGCAAGAATGATGGGCGCACAAAAAAAAAAAAAAAGAACACAGGGAATCGCAACTGCAGCAAAATATGTGCAGTCGGAAATAAACGAGCGAGCAAACGAGTTGAGTAAATCAAGCCGCACTTCCGCTTCAAGCTTCACTTGAACACACAGACACACAGACACACAGACACATAGAAACATGCGCAGCTGCTGCTGTAATATTTTCTATTGCCTGCTTTTTGGCGCTTGGCTCGCTGCACAAATGAAGCCACAGCCTGGGCATCCACCAGCCCAGCTAACCCGCTGGCCCCTAGCCCCAGGCCCTGTTGCCTGTTGCCCTTGCCCCTCGCTTTTGGCCCGCTTTGCTGTTGTTGTTGTTGTTGTTGTTGTTGTTCTCTAGTGTCTGCTGTCTGCCAGGCCTTCTAACTGAATGAAAGCCTTGGCGCGTTGACTGATTTCGAATGGATTTTCATGTTTTGCATGTGCGAGGGACACGAAATCCCCATAGGTGCAAAATAGCGCACTTCAAGCAACGAAGCATGTGCACATTTCTGTTCTGTTCCATTCCCTTGTTACCATTGTTGTTGTTGCTGTTGCTGTGCTTGTGTTGCCTTTTGGCTCTTTTGCCGCTTGGCTTCAGTGCTTCGTTTTTGTACTCTCGACAATGCAGTCTCAACTGAGGTTTGCCATGCATACCCTGTAAATTCCAGTGCGAGCAGGCTAGGCCAACTTCGCTAACATACAAAATATTACTCCAAAAATATATTTAAAAATCTTTATCTTGGTTTTATTGATATATTAAATATCACCTCATTAATTAAAATAATAAGTAAGCGTTATTTTACTAAGCACATATTTTCCATTAGGATATTTTAAAAAAGAAAAGGGTATTTTAGAGTCGTGCACATTCTGCACTTGTCTCATTCCCACTCGGGTTGCATTGTGCCTGTTGTTGTTATTTCAGTAAAAATTGTGTGCGGCAAAATACAAAACAAACAAATGCAGAGCAACGGAGTTTGCCCGGTTGCCGCTGCCTTGGCCCCACGATTCGGCTGGCCTGCGGGGGGATGGGGGGCGGCAGATGGAGGTCGGAGTCGTCGCAAGCTTAACGATGTGCTTAAGCGGAAAACAACGTTTTGTTGTATTTGTTGCCGTTGCCGCTGCTGCTTCTAGTTGCCTTTGATATTGTTTGCCGATTCTTGAAAAAATATTTTCACAGTTATTGTAGCCGCAACGCGTGCAGACTCTCGCCCCATGTGCTTGTGTTTGGCTTTGTCTTTGGCTTTGGGGTTTCTATTTGGCTTGGCCAGACAGTGAGGCAAATGGGAGGGCCAAGGGGCGGGTGCAATTGCAACAGCAACAGCAACAGCAACAGCTCAGACAGCCGCACAAATCGTGGTTAAGTTAGGGCCAGCCGGTTGGCCGACGTCTTGGCAGCCGCCAATTGGATATGTATGCCTGGGCAACTGAAGCCCAAGCTCAAGCACAAGCCCAAGCCCAATTCGTATCGTAATCCCAAGCCGGGCAATGATTACGTTCACGTTCACGTGTCTGTCTATTCGTAGATTGCGGCAGCTTTTAGGCTTACGACTTATTGAGGTGTTGAGCCAAACATTTCAGGCAAACCAGACACTGCACGAACTGGCCACTGAACAGCTGTATGTTTGGCCAACGTGGCGAATACTTAACGTACGACTTTATGGACTGCTCACGCGAAGAAAACGCGTCAGTAAATGTGATAATGAATTTAAGCCAGACAAAAGTTACGTTTTTCTTCGTGTTTGTTCAACAAGTACAATAGCTGCTTGTCCGGACACTCAAGCCCATGCTTACTAGTGTTGTTGGTCCTAAAAAATAAATAATGACAAAAGCTGCTAGCAACTATGCAAAATATTTCATTGATTGCGATCAGTCAACGAACGCCACTTATAGAAATTATGTACTGGCAAAAGCTGTTTGTTATGATACATTCACTGATGGAGCATGTGTGCTTTAAATGTGCAATTGACAGAATCTGAATGTTATATCGAACATAGCCCATGTTAATAAGCATATAATTTTGATTTTGAATCGGTTAAGCTTCAAATCGGCTTTGGTTAAAACAACAAAAGCTGTATGTTCTCATACATTTTCGATAAGGACAAAGTTTTGTCTGCTATGCGCATGGATTGAATAGATTGTTTTTTCTAAAGCCTTCAAAGGTTCAAATCACTTTTGAATTACAGACATAAACAATATGCTGACTCCAATTTATCTATATATACTGAAATAGCTAAAACAATTCCAGAATTGACGTGACGCTTTCTAAACGAATTTCGAATATGAGCCTAAAAATATTTAATTATTTGAATAGCATGAATTTGAATTTGCATTTGCATTTTAAAGTCTCCCATGAACATACTTGT
This sequence comes from Drosophila sordidula, assembly GCA_035047465.1. Taxonomy (NCBI): domain Eukaryota; kingdom Metazoa; phylum Arthropoda; class Insecta; order Diptera; family Drosophilidae; genus Drosophila; species Drosophila sordidula. Next base: position 87,777 of record JAWNPQ010000163.1, read on the forward strand.
GCAGCTACTAAAATACTAGTAAATACTAGTATATATATATGTATATGTATGCGTATGCCTATGCTGCGCGTTATAATAACTTTCCAATTAGACCGCAACTGGAATGCAATTATTTTACATTCATGAATTGTTCAGCAACAATGTCAACATAATTAAACATGCTTTTGACTTGTGGCACTCACACACACTTACACGCACGCACACGAATAGAGCTATGGGCAGGCACATAAACAACTGCACACTCAAAGACCCATTCAGAGACACTCGTGAAGTGCCCTTGACTGAGGCCAGTATGGAAATTGTTTTTGGCAAAGTGCACAATGCACTTGACGGCTGTCACATTGGACAGGAGACGTAAAGGGGGGGTTGTTGTTGCTGTTGTTATTACTCACGTATATATGTATATAAAATGTGTTGCACAACAACGGTTGCCCATGGCCCGGCTATGTGACAACAACAATAAAAATTGTCCTTAAATGAAAGAAAATGAGGACAATTGCAACAACTTTCCGGCAATTTTATGTATATGTATATAAGTATATACATAGTATATGTGTGTGCATATTGAAACAATGCCATGTTGTTGTTCCCGTTGTTCTCGTTGTTCGCGTTGTTCTCGTTGTTGTTGCTGTTGTTGTTATTGTTTCTGCTTGGGTCAGCGCAGGCGGCAATAAAAATTTGTCCTGCGGTAAATGAAATGGATAGCAATTGCGATTGCGATAGCCGACGAGCCCCAACACACACACACACACACACACACACACACACACACACACACACACACACTCCCACACCCACGAAAAAACAACAGTAATACACAAATACAATAAAGTTATAGCCGCTTCACACTGGGTCGAGGTTAGCTTTGGGCGGTTAGTTTTTTGCTTTTTTGCCTTTGTTTCACTTGGTTCGATTTTCTGTGTGTTTTATTCCTGTTTTCCTTTTTTACTCCTCCCTCGTTGATTTTCTCTGCTGGCGTTGCCTTTCGATTTTGTACTTGTGGCCAGTGTTCCATTAGTTTTTTAATATCATAGTTTTTTGGCCGAAAAGTTGATCTGGGCGCATTTAGTGGGTCAATTGGCCGGATGCAGCCCGGCCGGATTTCAGCTGTGCCTAATTAACAAAAGTCCAGCGATTGGCCCAAAATGAGGATGAGCCCGAGCAGGGAGAAAGTTGTTGCCGTGAACTTTGACACGATTTTGCGTTACGTTACGTTGGCATCGTTTTTGCGTACGTGAAACTGTGTCAGGTAATTGCGTTCAATAAGCAGGTCAAACTGCGACACACACACACACACGCACACGCACACACACACTTGTGTCACTTGTGGTGCATAATTGGTATATCAATTGCTTCGGGGCTGGGCTCTCAAATTATCGGCTGGTGGTGCATTCGTGCATACGGCTCTAACTTCTTCGTTCGCCTCTCGCCCGCCGGCGTCTCCTTACCGCCGAGCATGTCTCAGTCATTTGCCATTGCATGCATAATTAAGTTCCATTCGCCGTATCCCAGCGGGCCCCCCCCCCCCCCCCCCCCCCCCATTGCCAATTGGTTTCAGCCGGCGTCGACGACCGCAAGTTTTTGGAGCGTTTTGGCCAATGCTTAATTTATGCAACACTCGAAATGAAATCGTGCGAAAACCAAATTTGCACACCACATAGTTGAAATGTGCAGTCGGCAGCAGCCAGCTGAAATGCCCGGCGGACGGGGCCGCCGGTCACCGTCGGCATTGCTCGGCCAGGCGAAAGGTGGTCCCCCCCACCACCCACCGCCCACCAGCCGGGTCCCAGCGCTTTCTGCGAATGACAACGAAAGTTGAGTAAAAAAATATAAGCAAGTTATTAAGTTCTTGTGCAGCCAACGAAGTTTGCATGCTCTTTGGTCACGTTGCCACGTGGCGTATACGTAATATGAGTTGCACTCACTGCGCACACAAACACACACCTCTGCACACATGATTTTCATGCTAGCTCGCAAAGGGAAAAGAGTATATTAGGTTGCCGTCTTGTCCCATTTCAAATTAAAGCTAGATATATTAATGTTTTGTATATAGTTTTTCTGATCATATCTCCCACAAATTTGGCAGACAGTTTTCCAAAATAACGTTAGTAAGATTGTCGATTTTTTTTAAGCTGTTGTTACACTATAAACGAGTATTGCGCAATCGGTTACACCCGACTGCAACGTTCTTTTTTCATTTTTGTTTTTTTGCTCTAACGTCAACGTATGTGCATAAAAGTTATATAATTGAAAAGGTACGGCACGAATAAAATTTCCTGGCGCAAACGTTTTCCGCTTTAGCGTGAACGTAAAAGAAAACAACGATTTTCCTTTTGCTTTTCATATAAATTTGACTTCCAATGGCCTTTGACATCTCGAGGATTGTTTGTGGAAGTTACCGATTCAGTTTAGAGATTCAGATTCACTTTTTCAATACCAGATCAGTTGATAGAGACTCGCGGGCAAAGGGTATATTCACGCTTAAGTGTTGGCGATAATATTTGAAATCGATTGGGATATCCAAGGTGGATTATTATTATTATTGTGACGGTCTTTAATGTGCCCCATCTGGGCGATGCGACTGCATAAAGCGGGTAATGAGGCTGGCTGGCAACCAGCCCGAGCCACTCCACTTTATTGCTGAAGTTCGCAGTCGAATGCTGTTCCAGACGGGCTCCCTTCCTCGCCTCTTTCTTTCCGCTAGTTCTTTCATTCACTCCATCGTGCAACTTTAAGGCAATCAAAGCATTTCGACTGGCCAAGAAGTGCACTTGGTCCGCCCCGGCTCCGGCCCCGGCCCCGGCCCCGGCCCCGGCCCCGCCCCCGCTCCCCTTCCCGCCTCCTCCACTCGATTACAAGGCTGGGCGCATAAATATTAGCAAGGCGTTGCCGTTGACGGAGCCGCAGTCATTTAAATGTTGCTGACGTTCCAATGTTGTTGGTCGGACTAGCTCCTCCTCCTGGCTGCTCCTGGCTGCTGATTATGCCATGGCCCGAAAGCTGTCAACGAAGCGTCGCAGAGCGCTTAACCCTTTTGCCCCTCGTCTGGCAGAACGAATTAAATGAATCTCAATTTCCGTTTGGTTTGCGGTTAAAAGCCGCAGTCGCCCCCATTCCCAGTCCGTCCGCCCCCCTTTTCGGCAAATGCAAATTCTCCGACAGCGGCGAAAATGAAAACAAGCCGAAAAAGTCTCTCGAGCAAAAAACAACAAATTCATGCCGCATTCCTTGGCGCGTTTGCTTCAATTGCCAACGTCTCCGGCGATCCCCCTCCCCCCCCTCCCCCCCCTTCCCCCCACCAACTCCATTTCCATTTCCAGTTGCTAGCCAGGCCGAAGGAGCGGCCGTAAATTGCTGCAAGATGCCCGTGCGCCAAGCTGCGATTTTGCAGCCAAACTTTTGTGCCGGCAAAGCGGCAAAAGTTTTAAACCACACCACATCGTCGGGCCAGGGCCGTGTCAGGGCAGTCGTTGGGGCCACCGCCAGATCAGGCGAGAGCCATTCCGTTCTGCCAGGTTCCGTTCCAGGCCAAGTCAACTCGTTGGCTCGACGTCTGCGAAACTTTTGCGATTTGTTTGCGCGAAATAAACGCGACGCAGATAATTTGCGCAAAAGTTCTGTTGCTCCCGTTTGCCCCACCATTACCATTCTCCCTCTCTCTCCCTCTCCCTCTGTCCCTCAACAAGGTCAGCCAATAATACGTCCGAATTTGTTTGAGGTCTTCTCGTTTTTGGACATTGCCTTGATTTCCCTTTTTGACGATTTGTCTCTCTCTCTATACACTCGCCTCTCTTTCTTCCGCTTTTCTCGACAACCTGCTCCATTTCCTTAATAATCGGTAAATATCGCAGCATATTTCAAAATTTAGTTAAGCGTTTTTTGGATCCCTCTTTCCATTCTCTTTCTCTTGTTAAGTCCTGAAAATTGCATAAAGATCGGACGAATATTTCAAAAGCTATTCAAGAATTTGTTTTATAAAATGGAGGCGAATATACATATATATAAAGTTATATATAATTATAAATAATCGCAGCTGGGTGGTTCAGGGTATCAGCTAGTCGGACACTCCCGACCATAGCACTCTTACCTGTTGATATTCCATGTCCCATGAGAATGCAGCGATAATTTTGCATCTTTTCCGGGATATTCCAACCAAGCTGAATTTCTATATAATATTGATTTTATATAAATATAAAATTCTCTATTTACACCAACTTGAAATAACACGCTTTGAAAAGTTTGACATTTTTCTCATGATTTGAAATGTTCCATGAATTCTTTTCTGAACACATTAAAAATCTCCAACCCTATATGGTATAAATATTCCTGAGTTGAAGATTGATTTTTTAGGTTTGTGTCTACCAGACGCAGATCAAGTTTATTTCAAATGGTCGATAACTAATGTTTTCTAATTATCGATAATTATCGGTTTTTTGAACATATCTCAGAAACTATCAGACCTAGAGCCACCCAACATATGTTCAAAATGTACTCTTGGATTTTTGGATACCATCCCCCAATACTAAAGACTTGTTAGTTTAGAAGTTATTGACGAATTAATTTCCATACTGCTGGCTTTATTATCGATTAGGAGAATCTATAGTCGAAAGAGAAAAAGAAATAGTATATACTATAAACTATATGGAATATGCAAAATAATATGCTTATATTATTATATTGATCCAATAGAGTATATTCGAAACTATGTATCTCCCGCAGGAAGCTTTTTGCAGACAGATCTCCCTCGGTTGGCAATTTCGAATTGGGTCCGAGAATTGGCTTTGGTCGACGTGTTCCGGTTAAAGGATATTCGGTGCTGTTCGCATATATTTTAAAACTGTAACCACAAATTTTGGTGATGAATGTAAAATGTATACAGAGCAAAAAACATGATTGCTGATCGATTGCCTGCTTTGGCCCTGACTGTTCCACGTGGCAGCTTCCCGTCGGTGCTTAAGCTCTCTACATAAAATGGGCCTAGAGTAGCAACGAGCACGCTTGCCCCCCACCCGATTCAACGTTTCTCGCCGATCCGGACCTCCGTTGTGGTGCGCTTCTTTAGCTTCTTTTTGGCGCTGAGCAGCCGCTCGAACTCATCTGTCGATATGAAATCGATGATCGGCAGCCGCGTCGTCAGCGGCACTTCGACCTCGCCGCCCTTCTGGGCCGCCTTCAGTGGCGTGGGACCGTTGAGGCCAAAATTGCCGTATGCCTCCTTACGGATGCCGCTGCCCATGTGCGGCAGCAGGCTCTGCGGCTGCATTAGCGTCGCCGGGCGCTTCGGGACACCCTGTTGCCCCCGGTCGTAGAAGGCGCCAGCGCCCGCACTTATCGCCGTCGGCGGCGGCGGCAGCAGCTGTTGCTTGGGCTCCGTCCGGCGCCTCTTTGCCGGACTGGCCGGTTTCTTGGCGCTCCTGTTCGCCGGCATCGTGTTGGCCGCGTTTACGGCCCGTGCCTGCCGCTGTTTGGCCAACTTCACCTGCTTCGGTTTGCCCTTCGCCGGCGGCTGGAGGAGCGGCTTCAATGCGTTCCGCATCAACGGCGAGCGGCGCTTCAGTTGCTGCTTGGGCGGGCGTGGCGCCGCCTTCGACGGCTTCGGGACGGTCGCCCGTCGGATGGCGCCGCTTTTGATCGGCTTGGCCGTGGAACGTTTCGTTAGTTGAGCTCGCTTCTTCATTGCTATGGGTCGCAGCTTCGCAATTGCCATGTTGCTGTCGTAATTTCACTCCAAAATTTTGCTTGTCTGTCTGGCTAAATCAAGTATGTTGACTACTTTCGAATGTTTAAAATGAAATGAGAGTCGGCGGCCTCCTAGATTCGGCCCGTTGCGGTTCCATGACGCTGATGACTATGATCACGATGATGATGATGTTTGTTGACTTCTTTTGCCATATGAACTTGAACACGTTCTGCCATTCGGCGCTGTCTCTCTGTCCGTCTGCCCTGCAGTTTAACAGGCCCTTCAGAGTCCCCTTTCAAGATTCGCTCGGCCGTTTCCTTTCACCTTTTGGCTCGCTGAGGTTACAAGTTCAAATGTTGCGCCGTCAGTTCAGAAAAAAAAGGAAGCAAATATATATACATATATATACATTTATATATACAGTTTTGCCTGCTGCCTGATTTTGTCTTCCTGTTGTTTGTCTTGGCCTCTGCTTTATGCGCTTGTTTGTTTTATTTTTGCTGCCTTTGCTGGCATCTTCTGATGTTGCCTGCTTGCACTTGACTGCCACTTCATTCCCTATCCTCGATCCCGTACCCACTCCCACTGCCATTCCTTTTCCCGCTCCCAACTTGAAATAAACTTCCGTTTGCTTTCTTACTAGCATATTTGCATATGCCACTCCCTACATGTGTGTGTGTGTGCGTGTGCGTGTGCGTGTGTGTGCCCCTAAGTGTTTGGAACTACCCCTTACATTTTGTACGCTTTTCACAGTTGACTGCGCCGCACTCGCTGCCACGTTGCGTATACGCAATGCGTGCCGGAATCATTTAAATTCATTTGCCCAATTTCATTGCATACTTTGCGGCAGCAGCTGCCTTCATATTGATTTTTCTGGGCTGCCCCCAAGCCCATCGCAGCCAAATGCAACTTCAACATCAACTTAGACAACAACAGCAACAGCAACAACAACAACAACAGCTAACGACTCATTAATAAAGCACATGCATAAATTTCTAAAGAAATGTTGTTGCCTACTTTAGTGCTTTGGCCGAGTCCCCCCCCCCCCCACACACACACACATTGACATTGTTTTCAGTGTGTGTGTGTGGCTGCTACAACTTTCGGCTGGGTTTCAGTTTTCTTATGCCGCTGCCTTTGCCCCATTTTAGTGTCAAGTGTTGCGTATCATTTAATGTGACACACTCCTCACACACACACACACACACGCACACACCCTTCGGGAGACTCTCGAGTGACAGCAACACATGTTTGTGCCTGCATGCTAATTTGCTGCGCTCAGCAGTTGGACATAATGACGCAATCTGATAGTTGGGACAACAACAAAAAATAATGCAAAAAACACAAACCTGCAAATAAGCTAAGGACAGCGATTTTCCTGAGTCCCAACGCACTTGAAGCGGTATTTAATAAATCTCATTCGACATCTAGCTGAGAAAGCTCCGCTGCCTTGGCAGGCGTCCCTGGGACTCTAGATTTGTCGAGCACATATTAAACAGACTTTTTTATTACAATTGTTTTTTTTTAGGTTAACTTTTCGAGTCTTAGGTTTACTGTTACCGAACCTCAGCCTCTGTCTGTGCCCCTCTACTGCTGCAGATTTGTCCCGTTTCAAAGATTCAAAGATGTAAATACCCTATCGAAGAATATCTGCAAGCCAACGTTGCTGGCTGAGATAAACATTTACTTAGCGAGCGGTCCACATTGCTCCACAAGCACGCGCACACACTGACAGGAAATCAGCATATTTATGTTACACACACACAAACACACACACACACACACACACACACACACACACACAAATGAGTTGCGGCTTGTCCAGAGCCAGGATAATATATTGGCTGACTAGAACTCATTAACTTGAATGTATTTTGGGAATGTCCAGCTGCAAAAAGCGTGACCACTAAAGTGATGAAATAACCACTGAAAAGCCAGTGAAAAGTCAGTTAATTGCGGTTGCTTAACCCGCCTTTATATTTGTTCTTGTTGCAAATAAGTTAAACTACCATTTCATATTAAATTACATTTGTATTATTCTTTACAAGTTTTGGAACTGAATACAAAAATTATATATTTTTCCATGACTTTTAATTAATATATGTTTGTGTTTAAAGATAATCGTACTGATTATACCGAGTATAAATTATGAGTTCTTTAATAATAGCTTTAATAAAACACTAAAAAAAAAATCTAAATTATGAGCTGTGAGTTGTGCGTTGTGTGTCACGACACGAGTCCATCCCTAGCACGAATTCGTGCTCGCCGTTGACTGCAAACTCATGCTGTCAGTTGGCTGGAGAGTTAAGTTGGGGCTTATGCTCCACCCGAAATAGATGGCCATGCATAAACATTAAGTATTTAAGCTGCTCCTTAGTCATCAGGCGGGGTAGGGGGGGGGGGCGGGGGCCGGGGGGGGCACTAACTCTCAGCTGTTAGTGACCCGCGTGAGCACGTAATACAATTCATTGCAATTTGAGCGTGTTGGCTGATTTCAATTGTTTCACAGACAATGAATGTCATGTGCGGTGATTAGCATTTGAACTGAGCGAACGAGGCGGCGTACTGTAAATTGTTGAAGCAGTTGTGTGGTATGCGGCATGCGGCATGTGGCATGTGGCATGGGCAAACGGTTTGGCGCTGACAATTTGCTGGTTTTGGCCGTAATTTGAATGCAGACTTGAGATTGTCATTGCCGCCGAACGAAGCACTTTGTTGTTGTCATATCAAATGTGGAGTGCAATTTATGCTGACATTGTGCAACATACGCCACATCCCCCCCACCCTCACCCCCTGCCTGTTGGTACTTCATTTGATAACATAATATTTTACTCATTTATTTGATATAGTATATGCTCTTGATAAATTACTTTACTCTCTCTCTCTCTCTCTCTCTCTCTCTTTCTCTCTCTGTGTGTGTGAAAGTGCCAAATGCATTTAAATGCAAATGCAAATGCAAATGCAAATGCAACTCCAACTGCATTGCCAAATACCAGGCAAATACAATTTATGTCAAAGGCATTTCGGGCCATGTCAGACATGTGCCAAATGAAATTGTTGCAAATTGAATGTATTCCATTTTAGCAAATTGAGAAATTGGCCTATCGGTCAATTAAATCGTGCCAAATCTCACGCAAATTTTATGTTAAACAAAAAACAAATTTTTGGTCGTTTTTGCAACAGTTTTGATAGTCATTAGGCCTTTAATACCGCAATGAAAATAATGTAAACCGAATTTCGTTTTGCCAATGAAAACATTATTTTATAATACTATTATTGCATGTCAAACGTTTTGGACAAAACAGCTTAAGCTATTATTAAAAGCTTAAAGTAATGTGAAGACGTTTACCTCGATTTAAATTTCGTTTGTTGCTGCTTAAATCAATTCAAATTACGGTAACAAAATGACTTTAGAAGTAGCATCAAATTTAACTATTCATTTATGTAAAAAGGCTTGTTGCACAAAACATTGTCAAACTTGTAGTTTAGTAAACATTTTAAAGCTCTAAGCAAATCAAATCAAATGCAAACAAAAAATTGTCTGTTTGAACCAAGGTTTGGGCCAGGTTCGTGGCTAACCAGTTAATTTGCTTACTTTAAACGTAGTTTGAAGAATAAGGAACGTAGGGCATATTATATAAACTGGCGTCTTTGGGACATCACGAATTTTAAATTATATTTTCATTATCGCTTTTTGTATAAACAAATTGTTATTTGAAAGTATAGAAATAAGATAATAAATAAATAGAGAGATTAAAAAATCATTAAAAAGATACTATATTGCCAGCGTTGCATATCTGCATAATACTGTTTATCTTTGTATATACCCAAAAAGGCAAAAATTTAAAACTAAATCTTTAACTAGTCAAATAAGAGAATACTACTTTATTTGTAATAAATATTCTTAATTTCCCATCTAAAACTTAACTTGTCAAATAAGAGAATACTACTTTATTTGTAATAAACATATTGAAGTACTAAATAAATGCTGCAACATTCGAAAGGTAAATGCCATTTATATTTGTTTTTCATTTTTAACGGTATGTTTTTTTGTTAAAATAAAAAATTAAGTAAAATTGTAGAAGAAAGCTATTTTGTATTCTTAATTTCCCATCTAAAAACAAAAGTTTGAGTACAAATTGAAATGCTGACAGATTAACTTATAAATTTTCACTGATAGAACTTAGAACTAAATTTGCAAATTTAATTTGCTAATGTTATTTGAAAATGCAATGGCATAAACACGGCCCGAGAGCTAAAGCTGTTTTACGCGAGGCGAGCGAAATTCGCAAATTATAATTCACAAGCGCGGCTCTTAACGCAATTCATTAGCCAAAGGCTTTGGATTCATTTGCTGAGCACACAACGCAGAATTCATAATGAATAAAGCGTGTGTGCGTGTGTGTGTGTGTGTGAAATCGTATTCACTCAAATCCTAATTGTGATTGATTTGCCGGTCAATGGTTGTGATTGAGGACACATCGGAGGGAGGGCCGGCAAATAGTTAAGAGAGCTGCAAGTGGGCGGGGCCCAAGCATAACGTTAAATAATAGTTGGTAGCTAAGCTGTTGAGCAGTTAAGCTGTAATGAGGCATCCTTCAATTACCCGGACGATGAAACTCGTTTAGAGCTCATCAAAGTCAAATGCTGTTGCGGCTAATTGGAAAATCAGCTGCAGGACAGATCGCCGCTAGAATGAATGCCCGCAACGGAATGTCTTCATTATATCAATGTGTCAATTAACAATTTGTGCGCACTGTTTATGAGTTCCACGGAGCAGGAGCGACCGGCCGGACTGTTTGCCGTTCGTTCCGGCAATTTATGCGCAACGCCCCGTCTCATTAGCGCCAACGACGACTCTGGTCCACTCTACGCTCCTGGCCAACAACAATAGCAACAACAACGGCAGCTCAATTCGTTCAATTTGTTTGCCTTCATGTAGGTTTAAGTGATTCAATTGACGCAAATGGTGCGAATAAGTGCCAGTGTGAGTGGGTATCCGAAGTGAATAGCAGCTTGCACAGCTGACGTCTTGATTGTCACAAGTGAATAATTGCGCTGCATTCGCCACAATAATGATCAGCTGGGCACTCTTAAATGAATACTTTCAACGGGAATTGACCGTCTACCTTGGAACGGTGTCAACTCTGCGCCTTTAAAAACGGTTGTGCAACTCTTAAATGTTGTCAACATTTCATTTTATTTATAGCTACTTTAGTAAAGCCATATAAATAGATTTTTTTTTTCGTTGTCCTTCTTCGATAACATGTCGACTCAGCTCAATCGTGAATATTTCCCACAATATTAACGCTAGAGGCACCAAATAGGCTGCTAATGACCTCCCTCAAACTTTGAGTAGCAGCCGTTGCAAATGAATTTTTGGTCCCAGTAGCTTTTGAAATGTGAGGAAAAGGAATTGTATTTGGTATATCAAACAAAAGCATTTTACACCTCAACAACAACAGAAGGCGTTGAAAAACAGCTCCCAAAATTAACAATAGAATATTTATTTCAAAGAAACAATCGACAAAGGTACTCGCCTTTTTTTAACTTAATTTATTGAGAACAAAGAAACCAGGAAATGGCCAGCCAAAATGAGGATAATCAGGATCGCCTGGCGCCGAACTTGCCAAAGAGACAGAAACTGCAAGTCGGTCTCTTTGTAAAGGTGGGAAATGATACGGACGTACTCTCAGTCAAGGGCCGAGTCGCCTTTTCAGATCTCTATGGAGACGTTGGCCTGTTGGATGGCGCAATTGTGGATGGCTATCTGTGTTGCCGTCAACGCACATCCCAGCTGGGTCGGCATAAAGTAGAACAAAAATTCTGTTGAAATGAACAGAATTTGCGATGTTCACTTTCATTCGAATTTATTAAAAATTAACAATCAAGTCCAGATCGTTCAATCAGAGATGTAAATATCAAAAACTACGGCATCTCAGTTCACCTTTAATATGCTTTGTAATACCATCGATAAACAAGCTAAAAATGATTTGTTCATTGGACTTGAACCTTAGTATATATCTAGCTTATTATATCTATATATCCGCAAATAAAATATATGGAATTGCAAAAGCAAATTAAACGATTCCAATCTTGTTGACAGAGAAGTTCAAAAGATTTGATCGATTATTTTATTTATCGGTCAAATGATGCCAATGAAGACAGTACATCCGGCAATCCTGATGAATAGTAAAGTGATGTCGTGTTATATTTTTCCGACTCGTGCAACAGATCAAAGGAATGAGTGGCAACAAAACCAAACGAATTTGCCCAACTTGTCAAAGTATGCATATTGTATACTCTCGCTTCCGGCAGGGTATCTCCTAGTCGGGAAAACTGCCACACGAATCAAAGTCGAATGCACCTCTATTCTGATGAATAAACATCCTTATAAGCTGCTCGCATCCATAACTGTCAGTTCGAGTATATTTCGAGAATCGATGCAAGAAAAACACGAATGTAAATTTGTAGATTTCAGCGGTCTGCTTTAAATTGTTTAGTTTGCGGCACCCCCCCCCACCCCCACGGATGTGTGGGGAGCCGTGCCCCATCGGGAATGGGCGCAGTCAATATCTTGTGCATTTCAATAGTTCTTGGCGAAACTGTGGAGCTGCAAGTGCAATAAAAATGCATTTCATGCTCGAAACATGACTTGGCTCAATTTATTTTACTTTGCCGCATTTAACGACTTCACACAGGAGCTGGCGGAGCCGCAGCTGGAGCTGCTGCAATTGGCAGGCGATGCTTGGCTCCAGCTCCAGTTCCAGCCTCACACACACTCGCACACACACACACACACACACACACACACACACACACACACACACAAGAGCGTGTAATGGTGTTAGGCCACAATGAGCTCAATTTACGCCGATGATTGGCGGTGCCGGTTGGCGGGTTTGCTGCTTAAATATGGGCCGAGGGGAAGGGGGGGAGGGGGGACTGTTGGTCCGTCGGTGGGTTCCGTCGGCTTTAGCCGAAAAAGTTTCATGTTTGCATTTGCCTATCGTCTATCGTCTGGCAGTCGGATCCGTCCGTCCGTCTCTCCAGTCGTGTGGCATGTGCTGAGGTCCTCTGAGCCTGTGGCTCCTAAGTAGCAGCCGCCAGACGTTAAACATCGCGTGCAGACAGACCCAGCCAGACAGCCATTGGACGCGGCCACGCCCTCGCCCCGTCACGCCCCGTTTCGTTCCGTCCGTGCCACAGCAGAAAGTCGTGTTTTGGCAGTCTAAGCGAATACAAAATAAAAAACGTCACAGACATGAAAATTGCACTGCACACGAAATCGGCGCAGAGACTTCTTGTCTGGGCACCTCTAACGTTGCCCCCCCCCTTCCCTCCCCCCTTCCCTCCCTATCTAGAACTAGAACCAAACAAGAAACTACAAGCAAGCCATATATAAAAATCAACTGACATGTCTACGAGCTGCGAAGGGCGGGCCAGCGGCTGTGGGGGCCTGTGGTGCAATAGTTGTTAAGGTTCGGCGGAAGTCGCCCCTTGGGCGCTCTCTGCGCACACTCGTCCGGGCCGTGAATAGGGCGTATTGGGTTGTGCCAGCTAGAGACGCGAAACTTGCAATTTATACTCGCTTATTTATAGATCAAATCGATATACCTCCCTCCGTTGGAAAGCTAGATAAACAAACTTGCAGCAAGATTACAGAAGATCAAGAAAAGATCTCTTATATATTTCCCATTATTTTAAAACCAGATACACACATGATGATCTAAAGATCAAGAAAATATACCTCGAAAATCCACATCTCCCACAATTTTCCTGATGATCTCCTTTAAATATCGAGCCGCAAAATCGATATTTTTCAAAACAACAATAGCAATGAAGATATACAGTTCAGATTTTTTAACATCGCCCACGGGGCGCGTGGCAAATCGTTAAAATCTATATATCGCAGTTTAAAATTTAGAGAGAGCCTATATTTTTCAGATAGTTAAAGATATATAAAGATCTCACAATAAGAATTTCTTTCGGACGGGCAAACTGCGTAAATTCATATTTCCCATAATTTTAGAGCAAGAACAATTTTAGAAAACCTTTATTGGATCGATAATTAATTGTTACCATAACGATAAAAAATGCAATTCAGAAAATTGATATAGAATTTTGAATTACATAAAATATAGTTAATTTTATTTTAGAATTTACACACAAACTTTTGCAGAGAGACTACTAAAGATTAGGCAATTATATAGTTGGGGACGAAAACCCATATCTCAAATTTGGCGGTGACAATAATAATTAGGACAGTTTCTGTCTTTTTTAAGCTGTTGTTATACGCTGAACGAGTATTGCGCCGTCGGTTACACCCGCCTGCAACGCTGCTACTTGTTTATTTTCGCCGCGCTGGCCAGGCCAGGCAAGTTTACTTGTTACACGTAACAAGCGGAGCGTTTTTACCTCAGAGCCTGCCCCACTTACCAATAGCTGCTATTCGTATTGCGAATATGTTTAAGGCAATCCGAAAGTTGCCATCGCAAGTTTATGGAAACGCCAACAGACATTTTAATTGTGATTTGTGCGCTTTGCGCCTTCGCTTGGTCTGAGAAGAAGACAGCCAGCTGGAGACAGAGAGGGAAACAACGAACTGGGTGCCAGAAGCTGACCTGGCAGCAGATCCATTGAAATGTGTGGAATGCCTGCGAACAGAGCTGCATGCTAATTAACCCATCATCATCAGCGACAGCAACAAAGGAATCATCTGCGTTGCCCTGTAATTAAATGCATATTTATACCCTCACAGGAGGGGATGATGCCTAGAGATTGGAAACTCTCGATTTGTTCACTGTTGATTTATTCATCCGTTTCGTTTAATTATATTAGATGTTTGCAGCAAGCTAATTATTTTGCCTGCCATGTTATTAAAAGTCGAATACGGAGTGACACAAATGCATTTCATTTAAATAACAATTGCTGAAAAATACTCGGATGAATAAGCAAGTAAACAATATATGCGAAATCTGCTCTACCCCCAGTGGGTATATATGTATATATATATCCTTGAGGGCAATCGGTCGGAAATTTAATTATTTGAATTAAAAAAAAGCAAGCTGCAGTCAGGTGTAACCGAGTTAAAAACAGACGAAAACGACTTTAATTATTATTATTATTTTGGTAAAATATCTTTAGATCTCCAAAAATTATCTGCCAGAAATGTATGATAATGGATTTTAACGACTTGTGTGTGCTATCTTTAGAGGAGGTCTTTCGCAAAAAATTGTACATAGATTAATTTGCCACGCCCTCAGGAGTTTAAATATATTATATTTTTTTTTATATTTTATTTATTTATTTTATAAAAGCATATATAACAAATCGGCTATAGTCTATATATTCTTGCAAAACCAAAAACTAAACCGAGCTGCCTCTCTTAGATATAGTAATAAATAAAATAATAATCCGAAGATATATATTCCGACCTGATCCAACATTTTCCTAGCGTCATTGGCAGGAACAATTGTGGCGGCAATTGCATTGATAGGCCGTTAATCGAAGGGTTGGCTGAGCAATCAATTTGCAACTGTTTATGCTAAGTTAATCATATTAATTGATTGCGTTCGAAACGTGCAAATTGATGGCAGCCCAGGGAATCGGGAAGGCAAATTGTTTTGTCGGCTTGCCGCTGGCGACAGGTTGTGGATAAGAGGAACGTGTGGCTAACAAGTTGGCCAAGTAACAACAGGCTCAAGTGCCAGCCTATTATGTGCTATCAGCGGCAGCAACAACAACAGGAACGGCAACAACAACAACAACAACAACAACAGCAACAGCCATTTGCTATTATGATAATTATTTTGAAAGGCTTTTCACGAGTTTTTGAACACAAAAGGGATTTAAATTACGCCGCTAAGCGGTTTATGCAACAACAACAACAGCAACCACAACAACAACAAAAGTTGGGAGCCAACGAATTGCCATCATCTTAGGGCTGAAGAAGAAACGGGCAAAATCTTGTGTATGTGGCTCAGAGAACTCATCAGCAGCCAAGCATCGCATTTCGAGATAAACGTAAAGCGCACCTAATGCTCGTGTGTGTGTGGGTGTGTGTGGGTGTGTGGGTGTGAGCCCGCAGCCCAGCCAAGCCCATGTGTGTGTGTTAACATTGGATAATGTCGTTTGTTGCCGCTGCCTGCGTTGTTTTCTCGGTGTTTGTTTGTTTGTTTGTTTGACTGATTGTCTGTCATTTTGTCTGATTGTGCGCCTATTAGTATACAAATGAATGAATAAGTGTGCACACACAAACACGCACACGCACACGCACACGCACACGCGCACAACATCCTGACTGGCAGCTCGTTTTCATTTTCGTTGATTGAATGTGCGAGCTGTTACAAGCCAAAGCCACAGCTCGAGGGGGCTTGGGGGGATTTAAAGAGGCTGCCAGGCAAGGCGCCTAATGCGCGCCCCGTCCCCTCCCACTCCCCCTCCCCCGCGCCGCCATCCAACACAATTGACAAACGAGATTATTGTGCTTTAAGCCTTTAAGTCTTTGTTAGACAATTTGCAGCCAAATGGCGTGCGGCAAAAAAAAAGCAGAAGAAGCGAGCACGACTGTTGCTCACCCTGTAATCCAAATAAGCTTAAAATGAAGAATTTATGTTGCACAAAAAAAAAAATAAAAATAAAAATACATATATTATTACATATTGCAATAAAAGTTTCATTTTTTTAAATGTTTTTTTTTTTTTTATAAATTTTAACAATAAAATGTTTAGTTATGATTTTTTGTCAATAATTCTAGAAAACTTTTATTTTGAGATGTTACAAAATAAATAAAACGAACTAATATTCAAAATTATTAAAAGTTTTACAAAAACCGTAGAGCTTTTCTCGCTTATGCTTGCTTATATTTCACCTCAAAGCAAAGACTCCTGGGTGTGTATCAAGTATAGCCAGATCCTGAAGTCAGGAAAGAATATAGAATCTGTCGAGCTCTGATTACTGGGTATTTAAGGTATCTGTGTCTTTAATTGTTGTAATGCGATTTCATTCGTGGCACGTTCTCGTACCCGCTGCAGTCAGTCAGTCAGTCAGTCCATCAGTCCATCAGTCCAGCTGGGCATCAGTCATGACAATTTCATTGTTGGGCGCTTTGAACTGTTTGTCGGCGTGTTTCAATTGACTTGCCGATGGGTGCTGGGCTTGTGGAAGGGGATTGGGTGGTCGGTTACGGCTGGGCGACTGTGGCTGCCGATTTGATGGACTTATAGCTAATGCAATTGTTGCTTTTGTGAGCTTCCGCCGGTTAAATTGCTTAAGCGCCTCAAAGCATGCAACAGAATTCAAACAATTAATTCACACTGCACATGAAACCACTCAAACGCATTTCAGCGGCTTTACGCATTCCGAATGAATGCATATTCATGTAATTGTGAGTAATCCGATTGAATAGCATCAAGTTCACACAAAGCGAGCTCACGAAGCAGTTACATTTAACATTGGCGGTAACTAGAATCTAGAATTATGTCTGACAACAACCAGACGGATGTCTGCTGTTGCATTTACACTTGCATTTACCTAACGCGTGTGTGTTTGCATTACTGATGAGAAACTACAAGTTTAAGATGCTAAATAGTATTTAAACCCGAAACTCCAACTTTGCTTTATGGTTATTTAAGCATATTTAATCAAAACTTGGTTTGGGTCTGATTGTGAGAGCTAGAGATACCAAGTTTGGTGTGCATGAACATTTTTTATTTTACTGTGGCACTAAAAGAATCGATTACAAAAAGTTATATCAAGATCGGCTAAGATATCATTTGAGAAATTTGTCAAGCCAATTGGCCCAGCAAGAGGAGCTAGAGATTTGAAGTTTATTTTTGTAAGTGCGCAAAAAGGGTTATTTCGAATTATCGAAAACTGTATTCTTATCGATATTTATCAGTTTTATGAGCCAATTTTTCAAAATATCTCATAAACTATAAGAGCTACAGCCACCAAATTTGGATTCATTTGCTCTCCTAAAGCGTATGCAGATTTCGAATATTTAAGATTTTGGATACCTTCCCCCACTCGCCCCATACATGCAAAAATATAAAAAAAAAAAACACAATTCAAATACTACGGACTTGTTAGGCTCTGAAAATTTCATCAAGATCATCAATTTTATAAGTTCATGAATTTA
The DNA here is from genome assembly GCA_035047465.1 of Drosophila sordidula. Lineage (NCBI taxonomy): Eukaryota > Metazoa > Arthropoda > Insecta > Diptera > Drosophilidae > Drosophila > Drosophila sordidula. The sequence continues at coordinate 105,599 of JAWNPQ010000163.1, forward strand.
GTTTTCATCGTGGGGGCCAAGCTGCTGAGTAAAGTGCGGGAGTAAGTGTGATTCCGTCTCACTTGTTATATTTATATTTAAATTTTCTGTTCAGTTCTTGACCTTTAAAATTTTATAATTATTTAGTATTGTATTTAGTTTACATATGAAATATTTATAGCTCATTTTTTTTAGCGACATTATTTGTCATAAGTTGGAGAATATTACAAAATGCTGCTAAGCACACTTAAACAAATGTTTATATTTAAAACGCTTCTGTAGTTTGTTTTATACTGTTAGCTAAATAAGCTAAAAGCTTATAACTGTAAAATCTTTAAGGATTTAACTTAAACTTCTCCAAAACCATGTTGTAAATATAAATAACATTTTTTTTATTTAAAATTTAAATCATTAAATATTCTCTTTTCCTTGCGATTTCTATCTAAATAACTTTATGATTAAATATAAAGTAGTTATTATATGCTAACATATATCTCATCCTCTTATCTCTTTGCAGGTAAGCTCAGTGAAATCTTGAAGAATCAAGCCCCAAACTGGGCTCTAATTGCCCTGCGTAGACCGAAGGGCGACTGCGGACTCTGCTGCCAAAGAAGTCAGTTTTTCTATTTCCCATTTTGTTTTGGTTTTTGTACTTTTGTGTGTTTGTTGCCGCCTCGCGGCTTCATAAATTTTAATGTAATATTTCCATGTTGTACATTTTGATGGCGCCAAAACGCTTACAACGCCGAAAATTATGCCATAAAAATGCACAGCACTAATTAGGCCAACAAACATGGCCAACAAGCAACCAACCAGCCAACCAACCAACCGACCAACAGCCAACGAGCAGACAGCAAGGAGAATTATTTTTTAGAAAGGTTTTTCGTTCTGTCTCTTTCTGGTTCCGTGTAGTTGCTTTCTCCACTGACTTCGCCGCCTTCTTAACAGCCGCACAAATTTTTCCACATTTCAATACCCTTACTGGCAGTATGAATTTGAATTAAAACAAAAATTGTATCTTTATTATATAGCTGTCTGCTACATTTAATAAAATAGATTTTTTGAGTGCAGATCATATAGTGAAAAAAAGAAAATGATTTTGGTTTTTAACGTTTATTTATATATTAAGGCTGAGATATTTCCTGCTTCGAGAGATTTTCAACTTGCCTAAAAAAGCTTTTATAAAAGGCTCAAACTCAATGTGACTTTGTAATTAATGAAAATAAGTGCTCAAAGCCTGAAAATCTAGATTAAAAATTCGTAACTTAAGTAAACGAAATTTTGGCATCAATAAACTTTTCTTCATTGAAGTAAGTCGTAAATGAAAATGTCAAAGTTTAATAAAAATAATTTCGAACTGCCCGAAAATAGATTTCTATATGAAGCTGTACAGACACAAAAGAAAACTGCACTTTGGTGGATTAGATAGATTAGATAAATGGTAGATTTGATATCTCTCGGCACACGCAAGAGTATTCAGACTTCGGCATTCTACAGGTTTTCTTTGGTCTCTTGTGATTTTTTTCGGTGCTTTTTCTTTTTTTTTGTTGGCTGTTTTCTGGACGCAGACTCATCCTCCTCTTCTCGTGCGCCATTTCAGCTGTAAGTGTAATCATCGCACGATGAAAGCCGCTTACAATAATTGCCCCGCGCTGTCCGACATTGCCTCCTGCTGTTGCCTGCCCCCTGAACGGTCCTGCCAGCCATTGAGTGCGTCCATTTTGCTTTGGCGCGCTGTTTGGGGCCCTGCGAAAGTAACCGGATCGGGATTTGGGGTGCCGGGGATATTTCTATTTTTTTGTGGGGCCGCCTTTGGTTAATTCATTAAAGGCGCAGCAGAAAACGCAACGTTTTGTGTCGATTTCCGACAGCGGCTGGAGGGGAACGGAAACGTAATCGTAATCATAAGTAGGTTGTGGGCTAGCACAGAACCCCGTCCACATGCTGCCCGGAATGCAAAGAAAGCCGCGCCAGGATGCATGCAAATTCACAGCAGTCATTAAGGAGAGTTTCCAAGTGATTTACTCGCAGCCGCCTGCAAAGGGGCATAAAAGAGAACAGCCAACAGATAGTAGGTAACAGGTAAAAGGTAAATTAAAGTGTACTTAATAAATGCTCATTTAGCAGTTAATTGGCTTCAAATAAGTTAAATATGGCTTAGGTATGCTGAATACAATTGAGCTGAAATATGCTCTAGAACTGAGGTGAATCTCGCATTGAAATAAATTCCACTGGCTGAGCTAAGTGTTTGCTTTTTAATTGAAACACATATTTCGTCTGAGCAGCAGCCTTTGCAAATGAATTTTCGATCTCAGTAGCTTTTGAAATGTGGGAAAAAAGAGTTGTATTTGGTATATCAGGCAAAAGCGATTTACAGCTCAACAACAACAGAAAGCGTTGAAAAACAGCTTTCAAAATTAACAATAGAACATTCAATTCAAACGACTTGCTGACAAAAAGAAAGAAACCAAGAAATGGCCAGCCAAAATGAGGAGAATCAGGATCGCCTGGCGCCGAACTTGCCAAAGAGACAGAAACTGCAAGTCGGTCTCTTTGTAAAGGTGGGAAATGATACGGACGTACTCTCAGTCAAGGGCCGAGTCGCCTTTTCAGATCTCCATGGAGACGTTGGCCTGTTGGATGGCGCAATTGTGGATGGCTATCTGTGTTGCCGTCAACGCACATCCCAGCTGGGTCGGCATAAAGTACAGCAAAAATTCTGTTGAAATTCACTTGCTGAAAAAGCGACAGCCGAACTAAAAGTGTTAATTGAGAAATCGAAAACGCTCTTCAAATGTTTAGAAGCAGTTTAATGTTATAAGTTGCCATCGATATTGAAAAATTCCAATACTGAATCGAGCTGTGAAACAGAAAACTCTAGTGCGGAGAGCAAAGGAAGGGAAAGTCACAGAAATCACCTAATAGTAACTTGGAGAATGAATTGTGAGGGGCCAAAAACTGTAGACAGCACTGTGTTTTTAAACTCACTTCTTTAATTTATTTATTTTATATTTATATGTTTTTAAACAAAGGCGATGCATATAAAAAATTATATACATTTTATTAAAGTGTTCTTAAAGATGCAGAAAAGAACGAAGAGAAAATGAAATATGTCTGCACTGAAGTAAAGTTAATCATGCTTTAAAAAATAATAATAAAATTGTATCTTGTTCGAATATTGTGAAACTTATTTTCCCGCTATTTCATGTAGAAACTTTGTTTATATACAATTATTTTTTGTCATATACACATCTAATTAGATATCTATTATTTATGGCAGTGACCGGAGTTTTAACTTAAAAATTTCACTTAAAAATTATTTAAAAAAATTAAGAAATGTTTGGGAAAGCTCTACTTAAAATAGAAAAATTGATGCTCTGCTTTTTCTGCAGCTTACTTTCTTCATAATGATTATTGTAGTTAACACGTGCGTGCGTGTCACGAAGAAAAGCACGACACAGACCCATCTCTAAGGACAACTCTGCAGCATTTCCATCAGGCTTCTTGATTAATTTGATTTTGTGTCGCTCCGCTGGTTGCTGAACTAAAACGTTAATAAATAATTTAATTTATGTAAGTATTTTAAGGCAGCCATAAATGTTATTCATGTGCCTCAGTCTGCCTTCCTCCCCTCCTCCCTCTCTCTCTCTCTCTCTCGCTCTCGCTCTCGCTCTTTGGGGCTGTCTTTGTCGCTTTGCATGAGTTGTTGGTCAGTTGGTGAAGCGAATTCTGGCAACAGGAATCGTGAACGAAAATATTTATGCCTTTTGCTTGTTTGGGCTGTCAATGTTGTTGTTGTTGTTGCTTATGCTTTTGTTGCCATTGTTGTTATTGTTGCCTAGACGAGGGTCGACGTTGCGGCTACGCATTCAGCTTTCATTTTGTTGGGCCTTCATATTTAGCTCCTCCTTCCCGATAAAAAAGCCCACAAAAAATAAGTCAGCATGTTTGCCGCATGGCAGCGACTAAGATTTACCCTCTTCTTTATCATTTGTGTTGACATGGAGTTTCGCATTTGAGCATTCAATTCCAGTTATTTCCGCTCAAATGGCGAAAGGTGAAATTTCGCCCGTCCGTCGCATATTCACCCCTTAGCCCAGCATGCCCTTTGCCCGCTGGCGTCCGCAGGGCATAAGCAACTTTTGGTCGTTTATGTCGTTTCGCATTTATTAAGCGGTCTCCGCATAATTGGCAACGCTGCCTCTATCTGACTACAGCCCAACCCAACCACGCCCCCCGCCCCCCTGCGACCACAGCCGCCCTTTGTTCGGGCAAAGTGCAGCGCTTAAAGCCCGCACGGCTGGCACTTAAAAGCCGTTGAGCGCACCACACGGGACATTGGTGGTGCTGGCTGTGGTGCTGGCGGACATCGTGAGGCAAGATCGCAATAAAATTGAAAGGGGCGTGTTAAGTAGCGCATAAATGATTGCACTTTAAAATGGCAGAACACCCGACCCCAAACCCTTTCCTTGTCCTCTGCTCAGCTGTAGATGCTGCTTAAATAAATAAACGCATTAAAACCCGCGGGTGAGCAGTGAAATGCCATTAATTGAGTTACCAGCCACGTTTACACTTGGAAAATATTCTCAGTACGGTTTTAGCTGTGCATTTCATTGGTCATTGATATACACCCGATTTTCTTTAAGTTAAAGTATTAAAATGTTTCTCTTTTAAACGAATTGTTTTATAACAATACTCTTTATTATAGATAATTCTGAATTATGTACATTGGGGAACAGAGATGATAATAGAGAAATTGTTTCCCAACATAATGCACAAAATAACTGTAGTTGTATTATTATGAAAAAGTGTTTGTTAGCGTGTTTACATCAGTTTCAATACATTTTGAATATAATTATCTTTTTTTATCATCTATTCAATGAGATGAAATAAGCTCGACAAACAAATTCTTAAATTAACTCTAACCAGAGTTTATTGTTAATATTGTTTATTATCAGAAAGTGTTTTTTAGGTTTATTATCTTTTTTCTAAATCATAATTTAGTTTTTACAGTATATTCAAAGCATAAAGTGATTGAAACAAATTCTTAAATTAAATCTAACAAGCGTTTATTGTTAAATAAAGTTTTGGGGTTTTTTTTTTCCAGTCAGGAAGCAGTTTGTATCCTCTTCCTTTTTTACATGAATTTTTGATGTCTCGCATCTATCGTTTAAAAAGATATATGATTTCTTAATATATCAAGCCAGCCAGGTGATAAGTACTCAAGCTCAAACTTCAAATGCGAGTTGACAAAGCACAACCGTATATATATAATAAGAAAATAGGTATGTTTGACCAGTTTGTCGTATTTCACAACACTGTCAGCCGTGTTGACTGAACAACCCACAAATTGTACCTCCTTAGGTTTTCACAGTGAAGTACGTACAATTAACTAGCCAGCAGCTGTTTTTCCCAGTGGAAGAGTTGCCTGCCAGCTGCCAAGCAGGCGGTTTCTGTGGTTGGATCGGGACAGATTGGATTGCATTGCGTCGGGTTGGGTTGCGGTGCGTTGTGCCTCGGCGGACACGCATGGAATGCATATTGCATGGGCATGGCACTTATAAAATATCACGCATACGTCATGTGGCACGTTCAGAGCCTTTCGCTCCCTTTACACTTGTGGCAGCTGTCTGGTCTGGTTGCATCATTTTTGGCGCACTTGACTTTGACTTTGGCACATCAAAACCCATTTGGCAAACTGCAACTGCAACGAGCTGGGGCACAACTCCAACACAAACTTTGGCCCTGTTTGCGGTTGCCAACCGGCCCTAAACTCCCTTCCCCCCCCGCCCCCCCCCCTCCGATGCTGCCTGGCTGTGGCTGGCTCAAGGCCCTGCTAGCATTTTGCATATTTTATTGTGTTTTAATTAACTAAAATTCCACATTGATTTTGCTCGGGCCAAGTCGAGTCGAGTCGAGCGAAGTTGGCCAAGACTTTCACTGCGACCACGTCGGGCCGTCCCTGCGGCTAACCAGCTCCACGCATATTGAACGCATTGGGGTCTCCGATTATACACTCGACTATGGCCATTTGTGTCACAGCTGTGTGCCGGAGTGTTGGCCAATTAGGTTTGCGGCCGGGCCAGCAAATCGCCTTTTCTCCAATCGGGCCAAAAAGTTGCTTTAACAAAATTGCCAAGCACTTGAATTTGCATCCAAACTCATTTACTGGCTGTCCCGGCTTCTCAATGGGCATAGAAACGTTAAATAATTTAATGCCACTGACAAATGTAAGCCGAAGGGCATTAACAGCTGAATAAATTTATTCGCACGTCCGTAAGTCGCGTTATGCGCAAATACTATGAGAGCTAAAGGACAATAAAGTTGATATTCAGGTCCGCCTTTAAAGGGTTTTTATTTGTTGATATTTGCACATTTTATTGCAGGCTCTCGTGATTTTGTAATTGCTATTGATTTTTAATGTTCAACATTGTTCACAGCAAATAAAAGTTATAAATTTTATTATACAAATTTGTAAAAATTCGCCTGTTAAACAAATTGCTAAAAAAAAATGGTTTTTTAGTACGTTTTTTAGATTAAAAGCGCATTTATATATATGCATATATTTATTTTTTATATATACCTATATAGAGTCTTTATTAACGCTTTCAACTAAGACACTTAATTAATTGGGGATACCAAATCTAGCATGTTGTTTAGTGATTAGAGCTGTAAACCGGTTTTGAACCGAACCAGTTTTTCGCGAACATTTTTATACTTGAACCCGTACAGAAAAAAAAGAGAAATTTATATTAACTCTGGCTCTGTTTTAATGAGAATTCGATATTTAGCAACTACAATATATTCCTATTTTAGAATTTGAAACGTTTTCCATTTGAGTAAATTATATATTATAAAATAACACTGAATATACTCAAAAGTTATGGAACTACTGGCTATTTGCTAGGTTAGCATATTTATTTCATTAACGTAGGTCTGTTGTAACATAAGCTGGGGCAATTTTTCAATGCTACTTAACTTCTTTAGGGTATTTAGTAGTCGTTTTCTACAGCCTTCCATATGCATTTGAAGCACTAATTTTTGTATTTAGCTGCGGAGGCTTTTAATTAAATAAATGTTTTTATTATTGTCGCAGCGGAATAAATGCGCCAGATTAAAATCATTTAACAAACTATTCGAATTCGTAAAATCGTCGAAACGTTCGTTGGCAGAAAAAAAAAAGTGGAATGTAATTAGCGATAATTGTTATTAAATAATTCGCGCATAAAAGAGCAGGAAAGCAATTTGAATGACGCCCGCTTCAGATTGGTTTATCGTGCTGCCATGTTTGATGACCAAATATTTTGTTGGCTCGGCAAAGATTTTGGCCAAATTGTTGCCACTGTCTAAGGCAATAAATCTGCATTAAAACTTCATTTGCATATTTGCCAACTGTCGCCAGAGTCCAGAAGGGTGTTGACGCCAAGGGGGGAGGGGGGCGTCAGGATTGTTTTTCAAACGAGCCGCCATGGCTGGTCAGCAACAACAACAACAACAACAACAGCAACAACAGCGACAACGAGGAGCTAAGTCAAGGAGATTTTTGTGTGTTGAAAAATTAAACGTCATTGCTAAGGCCAGGGCTACGAAGTTGTTAGCCATGCTAAGAGCCCTGTCAGTTGCCACTTGTTTCACTTGGCCAGCTAGCAGCGAGCAGAGACTGACAGTGGCTTCGACCAGTTAATTTATCAGCAAATTGTTAAATGCAACTGACTGCAACTTTTTGGGCCAGGTCAACAAGCAAGCAAACAAACAAACATGGCCAAGACACTGGGCCACTCAGCTTAAGCTGCTGACATTTTGACAAATTAAATATTGACTGGCGAGCCAGCCACTTGACCAACAGGCCCAGGTCCAGTTAGACTCTTGGCCCGTTATCTGTTGGCCAGTCCCTGACAGCAGTCCATCAAGCGGGCCCAATCCGAGCAGCTGATAAATGCATTTTGATGGCTCGGGCGTAACATTTGCCAATTCTCAAATGGCCAAAGTACCACATAAAAGCCAAAGAATCGTTTCAAATCCCCATCCCCCCCGCCCACCCGCGGCCCTGTAAACTCGCAGCTGCACGCAAATATTTGCCGCAATTTTTATGTGCGCTTAAGAGAAAAAAATTGCTTTTCTTGTTGTTGTTGTTTTGCTACTCGCTTGTCATAAATTTAACAGCAAGTAAATATTTGATTTGATTCAATTTGATGCGGCTTGATTCGAATCCGCTGAATGGCGCGCCCAGCGGGCATCATCAGTTGATTAAATGCCGATTTTCAGCATTTCAACTTGATGCGTTTCTCAATCGCTTTTCGATTATGCGAAAGCCGTCGACGAAAGTTGCTTTCGGCCAAGTTCGTCTCTGGTAAGCAACTCGATAATCGAATTGAAGACGTTAGTTCAATGGAGCCAAAGATTTAAATTTATTTCTCACATCTTTAATGCTCTTACGATTAGAGTTGAAGGCATTTTGTCATATGTTTCCTTCAACTGAAGGTCCTATTTGATGTCTATAAGCTTGGATTTAAATGTCTCATATTTCTGTCTGTCAAGCGAAAATCAATTTGTTGTTGAATTGTGGACTGGTTTCTAAGGGGGCCAGCCAAATATTAAGCAGCTATGAACAACGTCAATAAACGTCATTAAAAATTTTAAAAAATCAAAATAAATTCTAAAAGGTAGAAACTGTGTATTATCCAACTTATAGTTGCAGTAAGCAGTAAGCAGAATCCAGCATTTAGGAATAATAATTACAAAAAAATGCGTTTAAAATTAATTTATGATTCAAGCTAAATCCTCTTAGCTGAAATAGAGATTTGTATTCTTGATGTCAGTATCTACATGTCTTGTGTTCACCATTTAGTACACCTTGTCTTTCTGTGTAAAGCCAAACAAAAGTGGTTCTTTTCAATTTGCACCTACCTGCCCCCTCTTGGCACACCCTGTAACCCCCGGGAGAGCGAGTCGGGTGCTCTGAATTGTTGGGGGAACCGTCGCTATATGGCATACGATAATAATTTTGGGATCTCTTGTGCACACGACTGGCATATTAAAGCGTCTGTCGTCTAATTCTTGGCAACCTCTCGTTACAACGCGGGTGTGTGTGTGTGTGCGTGTGTGTGCATGTGTGGGTGCAGGAAAATGAGCATAAAACAAAGTTTATGTGCAACTTTTTGATTACAAATGCAAATTACTGCGTCGACGTCGACGTCGTCGTCGACAGCGGCAGCGGCAGCTCATGGCAAAGCCGCTGCTTGAGAACTCAGCAAAAGAGAACGAGGCAGAAGGCGAGAGTGCCCGGCTGGCAGGTACCCTGTGCCCGCAAAGGAGTACCCACCAATTTAGAATTCTCTGTGTGCATCGAAATAAATATGTCGTCCGTTGGTTTTATGCCAAAATGTGAGACACATTTCATTTTATGGTGAACAGAGTTGCCGATTCCATATTCCGTAGTTTGAAGGATCGAGTCTTTTAATGCAGGACATGCCCTTTAAGAATACGCAATGGCTTCGAGGACATAAACAAGTCAGCCCTTTTTTAAGCCACTTTTAATGGGTAAAGGGTATAAAAAACTTTTTGAAATTGCAGCAAAATTGCGCCAATGTTTGTTTGTTTGTTTGCTGCTTATTAGTGTTTATGTGTGTGTGTGCTCCCCTTCACGTCGTCTGCTATTAAGTTGTGCGCTGTTTTGGCAGCAAGTTGACAAAACATTTCATTTGCAGCCAAAAATGCGTAATCATAATTCCAACATGCGAAGGCGAGTCGGAAATAGAGAAAGAGAAAGAGAGCCAAGCTCAGCTCCGTTTAACCCTCACGGAACGCGTACAATAGCCGGGCCAAAGTTGGCCCCAAAGAGACGAGGTGAGTTGAGCCGGGAAATAGAAGATGCTAAGTTGCTCCTGAGTAAGTTTTCCGCCACAGTTGAGCTCTTTAATTAGAGCTCATTCGCATTACTTCAAGGCATTTGCGCTGTGCACAATTTCAAATGCAATTTTGATATCCAAATGTCAAATATTAAAGCGGAACATTTTCTTTCTAGTAAATATTTGAATAACTTCAAATTATTAATAAATTTATACCTTGTTAGAGCCACGTTAGAAAGAATAGAGTGTCACTTTTTGATTGAAGTGTACAACTTCTCAGTTTCTTTCTCTTTTTCCTCCTCTTAAAAATAAACAGACCTTACATTCTTTAGAATGCAATAAATATACATCTTGCAATTTTTATGAAAGTACATTAGTTTCTGGCTTTAAGGTAAATTGAACACTTTAAAATAAATGTTAAGCTCGTATATTTAAGCTGTTGCTAATGGGATCTGATTGGCCAGTGTATAATTTTCATTTTATTCTCTTATTTCTTACCACTATCGCTCATAAATTGTCGACAACGGCAACCGCAACAACAACAACAACAGCAACAACGACAACGACTGCATAATCAGCTCTGACATTTAACATCCGGTTGAAATTGTTCAACGCGTTTCCCGTTGGGGAAAACGCGAAGTCGGAGAGTCGGAGAGTTCTCGACCTGCAATTAAATGCTTATCGAAAAGTTCGGACACAGACAAACAGAGAGACATAAAAAGCCTGAGACAGGGAAAAACACAGGACGGCGACAAAGTGGGGCAAAGGTAAAGTTAAAGGTAAAGGTAACGGAAGAGGCGAAGCGACCGACAATGGAGGCCAAACAATGAGCTGGCGCTGCCCGCCTCTATATAATTGGGGTTATGGCCGCACACCTTTTCGGGCAAGTTGCGTTGGCAAAAGTTTTTTGCTCGGCAAAAAGTTGAACTCATTTGACACTCGGCAGACAGTAGAACCCATTACGCAGGGTCCGATTGCACCACCGCCACCATCTTCACCACCTTCACCACCTTCACCACCTTCACCACCTTCATCACCTGGCTGCATATGCGGACCAGCTGCACAGACAGCTTAAGGAATTAATTAGGGTCCCATCAGCGGTACAGCTAGAAAAAGAGATGTCTCTGGAAACAGGTGCAAAAAAAGCGACGCAAACAAATCGAGTCGTTCACATGAAATTAATAGCTGCTATCTGGCGTATGGGGGAAAATCAGAGAGAAACGGGGAAAAACACTGAAAAAATGTGGCAGCATTAAAATTGAGTAATGATGTTGATGCGACGATGACAATTAAAAGTGTGCAATTAAGGGGACAAAAAATACGAAGAAAAACAATATGAAAAATAAAAAAAAAACAACTTGCTGTTCGACCGTGACAGGACTCGAACCTGCAATCTTCGGATCCGAAGTCCGACGCCTTATCCATTAGGCCACACGGTCACATGTGATGTACTGCGCTAGAAGCTCTAAACAAGCTTCGTTGCGATGACGCAACGCCGTAGCTGACGTGGCCGAAGTCAGAAGCCGAGAACGGTGCCGGGGCCAATGGCACAAGCCTAAATAGGAATGCGATGAGCATGGGGAGCGAGAATTAGAGAATGGGGAATAGGAAATAGAAGTGTGTGCAAAACAAAGCGCTGCGCTAATTAAGCGACGCTCTAATGAACAGACAATCCCCTTACCACTGCGGCCGCACTAAAGAGATGAGCAGGTACATATGAATGAATATGTGTGTGTACACACACACACACACACACACTCGTACAGCGACAACACAATAGAGAACACGTCGCATATGCAGGCTCTGCACCGACACAATGAAATACAAAATGCTTACAAAAAAAAAAAACGAAAAAGAAAAAAAAAATACTGCTAAAATGAGAATGTCAAGGAAATGTGCAAAATGAATTGTAAAAAGTCGTATGGCCCTTCAGCGCTCCTGCCGACGACCGTCTAACTTGAGCATTCATTGTGCTGCCCATTGTTGTTGCCGTCACACCTACAACAACAGCAGCAGCAAGAACATTTTGCGACAAACATACTTTCGTTACGGTTCTTCCGGTGCCCCTCGTTAAATTAAGACAGCATTAATTAGTAAAAAGCTAACAAAGCTTTCGCACGCTTTTTACCCTGTTAGAAAAGCTTTTGTCTCGATCGGTTCGCTTGCTCAGTGCTTGTCAAACTGCACGTGGCCAGCTATTTATAGATTCTACGTTCGGCTTTGGTGCTGGCGAGAATATCAATGCTGCTTTGACAGCCATTCTCATGCAGGCCCATTAGCTCAGCTGGTTAGAGCGTCGTGCTAATAACGCGAAGGTCGCGGGTTCGATCCCCCCATGGGCCAATCGTTCTTTTTTTTTTTTTTTAAATTTTATGTCAGCTAGAATTATTTTTGGTACATTAATTCGAAGCATATATACACTTTATGACAATTTAAGCAATTTATATAAGAGATTTATGTAATATAATGATTTTTTGTTCTCATCTATATGCACATATTTATGTTAAAATGCCATATAACTGAAACTCTCATTACATTTATGGCCGTCTTTGTGCTTTTTGGCGGCATTTCTTCCAAAGTGGCAGCTCCACGCCCACCCAGGGGGAAGGGGTACAACAACCAGACCAAATGACGTTGATAAGTTGCGCAATTATTGCGCTTCGCTGGCAATGCCGCCGCTGCCGCTGTCGCAGTCGCCGTTGACGTCGTATTCGATTCTCCACAATTGAATTCAATTTCATTCACAATAAAATTCGTCGGCAGCGTCATTATTATCTTCATTATCATCATTACCAGGCGGTTGGCAACGACCCGCATTCGCTTTGGGTGAGTGGAGGAAGTGTGGGGGGAGGGGGAAAGGGGGTAGGAAGCCTCTTCGTACATTTCATTTGACTCAATCTTCATCTCGATTCAATTCATTCGATTCATAGCTAACAATTTGCAGGGCGCCAACGCCGCAGCTCAAAACAACATGAGCATATTTTTTTTGTACTCCTCTTAAAAGGTATGAGTTTTTTGTTGTTGTTATTTTCCGATTTTGGGGAGTTCGTAGGTCGCTGTTTATGCCTTGTAAATGTTTTCATTTTCGTAGATTTTTCTGCGCCGCTTTTTGGCAGACGTTCAAAAGAAAGGGGCAGAAAATAATAAAAATAAAAAAGCAGAAGAAAAAACAGACGAAAACACGATAATGTGCATCAAATGAGCTGTGCGCACATTTCGCAGGCGTCGCATTGGCTATTGAACTCTATTAGCCTTGTACAAGTCGAATTTGGGCCCGTTAAACGTGGCCAGAACTTTGGCTTTATTGTGGCCAGTTACCAGCAACCAGTCACGGACTAACTTTCAACTTGAGCGAGGCAGTTTATCAAAAGCTTTGCTAAACACGCACACTCCCAGCGACCAGCAGAAGGCAACAACAGCAACATCAACAACAATAGCAGAAATAACAACAACAGTCTTGGCAAAAAAGCATATGAAATGAGCTGATGAGTGTGCAGATACCCTACATTAGCAGTAACTGGGTATGCTGGAATTTGAGTGGATGCAAAGTGGATCGAAGGCCACATAAACTATTTTATTGTCACATTTTTATCTAATGACAAATGCCACATTTAAATAAAAGAATATTATTAGACTATAATAATACGATTTTATTTTTATTTGGTTTGTGTCCTAAATTGAATTAATATCTTCAATCTTAAACATTTTGTCATTTAATAAATTGCCCAATCCCAGATCTTAGCTCAATACCGCGAATAGTTTCTGGGAACTGTTGCGTACGCTGTCTGCGCATCCATATACCCCTTGTAATTCGGAGGCTCGGACCTAGTTACAAAACACACACATCATTCTGAATGGTCGTGCATGTTTCATGTCCACTTAACTTGGAAAAATCCCATTGCCCAGAGTCCGGCACCCGCTCTTACGCTCTTCCGACGTTACACTACGGCCTTTGTCAACGTTGCCGTACTTGCGAGTTTTTGCTGCCGCTGGCTGAATTACCCCTAAATTATGGTAATTTATTTTGCCCCAAAGAGCGATCCAACAAGACGACATCCAATGTCCAATGGCCACCGGCGTCATTGTTGTTATCGCAATGCCAGCCGCAGCCGCAGTCGCTGTCCGCTGCCCACTGCCCACTGCCCAGCCCCATTGCCCCGCCCCCCTGCGGCTCGCATGTGGCAGAACTTTGTCTTGGCATTTAAAATGTATGCGATTTAGGAACCAGTCCCGTTATGAAGTGGCCCCCTTTTGGGGACGTGGCAACTCTGGCGACCGAATGTCTGCCTGCCTTTGACGCCTCGTCAGCGTCTTGATTTATGTGGCCGCACTCGATGAATGAGCGCAAAATAGACCGAGAAGAAAAAAAACTGCAGCGCTTTTATCCTTGGGCGCCGGCAGGGGAGTCGCCACGCCGCGGGGGCAATTAAAACACAAAAATTACGGGGCTCTCGAATCAAATGCAAATAGTCCCCAAAGCTCGGAGGTGGCAGGCGAGTGCGCTCACTAACTGGGATTAACATGTTAGCCTCGCGGGGCTCATTAACTGCGTAGCCCCCCCCCCCCCCCTCCACGAACTGACTGCGCACACCAGTGGACCCATGTGTGTTTGTGTGTGTGTGTGTGTGTGTGTGTGCTTCAGCGAGCGCTTGGAGTGCAATCAAACAACGGTAAGGCACCGCTAAATCCACTCGAGCAACCACTAAAGCCCCATTATTTCGCCAGCTTGGCGCCAACATACAAATTCGTATGAATATAAATGTGAAAAATGTTAGTCAGGTATCATCCTACACTCGTCTGATTTTTAAGACTTTAAAAAAGTGTTGGAAAAGCGAGATTTAGGAATAAACCTTTGTTAGTTTCAAGCAAACAACAAAACAGCTGTTGGAGATCAAACCCAAAAATACAGCCACAAATCCAATAGTAATGAAGACTCGTTTCAACCGTTTTGAACAGATATTCATTGTTTGTTACTGTAATCGAAAAACACTTAGAAGAAAAAACAAATAAACTTGTAAAAGCAAGTTACATTTAAATTAAAATTCTGATTTGAGACAATGCTTTTTGACTTTATCAGGAAATTTGTTTGCTTAAATCTTCGATTAAAAATGCAAAACACTGGCTTTAAAATTTTAAAGGAAAATTGTTTTGAAATAGTTTCTTTTTCGAATAAAACGTGTAGTTTTTAAAATGCATAAAATTTAAATGCAGAATTAATCTAGAAGACAAAGCACAACCAATATACCATTAAATATGCAAATCGCTTTAGTTTCGGCGAGGTTTTCGAAGTTTGAAATACAGAAGGAACTTTGGGATTTTTGGCATGATTTTTGACAGGAAAATTGACCCCCTTATTTCCACATCCACAAGCTATTAAAAAAGCCAAGAATCTAAATTTTGAAAAGAGAAATTCCGAAAATTAGAAATTAGAAATTAAATCCTGACAATTCTTAACCAAAGTGCCATCAAAAATAAAACAGGGCTTTCAAAATGACGGACGGAGAGACAGCTAGAGGCGACTGTTTATGGTGGCCGAGTATATGTGAATATACCTTGTGGTATTCCTTACCATCTAACCCTGCTTTACCTATTTTGAATGAGTACACGGTATTTAGAAATGTGTTGCCAGCAAATTGATTCGATTAACAATTTGCCTCGACAAAAGCAACTAGTTTGTGGCTTGTCCATAAATGTTGGTGGTTAACAGTAAACCAGCATAGAAATCTGCATCACTGGACACACACAACCGCACACACAAGCACACACACACGTCTTTAATGGAAATGTTGTGCTCCCTTTGCAGGGCTGTGTAAACGTTCACTTTTGGAATGCAATCTGGCCATGACAAAAGTGACCCTTAACCTGCATCCAGAAACCTGTGCAGTTCCGGCTACGTTCAAACGTTTACCGTTAACAGTTACCGACTACCGGGCACCAGTTACTCTCCGATTGCAATTGCAGCTAAATCCAAAGCTCCAGCTGCTCCTCTGCTTACGACTCATTTGCGTTTGGCGTCCGTAAAGCAATTATGACCCAATTGGTTTGGCTTTGGTTTGACGCCGCTGCCGGCCCTAAGAGGATATCCCCCCGCCCCCTAGGAGCCCCATCCCTGCCCCATCGTAGTTCGTAGTTTGCCGCTTGTGTGTTTAACCTGATTTGCTTGGGGTATATGAAGTCACGTGTGCACTGAGAAAAATCGAAGTCAATTGGATTTGGACAAATACGAGTGGGGATACCCTGTCTACAGCTACCCTGTACCCATTAGCATGGTTTTATTATTAAAACTAATTGACTAAAATTAACTAAAAAAAGAGCTTATCTTGATTTTAGATATATTTTTTTTGCAATCAATTTTAGTTTCACATCATTTAATATAATTTTTAAAATGTGTTTTATTATTAAACTAAAATTACTTATAAGTTATATTTTTCGCGATTTTTGTTCAGTGCATCTTCACTGTATGTATGAAGGGCTTTAAGTATGCGTGTGTGTGTATGTAAAGTGCATCGTATGTATTAACGTGTGTATTTAAGCATGGCCAAACTCGTGCCCAGCTAGCAAAGCACATGTGGGCACAACTCCGCCCCCCGCCCACCCTCCCCCACATATATTCACACACATTTAGACGCAGTGTGCGCGCTATGAAATTATCACTTTCAATTGCAATTGCAGCTGGCAATTGGCATAGACAAAACAGGCAAGACACATGCACACAGTCACACACACACACGCACAGGTGCTGGCTGGTATTGAGTGCACGTTCCCACGTGCTGCAACTTTGACTCATGCCACATGCCTTCAAACTTTACCTCTGAGCAGATCTGTGCAGTACTCTCTCTCTCTATCTCTCTGTCTCTCGGTCTGGAGTGTGCTGTCTCTTTTGTGGCTGGCTCGCTGTGCGCCATTTTGTTTACAGCATTTGCCATTTGCCATTTGCCATTTGCATTGCATACTTTTGTGCGTTCATTTAATTGCAACGCAGACAAATGCCTGCAAGGGGCGCCAAGCTGAAGTGGAGGCGGCAGCGGCAGGAGAAGAAGTATTTAGAGTGAGCTCCTACTCTCCCGCTCTCGAAATTCGCTCTCTGCGGTGCCCGCCAGCTGCTGTTGGCATCAAAGATATATATGAATGCAAATTCCATGGCAAAATTTGTTGCCCTCTGCCCGTTGGTCGCTTTTTGAGTGCTGCCTTGTCTTGTGTGTGTTGGTGTGCGTGTTTCAATTTGTTTGCCTCGGCTGTTGCCTCATCATTATCATCATTTCACTTTTGCACAAATTAAATTTTCCGCTACGCTTTCGCTTCTGATTTGCGACTGTCGGCAATTTGTTGCCAGCCCTTTAAATAAGTTCTTAATCAGCGACAGGCTGTCAGGAACAGCAGCAACAGCAACTGCAGCAACTGCAGCAACTGCATCAGCATCAGCATCAGCACGCTGCCGCACAAAGCGATTTCCCGTTGCGCGCTTGGCCTATTAAAA
This sequence comes from Drosophila sordidula, assembly GCA_035047465.1. Classification (NCBI taxonomy): domain Eukaryota; kingdom Metazoa; phylum Arthropoda; class Insecta; order Diptera; family Drosophilidae; genus Drosophila; species Drosophila sordidula. The sequence goes on from JAWNPQ010000163.1 coordinate 122,903, forward strand.
CCACAAGTTATTCGCAGTTAAGAGTTCTGGCTAAATGGAGCAGGCGCTGCAATTATAAATGCATTTCCATTGTGCATTACGATTACGCAACTGCAAACTGGCCACTTTATCAGCTGATCGCCTAAAAGGAGCGCGTCCAGACTTATTTCGCTTTCTCTCGTTACATATTTATTTACTTTTTTGTCAGATCTATATCTATTATATCTGTAATTATGCACAGATTTCTTAGATTTAGATACCTATATATAATACACATATATTTATTCTTAAACAGAAATCTATATATTTCTATCTATATCCAAAAAAAATCAAAAACAAAAAAAAGAAGATCATTCCCAATATCGAAAATGAAATTTTATTCGAGCCCAAAAGTGTGACCATAGTTTAAAGAAATAAACAAATTCTAGATTATCAACCTGAGGCTCTGTGATCGCCTACTTGTTCAAAATGGGGCACGGGTGTATTCATATAGAATCAAGGCTCAAGCTACTGTGCCGCACTTTCTCTCTGTGTTTTTCTCGCTCGCTTTCCCTATACTTTGGCTAACTAATACTAATGCCAATTGTTGCGGTTCACTTTCCATTCTTGCGTAGCCTACTTTCAGGCCGTTGTTTGTTGTACTTGTTGTTGCTGCTCATGTTGTTGTTGTTCTTCTTGCCTTTGCATGTTGCATTCGCTTTGCGTTTTTAATGAGCGTTGCCGTTTTTTTTTCCTTTTCAAATTTTTTTCGCCATTGTTTACTGCTTGGCCTTGTGCCTATTGCGACCCCTGCACACTGGTGCAAACACAGGCGAAAACACAATGAATTAGTTGCATGTTTAAGAAGTGAAAGTGACACCAAGCATACAGACAGGTCTGAATACATAAACAATTATTATTATTATTATTATATTCATACTGATATTGAATAATTTCAGCTTTAAGCCTTTCAGCCCTAAGGTCATTTGATTTCTTATTTTATACTCATTCAAGAGTCAAAAATCATCCCATAATTTACAAAAATGTAAATTTTCTCGGATCTATAACTCGCATATTTCAATCTGCCATAACTTTGCCAAAACTGACCCGATTTTCATGTTCGATGGCATTTTTTTCATGTTTTTTTCCTCTAGATTTGTTCTGATTTTAAACTATTTGCAATTTTGAAAATTAATTTTTTTTTTTTATTTTCGACAAAAAAGCATGGTTTCCCCCTTACTCATTTTTTCAACATTTAATGACATGTAAAGCTCCATAACTCCCACATTTCAAACGCCCATAACTTCATTTTGGTCATGAATTGGATATTTGAAATACAAGCATTATTGAAAGTAAGAACTTGGTAAATTCCGTGGTAACATTTGTTTCATGTTACACTGTGCAGAAGTATGGCGCTGTGGGTTACACCCGACTGCTGATTCGAAATTCAATTCGCAATCGCAAAGAGGTTGTTGCCAGTGTGCCAGCGCGCATTTGTGTTCCCTGTGCTCGTGCACTCATTAGCAGGTCAAGCCCCGAGGCGTCTCTTTTTGTTGCACGCTGCCCTGTCGCCCTGTTACCGCAGCCAGGCCAGCGTTACTTCCACCCCATTCGCGCTGCTCTATCGCTTTAAAATTTGCCAGTCATCTTTTGGGGAAATTCGTTGTCAGCCCCCTTCAACCCCCCCCCCCCCCCTCCACAACGCGTTGACAAAAGGCAAAGTGTCGAGCGAATGCTAAAGCTGCTTCAGCTCATCTCCATGGCCGTGCCCGTGGTCTTATCCCCGCCCCCATTGCTGGCCCCGATTCTCATACTCATCTTCGGCACGCTTCACTGGCTCCTTTTGGGCCTGGTCCATTGTGTGCGTGTGTGTCGCTGATAGCGCAAAACTGCCAGATGATTATCGTCGGCCCAAACGTTTTTTGTCAACTTTATAAACGAGCTTGCAGCACGCAGCGTGCAGCATGAGGCACGAGGCACGTTCGCACACACGCACACAAGACTCAACCCTTGCCGGTGCCTGGTCATTGTGTGTGTGTGTGTGTGCGTGTGTGTGTGTGTGTGTGTGTGTGTGCACTTTGGCCCGTTTTGTTTGACTTGTGCTTTTCTTAACAGCTGCCCCCATGCCCCGCGGGGTGGCAAGGGTCTGGTGCCTCGCCTGCTGTTAATTGGCTGCCACAATTTGACTTTTTGCGCCTATCAGCACACAAAATCAAGCCAAAGGCAAAGTAAAAGTAAAGCGAGCAGGGAAAAGGCAAAAGGTTCTCTCCCCCTCTCTGGCTCGCCGGGTGAACATCATCATTGCCACGCCCACTGCACGCCCCACTCTGCGGTGCGTGACTATCGAGCTGTGTCACAGTTTTGCATACGAAATTGAAAATTTTCACTTATTGTTTGTCTAGCCACGGCCAGCATTGACGGACACTCTCCGTCCTCTCGGGTTTTCTTTTCCATTTTGCGGACGGGCATAATCTTGAAGTTGAACCTCTCCGAGTGCCCTCTGCCCTCTAATTAGAGTTGACTTTAGTTTTATGTTTAGCTTTGCCTGCACTGGCACACTTGGGGGGGCGGGGGGCGTCCATGTGCGCCACTTTAACGCTCTTATGCACTCATTCAACCCTCATTCCCCGTGGGGCAAACACAACTACTCACATAATTTCCGCGACATATTCCCGGTGGGGCATTCAGCCACGCCCACGCGCCCACATGGCGGGCTCCTACTGCAGTTTAGTGTAGTTTTAACAAATTTTAGAGCCTTCAAAGCTAACCGGCGCACACACACACACACACACACACAGAGCAACAACACAAAGTTAAAAAAAAGGAGAAACGCTTTATTTTTATTTTTTCGCTTTTTGCACTTCTCCCGAACTACATATGTGCATGTGTGTGTGCACGCTGTGTGAGTGTGTGTGTGTGTGTGCGTAACATTATAAACTTATCATAGCATAATGCTAGCCGCTATACAAACCGCAAAATTTCGAGCACCGTGCAGTGGGCCTTTGCCCAGCTAAAGTATTAGAATTTGGACATCACAAACCGTTAAAAATAAAATATAAATAATTATTATAATTATAATAAAAATTATACTTTTTTCCTTCGTAAATTCTTTTCAATTTTTTTGTTTTCTATTTATTTAATTAGCGAGAATATTAACAAAAAAAAAAATCGATTTTGATAATATAAATCTCAAATTTAAATCTACTATAACTAGTTTTAAAGTAAAAATATTTTTGTGCATTGATTTATTAAACAACTATATAATAATTACTTCAGTTTTCAAAAAAATTTTGAAAAAACAAAGCAGAGGCACCTTCAATTAGTTTAACACCATAATGTTTTTGTTTTGAAAAAACTGTTGTGGCTCCACTGTGCGCCACATTATTTTATTACCAGGCACGCTGCAGGTGTGCAATGTGTGTGGCCGTAGGACATTATCAAAGGCAAGAAGTCAGAAGGCTGTGCTTGACTTAAACATATCCTGGAAATAAAACGCTTTGCAATTCAAGCTTGAATTGGACGAACAAAACCCAATTCCCAAAACCCAAGCCGATAGCACCCCACTCGCGTGGCGGACACAGCAACTTACCAACACTGGCAACGAAACGGGACGCAACAAAACGAAATTAAACGAACGGCAGGTAACAATATCAGGCGGCGCGACGGGATGAAAGCGGAATGAAAGCGGAATGGAAGCGGGATGAAAGCAGCAGCGTTGACATTTTCTCAACTTAATTAATTTTCAGCTACCCCACTAGCACACACACACCCACACACACACACATAAGAGGGGGGCTGTTGGCATTTTGTTTAGATTTTGTTTTACACTTGGCGCATGATTAAATTTGGAAGTCAGCAACGTCAGCGTCAACGTCAGCGTCGCTGCAGTTGCAAGTGGCAGCATAAATATTTCAATTTCACTTAAAATTAAAATTTTCCAACGTCCGATTGCCGTCGAGTGTTTGTCAGGCACGAAACGAACTATATAGCGCTATATAACTATATTATAAACAAAATATGTGCGGCCTTTTCAGCTGAATTGGTCGGAATTATATACCTTTTTTACATTTTATTTATTTAGTTGAAGGTAAGAACAAATATAAATGATTACTTTTTTATTATATATAGTTAGACAAATATAAATATTTTTAATTTTATATGTGAGCCTTTAAATGAAACAACAACAACTGTATATATCAGAGTTGATAATGTATGGAATACTATGAACTGAAATCCATGCCTAGATGGAAAAAAAGAGTGAACGGCTACTTCTTACAACAAGATAATTCCTAGATATATTTTTTATTTTTGAAGTGGCCTTTGCTCACGCATAAAGCACTTTTTAAAAAATTTAAAAAAAAATTTCTGGGAAACGAGGACTTTGAGAAGTGACAATTTTGAAGAAGTTTTTTCACAATTTACAATTTTTGAATATATTGATTAAAGTACAAGAAAGAATGCTAAAAAATTAGCTAGAATGGGATTAGGTGGACAAAATTTGCCCTTTATATGATGTCAAAATGCTTTATAGTGGAAACAGGCAAAAAAGGAAGCTAGAATTTCACAAATTACTCAAAAATATATTTCAGCAAATACAAAGCAAGCGTCCACTTCCGATAATTGTGATGGAGTAAATTAAATTAATTTCGCTTGCGATCAGAGTAGTACTCGATGTAAGAACACTCGATGTTTTATTTGCTGAACAACTATTTCGCTTAGTGCTCGTTGTTTTTGCCGTTGTTCTTGTAATTTTGTTGAGAGCTTCGGTTGATTTATTCACGCTTTTCGATCAACTCGAACAAAAGTTGAAGCCGCACTTCGCCGGTTGCGCTTCAACGGCTCGGAATGAGTGGATAAACTATCAATGGGTGTGGGTGTGAGTGCGGGTTTGAGTGCGGCGCTTATGCGGCGTGTAGCTGGAAGAGTTCGGCTGCAGTGGATGCTTGTTTTATCCATTCGTTTGTTTTACTCATATTTCACACACACACAGACACACCCACACACAAACACATAAAATGGTCGCTAGTTTCTGTTATTATTGCTCGTATTTATTAGCTGACAGCGCGAGATACGCTTCAGAAGTTACCGAAGGAAAGTGTTACCCATTTGTTGTAAGGATTAATTGAAGGGTTGTTTAAGTTTTTGACGGGAAATTAAGAATAAAAAATACTTTATTCTACGATTGTGCTTCACTTTTAATTTTAACAAAGTTATAATATAAAAATACCGTTTAAAAACATTCGTTTTTGTTTTGAATATTCCTAAACTAAGTGAAGGCCATCGTCGAATTTGAAACAAATTTCGCGATGGAAAACTATATTCATGAAATAAGAATTGCATTCGCAGGGAACGAAATTTGACTGGACTAAATAACAAATACACATATTTTGTAATTTAGATGCATTTAAAAATATACCAAAAATTGTATAAAAATAAAATATTACAAATTACAAATCAAGAGGCAAAAGAAAAAGATGTAACTGTTTGAACTGCCCTCGTCTGGCTGCTTCAGCCTGGCGGGCATAGACGCCACGCCCCCCGCCCACTCGAACTGTCTGCTGGATTCCAGTCATAAAGTTCGTTTTGGCGCATTTTCTCCTTATAAGTATAATAAAGTTTGCCTCAGTGCGAAACGAATTTTCTTTTTAGCGCTTGAAGCAATAAAATTATGGCTTGGGGGCACTCTCCGATGGGGCAAGCGGGGGGAATTGGCTGGCTGGCTGGCTGGCAGTGCAACTCTTGTTTCGTAATCATTTCATTTCTTAGTCAAAGCAGCGGGCGAGCGGAAGTTATTATTTGCCATGCAACTAACTAAAAAGCAGAATTTACAAAGTGCGCCCAGGCGAAATTAGTTGCAGGGAAGGACAACAAAGCGTAAAGATAGTCAAAGAGCGGGAGGGAGAGAGAGGTGGCGCACAAAAGAGAGAAGAGAATGGCATTTTTACGCCGGACAACGAACAAAGTTTAAATTGCAGTTGGGCCGAGAGTTTTGCCTAGGCAAATGCACTGGCCGACTAATTGATGAGCTGTCGGGAGGGGGCGGGGCGGGCGAAAAGTAGGCGTTCGGCTTACAGTGTCTCGCATATTCCTTGTAGTTATTTAAAAAGCTCACGTTACGCATACGCCGCGTTGGCAATCGTCTGTACATTCTTAAGACGGTAAATAGAAAATCCATAAATTGCCAGCGACTGGCGACGGCGGCGTCAGCACTCGAGCAGACAACGAACCCGCCATGAGGCAGAGTGCCCTGTGCCACGCCCGCCCCCCCCCCCCCCCCACCCCTGACATCCGACATCCTCGGTCCTCGTTTGTGTCCTTGCGTTCAACATCATATCGAAAATCAAACAACTATTGAACTTTGCTGCTGGGTTCTTTGCCTCAGAGCCGGCAGCTAACAAGTTGCATGTTGCTGTTGTTGCATGTTGCTGCTGCCGTTGTAATCCACTTAGAGTCTCTGCCAGAGTGCATCCGTATCGGCATTCTGGCTGCTTTGTAGCCAGTGGCAGCAGCTGCCAAGCGATTTGCGTAATGTCATATAGAAAGCCAGCTAGAAGAGGGAGTGAGAGAGAGAGAGAGAGAGAGAGAGAGAAAACTCAACCGGAGCTATGCTCAACTGCCAACTGTGAATAATGGACAAGGGATCTCTGCTCTATGCTCCGCCTCGGGCTTAGCCCTGGCCGGGTCTCGGGTCTCGGGTCGGGTCGGCTTCCTCTGCTCGACTTTTTCAGCCTGGCAGCTTGTTTATAAATATTTTATGCCATTTTATTTGCTAATAAAGTCTTTATGAAGTTAAACGAGAGTTCGACACAAAATTCCATGGCCATGTTTCTGGCCACGTTTGTCCATTGTTTGAGCCGTTGGCATAAATCATGTAAATTGTGTTTAGCATTCGGCAACAAAAAACCCAATTAAAGTGCTAGCCAGCCATAAATTCATAAATATTATTTAAGCCCGTCCAATGCGCGTCACATTTAATGCACACCAACAAACTGAACACAACATTCGACAACGGCAGCAGGAAGCGGTCGCCGGGCGGGGGGCACGGGTAGCGGCTAACTGCTAGCGGGTAACTGCTAACGGGTAACTGCTAACTGGTAACTGGTTGCTCTGCCCGCATATACCGCAGAGACACTGCACAAAAATGTATGCACACTTGCCTCATTCGCCCAATAACAACAGCAACAGCAACAGCAACAGCAACAATAACAACAGACAACAAGTGTCAATATGCTGCGGCACTCTGCTGCCATCGTCAGAATACCCTAACCAAAGGCATTAAGGCATTGTCATCAAGCTTAGCTTTTCAGAGGGTTTTCCTTTCCCCTGGTTCCTAGCTCTTTTCTTTTAGCGATTTTGAAATAATTCACCTGAAAAGGTTAAAGTTGTCTCTCTTGTTCTATTTTAACACGATTTTAAGTATTTTATGCATCCTCTTTGACTTCATTCTAAGCTATGCAGCATGGGAAATAGAGATAATAATAGAAAAATTATTTTCCAAAATGATGAACAAGATAATTCTATTGATCAGAAATGTTATATTCTAGAATTTGTTTAATGAAATACCTTGAAATCAAATTCTCAAATGAACTCTAACAAGAGTTTTTAATATTGTTCATTGTACTTTTAAATTGGTTTTTTAGATCTGGAACCATCTATTTTTTTTTACTCTTTTACACGCATTTTTTGAGAACCTATCTCTCGTGTAAATGGAGAATTGGGTATAGTATAAATTTTTATAGCATATAGTTTTGGGCAGATATTTCTTTATGACACCTTTGCTCACAAATTATTCTATGGATAGGGTATTCAGACCCGCCGCCAACTCCCGCTCCGTGTTGCACGCTGCACGCAACAGCAAACATTTTGCGGCTGCTGGCCAAAAATATGTATTTATTAGAGCGACACGCGCACAGCAAATATTTAATGTACAATTTATTTACAATATTCTATTTTGCTGTCAGGCAGCGCCAAAAGTGCGCGGTTTTTATTGTGGTTGCATGCGGCAGGCAGTTCTGGACAGCCAATCAGGATAAATGAAAAGTCAGCGCTTTAACTGCTTGCGAATCATAAGGCCAGCCACAATAAGCATTATTAACCAAAAGTCACAAACAAAATGTGAAATGTGTGAAAAATGTTTATTTTTTCAATCAGCTATTTCAATATTATTTTAAGGCAATCTAATCAGGAGCTGAGAATTGAACACCCTCAACTATTCGAGCTCTTGTCAATTTGCTTGAATGATTTTCACAGTGATCGCCTGATGAGCGGCCATTAGGTGGCCAGCAAATAACTGGGAACTGTCGGACACAGTTCGTCATCTTCTGAAAATCATCATTGTTGCCCCGGCAACATTTTTCATTCGCTTTCAATTTAGCAACTCCAGCGCCAACTACAACTAAATTAAGGAGATCCATCATTGTGCGGCAAAAGGCTTAGCTCCTGGCGCGGCAGGTGCGAGAGGTGACAGGGGGGGACGGGGGGGACAGGTGCCATGTCCACATCCTGGACGCACATGCTGGCGCTCCCACGCATTAAGCTCGAGGCCATTGTTGCCGCTTCATCTGCCGAGTGGGCGCCAATTCATCATTCAATTGTTTGCCACCGCCACGCCCCGCCCCGCCCCGCCCCCAACCCTGTCCTTGTTCCTCTGCCTCTGTCCCTTTCTGCCGTTTCCTGGTGCGACTTGGAAGCTTTCCGTTGCGGATTTGGGCGCCGGATCAGTCGCAGAGCTGCATAAATCCCATTGAAGATGATTTAAGGCAACATTCGCATGTGCCCTGGCCTAAATGTGGGCTATCAATTAGCCACCTCGAATAAATCTGAATTAGACATAAGTCGAATATTTCCAAAAAAGAAATAAAAACACTTTTTGTACCCTGCAGAGCATATTCAATTTGCTGTCACAATATGTGTAGATAAACTGTGTAAAAGGATACATCTCAATATTGTTATTACTCTGGGTAAGTCGACGATTCCCTTAAATACTCGTAGGTCGATTTTAAAAAATAGGCACAAAAGAGAACTCAATGGAATTAAGTTAACGAATACGACAGAAAGCGTAAATCAAACTTTAAAGTTTATATATTTATATAAACTGGAAACAAATTATATTTTTTACCTGGATAACATTTGACAATATTAAAACATGTGAGAAGGCTCCAGTCGGGAGGGGCCGACTGGGAAATACCCTGAAGTATGTGTTTTCATACATTTCAGTCCCCTTGCATTCATACACACATACACAGAATCACACAGACACACAAATGTAAACGCAGCACTATGGAAACTATATATAACTTCTAAACTAAGAATATGATCTTAATGAAATTCTCAGGGCTAACAAGAAAATTAAAATCTATGTACAAACCAAAGCCCAAGTCCGTGGTATTTGAATTGCACCTTTTTCACATTTTTGCTTATATGGGGCGAATGGGGGAAGGTATCCAAAATCCAAAATATTATGGTTTTTAGGGTATCTTCAAAAAACAGAGTAAAAAAACTATATTTATCGATAATAAGAAAACGAGATGAGTTAGCGATGATTTGAAATAAACTTGGTCTGCGTATGGTGTACACGAACTTAAAAAGTCCAAGTTCAGCTTTCTAGCTTCTGTAGTCTCCAAAATCGACGCGTTCATACAGACGGACGGACAGAGAGACGGACAGGGCTAGATCAACTCGGCTAGTAATGCTGATCAAGAATATATATATACTTTATGGGGTCGAAGCTGCTTCCTTCTGCCTGTTACATACATTTGCATTTCATTAAGATCATGCTCTCAGTTTAAAAGTTATTCACGAATTTTCCTTTTCTTCGTGGGGCCCAAGTGCAGCGGCTGAGAAACGCACTGCTTGCGGCGTGAATTTGTCTGTGTGTGTGTGTGTTTTTGTGTATGTGTGTATGAATACAAGGGGGTTGAACTGTGTGTGAACACAGGGTTTAGGGTATCCCCTAGTCGGGCGCTCCCGACTAGAGCCCCTGACTTGTTTAAATTCTTTGTCCATTGTTGAAAATGATCTCATTTGAAATTATTTCTTAAGCTGTTTTGCAGCTTTCCTAACTTCTATGTTAATGTGCGCCTATTGTTGGGAAATATCCTTCAGAGTGAGCAACCTAGACAAATTCCACTTTTATATCGAGGCCTAAGAGTCTTACTGTAGACAGATTCAATTGATATTATAATATATATATATATATAGTTTCCGTTGTGCTCGCCTTTGAAATATTTGTAAATATTTGCTGCCAATTATTTGTTGAAAGCCAATTTCACTTTGCTTTGTGAGCGGAATTTCGTTTGGCTGACAAATTGAGAATTTAAATTGATTCATTTGGAATTATTTTGCAGTTTCATTAAGTTAGGAATTCGTTGATTTGGCTCTCCGTTAAATTGGTGCTTTCAATTGAGTTTAGTCCACAGCAATTATTTGGGAAACTAACCGAACTTTCAATTATGGTTCTTCTTCTGTTATCTGCTGGCTTTTGGTGCTGCGCTTTGTTCTGGGCTTTGGGGGCCGCCTTTTGTCACACACACACGCACACACACACTCATACATATATATACAGGGTGCCCCACCCTATTGCACATCTGCTGCCCTGCACATTCAAGTTTTTAATTAACTGCCTTACAAAGATTTTGCTTTTCGGGAGTTTTGTCGTTTTTTTCACTTATTTTTTTTTTTTTGCTGGGTATTTGCCCGGGGCGCCTTGCCACGAATTGAAATTCCCTTGTTTGCTGCCAGGAATTTAATATGCCCGAATCGCCGGGTCACATCCCGGGCATGCCCCCCACCCGCCCCCGCCTACAACTGCGCGCGCGACAGTTGCTAATTAAACTTTTTGTTAAACGCTTAAAACATATGGCGTATGCCAATACCCTACAAAAACGAACAATCCCCCACTCCCCTGCCCGCCTGTAATGACAAATGGTTGTCAGTTTGTCAGCTGCCGCCAGCGCCGCAGCTGCTGCGCCACTTGCCCCTCAACAGTTGCCCCCCGACCAGCCATAAAAAAGCGAAAAAAAAGAACTAGAAAATAAAAGGCAGTGAAGTCAGGAAAAACTAAGGCCAAACTTTATTTTTGCCCACCTCCAGCTGGCGGGGGGCGTGTGCAGTAATGAAGTGGGGCGAGTTCGTTGTGCAATTAACTGTAAAAATGCTGTCACAATATTTAAAACTTTTAATTGTTTGCTCAATTGCAACAACAGCAAGTGCAACAATGTGGCGCCACTTAAAGCAACAAACTTAAAGGGCATTCACATCCGCATTCGCATTCGCATTCGCATTCGCATTCGCACTCGCTTTGGCGTTCTCTTTGTCATCATCGCCGCAGTGGTCGTTTCATGTCGTTTCATTCCCCCCAGCCCCCCTCCCCAACCCCCTGGGCGCCTCTGCGCGTTTTGATTTCGTTTCGCTTTCGTTTTTTGCAAAAATAATTTAACATGAATATATCGCATTTCATGGAGTCATACATCACACAGCGGCAGGCAACATGCGGCTGCAGCTAGGGGCGTTGGGGCGTGTCTAGTTCAGGGGGGAGGGGAGGGGAGCTGTGGTGCTACCAGGCCAGTGACAGCACTAACATAAACCACAATAATATCCAAAGTCATGAAGGAAGTAACCAAGTGTGAATTTTCGGTTTATGCCTCGCGACAGAGAGCGCTGCCCGCGTCGCTGCCAGCGTCGCTGCTGTGCACCCTACGCCATTTAGGCGCGATCAATGCGCACTGCTAAATAAACTGACTTTGGAGCGCTTCTTCTTGCTACCCTCAGCCTAGCGCGGCTCCTCCGCCCACCCTCGCTCCAAGCTGCTTCTCCCATTGTGCGCTCCCATTGGCCCCGGGCTAAACGTTCGCTCAGCCAATCAAATTGAAGTCTTCGGCTGGGTTGTGCGAGCAAGCGCTTAAAGCCCTTCAAGCGAGCAATTGGACTGCTCAATGGTAGCGCATCGCAAGGCTCCCGCTAGCCGGTTCTATTCTGTTGTGTTGGGTTCTCTGTTCCGAGTCGCTGGGCGCTCTTTGCAGTTGTTTTAGTTTGAGCTTCCGTTTCGCGGACAGTTTGCTTTGCTGTTTTTATTCTTGTGTGATTCTTTAACTACACACACAACAAAAAATGGTTGCAACAAAACATTTACGACGTCATCGTTTCACAATTTTCGTCCAGTTTTGTGTTGTATCTTAAAATAAAAATTTCTTGCTGCTGCACTCCCTCAGGGAGTGCGGGGCAAATGTAAGAGGACAAAAAAAAAAAAAACAACAAAGAAAAAAAAACCGACAGAAGACAGAGAGGGAAGAGCAGGAAAAAAGACAGCAGAACCTCGTGTCATTTATCATGCATTTCCACTTTTGGCTTCCGTCGGCCGGGACATGGCCCAGCACAGACGAATGCACGAAACGGACGCAAAGACAAGCGAATGGACAATTGCGAGTCGAGTGGGAGCCGGAACGGGAATGGGAACGGGAGCGGGAGCAGCTGAAATGATGTGTGCGCTGCTTTTGCCGCAAGGCATAAAAAAACGCAACAAAACAAAAACAGACAAAACACATTTCAGTGTCAGTTCTTTTTTGGCCTCTCTCATGCCCCCCGCACCCCACCGCCGGGTGCCAACCCCAGCTCCAGCTCTGCCGGCACAGCCTGTCAGAGCTGCGGCTCTCCAATTCTCCAATTCGGGTTCTCTTTATGGAGCCGCATCTGTGAGGCGAATGAAGCGGCCCACAAATCATCGACAGCCGTCCAATTTATGCGTTTTCATTTGCCCAACAATTCCCTTTTCATTTTCATTTCCTTCGCAAGCCGAACCCTCCATCCAGGAATTCCCCATGTTGCGGTATGCAAAATTAATAAAAAGTAAATTCCCCAAAAGTCGCAAAGAATTAAATGAAAAGGAATGCTGTTCAATCAATTTCCTTTTGAGCTAAGTAACATTTTTTTGCCCATAACGAAGCAAAAAATTAACAATTATTTCGTGGCTTGGCGAGAATTTTATGCATGTTTATTATTGTATATAAGTGGGCTTTCTTTATATTTTTTATTCAACCATAAATCCAAAAATTAGGTAAAGAAAAGAATACATTACCTATTTTTATAATAAAAATAAATAATAAATAATAAAATTTGCCAATACCTTATAATACAATTATAAAATAAAAATAGTGATATATACGACTTTGAGATATCCTTATTCTGAATGAATAATTGAATGATGAATTTATTTATTATTATTTATTGTTAGATTTTTATGAATTTTTATGTAAGAACTGAAAAAGAGCATCCAAGCATTGTCTTAAATTTTAGCCAATTTTATTATCCATCACAATCCGAACGCTTTTAAACAAAGCGCAATCTTGAATAGACTCAAGTCTATAAAGATGCAGATTTGCATGATTTTAGCATTTGGCCGACAATATTTTTGTGAGTCAGGCATATTTGTGGCAAGGTGTTGTGCTCGGCTGCTTGGCCCTCGGCACTTAGGCCAACAAATGTGGCTGGCGCAGCTGCTACACTCGTGGGCGTGGGTGGGCGTGGCGTATGCGGCAAGCCAAGCAACGTAAAGTAAAGAAAGGGGAGGTAAAGTCAAGGGAAAACTGCGCCAAACAAATGCGACGCCATTTGGTCTACGTCTGTTGTCGGCTCAGTGCGTCTGCCCCCCTTCCCCCCTCCCCCCTCCCCCAGCAGCTCGCCCTGCCTTCGCCTGTAACTAGGTTGTGACGCAAATAACCGCAATGAACTTGAGCCCAGCTGTCAATGTGATAAATAAACTTGGCTTGCCAATTGGTTTTCGCTGGTGCCCAGGTTCCGGGTGTCCTCCTCGTTTGCGCAGCGCATTCGTATAAATAATACGAAGACATGTTTATAAACCTGCCACCAAAACCGATAACAATCAGTTGCAACTTTCCGTTTTCATCTCTTTGCAGCAGCGGCGACAGCAACTACAGCGGCAACAACAGCAATCGAGGCCAATCCGGAGATCCGAGAGAGCTCACACACTTGCAATAACAACGAAGATGGGCGTGGCACGCCTGGCTCTAATGCTGCTGCTAGCGGCAATGCTGCAGCTTAACCACGTGGATGCCTATTCCAGTACGTATACGTAATATAGAGCTGAAGCTCTTTGTATTTTGTTGTCCTTTGTGCCACTCCCCATCCACCTGGTCCTGGTCCTGCTCCTCCTCCTCCTTCTCTTTCTCTATCTCTTTCTCTTACGCCACTCGCTGGCGAACTAGCTCTCCCTCTCTCTGTCTTTCGTCTTTCCTTTTGTCTATATATGATAACTGTCTGCGTAATGTACAAACTAACATGCAATCATCGTCATCATTGCCATCAACATCATCATTATCGTCACGATCAACATTGTTATCATCGTTCCACGTATTATCTTATCATTTGTATTATTTTGACTATCCTCCCTCCCCCCAAACAAAACGAACAATGAAACACTCAACAACTGCAACTCCCAACACCAACACCGATCGACCCCGTCTTTGGTTCCGTCTCCGTCTTCGGTCCCGCTTTCGTTCACGTCGGCGCAGAGTATGGACGCGGCTGTGCCGACATTGGTTGCCTGCCCACTGAGGAGTGCGTCATCACCAGTGATTCGTGCAGCTATAACCAGCGCGACGGCAAGGACTGCGGCAATTATCCGACCTGCAAGCGCAAGAGCGGCTCCAGCACCAACCAGGCCAATCCCTCCTCCTCGTCGTCGGTTAATCCGTCAGGTATTTACTTTATTTCTTTTGCCTCATTTGTTTTCATTTCCATGTATATATCTATTCTGTTATTCACTTCAAATTTTTGGTACTGGGCTTTTACCAAATTGACGGCCGATAAAACGTTGTAGTGTTTAACCGATCGACAGACGTACCGACTGATCGAGGAACACCCATACTATATATATATATGTACTGTAGTTACCAATTGATAACTATTGCTCTTATCATTTGCTTTATTTTCTTTATTCTGTTGGTATTAATATGCTCACAAATGCTACCAATTTAAGAGCTTCACCTACACACACACACACACACTCATGCAAGAACAGATGCGACGCTCTCTCTCTCTCTTTGTCTCACTCAAACACACGTTTTGGTTTTTGGTTTCATTCCACTTGCACTCTCGCCTCATTGAAGAACACAGCAGCTGATGAGCTTTCAATTGAAAAAGAACACATCTCAACACACACACACACACACACACATACAGATGCATTGCATTCGCCTCTGCTCGCTTGCTCTCTCTCACACACTCACAAGCAGCAGCTGCTGCCGGTGCGTGCGTCAGCTCTCAACTGAAGAGAGCGAAAATTAAATGGCGGCCGTGAGTGAGCTTCAGCTCGCTCAATTGCTCACTTGCTGTCTCGCTCACTCGCATGCAGCGGTAGCGGCTGCGGCTGCGGATCGTTCAGCTCTGATTAACCAACTGTCTCGCAATCTCTCTCTCTCATTCTTTCACACTGCTCGCAATGGCAACGGCTAACTAACAGGAACCAGCCTTAATACGGGGCCAGAGAATAACATATTCGCGCCCGCCTCATCGAATCCCACACTTAACACCTACACCTACTTTAATCACAACAATAACAATAATAACAATCAAAACAATGGCCACCAAAACGGCAATCAGCAGCAGCCGTTGGGCGGCCAGGGCGGCATGCAAGGCGGCGGCCAGGGCGGCAATCAGAATGCCGCCAATGCGGAGGGCTCCAGTGGGGCCGCAGGCGCCTCGGCCACTGGGATCGATCAGCATTATGTGTTCGGGGCGAAGCATCATATGCCCATCATACCCAATATGCCAATCTTTCCATATAATTCGCCCACCCAAGCGCCATCGTTTCAACAGTTTCCCCAACCCAATCATCCAGGTAGCGTGCTCAATCCGGGCTATCCCATGCATGGCCTGCAGCCGGTGAACCCCTACAATCCACCGTTCGTATTTGGCCAGCTGCCGTTCTATTCGGGACCGGCCGGCACTGGCGGACCGCCCGGCGGCGGCGCCGGCGTCGGCATGCCCAGCTCCAGCATTGGCATCCTCGGAGGCGGCGGCGGTGGTCTGGCGCCATATGGGAGCAACTACCAGGGCTACCAGACCCATCATACCAATGCGAACATGTACAACAAGCCGCCGCCACAGTACCAGAACCAGAACCAACAGAATCCCTATAATCGCCAGACCCAAGCACATCCTTCGGCAGCGGCGCGACGCGGCGGCAACAACCACAACGTGCCCCTGATCGGGCTACTCGCGCTCCTCGTGTTGCTGCTGGCCAACAGGGGCAGCGTCAGCGGCAGCACGTAATAAGATGCAGCAGCAGCTACCCACTCAACCCCCCGCTCTTGATCCCCCCAAACCTAAACCCAAACACGACGACGATCAAACCAAGTCCTTTGCTTTCTTTTTGATTTAAAACATTTATCTGGTTTTTGGGCGCTAGTTTAAGATACAAAATGGGCAACAACAGCAACAACGACAACAACGACAACAACAACAACAGCTTGAACAACCAACAAAGAGAAAAACAGTTACCTTTAAGTCTAATTTGGAGTAATCCACACAAATGTGCGATGATGAGGTACACACGCACACACACCTTTCGAAACATACTCTGCCAACAGAACACGGTTCGTATACGTAATTCCAATATAATACAGTGCGAGTGTGTGCATGTGTGTGTGTGTGCGTGTGTGTGGCTTAACTATCAGTCAGTAGCTGGTCTAATGCTGGCCCAGAAGGCTCGTTGCACTTCCCTCTGTTTTTTGCAGCTCAATTAAATTGGAATTTAATTTCGGGCTTAGCCCCAGTGCCTGCATCAGCCGCAGACCTAGCTCCACGTCCGGCACACACACACACACACACACACCCATTTTTGCCGGGCTAGACAGCAACTTTGATGTTGATGTTAATTTAATTTTTGTTGCTGCTACGAATTTTGTGGTGGCCATTTCCGGCTTTCATTTAGTTGTTGCAGCCACAGTTGTTGCTGTTGTTGTTGTTGTTGCTGTTGATGGAAATACCAGCCCATGCGGAGTTGTTGTAGATACAGATACGCATGTCAATCAAAATGCAAAACAAGCTCTTTTTAAGGCTGCAAATAAGTAATTAAAAAATACGACAAAAGAAAAACAAAAAAAAAAAAAAACTAAAATAAAAATTTCAATTAAAAACAAAATTAAATCCGCTCTAGAAATCGAGAAATTTAGAAATCAAAAGCTGAATGCTAAAGGCAGCTAAACACGTGCACAAAGTTCGCACTTAATCTAATTTTAAACAACTTTTTTTTTACATAAGTAATATGGAGCGCAAACTGCGTTCAAAACTTGCAATAATTAAAAATAAATATAAAAAAAGTAAAGGAAACGCAAACTTTAAGTCAAACTACAGCTGAAAAAACTCGTTTACCGAAAACATTAAGAATTGCAAGCATTTAAAATGTAAAATAAGAAAATATAATAATAACAACAAAAAAATATTATAAAACGCCAGAAAAAAAAAAACGAAAACTTAATATACACACATAAGGAAAAGAGTAAAGACCAAAATTGTCAAGGAAATCCCGAATCAAACAATATTTACAGGCGACATATAAAACCGATTAATCGATCAATAAAAAATATAAATTGATTATTGGAGTTCAGCCCGAAAATTCAGGCAGCTAACGTAAAACTGATCAATTAACCGTTTTCTAAACATTTGTTTGAAGCAATAGCAGAAATAGCAGAAAACCTCTTAAAATTGTTTTTTTTTTTGTTTTGCATTAAAACTGGCATTGAATCTATTTGTCCTGAGTGGAAAACTAAACGGAAATGTGAAACAAATACGTAGGGCAAGAGTCAATATTTGTCTTATATTTTCAATTTAAATGTTATGCTTATATTTCTATACTTATTTTAATTTTTTTGTTGTACATTTTATTATTTTTTCTAAGTATTTTAATTTTATTGTGACATGAATTCATTTGTGAATAAATAAATCAGCTACAAATAGAGCAAAAGAAATATGTATATTGTATATATATATATATATTTATATATAGATATATATGTATATATATATATAATTATAATTACTCCGTCCGTACACGCATTCTGCGCATTGTTGTTATAATTTCTCTTTTATTTATTTCCACACACACATACACACACACAAACGCATTAATTTGAATGGAACCCAACTAAAAATGCCATATGAACAGTATTAAAGAACTAACTAAAGCATTTGATGACATTTACCTTAAACTTAACACTGGCGATAAATCAGAAAATAATACTATCTGACGTGCATGCAAATAACAATGAAATATTAAAATATTTGCGAAAAATTTATTAGAGATAGTGCATTTAATAACCGAGAGGGAATTCGAGGTATCACAATTGAAACAATTAGCGGGAACTAAGCGGAGGAAAGGAGAGCATTACGTAAATCTCGGATAGTTGATAATTTGGCGTTGTACATAGTATTCGCATTTATACAGTATATAGTATACATATATATATATAGACGCGCAAAAGTATATAATATATATGTGTATGTATGACTTATATACGTTTAAACAATTTACTAATCCATACGGCAGAGAAGACTTATAAGAACTAAGCTATAAAAGAAACCAAAATGCAAACAGTAAACAAATCAAACTCAAAGTTGTGTAGAATATAAACGTTGCAATAACGATAACGATATCGATAAATTGATCGATTGTAGGCATATGCATAATACGCTAATCAAAATCAAACGAGCAACTGTAATGAAAACTAAGCTAAGCTAAGTTAATATATATATATGAACAACAAGAAAACAAGCCCATACCAAAAACTCTCCACCCACCCCCAACCCCGCCCCGGCCCCGCCCACTCATACGATTTTTGTGCTTTGATTTCATTATGTTGTTGTTGTTCTCGTTTTATTTTATGCTTCGGCCCGTTTTCTAAACGCTTTTTATGTTTCTCTTTTATTTTTGTTTTCCGTTTTGTTGTCAAACGCTTTTGTGGCTAACATTCCATGCTTGCTGCTGCTGCTGCTGTGCTGCTGCTGCGCTGTTACTGCGCTGCTTGCGGCTTGAAGTGAGCAGCGGCAACACCCACAACTCGTTTGCCCCGAACGCGCCCAGCGCACCGCTGCCGGAGGCAGACGGCAACCAGGGTGGCGCTGGAGGCGCAGCTGGTGGCTACGGTGGCGGCGGCGCCGGTGGATACGGTAATGGCTTCTCGGCTGGCGGCCATAGTCTCTATCCCTCGCTTCCCGACAGTAACAGTAACAATGGCGTCGCTGGTGGTGGTGGCGGCTACAATCCGTACGGCGGCTACAATCCACAAGGTGGCTACCATCCGCAGGGCGGCTATCAGCCGGCTCCGGGCGGCTATCAGCCGGCCCCGGGCGGCTATCAGCCGGCCCCGGGCGGCTATCAGCCTGCGCCCGGCTATACTCCGCCCGCGCCTGGCTATGACAATGGCGGCGGCGGCGGCGGCGGCCAGAAGCCCAAGGATAAGCAGGGCGGCGGCTTCTTCTCCAACTTCTTCTCGAATCCGGCGGTGAGTCAAGCGGTTTCCGGTATCATTGCAGGCCAAATCGCCAAGCAGCTGCAGGGAGGCGGCGCCAGCGGCGGCAACAACGGCGCCGGCAACAACGCCTATCAGCCGAGCGGCGGCTACTCCTCCGGCGGAGGCGGCGGCGGCGGCTCTTCGGGCGGCTCGTCCACGGGCAGCAATCTGCTTGGCGGCCTGCTCGGCTCCGTGCTCTCGGGCGGCGGTGCCAACGGCGCTGCCGGCGGCGGCGGCGGCGCCAGCAGCTTCCTGGGCAGCCTGCTCAGCGGCGGCGGCAGCGGCGGCGGAGCCGCTCAAAGCGGCGGCAGCGGCCTCAGCGAGATCTTCAACTCAAAGAACTTCGGCGGCCTCTTCAGCGAGAACCCGAGCTCCCGCGGCGGCAGCGACGGACACGCCTCCGGCGGACCCAAGAGCTACCCCACCCAGCCGCCCAGCAGCTACTACGGCAAATAGGCCGCCGACCAGGACTCCGCACCAAAGTAGTCCAAGTAGCGAAATTTTGTAATAGTTTCCAGCAATTTGCCCCTTATATACTCGTACACACACACACACACACACACGTATATATATATATATAACCGAACGGAGGGTTTTCAATGAACTAATAAGAAATACTTGCAAACAAAACAGAAATTAATACAATTACAAATCCAAATACAGATACAACTACAAATACAATTACAATTACAATTACAAATACAATTACATGTACTCATGAGAAAGGATTCTACGAAACATAATTATTATAATACAGTTCATATTAAACGTAAACTAAATATAAATACGAATTGAAATTCAACAAATTGTGAAGAACAGAAACAGACAAAACAGAACAGAAAATCGATTAATTTGTAAATAGAAAGACGTAAGAATTGAAAGCCAGACAACAAAGTCTTTTTATTGGTGGATCCGTTTTCTTTCAGTATTCGTGGTAAGTACTATATATAAACGTATATATTTTGGAGGTCTGTCAAAGCGACTCAGGGAAAAATTACCTTTTTAACTTTGAATTAAGAATTAATAAAAAGAACTTAACTTAATTATTAATAATTAATTAAATATTATTTACCATTTATTATTATTTTCAATTCGTAACCAATCAAAAGTAAAACGAATTCAGTTAAAGCCAAGATTTGAAGCTATTTTAAATGTTTATTTGTTGATATTTGTCAGCCAATAATGATTAACATTTTGAATTCGCTTAAGCTTTTATAAGTTTTAAATTAATTCGAGTCGAATTCCAGTTCAAATGTGAGGGATTTTTTAGGTACATAGGATTTCACTCCACAATCTAAGTAGATATAAGCAAATATATATCCATGTAAGTTTCTATAATGCGTGGCGATTACGCATACGAACTGTTGACCCGCCATTAGAGTTCGACCTGTCGAACTCTCTCTATTTAGTGCCACAAGGAACTGTATCCAGAGGGAGGCTAGGTTATTTGTTGCTCCTGTGTAAGTGCAAGGGGGATCCTCTTGAGTGCCTCCGATCCGAACGCACACAGAAACTGGAACTCAAGTGGGAGGGGGAGGTGACATTGCTCCAACTGCAGCTGGAGGCGCAGACACACCCCACTTGCTGGCTATATATCGTGGGGCAAGATCCAGAACTCGGGAAGTTGTGCAGCGGCAGCGGGCTGCGGGCAGCGGGCAGCGGGCTGGCCATTTGGCTTTGGTTAACCGAGAAGCATTTTGTAATTTATTTAAGTAATAAAATAAATATACGAGTATGCACATTGTGCCGGCAGGAGCACCTGCCTGGAGTGTCCCACGAGGAGCAGCCGGCAGCAGTGCCAGCTGGGGCTGAGATGGAGCTGGATGGGGGCTGGGGCGGACACACGCATATCCCTGTATGTGGCTGTGGCTGCACATTAAGTGCGAGTGCTGCTGCTGCCAGTGTTGGGCAATGCGGCAACATTGTTGTTGCTTTTGTTGCCGCTGTTGCCAGCGAAAGTGCGCTTGGAGTGCACGGAGCACCTACTTGGCCAAAGTGAATTTAGTGTCAAGTGCAGGAAAATGTGAAAAGCAGCTACGAGTTAGTTTTTCATATTTAAGCAGCACTCGAGCGACAACAACAACAACAACAACAACGTGGACGTTGTTGGTGTTGCTGTTGGCACTTCGTGGCCGAGGGGGGCGGGGCAAAACAATGAGGCGCCGTATTTAGAAGCGAAAGCCAAAGCTGAAGCCGACGCCGAAGCCGAAGCCGCCGCCTGCCCAGCCTCGGATGTCGTTGACTTCTCAAGTCGCATTAGTCGACGTGACGGCTGGGCGGAACCAGGGGGTGGGGGGGAGGGGCTTGAAGAGGCAGCTTGGAATGATTGGAACAAGGTGCGCATAAAAATACATGTAAGAGGCTTTCAGCTTATTGTTTGCCAACGTCGCTGTCGCGTTTTATGATTGCACACACACACACACACAACCTCACTGGCTGTTATGGAGCCCATCGGCTTAATTTTATTGATATTACGCGTACTTGTCACAGCCCAGGTCGACAACGGACCCCTTCGCCCAGCCCTGGCCTATTAATTTTTATGCGCCCGGCGATTTTTATAAACTGCTGGAGAAGAAGCAGAAGGAGCGAGCAGGTTGATCAGCTTTTATGTACCTTTCGGGCTGCTCCAATCCAATTACAGGCCATAATCAACCAGACACGTGCTTGTCTTTTACGAGTCCAGCGCCAAAACGCAAACAGGAACCGGAACACAGAAAGAGAAACAGGGGGAGGGGCAGGCGGGGCAGGACCAATTGCAATTTGGATGTTCAGCAAGCAAACTTGATTGGAATTGGACCCGCGAAATTTGATCCCCAATTACTAACGAAACATTCGCGGTTCAATTTCAAGTCTATTTCGGTTTGGGGCAAACTCACTACTATCGCATATAGTTGAAAAATATTCGACGCACGGCAGAACAGTGATTTTGCGCCAAAAAGTATGCTTTATATATTATATTGGGATTGTGCCATATTCGTTTTGCTCTCTGAATGAAGCTAGAGACTTTTTTTTTTTTTTTTTTTTTTGTTAAAAATGTTGTATATTTTATTTAAACAAGTTTTCTGCTACCTTAGTGGCAACTTAATCTAGTTGTACATTTAGGGGAAAAAAAGATTGATCACAGCTGATACTTATATAAGATATTATTTACAGAATTTACAAGGAGAAGGTTATTTTAAATATTACTGTAGGAACCTGGTAGAGAGATCCAATGGATGGCACCTTTTGAGTCTTCTCTTTCTTGGTTTGGCAGTTAGTCGTTTGGCTAGCACGTTAGGGTGACCACCAAGGCGTAGTAGGTAATTCGATGCAAGTAGTTGCATTACATCGCCCACTTTAGGGACTTTAAGGTCTCGTTCGATGTCTCTATTTCGAATGTACCATGGTGCGCCGCATATTCGCCTTAGGATTTTTGCCTGAGCAACTCTAATTTTATTTAGGTTTGTTTTTGCCGCAATGCCGTAAATTTGAAGTGCATATTTCCATATGGGGCTTAGGATCGATTTATAGATGGTGACTTTGCTGTACAATGACAGCTTGTTCCTCGGAGCCAGTAACCACCCCATCTTTCCGGCCTTTGCCATTACTGACTGCCGAACCATTGTTGTATGGGCTTTGAAATTTAGTTTCCTATCTAGTACGACACCTAAATATTTGTGAGAGCTCTTGTGCGTAAGGATGGAGCCCAGCATCGTAATGCCACTGCATGACAAGGTCCTTGTAGCAAAGGTTACATTTGCGCATTTGCTGCTGTTGACGCCTATGTTCCATTTTGCAGCCCAGTCTTCAAAACTGCTCACGTATTGTTGCAAGGCTTCCGTAGCTAGAGTAATGCTTGGGCTTCTGGTCAACACAGCAGTGTCATCCGCGTAGGTGGCTATCAGGACATCGTTCTCGTCTAATCCAGATATAACGCTTGACGTAGGCATATCGGCAGTAAATAAGGTGTATAGCGTAGGGCCAAGAACACTGCCTTGGGGGACGCCTGCGCAGATTGGGCGCTTCGAGGATTTTGCGCCATTGACAACAACTCTGAAGCTTCTGTCCTTAAGAAAGCTACTTACAAGCTGAAATAGCTGTGGCGTTAGTATGTTCTTCAGTTTAAAGAGGAGGCCATCATGCCATACCCTATCAAAAGCTTGCTGAATGTCCATGAACACAGCTACAGAATACATTTTTTGCTCCATTGCATCTAAGGCAAAATTAATCACCCGATGAAGTTGTTCCGGCGTGCCGTGGCCTTGTCTAAATCCAAACTGCCACTTTGGGATCCTTTGAATTACAGATTCAAGCTAGAGACTTGAAATTTGGAATATATACTTGCATAAGCCCGCCTCAGATAATGTGCTGAAAGTTTTTGGGTACGCCCACTGGGGGCGTGGCAATTCGACAAATGACCTCCTCCAAAGATCGCACAAAGAAATCGTTAAAATCCTATCCGCGTAAATCCATATCTCCCACAATTTTAGAGCTTAAATCAAATATGGCAGGATCTTACTTACTTCCTCATTTATGGACTTGTTTTTATAAAATTAAATAAACGATTTAGACTAAAGTTGACAGCATGACGGCAAGATTCAACTCAGATTTGATAGTTCTTATTTTAGAGAAACTCTGTCTTCTATTTATTACACTAAAAACATGTATGAAAAAGTAGCACAATATATATTTTCCTCCTGCCAGTTAAGGCAATTGTTGGGAACTCTTGGGTCCCTCTGATAGTAGGGACTGGGTTCTGCATTAGTAATACTGCCTATTATTTTGTAGAAAATACAGATCCCTGAGTACTTTCGGTTTGTTTTGTTGACTTTGATTTGAATTTGGGCTTCACGTATTTGTTTCGACTATCTGCCAGTTTGCGATGGCTTTGCGTGTCAAACAATTTCATTTGGGGCAGCGGCAGCAACAACAACATACATGAAGTCGTTGTAGTTGTTGTTGTTCTAGTTGTTGTTGGGCAATAAAAGCGTTACAACTTAATTAATTAAGTGCAAATGATAAAAATGACCAGGCCGCACGAACTACTCGGACCAGCCGTAACAGCGGCAATAGCAACAACAACAATTGAAGCGACAATGGCAACAACAAAAGAAAAAACTAATTAAGTTTTATGTGCAATTTTCGTGGCTGAAAAGTTTCGCCTCTGTATTTGCGGTGAATGCGGCGCGTTACGTGCCCCGCCAACATTTTGTTGTTGTTGCGTGTGTGTGTGTGTGTGTGTGTGTGTGTGGCAAATCTGTGCACTGACATTTGCGGCGATTAATGAACGCTGGCAACGCAGAATATCTTTAATATGCGCCCATTAAGCAGCGACAAACGATATACAAGTCAACTAAGCAGAGAAAATAAAAACAAAAACTATTGCCTACTTATGTGGGCCGACTGCCAAAATTAGTTGCCAGGGCCAAAAGGCCAGTGGCCAGTGGCCAGCTAGAGGCGCATGTGTCGCTGTCGCTTGTTAACATGCGTTTGGCGCGTGAGCCAAATAAATCAAGGCCAATAGACAAGCGGCCCAGACGCCAGCCCCCCCACCGTCACCCACAACCTCCGTTATTTACAACTACAAGCACAACTGGAATTGCAGCAACAACCACTGCGATTTAGTCAGAATAAAGAGCTGCTGCATAACATTTGCAAAATATGCAAAACAAACTGCAGTTCTTCCCCCGCCACGTCCGGCTGCACAGATTTCAGCTGCCGCCGCACGTAAATTAAGTTGAGCGCCAGCGACACGTGGAAAGCGCAACTGCCACGCTTTGCCGCGCCGCGGGCAGCGCACTCGAGCCTCAGTTGCCGCTGCGAACTTGCCGCAAATGTGGGTTTGTGCCACGCAACGCGTCCAGGCGACAAAAGTGGCGCAGAGCATTGTTTGCGCGACCCTAAAACCCTCTAAAAGGTTAATTCCCACAATTCGAATTCTAACATTCCCAAAAAAATACATACTAAAAACAATCTCGACTATGTTTATCAGTCAAGTCCAATTTAAGCTATTGTGTGGAACAATATAAAAATACCATGTGCCGCATAGTAAGCAGGAAATCCAATACTTTATTTTGCTTGTAGGATTATGCTTAAGGATTAAAAAAATCTTGCATAAATACAAAAAAGTAAAAATATGTGCATGCAATATATAATCATAAGAAATCGAGTATATCTACTACTTGTATTTATTTTTTTATTTTTTAGCACACATATTTTATACAATAAAAAAGTTTAAAATGTAGCGAACTTAACTTTATAATTTAATATCAATATCTCTATATCTCTTTTCACTCAAAAAGTCAACACCTATTGTATCCGTGTATACAAAATGTTGTCAGCTGTAACTTTAATTGTTTAAAAGTTGACGAAGTTACAATCACATGCCTATTGACTTAAACTGTGAGCCGATATTAAGCTATTTGAAGCACTTATTAATCGCACGAATTGCGTATTGCAGAGAGGTAAAAGTATCTCAAGATTCATTTGGCTCACTGGCAACACAAATTAAAGAAATTCACAGCTCAAGTTGAAAGTTCGCAACATTTAAACGAGGAATTACAACAAATTCGCATTGTGGCCTCTTGTTGGGTGTGCATTCGTGTGTGTGTGTGTGTGTGTGTGTGTGTAAGCATACGATTATGTGTGCGTGTGTGCATCTTGAGGGGCACAACTTTTAACTTTAGTACACAACTTACCTCAACTTTTGCTGTTGTAAAAATTTGTCAAGTTTGGGCCCGCGTCCTGCGTCCTGCGTCCTGCGTCGAGTGGTTCAATTTCAGAGTCGACTCTGCTGAAACTTTCTGTTGCAGTTGCAACAAAGTTCGTTGTCGTAATTGATGCACTCAAAGGCGGCGGCATGCAAAAGGATCGAGGTGCCGGGCCCAACTTTGCGTCCAGTCGGAGACGCACGTTTCGCAGGTGATAAACTTCGAAAGGCATTTTAATTGATTTCAGGCAATGGCCAGTTTCAATATTAGACTCCAATGCAGTGTCCGCCCCGAACCTCGAATCGTGACAAAATTGCGATATGTGAGTTTCAATTAAACATTTAGTTAGTTGCGGGGAAGGGCGCCTCGAACTTTTGAATGCCATTGTTGCCGGCAAACGAACAGCAGCAGGCTCAAGCAGCGTGTTGTGGCATTTGGGAGGCACCAGGCAACATGACATGCCAGTGTGCGTGTGTGTGTGTGTGCGCAACTCAAATGCTCAAATTCGAAAAGACAAATGGACGCACGGCCAAGAGGACGGCGTCAGACAGCCGAACAGAGGCCAAATGGGGGCTGGGCGGAAGGCGCATGAATAAATTTCCAAGCAGTTGAAATGTTGAATCGAGCGAGTTTTGCTTTGTTTTGGCGCCTCGGCTTATGCAACATAAAATGATCAGGACATGAAAAGCATGCAGCAGCCGGCAGCTGGCGGCAGTTGCAACATTCGGTGCTGCATGCGGTTTGCGGTGGCATTTTACTTGCTGCATAGTTTGCCAGCAAGCGGACGACTTGCGCTCGAGTTCGAGTTGCGCTGCAAAACCCACAAAAATAAAGCAAAGACGGCGACGACGACGACGACGACGACGACAAAGTATGGCAACAATGCATAACTTTCTGCAGCCCCAGCGCAGCAGGCGCACGTGTGTGTGTGTGTGTGTGTGTGTGTGTGTCTATGCGAAAAATTAGAACCGCAAATCATTTCGAAAACAATGCATATGCCATGTCATATATGAGACAGGCAAATGGCTAAGGACTTGCGCTCCCCTCTCCCCTCTCTCCTAAGCCCTATGCCCTCAACTCCCAGTTCGCAGCGCCCGAAATATTTCTGAACTGCACTTCTCTCTCTCTCTCTCTCTCTCTCTCTATCTCTGTCCCTCTCTCAATCATTACTACTGTGTACTGTGAATGAGTATGACGCAGTCGGTTACGCCCGACTGCAACGTTCAAGCGAATTTGAGATCTCAGTAGCTTTTGAAATGTGAGAAAATAGAGTTGTATTTGGTATATGAATCAAAAGCATTTTACACCTCAACAACAACAGAAAGCGTTGAAAAACAGCTCCCAAAATTAACAACAGAACATTCATTTCCAACGACTAGTCGAACATTTGCTGGCAAAAAGAAAGAAACCAGAAGAAATGGCCAGCCAAAAGGATGAGAATCAGGATCGCCTGTCGCCGAACTTGCCAAAGAGACAGAAACTGCAAGTCGGTCTCTTTGTAAAGGTGGGAAATGATACGGACGTACTCTCAGTCAAGGGCCGAGTCGCCTTTTCAGATCTCCATGGAGACGTTGGCCTGTTGGATGGCGCAATTGTGGATGGCTATCTGTGTTGCCGTCAACGCACATCCCAGCTGGGTCGGCATAAAGTACAACAAAAGTTCTGTTGAAATTCACTTGGTGAAAAAGCGACAGCCGAACTAAAAAACGCTCTTCAAATGTTTAGAATCAGTTTAATGTTATAAGTTGCCATCGATAGAGAAGGAAAGTCACACACGTTGAAAAATCAAATCATTTTATTTCTGAATCAAATGCACACATTCTCTAATCCTGATGAAAAATATAGTGAGGTCGAGTTATATTTCTCTGATGAAAGCTATCAGAGATAGAGCGGTACTCAAGGCGCATTTTATATACCCTCGATTCCGGCAAGCATACGTAATCCCGCCGGAAACCGAATAGTAACGGATCAAGAGCTTTATTTAATTTATTTTATATTAAGATGTTTTTAAACTTGGTAGTGGAGTGCAAAACATAAATGCGATGCAATTTATTTATGAAAAATTATATAAATTTTATTTAAGTGTTCTTAGAGAAACCATAAAAATAAAAAATAATTAAATACAAAATTATAGGTTATAAATGATGGAACTTAGTTTATTTCAATTTATTTCAATTGTTCAATAGAGAGACAGGTGTTATGCAAGACGGGACTAACAATTATAATTAAAATTTTATGTTAATTAAAATTATGAATGAAGGACGAGCCCGTTTCTTTGGAATATGTTTTAAAGTGTTTTTTATAGTATTTATAGAGAGTCAAGGCTTTAAAGGCTTTGAGGACCCCCACCTCCCCTGCCAATCCTGCCATAATTAAGTCAATGACATTTGCAGTTCCCTCTCATAATCGATACAGTTATCGATGCCCCGTCGCCAGAGCTGCCCCACGTGTCACTGACTTGTGAATTCTGAGTGTTCATAATCCTCATTTACAAAGAGGCCCCTTTGGCCCCCGCCCCCTCGCCCCGCGCCCCTTTGCACAGACCGCATTATAGGTATACAAATATGGCACACACACATGCATATGTAAATGGCGGCTCAGCTACACGGCACCACCTCCGGCTCCAGGGCAGACCTCCCCGCTGCCTTGTTTGCAATTTAATATTCATTTTAAAAAAGCCCATTTACATTTGCGCTTTTGTGGCACTTTTGCGTGTGCTTCACCCTTTCATTTTTGTTTTTGTGTTTTTTTCCTCACTGAGTGCTACGACCGGGCGGGCAACACACGGCGTATGCGTAATCTAAGCAAAGCCTCTTGCTTTTGTTGAACTTAATTCAACCGCAAGGCAACCGGCTGCAGTTCATTCCCCAAGTCCAAGCCACAGGCCCCCAACTCCCGCCTCTCCCCCCTCCCCCCCCCTCTCCCGGGCCCCCTGCCGAAATGTGCAGCTGTTGATTTATAGACAGAAATTGGAGTGAACGCAACTCGTCCTTAATGCTGTCGGCTGCTGCCGTTGCCATCGCAACATCCTGCCGCCACCCCACAGGCGCCCCGTTCGCTGCCACTAGGCTGACGTCTGGCCGCAGTGGAGCTACGAGCGCCGGTGGTGTAGTGGCGAGCATGGTTGTATCCCAAGCAGCAGATCCGGGTTCGATTCCCGGCCGGCGCACGGCGTGTGTGCTTATCCCGTAGAAGGACACACAATACTTTTTTCAATTTCAAAATAAGCGCTTGAAAGAATTGGAAAATTCTTCATTTTTCTTTCATTAGCATTTAATTAAAGTCTGATTAAATGCAAGTTAACATTAAGCTTTTTCTCAATTTTAAAATTAGCAATTTGTATACCTTATATACTGGAAATGAAATTGATAGCTGCTGGAATTTGATTCAATTGCTTGGACTCAAAAAATGCACAACAGATTAAATTCAATGTATTATTAAGCTAAATTTTATTTTAAAATTATTAAACGATATAGCTTGTTTTCTGAAAGTAACGCTGATAGTTGATGAAATTTAATTCAATTGTTTGCACTCAATGTAAACTAAAAGAAAAATTGCACATATCTTAATTTCTCCTCAAGGCAAGAGTTAAAATAAAAATAAAAATTACAAACTTACTTAAATTAATGAAAATGACTCTGACCAACATAGAGATTGCTGATGCCATATAGCGATATTTTAAAGGATATTCAAGCAAAGGCTAAACAGCCAATTTAAATTTATTTAATAACAGTTAAAGAGATCAAAAACTCAAACTGTTTTCTGTATACTATGGTATTCGTTTTACGGCATTTTCCAGTGATAATGTAGGCCGAAATGAGCCTCGTCTAGGCCAACTGTAAACGGGGCCAACAATATTTCGAGCTACCCTCGTGATGTAAATAAAATAAACGCATAATCACATTATGCATTCAACCCTCGTTGTGCATATGGCAGCCCTGGAAAGGAGGGGGGGGGGGGCAAGCAGGAATTGGAAGCTGCCACATCCGGCGGCCATTCAACGGGGCGGACAAAGCGGCGACTAGCGGAAACTGGCGAAATCCCGTGCCGGGCCAAACGCGCGTCCTGCGCTGAATGGCGAGTCCTGGCCGCGATGCGAACGAACTCAACTCAACTCAACTCAACTCAACTCAAAAGGCGACCATTCCAAAAGCAAACAACACAAAAGATGAACTGAACTGTGCACGCGTGTATTTAGGCAAAACTAATGAAACCAGCTGGCAGCGAACTCCATCCCCATCTCAATCCCAATCCCCTTTCCCCATTCCCCATTCCCCACTCCCCATTCCCCATTCCCCATTCCACAGCCAGAGCGGAACGGCCATCTCAGGTCCGCTGGCGGCTGTGCTCGCGCCGGAGGCGATGGCCGTAGGTGTGCGCGCAGAGGCGGATCGAGTCCAGGAAGCGGTCCATGCACTGGTTGATGCAGCTCTCCTCCGGCCCGCTTAGGTGATCGCGCGGCCTCGGCACGCACTTCTCGAAGCACTTGCAGGTGATGGTGGCCAGCAGCTCCTGGACGTTGGCCAGTGCGATCTGCTGCTTCAGCTGGCGCATCAGCTCCTTGGACTGCCCATCGGGTTCGCGTTCCATTCCTCTCTGTCTGCCTTGCTCTCTCTCTCGCTCTCACTTAACTGAAATTTGCTTTTTGTGGCTCTGCGCCCTAAAACCGTTTTCGAAACTGTCAACCGAACAACATTCGAAAAAGCGACAAGCCCAGAGCCAACTGTGTGCGTGTTCTCGAACTGGCCTGAGCTGCTCGGCCAGGTCAGGTCTGGCCAGCGCCGGCGCCGGCGTCGGCGCCATCCTGCTGCGCCTGCTCCGCCGTCTGCTGCGTCCGCTCCAGGCTCCTCTTCAGCTCCGATTGCAGCCGGTTGCCGTAGGCCCGCGCCACCAGCCGGTAGGAGTCCATGTAGCGGTCCATGCACATCGAGATGCACCAGCGCTCGCGGCTGTCCAGCGAGCCCTCCGGCTGGTGGACGCACTTCTGGAAGCACTGCGTCGACAGCCGGCTCAGCATCTCCTGCACGGTGGCCAGGGCCGAGGCCTGCTTGAACTGGCTCCGCAGATCGTCCCTGCTGTAGTTGGCCAAATTCTCGATCTTCGGCGCACCTCCGGACAGGTTCACCATTCTCCCTCTTCCAAGTGGGCTCAGCAATATTTCCGTGTGTTTCCCAATTTGAGTTTCTCGATCTCCAATTTCCGTATGTCTAAGCTGAGCTTGGACAGCCGCAGCACGGCCAACTTGGAGCACGCCTTACACTTGGCGACCAAGGTTGTCGATAAATAACTACCAATGGGCGTGCTTGACTACGAGATACCCTGTATTCCATGATCGATGATGAAACCTAATGAAACTGTCGAGACTAACGTATCTGAAATATTATAAATATCGATAACAACAGACGGACGGACAGACGGACGGACAGACGGACAGACAGACGGACAGACGGACATGCCGGAAATGCCTTCTCCTCTGCTCAAAACGATTTTTACGCATTTTTAATGGGTTCAGGGTATAGAAAGTGGAAACAAAAAAACATTGTAAATTTAAATATTAAAATTTTAATTTGAATATTTTTGCAAAGCGTTCTTCAGCACGAGGTGAGAATATAAAATATAAATGCTTTTTATACTAAATATCATATTTAAGTGCTCTTGACTTTTTTGAGCCTTTTAAGTCAACTTCTCTCTTAGAACACATCAAGGATAATTGGCGTCGGGGTGGGGGGCACCTGTCCTAAGCCCGATAGATGCACTCGCAAAGTCCTGTGTACTTAGCTCCAGACTGGCTGCCGACAGCTGCGCACAGGACTTGCCGGACTGTCCGGCTTTAAGCCTACGAAACAGCTAAAAAGCGGCTACTGTCACGTTTTATATTGATATTTAAAAAGGACAACAACAACTAAATGTAACCAGCAGCCAACAACAAATGGCTGAACAAATTTGTGCGCATTTCTCATTTGCCAGCGCCGCTCGCTTCGTACGTGCTAAGAGGGCCAAGGGGTGGGAGGAGGGGGCGGGGAATCTCAGCCACGTACCAATGGAAATGGCATTTGCAACGCCAGAGCCAGCGACACGGCACGGAAATTGCAATTGAGTGCAAATTGTTGGATACGGGGGCTGCTGCTGCTGCTGCTGCTGTGGCCGTGTCCGTGTCCGTGTCCGTGTCCGGGTCCGTGTCCGTAACATCAAAGAACGGACGGTAGCGCAAGGAAGTTTTCAGCTTGAGTGGGTCAACTGATAGAGGCTTTGTTCCACGCCGGCCTTTAACCTCAGCCAATGCCTAAATATTTCATATGTTGCAGCTCGTAACTCTGGCCGAGATTTGGCAGGCTGCCTCGACCGGGGATATTCGCTGCCCACGAAAGGTAAACAAAGCGAGGACCTCACTTCAGGCCACTCCTCGTGGCCTTTAATGCTGGCGACGCGACGTGTCGATTGTCACGTTTGGCGCGATTTTTATCGCGCACAAACCGCTTGGAAGGCAACTTTAAGCCAACTTGAGCACAACTCATATTTAATGCAGCAGAAGACAGCTACAAATATTTATGGCCGAACTAAAACCGGCTTTAAAACCCCAATTTAGTAAATAGCTTAAAAATTGAATTTCATTTTATATTGCTCAAGAATAAGTAATAGCAGAAAATGTAAAAAGTCGGTTTTTATGTTTTTTTTTTTTTTGTTTTGTGTTTGGACTTAATTTGTTGGCCTTAACCGATGGCAAATATTGTCAAACAAGGCAAATCACTTTAATTATGTGTCAGGTCCTTTTCGATTAAAAATAAATTGCATTTCAAAGTGAACAAGGCCTTTGTTGTCAGGTGGCTTTGAATGTTTTAATTGGAATTTAAAACAAAGTCACGCAAATTAAATGAGAATTCAACAATGCTAAATCCCAAAATGCACACAGGACAACAAACACGCATATATGTATCTATATATATATATTTGTTGGGCTTGTGACAGCAGTGTTTTCCATGCAAATGGCCAAGACGCAATTTGGATGTCTCAAAATGGGCATCAAAATTGCACCGACAGGTGAATTGCATAATTCACGCAGGTGAAATGCGAATTGCAATTTATTTGCTATCTCATGACATTGGCTTTCGTTTGATTTATAATTATATTTCAGTTCAAATTAACGCTCAAACGAACCAAATTAACGAAAACCTTAATTTAAATTAAAATTCCTTTTTTTAGCCACATAATAAATATAATATAATTGAAGGTTACAAAAAAAAGTATATCAATAGCAGATGCATCCATCAGATACATAATGTTTTCAGTGGCATTTTTTGCCACCATTTGCAAAGTCTCAAAAAACATAAATATATTCACCACCGAGTATTAGCCCTATAGGGTATACGATATTGTTTGGCGTGTTTGTTTATGCAGCAATAACTGTAAATGACAAACAAATGCACGCCGTAAATGCGTTGATTAAAATCAGAACAAAACTGCACAGAAGAGCCACTGAAAATGAACCGAACTGAGCCGGAGCTGAGCTGAACTGAACCGGAATTGGGGCGGGGTGAGGGGGGACGGGCTGAAAGCAAACATGGCCAGCACAGCAGGGATGGGCATTCATGCTGTCGAAGCGACTCGGACACGTGCAGTGCGTCACTTATGCGGGCTCACAAATACACAAACAGGCACACACACGCACACACACAGCCACACACGAGTGCTCAGGTAAATAAGCTGCACTTTAAAGCACACAAACAACAACAGCGGCAACGGACCAGAAACCCAAACTCCAAGTGTGGCCAAATGCCATCAGGCATAGGCTTGGTCTGCAAACCAACTGTATCTGTGTTTATCTGCCTGCCTGTGTGTGTGTGTGTTTGTGTGTTGGCTGCTTGTCCGACTGCCTGTAAATGTCACGGACAGGCACACATAGAAAAATATTTTAATAACTACTCGTACTCCATTTGCCGACCAAATGTTTTCATTAGCCGACAAAAAGAGCAGCGGCCAGCAAAAGCTGGTCAGCTAAGCAAGCAGCGTGCACGAGCGAGACAGGGCGACTGGGAGACAGGGAGAGAGAGGGGGGGATAATAACAATCGATTGTGTGCAGAAAGTGTTTGTGGCACTTTATGCCCCGCACTCCGGAGCCCGGACTCAAACAAACAAGCCATATTTATTCCCATGAATTACTTGAATCTTCAACATAAACTGCAATGACACTTGTTTATCTTGGAAAAAATGCCATGAGAAGCACAAGTGCAACAATCAAATATTTGTCAACTTGACGCTAAAAAAAGCAAATGAAATTTAACGTGAAATTTAACATGATTATTGATTTTATTTTATTTTTTGTTCTCTTATTTATTTATTGTTAAATATAGGAATAAGCCGTAAATACCCGGAAGATAAGTTTGTGTGCATTTGAAGAAGAAACAAAAATGAATAACACATTTTTTCTATATTATTTAAAATGCTAATGAGAACAAATAAAAATAATATTGTGTCTATACATACGTGGGCCACTGTCACCAGCAATCTTGCAAGTAGTTTTAATGGTGCTCAATTATTAAATCGAATTGCTTTTTTCCCAATTATGAAATGATGAAAATGATTTCCACGGCGAGCACTTTATGAAAGAGCAGGAAAATCGCTTTGAAGGATCGACTTGAAGTTACTTTGCCAGCTGGTTAAACAGACAATCCCAGCTGCAGTTCGCCCCATCGTCATCATCATCGTCATCATCGTCATCGTCCTCTCCATTATCCTCATCATGAAGCGGGAGGCAGTCCAAACATTGTTATTATTTTTAAAAGCGATTTTCGCGTCCTACACGCAGCTGTGCTCGTTAAAAGCACAAACAAATGCCGGGGACAGAGCTCGCTGCCAGGATGCCGGGATCTGGATCGGGAGAGCTCCCAGCCTCATCCCGGCCGCACACATGAACACGGACAGCAGTTAGCCCGCGATGTAAGTCATTTATTGGAAATCCACTGCAATGGGCGGGTCTCGTTGGGGCCAAATTCGAAGGGGGTGGGGGAGGGGGGGGCGAATGGGTGGGAGGCGCGGCTGGGGTGCGGTTGCCGCCCAAGTATGACAAACAATAGCCAAATGGCTTTTTCCGACAACAACAATTTTTCAATATGCTCCAACCAAAATGACCAAAAGAGTTGGCGGCCAGAACGATGCGGAAAATGTGTTGCTCATGAGGGTGGGGCAGGGGGGCAGGGGGGGGGTTCAACAATACGTTGCTGTTGTCGTTGTTGTTTTATCGTTGTTGTTGTACTCGTTATTGTTTTTATTATTCCGCATTGTGCGCGACGCCGACGCCGACACCGACGTCGACGTCGCTGCCGGCCAAGGCTAAGAACTTTCGTTGGTCGATTGTCGCTGCCATTAAGTGTGCATAAATGTGACAACAACAACAACAACAACAATAACGAGAACAAGGCACAAACAAAGCTGGGCCTCGATCCTGTCCAGCCCGCTGGATGTTTATCTATCCCCCCCCTCCCCCTCCCCCCTTTCCTTCAGCTTCAGCTGCTGCCCTTTAAATAAAAATTGTCTGAAAATAAATTTTAATTTGTGACATTGGCCTGCGAATGGACGCAACTGCAACTGCAACGGCCAATGGGTATCGGAATGGGAATGGAAATGAAAATGGGATTGATGTCAATGGTATGCACACGTACACACACACACACACACACACACACACACACATTTTAACGATAACGCTATTGTGACACATTTGAATATTGCGTCTCGTCTGAAATGAGTGGCATTTGTTATTCGATTTCCATTTCGGTTCGATTCGATTCGATTCGATTCGACTCGATTCGATTCGATTTAATGGCCTCAACTGCCACAACCAAATTGTCAGTGTGTAAAACTTGTTAAAAGCGTTAAATGCATTCACTGCGTCACGTACAACGTATTTCATTAACTCCTGCGTTACGTAACTTACTTACGTTATACATGACGGCACTTGAATATGACGTATTCACCTTAAATAATTGTGAAGCTTCTCATACAATTTAAGGTATCTGGAAATTATCTGGAAACGATAAAAAGTACGTATCTGTAATTGTATTTCTATTTTGTTTATTTCAAATCAATTTTAAAAACCACATTGAATACACATGGAGAAAAATAAATATTTTGAAAACATAAATGATGAAAAAGGTAAATACAATGGAATAGAAATTGATGCCTTGGAGATTTACAGCGCTGAATGGGTTATAAAAGCAATATTTTTTGATTGAAAACGAAAAATGATAGCTTTAACAAATGTTTTCATTTATTTGTAATGCGTTAAATGTACTGGGAATATTCGGCCCAGGGGCTAACTTGAAACATTTTACAAATTTCGTGCACACTTCGCTGAATTCAATAGACAGAGAGAGAGAGAGAGAGGGGGGGGGAAGAGGTAGAGGAAGTGAGAATAGGAGAGGGGAAGGGCCCAACTGAAACACATTGCATGCATAAGTGCAGTTTGCATTTATGATGCACATTCATTCGTATGTAAATCAAATAAATTCACTATTATATTCCATTATGTGGACCCGGGGGCGATTCGGGGCGGGGGGCGGGGCACAATTGCACTTTGCATTTTGCGTGCCAAACACAACGGGCCGAGTTAAAGCCACCGAAGACGGCAACTTGGACGCACACGAATGTCGGGGAACTCAAGAAAAAGCACATTAAACATAATCATGGCCACATAAATATCCCAGTAGTTCGTCCCGGCCGGGAAGCGTTATTGATATTTGATTAAAGGGCAACAAGCAGGGGCGCACGCAGGGGGGCTCCATCATTTAGCAGTTTAATATCGAGTATATCGATTGGCGATATTGTTGAAAATTGACATTGTTTGATTTCCGCCCCCCTTTATCAAAATGCTGCGGACGCCCCTGGCAAAGGCAGCAGCCAAAGTTTGCCTGGCAAACAACATGCAGTTCTGGCCAGGCAAATGTGCACGGTTGCACACACCCAAACACACACTCGCACACCCTCGCACACCCACAAAGTGCACACTTCGCCGCACTGATGAATCAATAAAGGGCCTTGCACCTCATTACAATCAATAAGTGCGCAGGGAATAGTTAGGAACCTTGGACACCTGAAAAGCACACGTGAATAATAAATTATTTTTAATGTCCCCAGGCTTAAATTGATATTGTTATTCCTGGGGCTTCTTCTTGCACTCTAAGCTTACTTTGAAAATTATAGTTTATCGCTGTGTAAATAAATATATTCAGTTCTTCATAAGATATGTCAAAGCGCAAAGTTTATTTTTTATAAAATCAGAAAATATTACGGAAATAGCAAAGAAGTTTTAATTAAGTTTTAAATGAATTTTTTAAATATTTCATTGGTAATAAATATCAAATAAAATAAAATAACCTTATTTGAAGACCTTCACATAAATCATATAAAACTTTAATTAAGTAAATCAAGTTAGTCAGAAATGAAATTAAATTAAATATAATAGACATGTTTAGGGAAAGCTAACTATTAAGCTTTTACTCGATTCTAGAAAATCCGATTCAATAATCTGAACATTAATTGGAAATCTCAAAGTCAAGCAGAGATTAATAGCGAATATTAAATTTTGACTACATATTGTATTCCAGCATAAACTGCCTCAACGCTCACCAGTCTGCAACTGGATATGTGTCCTTCGATGTATCTGCAAAAGTATCTGTATCTGTATCTGTATCTGTGTGCAGCCCGCAGGCATTTACATGTGTGAGTCCAGTGCAGGCGAATCCTTTGGAAAGTGCTCGTAAATAAAATTTGCCGCCGTCAAGCACCACGATGACGAGCTGACGATGTCCTTATAAATACCATAAAGAAATTGTTGTCGTTATCCTCGCCCCAACAACGCTGCAGATTCGACAGCCAGCAATCGTCGTCGGCAGCCGCAGAAATGCCAGCGGCGGGCAACTGGGCGGGCAGGAAGCCCTACGAAATGTTATTTATTTGAATTGTGTAATAAATTTAACCAAAAGTGCACAGGACATGCACGAACTGTAGCAGGCAGACATCCTTCCGATGTGTCCTTTGGGTCAATTCAAATTGGACTTTCTACTCCCATTTCGCTATCTATCAGACAGTCTGGCATATGACTGCACCCGACATTCTTCTCAATTACCTCATCTTTGGCACCCTAAACACAATTTTATATTCCAGTTTCCCGACAATATAGAATAATACAATTGTATATTTAGAAATGGCTAAAAACAAATAAAGATATGCAACTAAAATACTAGGCGTAATTATGTAAAAATTGCAAAATTTCATTGCATACTTCCAGGCGGGAAAAGGGAAGGACGTGTGGGGACAGCTGGAAAGAGCATGCATATTTCTTGACCTGATTCTTACACATTTTGCAAAAATGTGGCGCTGTAGGTTCACCAGGACTATACCCTTAGTATGAATACCCAGGATATGGAGGTCAGCTAGGAACCAACGGTTTGATTTTAAGCTCTTCAACCCCCCTTAATTTGGCCATTTGCGGGACAGTTTGAATGTTTTTTGGCCAATGAATATGAATGCTGGACGTGTTACTTAAAACATTTTAAAAGGCTATATCTCGGCCATATAAAATCCGATCGATAGATGCGATATCCATTTAAAATTGCCATTCTAAAATTGTTGTCAAATTTGGTAAAAATTTAGAATGGAAATTTTGGATTGGCAATCGATAGTCCCGATCTGTACGACTGTAAAAAGGTATATAATTTAAACATAGGATGTTTCTGCCCGAAATATACGCATTTTAATTATGACAAATATTTTAAATGACTATATCTAGGCCGTATAGTACCCGATCTCGGAAAGATATAGCTGCATAGAACAGATTGCCATTCAAAATTTTGGATTTTGAAATTTTCGTGATTTTGGCAAAAAATCATTTTTGGCAATTTTGGTCAAAATTTAGAATTGGGATTTTGGGATGCCAATCAATAGTCCCGATCCGTACGAGCTTAAAAAGCTATATCTTTCCAAAATCGAACACTTTTTACTCAAGATATGCGAGTTTGACTCTTTGTAATGGACTTTAAATGCCCACATCTCGACCAGATTGAGGTCTATCCCGGACAGATATACCTCTTTCGACTCGTATAAGTCTATAGTTTCAATCCCCATTCAAAAAATGTGATGCAACCCCTTATCATTTTTGCCACTTTTGGTCAAAACTTAGAATGGGAATTTTGGAATTCCTGAGCCATAACGATTCCAAAAAGGTATATGATTCAAATATATGACCTTTTTTGCATGAGATATAATTTTGTAAATGACTATACCTCAGATGTAGTTCGCGAAAGATCGACAAAAAGCGCAGGAAAATTCTTCATTTGCGAAGCGAGCGAAGCAAACGACCTAATTATGCACTCAAAATCATTTGGGTTTAGGATGGCTTTAATGGAGAGCCATATATAGTATCCCCATTCTCTTGACAATGTTGACAGCTGCGTTCGAGGCGGTCCTAATCCTCGAGCTGATCGGTCATTTGGCCCTATGCTGCTCCGAGTGCTCAAGTCTTCACAATTTATGTCAGCCAAGCGACACGGACTCATGCACTCACGAGCAACAGGGGCAACAGGGGCAACAGGGGCAACAGAAACAACTGAAACAAGCGAGAAAACACTTAGCTAAACCGAATGTCCTTTCGCGTTTCCCTGCTGCTGTTGGCTCCTAACTCTCAGGTTGACAAAACGGAAACGGGTCCTTTGAGCATCGACGCTTTGACTTCGGCTCGCACGGCAAGTGGCAAGTGGCAAGTGGCAAGCGGCAAGTGGCAAGCGGCAAGTGGCAAGTGACAAGCGCACGTATGCAGCAGGACAGCTGTGTGTGTGTGTGTGTGGGTGTGGGGGTGTGGGGTGTGTGTGATGAAGGGGCTTGTAGTGTATGCCACCGCTGGGACGCTTCGGCATGGTTCTTGTGGGCTTTGGGCTCTTGGCTTTGTACCGAAATTTCCCATCGATTTGATTTATATGCAAAATATTTAAATTTTATTGCCAGTTTGCATATGGCCCATGTGCCTGGGCTTAAGTGAGATCGATAGTTGTAGCTCTGTTTAAAAGGCAATACACACACACACACACACACAAAGACAACTATCAAGGCAGCTGAGCCAAAGTGTTGGACATGCCCATAAATTATGCACTTTTTGGCTATCGAAATCGAAATTCAAGCGCAGAGCCCGAGCCGGAGAAAGTGCTGCCCAGCCCCGTGTACACCTGTGTGTTACTGTTGTTTATGTTCCTTGTGTTGTTCATATCGTTTATGGTGTCATTGGCTGACTGGAAATTGAGCTGCCTTCACACGTGTCTCACTTCTGTTTTGCCCTCAGAAAGTTCCAAAAAATGTTGTTTAAACACTTAATGCCCACTCACGTTAACCAGGAACTCTTTTTCTCATTCAATAAATGATCACAGAATAATAAAATGTTATTTTAAGGCTTGAAAAAGTTGTGGGATACTCGCACGCCCCTCGGTTGGCTTCCAGCTGCCATTTAATGGATGAAGTGGAACATTGATGATGTCGAGTCGGGCACAAGGATCAGCGGCAACGCCCGCTAAAGCGATGGAAATGGGATGCCGTTTGGTCCTGTGCCAAGTGGTTCAGCGGAGTGGCTTGTTCAACTTTTTGGATGCGAAATCGCTGGCTCCAACTTTGCTCATTTTTCATTAGCCGAACGCCCCCAAGTGGGCGTGTCGGAATTATGCTGATTGTTGATTGTCGGCCAAGGAAATAATTAAGCGCAGCAGCAGCAACAAACCCGGAACTTGCGACGACAATCTTGCCACTTGGCGCACATTCAAAATTTGCATGCGGCAACAAAAAGCGTCAGCCAAATTGTCAACAGCAATGCATCCTGGTGTTACAGTTAAGCTGGCTCCGTTCTGCTTTTTGCCAGGGCCTGGTCCTGTGCCTCGTCCTGGTCTTGCTTTTTGGTCTTAATCTAATTAGCAAGCTACTCGACCAAGTTTTGATTTACATTTCTCGGCTCGATAGCAGCGAGTTTGTTGCACAAATTAGTCCTTGTTTTTGTCGGCGCATCCTTCAAGCCGGCACCAAAAGTCGCTGCAGAATAAATGTAATATCTTTCTCAATGCAGTTAAGTAAACATCCGTGACGTAACTGCATATTTCGAGTTTAAAAATGCAAATGTATCTATAGGATGCCCAAAACTAGCCTAGCGATCCAAGAGTAGGTAAGAGATACCAAAGTATCTAGATACAAAGGTTAGTGTTAGTGTGTACCTATAAGATTTTCTATCTTATACAAAGGAATCAAATCAGCTCTCAGATACAAAAGTATCTCGTAGATGTCTATAAGAAACACAAGAAACTAATATTAAAAAATAATATATAATATATAATGTACAAAGTACCTAGGAATTACAAAATAATGTATTCTATATAAGTATCTGTTAAAATGCAAATAAAAACTTAAAATATCAGATTTAATAATATTTGTTGTGCTTCTGTTGCAGCATCAAATAATTTTAGCAATCAAAAATAAGTTGGCCAAGT
The DNA here is from genome assembly GCA_035047465.1 of Drosophila sordidula. Lineage (NCBI taxonomy): Eukaryota > Metazoa > Arthropoda > Insecta > Diptera > Drosophilidae > Drosophila > Drosophila sordidula. The sequence continues at coordinate 164,589 of JAWNPQ010000163.1, forward strand.
GCATTTCTGCCCTGGTTAAGCTACATATTTATATATTAAATAGCGCACTTGAAACCAATCACCATTTAATTGGCTAGCTTTCAAATGACGACCCCTCATTCAGAGCCTGAAAATAGATTTATTTTCAATCGTCGATTTCAATAGATCCATAATGGATAGCAAAATGTTAAACGCAGCTCCATCGACACATCATAAACCGGTAGCCTCGACTACGTCGAGCAAAATGTTGCAGCTTGTGGGTGTCATGAAAGCCATGAGAGCGCAATTCGAATCGCAGTTCGAATTTCAGTTTGGTGAACGTCAACTAATTTCCGCACAATCGACGCCAAATCCAAACGACAAAACAGCGCCTGAAATTAAATCGATCAATGGCACGTTGCATGGAAGGGACTGGAATCGCCCGCCCCCGAAAGCCTCAGCAGGGGGCGGGGTAGTCAGCATTATTACGGCTGGATGACATTTTATCGCATTTCATTAGCAGTCAGAGGCAACGAATCCAATTCCATTTTACAATTCGTCGCACTTCATTTGCAAATTTGCGAGTGCGACGCGATTTGCGAGCATTTCAATAAAACGTTGATTTCCTTTTGTGAGCGCCACCTTTTGTCGCCTTTTCCCAATCGCAGAGTTCATCGGGTCAGGCCAGGCCCGGCCAGCCCGGCGAGGCAGCGTCGCATGCCAAGTTGACAGTTGACCTCAGTACACCTCCTCCTCCTCCTCCTCCAGCTCCAGCTCCAGCTCCACGCCCGAGGCGCCATGTTGGGCTCTGGCTCCCCAACGGCCATTGTCAGCGCACACCTCTCAAATCCTAATAGCTTTTTATTTATTTATAACAAATTCAGTTGGCCCAAAAGTGCTTCTCATTTGTTTACGTTTCGCAGATGGCGCAAATATTTGCCAACTTATTGCGTATAACGGTACTCGGCCGTGCCAAGCCGCAGGACTTTTCGGCTTTTCATTCAGCATAAATTAAAAAGCCAGATGATGTGGACCCGCCTTGAAAATTGCGTATACGCCCCGTCATGAAAAACAAACATTTAAGACCACCCAAAAGTAATTCAAGCATTTCGCATCGATCGAGAAATGCATCAATGGACAGTTCCAATTAATTAAATGCAGCTCGTTGCGAGACTTTGCAGCGGAAGGCAAAATGATAAGAGCACAAACAAATGATAAGAAATGTGCAGAGCAGGGGAAAACAATCAACTTATAACCTGCCAAAAAGACAGCAGCAGGCAAAGTTGAGGCCGAAGAGGAACAATGAAAATGCGCTTTCCACCAACCGGCTGGCAGCTAAATAAACAGAAACGGGACGAAGAGCTGCAACTTTTTCGAGTCCTTAAATTAGAAGCCCAACTCGGGCGAACTATATAATATAGTTCGCACGGTTCATGTTTCCTTCATGCGTAAAATGTAATACAATATTTAAATAAGCCATATTGCGAGGACTGCCAGTTATGTATCTGGCCAAGAAACTTTGCGCTCTTGACTCCAAAAAGGCATTTAGACAGTAGAAGAAAAAGGGAATTGTGAACAGATAATTTAAATGAAATTTAAAATATTTTTACCAGCCATCGGCCAAGAGAAACACTGGCCTGCGATTCGAACCCACTCTAAAATTCAAATATTTATCCGTGTTTTATTAAATCCCGTAAAATGCACAAAGTTGATGCAACTGAATCTCAAATTGGATTACAAATATTTTTAAGGCAAATTAATTCGATTAAAATGCAAAAACGGGAGCACTGCAGTATTTAAGGGCATAATGCAATTTAAAGTCGCTGGCAACTGTGACTGGATTTCAAGAGTTCAGTTTTGAGAGCTGCCAAAAATAAAAAATAGCCCGCCTGGCACAAGTAAATCAATGGAATGCCATTAATATGCGTGGCATTCGCAAAAAAAAAAAAGAGAAAAGAAGAGGGAAAAAGGGGCGAGGGGGAAGGGGGACGCAAGCTGCGGCCCCGAACCCAAACACATGGACTTGAGTCGTAGCGCGGGGGGAGGGGGGCGGGGCCAAAACAGCTGGTGCCGTACAAAGCGCACCCACACACACCCACACACACACACGCGCGCAAGTGGCCAGCTAGGTGTAAGTCAAACTTGCGCCGAGTGGCAGCCAAAAAAAAAAAAAATATATAGTATATATATATTTAAAAAGGGAAAAAAAAAACTGCTGAGGCGCCTTGCAACGATGGAGTTATCCTGGATCCTGGCTGCGGGTCGGTGCCGGGCCCGGCTCCGGTATGCCCAAAAATCGTGTAGCGGCATTTTATGCGTAAATGCAAATTAAATTTTCACTAAAGAAAAACAAAACGAAAAGAAACGAAACGAAGCCGGGCACAAATCAAGTCCGTAGAAAATGGTATGCCGTAGTAAGGGGCGGGGCGGACCGGGGCGGGATGGTTAAAAAAAGCGAAAACTCAACTGAGGTTGAGTTGTTTTTACTTATGTTTTTGGGATGTTTTTGAGGTTGGGCCACGTTCTGCTGCTGCTTCTTCTTTATCATGTTCATCGCATTCGTGTTGTTTTTATTTTATTATTGCTTAAATTTACGCCAAGAGCAATAAAATATTTTAATGGTCACATAAAATGCTGCAGCATTTGAAAATAAAATCATGAGCACAGGACTTACGGCCGGGCAAAGGGGCACGCGACTTGAGACGCGGGGGGGCGGGGGGCGGGGGGCTGGGGGCTGGGGGCGCCGCGCAACAACAAATCTGAAACGTGTTTCGGTTTGCTTTGTAGTGCTTGCCGGAAATTGTTGTTATTGTTGTTCTCTGTTTGCTTTTTATGGCTTTGATAGCCAAGCGAAAACAATTTGCGAAATGAAAACGCGCGCGTTTTACACGCGTTTATTTGCGATGCGTCGCAGCGAAATGCAGCGTCCGGCCCAACACGGACATCAGCAACAACAATTTGCCAGCCGGGCACTTTAACGATTCAACGATTTAACAATTTAACAATTTAAGCGCAACAAACATTTATTTAGCCGATCGACAACAATGGGATGCAATTAAAAAGTTTTTACAAGAAATTCAATCAACTCGAACGGGCGACCAAATTGCGCCAAAGCCCAGTACCCCCCCCCCCTCCCCACCCTTCCCCCTGCCGTCAGCTGGCGCATTCTGGCGTTGCCCGCCCCTGTCACGGCACCTTGTAAACACTGAGCCAATTAAACGCTCATTAAGTGCGCATTCAGCGTGCGGAGGGGGGCGGAATGGTAACGAGGACGAGGGCGAGCGCAAGGACGAGCCGTCGCACTGTCTCGAGTTAATTTTAAAGCACGGCTTCCGGCGTGCCCAGGTGAAGAGCTGCTGGGTAAATAACACCAGCAGCAGCAGCAGCAGCAACAACGTTTAACAAAAACAACAAACGTTCCAAGTATTTCTCATTTTTTATGCTGCGTCAAATTCTTTGTTTTATACGAGGAGGCGCCTCCATTACGTGCACGGCCTCAATTGGGGCACGGCCCGCGGCCTTAAGTGGGCGGGGCAGCCAGGCGCGCCCATTCCTTGGCCTTGTCCCGAGCAACTGCAAACATATGAGCCGGAAATGGAAATCGATGGGACAACGAGGCTACGTCCGGCGTCCCCTTGACCCCACGCCTGACCCGACCCGACCCGGGCCGACCTAGCCCCAAACGATGCTGCATGCTAAATGGGCTTAAATTCTGCTTAAAACCAAAATATTTAAGCGCAATTTAAAATCTTTTCGAGATACCCTGTATTGCCAAAAGGCAATTTGTAAAGGCTAAGCCTCTTCAAATACCTATTTTCCATGTTGCCAAAGGAATTAAGGAAAATGCCATGAAGTTCTTTTTGGCCAATTTTGATGAGTGAATGGCTTGAAAATTGATTCAAATTTGCATTTGCTTAAAAAGTATTTAAATCTGATTTACTTGCTGCAGAATATTCAATTTCATTAATAGTTTTATTTGTTTCCTTTTTTTTAATAAGTGGAAAACTTTTTTTGGATTTGTCTTTAAACTTAACATTCTATAATGTGGTGTATATATAACAAACAATTTCTGATATTTTATTTTATGTTTATTATATAGTTTAAGTGTATCGCGACGATTAATTAAATTAAATTAAAAAAATAATCATTTAAGCTAAAAATATTAAAGAACGACATTTAAGCCCGAATCCTTGAATAAATTAATTGAACTAATTAATTGTTTCGATATAAAGTTAGATATAAACGAAAAAGTTTTTTATACAAAAGCGCATTTTCCGACCAATGTTGACAATATTTTGCAGATATATACTTATGCTGACAAAGAATATATATACATATATACTTACAAACGTTTCCAAAATGATAATACACAAATTTTACTCCAGCTTGAATTATTTACCACTGTGCAGGTTTCAATAGAGCTTGAAGACGAAGTGGGGCGGAGCCAGGAGCCAGGTGGGGCAGAGTTGGGGAGCGTTCTTCTGCGACTTCTTGGCAACCTGCTCCTTGGATGCCTGGGCTGACTTACATGCTCCGGCGGATAGCCATGCGTGTGCAGAGTAGAACAGTAGCTGCGCACTGTGACTGCCCCCCTCAGCCCCAGCCTGCCCCGGCGGCCGCTTTCCGCTGATTTTGTCAATTTCACCCAACGCGCTTTGACTTTGAAATAAAAAATGCTGCCGCGGCAGAAATCCGCGCGATGTCTCCGTCAAATGTGTCAGCAATGTGAGCATATTTGCCTGCCACGCCCACACCCAGGCCCAGCCTCTTGGAACATGGCAACTGCTGCCAGGAGACGAACGACGGCAGGCCCGGGAGCACGTGGCAGGCGGAGAAGAATGCGACTTCGATTTCAATTGCAGCAAATGCAACTCGAGAGCGCTGTCGTCGCGGGGCAGGAGCCGGGGAATCCCCCGGCCACTTAGCAGCTTACCTTAAGCGGACCCTGTTGTCGTTGGTGCCCGACAGACGCCGTCTTCCAGCCCTAATTAGGGCGACTGTCATAAAGGCGAGAGCCGGGAACCGAGCAAACAACGAGCCCGGACGCTGCCGAATGACATCGTTAGTCTTAAGACACTTTGGATAAATGCTCATTGATTTGTCTTCTCCTTTTTCTTTCTTAATATTAAATGTAATCCACTTAACGAGCGAATGAAGCTCAATTCAATTTTCAACTGAATTTTATTATTTTTGGCATACTTTATTTTATTTTTATTCTTTGTAATTGATATAAATAATATTGAAAGCTGCTCCCTTTTCAATCAGAAATATTTGTTTGATTTCTCTTTCTCTAAAATATATATGTAAATAATAAATATAGAACATAAAATATATTTAGCTTTTCTCGATTTGCGATTTGATATTATTGCGATTTTAATTAATATTTGAATAGAAATTCATCATATTATAAATATTAGGCTCCTTGTCTGAGGCCTCAAATTGGCTGAAACTGTTGCGTTTTAATATATGCTAATTATTGAGTGTAAATTAGCTCTGAGTCAAAAAGAGGCCGGAGGAGCGAGGATTTCGCAAGCTAGTCAAATATCTCAAGGGGGAAGGGGCCGGGGGGGGGGGTCAGGAGCTGGGGGCCAGGGCGTGTGTAATGGCGACAAACAGTGGGCGTGATGATTAATAGGCCAAGGATCTGAATGTGGAGCGAAGGCCGCAAATTGATGTTGATTACAATTCATCATTAAAATGCAAATAGGCCGAAAGCAAATCGAGAGGAGGCAAACAAGGGGGCTAGGGTTCAGCCGGATAAGCGGTCCGGGTTATCGGCTGGAGCCTAAACAAACAACCTGCCACAAATTTCATTTGATGGCACGCAGAATCAATGCCTCCTTGGCCCCTTGACAATGGAGAGCCGTCGACGGGCTTTCAACGCCAATTTGTTTACATGTCCCCGGCGGAGTCCGCCGGTCGCCCGTTCGCCCGTTCGCCCGACTGTCCGCCGGGCTCCGCTGATGGCGTTATTTATTGTTATCAGACACTCGAGCACATAAAACATTTTATCACTTGCCAAAGCGCTGCTTCGAACGATTCAGCAGGGTAAAAAAAAAAAATGATTATGCCTTATGTCAGAAGCCGGCGACACGACCGGAGCCGGGCGGAACCGGGCGGGGGCCACTGCAGGGCAAGACCTGGCCAGGCGACCGGGCGAAACTTCATCACTCAATGCACAAAGTGTTGAATGCGGCGAGGCGAAAGTTGAAGTTGAACGGAAACGGATATAACGCGTGGTTGCCGTCAGCCTGTTCCTTCTGCATCCGCTCCTGATCCCGCTCCCGCTGCTTATCCCTTTCCCCGGCCTGGCTGCAGCTCGTCTATCTTTAAGTAATTTGTGTGCCCTGTGCCGGACAGCCGGAAACGAGCATTGTGCAAAGGCAAACGGACGATGGCTAGCCGGAAAAAAAATCACATTTATGTCCAACAGTTTTTTTTGCTGCCAAGTTTTCTTTTGCTTGCTTTTTTAACTTAACCAAGCGCTCACTTTGCAATGATTAATTAAGCCCGAAGCGCACGCCTAATGGCCAGACTGCCCAATGTTTAATATCAGCCCCCCGCCCCCCCATTGGCCCACCAGGCCATTGACCTTGGCCGGTCTTTGTGCCTGGATTTTGGTCTAATTGGTAATGGGCCACTTATGAGAACGAAAGATTAATACCCAGCAGCAGGCGCTGAGCTTCAGTGAAAGTTTGGGCTTTGGTCAAGGTCGGTGTATTAGGGTAATTGTGTTGCATTTGACGATTACGTATACGTATTAGGGGTACTCGGAAAGATATGTGGGTAGCTTATATAAAAAGAAGTCACGGAGAGGTTGCTTTTAAAAACTAAACAACTAAATTAAAATAAACCTACTAATTCCAATTCGATAATAATTTCGTTCATAATTTGTTTTTATATTTTTTTTTATTTGGTTAGGAACTGGATCTTTAAAATCATTTCGGTTCGTCTGCTCCATCGAGTGCTTAAGAATCTTCCAATCCTCCTTCAGATACTGCATCCTTGTGCAGCCTTGAAATGTCCTCTACTTGTTCGTTGTCAACTCCCTCTAAATTCTGTCGGACAGTTGTCGTGGTTAATTTTGCTTTTGTTGTGGGATAAGCTGCTCGGGCAGCTGCTTAAAAACCACTTTAGCCTGCATAATTGATAAGCGTCTAATCGAAGTGAACAAGAGGTGTATATATATATACAGTATATATATATATATATTTATATATTCTATGAAGATTACCTTTAGTTTGTTACCGCAGCTAATCTGAGAACTTTCTGCGTTTCGGCCAGACTGCAATTTGTAAGCTTGTGTGCGTGTGTGTGTGTGTGTGTGTGTGTCTTGAATGGCCGCAGTCGCCGCGGGCAGCGGGCGGCGGGCAGCGACTGCGGCAGCAAGCGGCCAACAATTAACTTTGTTTTTCGCTTACATTTTCACGCCATTTTGAAATTTACTTTACAGTTGCAGCGTCGAGTGTTGCCCTTGTTGTTGTTGTTGCTGTTTTTCTCGTTGTTGTTGCGCTCGCTCCTTGGGTTTTCAGCTGCTTTTATGTATTTGCCATTTGCTGTGGCGCCCTCTGGCGTCGAGTTGCTTTTTGTTTGTTTCTAGCTGTTGCCAGCGCCGTGCAGAGAGGGGAGAGGGGCGGGGGAGGGGGCGCGAGTGGGGCGGGGCCAAGAGGCAGCCGCTGGGCTTCGCACCTTTATGGACTTCTTCATCAACGCGCCTGGCTCCGAACTTTGGCGCAAGGCGAAACGAAGTTAGCGCCAAGCGAAACGCCCCTCCCCCCACGCCCCTCGGCTGGGGGCATGGCAGCGCTGGAACTAATTGAGTTATTTGCGCAGCTTAGCTGCAAATTAAGCCAAGACATATATCGCCCTGCCACCCCTTGGATCCCTTGGATCCCCTGCCTCCCCAGACTCCCCTACCCCCCTACTTTCTTAAATCCATTCGAATACATCAATCGAACTGCACTCTTAACCAACAGAGAGCTATTTTCGATACCAGAACGAAGCTGGTTTCTGATTCTTATATAATATAATACACTTTTTTGGTTGGTTCAAGGTCTAAATAACTTTTTGTGTTATTTATTTACTGAATACAAAGCTAGCTTCAAATTAAAATTAAGCCTTACAATTAAAATTTCAAAGTACTTGAGAAGGCTTTTTAAATTTCTACTGGTGGTTATATTTTGGGGGAAGCAGGATCTGGGCTATATATTTTATTTGTTATTTCTCTTACATAATTTCGAATTTGTTGCCTTTTCTAATGCATCTTCTTCTTCTGTGCGATAACCTGTGCGGATGCGAATTTGATTTGAGGGCTAAAAAGCTGCTTTTCGGGTTCTTAAAATCGAAACTTGCTGACTATAAATAGTGCAGTTATTTGTTAAACGAAATGTGAAATGTTTCGAGTATATATGTAAAAATATATACATATGTACAGTTGCGGCAAAAAAAATAGCACTGCGTCATATAAAATTCTTTGATGCAATACATCTTTTGTTTTTTTTTGTAATTGGTTTAATAATTTTGTTGTACAGTATAGGCTTACATGTGATCTCTCTGAGAGTAATGTGTTTATGCTCAATTTGCTAACGGTTTTTTCTGTATAAGGCATCTCAGCAAACGAAGTGCAAAACAGAGCGGCAAAAAAATCGCACTGATAACGGATTTTTTGAGATTCCGAGGAACAGACTGCAGGTGTTCGGCGACATGATGATTGTTGTTGTGTCTGCGGACAGTAAATGCGTCGTATTGCAAAGTCGAGTCGCCACACTATCATTAAGTTAAAAAAAATTATTAATTATGGGTCGTGGAAAGCATTGTAGTGACGAAAAGAGGAAAACCATTAAAAAGCTTATCGAGGAAGGCAACACCTACGCTCAGGTGGGGCAAATCGTCGGTGGCTCCAATAAAATGATTAGTAATGCGTTAAATTATAAAAATAAACGAGAAACACGCGGTAGAAAAGCGAGAACAGCGAGTGCAAGAAGGCCCCCTTTAAGCCGGCTACTGAGCTAAAGAAGGAGCTTAACATATCGGCTTGCATTAAGACAGTTCGGAATCGCTTAAAAGATTATAAATTAAGTGCCCGTAGTCCGAGAAAAGTTCCACTTTTGAATGCGAAGCATGTGGCAAAAAGAATAGAGTTTGCCAAAGAGCACCTGAATTGGCCGGCAGAAAAGTGGAGAAACATCCTATGGTCGGAGGAAAGCGAAATCGTGCTATTTGGAGGAAGAGGATCTCGATCCTATGTACGACGACCCCCCAATTCGGAATACCGCCCGAGTTTCACCTGCAAGATCATAAAACACGGTGGAACGAGTATCATGGTTTGGGCATGCTTTTCTTATTACGGAGTGGGTCCAATACATTGGATAAAAGGTATTATGGATCAACATGTCTATTGCGATATTTTGCAAACAGTGATGCTGCCTTATGCGGAATACGAAATGCCGTTGTTGTGGGTCTTCCAACAGGATAACGACCCTAAACATACCAGCAAGAAAGCGCGTAAGTGGTTTCAAGACAGATCCCTTCACCTAATGGATTGGCCTGCTCAGTCTCCAGACTTAAACCCGATAGAGAATCTTTGGTCTGATGTAAAAAAATATGTTTCCAATGCAAAACCAAGGAATAATCAGGAGCTCTGGGCTATCGTTCAAGAATCATGGAGCAATATTCCACGGGAAAGATGCCAAAATTTGGTCAATTCTATGCCGAGACGTTGTGCTGCTGTCATTGCTGCCAAAGGTTTTACAACCAAATATTAATACACTATATCGATAAAGAATACAAATGAATACAAATATTCCAGAACTTCCCGTTTTTTTTCTTTTTTTTTTTCGTTTTCTTAAGTTATTTTTGAAATAGTGCTATTTTTGTTGCCGCCTAAAATGTTCAACGTTCACATTCTTAATGTAAATATTTCAATTTCATGTTATTATCGACGACACTTGCATTGTATTTCGATAAATTAGAGCCTAAAGTAAAAATAAAAGCCTTAAACAAGTTAAATATATGAATAGTTATACAACAAATGATCAATAAAGAAAAATGTATGTCATGGTGCTATTTTTTTGCCGCAGCTGTATTTACTGGGCTGTTGGATATGTGAGAAAGGTGGACTCGTTAAAGTTCCTATAAAATGCTGTTAGCACAAGTAACTATCTATAAAACTGGTCTTGCCAAAGCTCCGTTTTCTTGAAACACAAACCAACAAAGATTACATAAAAATGACAACTTAACCGAAATGTGGTCGCGTCTATTGGTTTGTCCAGGACTGTAGTATCTCCTGGCCGCGAGCCGAGTTCGCACGCGCCCCAAACAACAAAAAATTGCCTGCGACAGTCACGGCAAAAGTATGTGCCTTGGTTTATTCAACAGTACGAAATGTGAGCAAAACAAATGGATGAGACGCAGTTGGGTGTGGCGACAGTAGGTGGGTGATGTCAGCTGGGAGCTATGAGGTCGATGAGGAGGACTTGGAGCCGGACGCGGGCAGGATGCCGCCCAGCGTGCGGATGAGCTGGAGGAGGTGGGCGCGCTTGCCGCGCACCTCCTGGACGGAGACGAGCAGCGTGCTGGTCGCGTAGCCGCAGCGGGCGACGTAGTCGGCCATGTTGTCGGTCATGCACATCAGGTGGACGCCGGACTCGTGGCCCTTGTCGTTGGCCTGCTGCAGGCAGCGGCCGAGGGTGAACGTGTAATCGTTGGCGGCCAGCGCGGGCCGCAGGCAGTCGTAGATGCGCTGGGCCAGGCTCTGGTGGCGATTGTCCTCGGAGTCGAAGTAGTAGAATCTGCGGTCCGGCCGCGCCACGAGCAGCAGCGACCAGTGCGCTCCGTCCGAGAGCGGCACGAAGACGAACCGCTTGCCGGCCAGCTGCAGCTCCCGCGCCAGACGTCGCCGCTCCCGCATCTCCGCCTGCCCCATGCTGAACGCGACCGCGGGCGCCAGGAAGTGCAGGTCCGGCTCCGTCTTGTAGCGCCGGCTCTGCAAGTAGGCGTAGTAGAAGCCGATCAGCCGCTCGTTGATCGCGTGGGCGCCCTGCAGCAGCTGCACGTCCGCGTGCCGCAGCGACATCTCCTGGAAGCGCAGCGAGACGACGGCCGCGCCCCCATCCCCCTGGCTGCCCAGCGACTCCGCGTCGCTCCTGGCCTGCGCCGCCAGCAGCCGGTGCGTCGGCGTCGGCCCCGGCGCCGCCGTCTGGCCCCTGACCGGCTTCTTGACTCCGTTCTTCATCTTGGACATCTTTCGGCCGTCTACTCTCCTCGCTCGGAGTGTGTGTGGGAGGAGTGTATATGTGTGTGTGAGTTCGAATGTGGCCCAGGCCTGATCGGAGACCTTCTCAATAGTGTCGAACTCAGCGGCTACTGCCCGGCCATTTGATCCAGCATCGTCGAGCGCGTAGTCGTAGCCTACTCTAGATCTGATGCTGTACTGGGGATATACACTCGAGTGTATCCGTGTCAGAAAAGGGGCGTGGCAAATCGATTTAGTCGATATATCGCGCTCAGCGGTAGGGCCAGATACATCAGATACATCATCTCAAGAGACTCAAAATGGACTTTACTAGATTGTAAAGGCCAGAATCATAATATGAACTGAAGGGATATCTCCGCACAGGTTGAAACGGATGCAATTTGGCAAATCGGTTTATTATATAATATTCGTATTTGATTGTTCTTGCTCAGTTGAGTATCGCGATACTCTCGTAGAACTCAATAACGCTCAGGGGAAAGTTGTCGTTCATGAGACCCGCGGGCACCGCCTCCGGCATTTGGCAGCCCTCCCAAAGGACCAGAAACCAAACGTCGTCCTTGAATATGAAGGCGTCGTTGATTTTGATCAGATGACGTCCCCGCTCCCAGCCATATATCACCTTGCCATTGCTATTCATGTGCACAGCCACTTGGGGTCCCTCCATTACAAATGCTACGATATTTACCTAATTTGCCCGATTCGTGTGGATCAACGATGCGGATTCAAAATGCACGTGCGGCCGTTAAATTAACTTACTTTTTTCGAGTCAGCTCCGAATGTTGTCGACAACTGAAAATATTCTGGTGAAGTAACTTTCGCTTCAGTAGGCAAGCAAAAGTTGTTGTCAGCGCCTGCTTTATCCTGGGGCTTGACTCTTCTTTTTCTTACTCTATCCCAAACCCTGCCCCAAAAAAGGAATAACAAAAAAAAAAGTTAAAAATTAGCAAACCTGTATATAAATATATAAAATAATTGATGTATATCAAATATTTTCAAAGCAAGTATTAAATGTCCTTTGTTATCACTTTAATTATATATTTATTGCTTATCAATTTAGGCAATTGCATCAACATATCAATATATTTAATTAAAACTTTAATTTGTTTGGCTTTTCATAATTCGAGCGGAAGTACAAACAAATAATTGCATAATAATTAAAATAATTTATTAGAAACTTTTTCATTTAATAACATTAAACGACGAATGGCGCATGTTAACAACCAAACAATTTCACCGTTGTTTATTTACATTCGCCCATGTTAACTGTTTTGATAGAGCCCCTCACTGTATACCCTGTGCATTCAAATTATTTATTTTTTTATCAAAATCGTTCAGGAAATACGTTTTACATAAGGCCCTAAGCAGACGAAGTTATGGATTATATGAATTATGTTATTGGCTTTAAACGATGATTTAAAGCAAATCATAGGTATTTATAACCAGCAATAATAATAATTATTATATTAATATTTATAATAAAATGGCTTTGGATTGGTGCATTTGATGAAAAAGAGCATCAATTGCTTTCCGTTATGAATATTTTTTCATCCGTCTGTTTATTTACAGCCACAGTCAATTGTTGAAGTTTTTTCAATTGTAATGTAAACGAGTGGGAGTCGCCCAGCCGAGAGTGATCGACTGGGAGACACCCTGTAGTCAAAGTGTCTCTTTATTTGCATTTGTGGTTGTATTTGTTGTGATTGTAGATTAGATAAACTATAAAAAAAATAGAAAAAAAAACGTTTATTACTTAAATAAATCGTACACCTCGAAAGTACCCTTTTTGGGAATATAAAAAGTTACGGGGTATGAAAACAACAATACCATGAACAAACGTCCCGTTACGCACATTCATTTCCATTTACAAACAGCGGTACACACCCACACACACACACACACATGCACACACTCCGGCCATGTTAATTACGTTACGAGTCCAGTTCCCGGCAAAAATTGTACGAACATTTTTAATTATGTTGATTTTTCGCTGATTTAATTTCAGGCGCTTCTTTCACCTGGCACATTCAGTTTTTTCCAAACCAAATAGAATTTAATTTAATCCTTTGAAAAAATAATTTAGGTGTTACGGCGCCACCATGAACCACCACCACCACCACCCCCCCCCCTCTCCCTCCCCCTCGCAGTTGGCAAAGTCCTTTGGCACTGGATTTGTTTCATGCTATTGCCCGGCAACTAACCCGACGCCCTATCCTGGTCCCGTTATCATTACCGTTTTGGACCTACAATGGAATAGCAAAACTTAAAAAGCTTCCATTCAAACACCACACACACACACACACACACACATACTTCCCCTCACACACAGCCAGCGTAGAGAAATGAGGTTGGGTCTCCAGTTCGGGGACTTTTCATAGCACGTTTTAGTTAATGTTACACCATTTGGTATAATTACATTTTCTATAGAACAGTCCTCGCATCTTTGGCGCTTTAAACAGCTTAATTAAATATGAAAGGCTCAGTATAAAAAGTTTTTGCTTCAACGGTTTACTTTACTCGCTTTTTTTTGGTTTTTTTTTAGAGAATAGAAAAGAACGAAATTTTCTGTTTGTGTAATTATTTTTTTCTCAATATACCCAGAACTAGATATTAAAATATTCAGGGTTTATTTTCGTAGAAAAACTTCGCTGTCTAATAGGCTAGATTAGATTAGATTATATTAGATCGACGTATTTATCAAGAATAGAAAATTAATTGAATATGAATAACGGTTTCCGATCGCGGTTTATTTGGGAAGAATATGAGGTAGTTAAAAAAGATAAATATTCGGGAAACTTGTGATCTCCGAGATATGCAGACACTTGGCTTAAAATTATTTATAAAAGATATTAAGAAAGTGTATCTTTATCTTGAATGTGCACGCTTTTCTTTTAGGTAAAAATTAAATATTGAAGATATAAGGAAAATGTACCTTTATCGTTAAATGTGTTAATGTGTGCGGCATGGAAGAATTTGTGGTAGTTATAAAAAAAATTTGTGATTTCCTACATATGCTCATAAAAACTTGGCTGAAAATTATAAATTATGGATATTGGGAGCACTTACCTTTTCACCCAATTGCAATGAGAGGACCCGGCATCAAAAAGATTAAGTTTGGCAAGATATTACACAAAAGTTGTTCGCTTTATTCATTAACAGTTAACTGTTTTACATAGTTGTTATACAAAACTCTAAAACATTATGATATAAGGGCTTCAATTGCATTCAGCCCGCTGACTAAACTGGATGGTTTTATATTTATAGAAACAGATAGCATTAAATATTGAAATAAATTGAAGGTATTCAACTAGATACGCTATGAATAAGTACTCGTGAGTAGCTCAAACGGAGGCTGAAACGCTTGCATTGCACTCGCCGGCGCTAGTTAAAGACGTTTGTACATAAGATTTGATAAGTACCTTACCTTACCTTAATGTAAGTCGCATTTATACACATTGATTAAAGCTCTAAATTTGTCTAAACGCAACGCCCGTGTGGGGAAGCCCTAATCCGAACCCGTACAAACCTGGAAACCTAACCAAAACAATTACCGTAAACTTATCACCGGAACGGAGCGTCCTATCTTATCACAAATAACTTCTCTAATTAAGTAAGCAATCGCAAAGGACACGTAAAACATAAATTTAAAAAAAAAAAAGAAGTGAATATTCAAAAGATATATATATATATATGTTGATTTTAGGCTTAGGTCGTCGTCTCCTCGTAGCTGCAGTGGACGTAGCCCGTCTCGAGGGAGCCGCTGACTGCCGCCGACTTGGCGGGCAGATCGGAGGCGCCATTCGAGGCCGCCTCGCAGTTGTCGAGGATGCGCTCGAAGACCGCCTCGAAGCGACACCGGCTGATGGCGAAGTGGGCCGGCAGCTCCAGGCTGGCGGCCATCACGCGGACTGCGTCGAAGAGCTCGGCGAGCGTCGGCTGCTTGCCGCCCGGATCGGAGCTGTTGGCCTGCCGCACCTTGACCAGAAAGCGGAGGCTGTGCGCATAGTGCTGCAGCTCGCTGGCGCCGGGCAGCCGCTGGGGCAGCATCTTGGCGAGGGCCTCCTGTTGAATCGGGGCGCAGAAGCAGCTGATGGCGTAGTAGCCGCCGTGCTGGGCCTTCAGCTGTGCGGCGCTGTTGCTGGCCACGATCTGGCCGTCCCTGAGGACGGCGACGCGCTGGCACAGGTGCTCGATCTCCGATATCGAGTGCGAGGTGAGCAGCACGGCCCGACGCGCCGCCAGCAGCTGCTCGATGGTCCGGTAGACAAACGAACGCGTCACCGGATCCATGTCGCTCGTCGGCTCGTCCATCAGCACCGTGGGCGTGTAGCCGCAGCAGCTGATGGCCACCGTCAGCTTGCGCCGATTGCCGCCGCTCAGCCGCTTCACCTGCACGTCCCGATAGCTGCGCAGCTCGTACGTGTCCAGTATGCGCTCCAGGAGTCCGTCCAGCTGGCGAATTCCGCGCAGCTGCCCGTAGAGCAGGATGCACTCCCGCACCGTCAGCAGCGGATCCAGGGGGTTGCTCTGCGGGCAGTACGAGATGCCGGGCTGTGCGAAGCGAAAGGGTTATTAATGGAGTCCAAGTACAAGTTCAAATCCTCGGTCAATGTTCTCAAAAACCGAATTTAATTATTATTAGTTTTCATGTTTTCAGTGGAACTTCATGTCTACATTTTTGCCAGAAAAGTTGCGATTTGGATTTTGGATTCAAAAATTGTAAAACAAAAATTGTCTCTAACAACGGTCAATCTAGAGGTTAATCCACGAAGAAAATGGTCAAATTTTTATCAATTTTGGCATGATTTTTGACAGAAAAATCAACCCCCTCAGAATCACTTTTAAAGTTGAGTTTTATACTAATTTCGGTACTCGCACTCGATTAAAAATAAAAACTCGCGATTCTGAATAACAAAATATTTTTTTTTTTCAAAATAAATAAGGGGGCAGTAAAGGATTTTTTTCGGAAAAAAATCCATAGAAATGTATTTTCGAAACGAATTTTATTTAAATGCAGAATTCATCTTGATGTCAAACCATGATCAATATGGCAAACATCATGAAAATCGGTTCAGTTTCAAATCTTACAAGTTCCTGTATTCAGGAAATTTGCGTGCTTAAATTTTAGTCAAAATTGGCATGATTTTGTACAGAAAAATCAATTCCCGATCGGGCTACAAAGAGGCCAAAAAGCTAAAGTATTAAATATGAGAAGCTGATCTGCCTGACATGAAATCGGATCCTTATTTATTACGGCCAGAGGGTTAAACCGAGCAGAATCGGGACTTACGTGCTCAAAGTAGATGTGGCCCACGTCGGGCAGCAGCTGGCGCGTGAGTATCTTGAAGATGGTGGACTTGCCCGCGCCGTTCTTGCCGAGCAGGCCGAAGCACTCGCCGCGCTGGACGCCGAAGTGGACCTGGCGCACGGCGTAGCGTCCGCGGCGGTAGGCCAGCCAGACGTTCTCGACGCGGAGCGCCTCGCCGGCGCTGACGCAGCTCTTGTAGATGCTGTCGATGTGGACGAGCTTCAGCTGGCCCAGCTTGCGCAGCTCGCTGCGGTACTGGCAGTCCAGCAGGCCGGCCGCCTGCTGCCACAGCTGGCTGAGCAGGTGGCACTCGATCAGCAGGTTGAGCACCAGACAGACCACGCCCACCACGGCCAGGGCGGCGAGGTGGCGCTGCAGCAGGTCGCTGGCGAGCGGCTGCCTGTAGGAGTCGATGTCGTAGCGCTGGAACACCACCGAGACCATATAGTTCTTGCACAGCTCCAGCAGGCCGTCGCCCAGCGCGTGCTGGGGGAAGACCAGGAACGCCGTGTTCAGCCCGTGCCGCCAGCGGTCCCAGGCGGCGCCGTCGCCCACCACGCCCAGGATGAGCACGACACCCATGGTGAGCAGCGGTATGATGATGTTCGCGCAGAAGATCGAGACGATCGCAATGCTCGAGTCGCTGAAGATCTTCTCCGCCACATGGACGGCGGGTACGCAGGCGAAGCTGTGGATTAGCAGTGGAATAAGAGTGGAAGCGTACTTAGAACAACGAATGGAAATCAAAATAGTAGATGACAATAAAGGTGAAAGGTTGGAGTGGAACAAAATTGGCATGGTTGCGAAGAAGACAAGAAGTTCAAGTGGAAAATATGCGTGGATCGAGAGCGGAAGAAAATAAAATGGGGTGCTGTGGTAGAAATAGCAGGCGACAACATTACGGATTAGAAGTGGAATAAGAGTGGAATTAGAATAGCAAATTTAAGCGAAATGAAAACAGTAGCTGAAAATAAAGATGAAATTGCAGAGGAACTAAATTGAAAAGGTTGCGAAAAAGAATTTCAACTGGAACAATATAAGTGAATTAAGAGCGGGTTTAAAGTGAAAACAGAAAGGATATGAAGAAGAATTTTGGAGAATTTTAAGCTGTAGTAGAAATTACTTAAAAAATCAAATGGAATACAAGTGGAAGCGATAAGGAATTTGAAAGAAAGCATTTTATAAGTTAGGCAAGGAGTAAGGAAAATAGGAATCGAATGAAAATGGAAGTGAAATTTAAGCCTAAAAGTACGTTGCAACCGGCAGTAACCGACTGCGCAATACCTATACTTATTAGTGAGCTGAAATGTTTGGCTCGATCTTAGAGGGAATCACATTTGCCAAATAATAATATATCGAGAGTACATATAGTGGAATAAGAGTGGAAAAGTAGAAAATGTGGAAGAGTGTAAGGTGGAATCGAAGTGACATAATAATAAATGGAAGTCGGGAACTACCTGAACATGAGGGACAAGACCACGATGCCCGCCAGCTGCTGGCGGGCGACGAAGACGGGCATGTTGAAGACGAGCACGATGGCGAGGCAGACGACCAGGGCCAGCGCCATGATGAGGTAGTCCCAGAGGAAGGCCACCAGCCAGTAGGTGGCCGCGCTGACGCCGCTCAGCCGCTGCTGGAGCTTCTCGCCGTTGATGCGCTCGTTGACCAGGTAAACGGCGCCGGCGGCGACGACCAGCCCGAACGCGATCAGCAGGATGAACACCATGCAGGAGTCGCCGGCCTGGCGCAGCACCGAGCTGGTGCTCAGCTCGGCGTAGCCCAGCTTCCAGGGCTCGTTGATCGCGGCGATCGCGTAGCCGGAGCTGTTGAGCGCGTCGCGCAGCAGCTCCGTGTTGAGGTCGTTCAGCCAGGCGACCATCGCATGGTAGCCCTTGTTGTTGTACCAGACGGTGACCCCGGTGCCATTGAGGCCGTAGCCGCCGTAGCGCCGGCCCCGGTACGCGTCGAGGCTGTTCAGCACCCAGTCGAAGGCCACCCGGGAGCTGTCGAACTCGGTGCACTCGAAGTCCGTGTCGCAGCTGGCCCGCAGGCGGTCGTAGAGCGGCGCCGTGGAGCGCGTGAGACGCTCGCGGGCCAGCGGCTGGGCGCTGTGCGGATAGAGGGCGCGGCTGAGGGGCAGCGCCGTGTCGAAGTCGTCGTCCAGGCGGTAGCTGACGAACCACATGGCGCACAGCTCGAACAGCGCCGGCAGCAGGAGCACGTAGAGCAGCAGGCGATAGTTGCGCATCAGGTGGCGCCGCCGCTTGCCCCACAGCAGCCCGAACTGCGTCCAGAAGCCCGGCGGCTGTTCGGCGACATCCTCGGCGCCGGTCACAATGCTGGCGGCGGACGCCGCCTGGACGGGGCGCGACTCCTCGCCGCGGTTCAGCTGCTCGAACTCCTGCTCGAGGCTGCCGCTGCTGTTCAGCGCCAGATCGCTGATGACGCCGGCCGCCTCCTGGGCCTGCAGCTGCTCGAGAAACTCAACCGCGCCCGGCGACAGATTCTGCGCATAGCTGGCGCTGATCCGCAGACTCTGCGGCTGCCCGCCGGCCAGCACCTGGCTGTCGGCCAGCAGCTGCTGCGCCTGCTGCACGATCGCCGCGGAGGCGGTCGCCTCCACGCAGCGCATCTCCACGCTGTAGTCCGAGGTGCAGAGCCGCTGCAGCGAGTCCCGGCTGTGCTGGGCAACGATGCGGCCCTGCGGCGGGAGAAGCGAACGGATAAGTGCTGAGCTCTTCAAGCGGTGACGTCACGCGCTAAACCGACTATCTGCACCTATCAAGCGAGGGGGCGCCCGACTCTACTCCCTTCTTACGTTTCGACCCCCTAGGTACGAACACATAATCAATGTCAAGGCTCTAGCTGGGATAGTCTCCGAGATGTGCGAAGAAAACCAAGTCTTAATTCGATTTTTATCGATACTAATGAAACGGGGCAGGATATCAAAAAACAATTATGTGCCTGTTCTGCATATGGCTTGGGAGAATTTATAGTCGAAAAGTTGAGGTCTCTAGCTTTTGTATTTTCCGAGATCGGACAGATCCTGACCAAGAATATTATTATAAAACTAGGGTATACAGGCTATAAAAGCGGATAAAACTCAACTTTTTATACTCGCTTAGGAAGCTAAACACTCGATATTTGCGTTCAGATTTGTGAGCAGTATTCGGAGAGAGCCAATTTGGCAGAGAGTTTCCCCCTGTTGACCCCGCAGGATGCTAATCGATGCTGTGACGTCACACTCCCCGAAATGAAGACCGGAGACAGTTCCGGGGCAAACTCACGTGGCGCATGGTGAAGAGGGCGTCGCTGAGGTACTTGGCCTCGTCGAGGAAGTGGGTGGCGAAGATGACGGCGCGTCCTTGGCGCAGCTGCTCGATCAGCTGCCAGATGTCCTTGCGCGCCTTGGCGTCGACGCCGTTGCAGGGCTCGTCGAGAATGACGACGCTCGGCGAGGCGATGAAGGCGATGGCGACGCAGAGACGCCGCTTGTAGCCGCCGGAGAGCTGGCAGGCGAGGTAGTCCTCGTGCTTGCCAAAGTTGAGGCTCTGCAGAGTGCGGCGCACCTCCTGGCCGGCGGTCGGGTGCTCGCCGTGCTCGCCGGAGCTGAGCTTGAGCTGCGCGTACAGCTGGAGGTGCTCGGCCGCGGTCAGCCGGGGTATGAGTATGTTGTCCTGCCAGCAGACGCCCACGTTGTGCTCGCCGGCGAGCAGCACCTGGCCGGTCGTCTGCACCGTCTGCCCGGTGAGCAGCTTGATCAGCGTGCTCTTGCCGGCCCCGTTGCGGCCGAGCAGGCAGCTGACCTGGTTGCGCGCAAAGTCCAGGCTGAGGTTCGAGATCGCGTACTTGTTGCCGTACATCTTGGTCACGCTGCTCAGCGAGGCGCCCAGCTTGGCGTCCAGCTGGGCGCGCGTCACCCGCACGAAGCTGTAGTTATCTGGAACGAGGCCCCCGATTAGGATGCCGACCGAGACTAGGAGGTCCGTTGGACTCACTGGGCCGGTAGCGCTGATAGCCGTAGCCAATGGCCGCGTACAGAAGCAGATCGAGCAGAAACATGAGGAGGGCCAGGGCGCAGTCGCTGCCGGCGGGCCCCAGGCGAACGAGATGGGCCGGCCCGAGGCCCTGCTCCTGCAGTTCCATGCGCATCAGTTCGCTCCAGCCCTTGGCGAAGGCCGTCGTGAACGAGAGATCGACGAGGAAGCCCTCCAGCAGGTTGAGCTTCGCGTCGAAGAGCAGCACGATGATGTACGGACAGAGGGTGATGAAGAAGAGCAGCGCCGCGGCGACAGCGCCAATGTTGGCCGATATGAAGAAGTTGGAGCACATGTAGCTGCGAGGGATTTCGAGAGCGGGAGTCACGCTTGTTCACCGAATTTCCGCTAGCGCGCACTCACCAGAAGGAGATCAGACAGGCGCCAAAGGCCAGGCAGTAGAACATCATGAAGAACCAGTTGGTGTAGGCCAGAATGCCGCCGGCGTAGAGCACGGCGCTGACCAGCAGGAAGATGACGCACAGCTCCGCGAAGCTGATCAGGATCCAGGCGATCAGCTCGGAGTGGGCATGCAGGCCCATGGAGCGCATCAGCTGAAAGACGAAAAGTGCGTGCGTTAAGGACCCCACCCGAGGAAACTCAAAGGAATTCCAGTTTGGCTGAGACCCACCATGCTGTTGCGGCTCTCGCGCATCCAGATGCGCTCCCGCACGCAGATGGCCACGGCCACGACCAGGGCCAGGCAGAAGGACACTTGGACGGCCTGGGCCAGGTAGATGCCGCGCTTGAAGCTGCAAGAATGGGGGCCGTATGAGAGTCTGGTCGGGGCCTAGCCCCGTCGCGTTTGGGCTTGACTTACTCGTCGCTGACATAGGCGGGATAGGGGAACTGTTTGGTGTAGAACTGCATGCTATCCACGGCGAACTTCATGCCCGTCGACTCGTCGTTGCCGCCGCCGAAGCTGTTCAGCAGATCGAGGAGTCCCTGCCGCTTGACGCGACCGCTGCCGACCTCCCGACCCTTCGGCGCCGCCACCTCGCCATTGGCCAGGAACATAAAGTCCGGGTTAATCGTGGACAGCGTGCTGGTCTCCTCCGGCTGAGTCGTAGTCGTCTCCTCCTGCTGTTCCCCGTCGAGCGTCGTTGTCTCCGGCTCGGCCAGCTCCAAGTCGTCCTCCTCGTTGAATAGATCGTCCTCGTCGTCCGCGCGCTGCAAACTGATGACGGGTCGCGAGGGCTCCTCGGAGTCGAGCTCCTCGACGGGGCCCAGCTGCTGGCGCTTGTGCTTGATGATGCCCAGGTCGACCATCTGCTTGAGCTGGACGAAGCCGCGATGGTACTTGAGGTCCACCAGCATGCTGGCCGCCGGGCCCGGGAACCAGAACCGGTTCTTGTTCTCGACCGTCGGCTGCGTGTTGTCCGTGTCCATGTGCAGCTTGTAGGTGACCCGCTCGCCCGCGACGCTCTCGAAGTTGAGGGCGGCGAGGAAGAGACGCTGCTGGTTCAGCTCGTAGGCGCGATGCTGCAGCTGCTCGGCGGTGGCCACCGGCTCGAACCGGTCGACGGAGAGGCACTCGAGCAGATCGCTGATCGTCGTGAGGATCTCGTGGATGAGCTTGTTGCTGCGCACGTAGTTGAGGATGCGCTCGATCTCGCCGATGTCGAAGTCGCTGCCGACCAGACTCTTCACCAGCGGCGAGCGCGCCAGCTTCAGCAGATTGTCGAAGGCATCCTGGAAGGTGGCGTTCGTCCGCAGCTTGGTGAGCACGGAGGCGGCGGCGCTCGACAGCCTCTTCAGCCGGTCCAGCTCCTCGAACGTGCCGTTCGTCTGCAAGAGGCAACAGTTAGCAGCGGGTTCGAAGATCGATTCAACTCAGCGGCTGGTCCTTACAAACTTGACGATGCTGTCGGTGTCCGCACTGGGCGGCGTGTAGAGGATCCTGCCCTGGATAATGGGCTTGATAAAGTTCCAGGTGAGCTTGCCCTGATTCGTCGAGGTGACATCCAGGTACAAGCGCTTGCAATACTTGGCTGGAATCGAAAGAGCACTTGAAATAAGAACTAATACCAAGAACTAGACGTACTTGGCATCGCCTTCAGCTCGTCGTCGTTGACCTCGCTGAAGTCCTCGGAGTAGAGTATATCGTTGACCAGGGGTATGCTCTCCGTGCTGGGGAACGGATGACCGCACAGCAGGACGCCGAACTTAACGAACGTCTCGCGACCTGCAAGGGAGGGGAAGGATCCGCTCGGGCTGTGAGCACAGTTGCAAGCGGCTGCCGGGCTGCCAACTTACTTGAAAACAGTTTGGTGATGTCGAAACTGTAGTTCATCAGCCGCTCGATTTCGGGTACCAGCGAAACGATTTCGCTTATGTTGCCTGGGATGGATCAATGGCGTTAGGGTGGCACGGTCTGCCGGGTCGCGGCGACTACTCACTGCGAATGAGATCCAGGTGATTGCTGGTGACCAGGGTGGTCACGGCGCTCACGAAGTTCGCCTTCTCGGGCAGCTCGATGACCGCGTTGTAGAGCCGATCGTCGGTGACGAACACGTTGACCACATCGATCACGGAATGCAAGCTGCAAGGAGGGAGATCAGCAAGGCCGGTGCACCAGATCAGAGCTGCTAGACTTACGGTGCCGCCTGCCACTTGGAGTACTCCTCGTAGGGATCGGTGCTGAGGCACTTGTTCTCGATGCTGCAGATGTAGGAGAAGGCGCTGGGCACCACCTGGTTCTTGGTGGGCAGCAGGCGCGTGGGGAACTGGCACGCGTCCACCTGCTCGGAGCCGTACTTCAGACGGATTAGGTAGAGCAGCATGAAGGTCAGCACCGGCCAGGCGAACAGGGTCAGCGTGAGGCCCTTCTGGCGCCAGCGCACAAGCACGTCCTTGCGCAGCAGCGCCCTAACCTCGCTCGTCCTGAAGGACATCCTGCGCGATCGATTCGCGAACTCCTCTTCAGGCTCTTGGGCAGTTGCTCTCTGTTGACGTTATGGCCCGTTATGCTCAGTGGCACATCTTCTAGCCGCTTTCGCTAACGCTCTGCAATTGGTATGAAAACGTCCTTATCTTATGGCCAAAATACACATTCGGACCCACGCCTGCAAAGAAAGCATTTTACAAATCTCAGGTTTATACACCGAATTCTCTTTTTACACGACTTTCAAAATATTTGCTTATTATTGCAGCCTTGGCTCTGATGTTGCTGACGACGAGGATGCTCCTGTCTCAAATGCAAGGTCCTGATCTTGCAACGAATTTCGCTATTCATCTTCCATACAGGGGACTATATAATGATTTACCACGAAATCCTACACAAACTTTAATAACGAAGGAAGAAAAACTTGTACAAAATATTTCTTTTTTGTTTTTATTTCATTAAATGAGTTGAAATGTTTAATCAAGGAAAATAAATTCTCTAGTTGTTTTATCTTAGGTCTGGAACCAACCTGTATATATAATTATGTATATATCTTGTCCTTACATTAATTTTTGGGGAACGAATCTGTCGTGCAAAAACAGAATTAGCTGTATATGTTAATTAGCCCTAGCCTGTATCTGAGACAGCTCAGATCACCTACGCGGACTTGATTATAATTAGCCGATTAAGAATCTTTTACTCATTGGATAATTGTCCTGTGCTTGCCAAAATTGAATTGGCTCACCCTTTAATTATAGTAAAATAAAACTAGATCTATGCTCGGATGCTTCACATCAGCCTGTGTTCATTAGGAAGGATTTGTCGACATCGTCGCTAGCTTCCCCGACACATCCGCTTTTAGCCGCTTCTGGCCGGCTTACAGCTCGGCTTGCATTTTTAATATGCGCTGGGCGCCACACGTCCCAAAGACTTTAAGGGGCCCCCTGCCCCCCGCCCCCCACACCATCGAGAGCTTCTACTGCGCATGTTTCTATAAGTTATTCGCACTTGTTGACATTGCATCTAGGTGGCAATCGCAGCGTGTTTAATGGTGGTCAATTACAGGGCTTTGACTCATTGATCAGAGATCTTGTACGCAATTACAAATATTTAGAATCGCACGGCAGCGAACAAATTAAGCCCACATTTGTATTCTCTCCACATGTCAATCAATCGGGGAAAACAAGAAAGAATCGTAACAGTTAGATTTCAAATTATTTGCTTTCAAATTCCTATTGATTTATTATTGATTTATTATTATAGAAAGAAAACAAAACAATTCGAGCAAGTAAGAAAGTTGCAGTCATCAATCAAGGATACCCCAACTTTGCCTGAAGCAGATATCTACAAGTGTTTATCCCAAGTTTCCAGTCTCTAGCCTCGATATACTCGCTTGGCTTTGTGAACGAGTGTAAAAATAAATAAAATATAAAACATTAAAAGCCTAAAACAATTATAGAAATTTGTAATAACGTCAACGTCATTTTAATTACTAATCTAATATGTGGTGTTATTAACACCTACAAATTGGAGGGTGTTAGTAGAAATATATACTTAAATGTAAAACTGTTCTAAACAATTTACAAAATATTCGGTAAACGTGAAAGAACTGTATTCTGCTTTTATTCTATACAAATCATATAGAAAACATACTATTTACTGGGATATAATTTTAAATATAAATAACCTTTGGAACTTGGAATAATTGAAAATAATTTGCATATAGGAACAAAAACAATTAAGAACGTCGCAAAATTGGCTGACAAATTTGAGATTTGAGGTATTAGCGTAACCCGTTCCGTATATGGAATAGAAAAAGTCGAAATGGAATACGGCTTTCTCATTGAAATGCTAAAGATCACAGTAGCTCGCAGTTAGGCAGCCGCTTATCAGATTCGAGCAGTACCAGAACAATGCGAAACTGTTGGGATCGACGGCTTTAGTAGGTCTCGTTATGAGCGAAAACAAAAACCTGTTAGGGCTTCCCGTTGTATTTGTATGCAAAGCTCGACTTGTGACTTTTGATTCCAACTGGTTAGGTGTTTTTTATTTCTTTTTTTTTGCTTGCCTTTTGTCTTGCGAAGTTTCGATTCATTTGCCATCCTTTGACAGGGACTTTGACAGCCGCTGATCGTCAGGTCCAAAGTTCAGTCAGGCCCATGACTGCGACTGTCAAGTTATCTTCTGGCCAAAACTATTTGGCTTTTCTGGCTGTTAGTTGTGCTTTTAATTGCCGGCTGTTGATCAGTAGGCAACAATCACGTTAACTCAAACAGAATTGAAGCTTTTCTCGTCGTGTGAAATATTGCACATACTCGTGCATCAAGTTTCTGTGTCATTGTCATTTCCTTGGCTTATTGTCGGTATTACAGCTGTGTTGCGGGTAAAATTATTGACCTTTCAATTGCTGGCTGGAAAACTGGCAAGGTGATTAGCGATCTGACTAACTATTTATCTATTATTTATCGTCTATTGCCCTTACTATTTTATTTACATGTATCTTTATTCGAATTATAATGAATATGCACGTGTTCATATTCAAATTGGCTAACGAGATCTAAATAAAGTACAAAATATTTATATAAATGAAGTAATTCCAATAATATGGTTGATTACAAACAAATTGTGAGTGGATTTCTAGAACCTTTTGGGGCTTGGTTGAGGGTATCTCCTAGTCGGGAACTGCCGAATTAAAAAAAAAGAGGATGAATTGCCAGTTGAAACTTGTTTGCTCTTATGTTAATTATTGTACCCATTTTAAGTAACAATAATTATATATAATATTTATATAATTTTCCATTATGGGAGAGTATATAAATCGATTGCATTGTCTACCAGACTTATTTGCTGCGACCTAAAAAGAGACGATGGCGTTTTCACAATTTCACAACTCGAAGGAATTGCAAAACTCCCTCCATCTGGCGCTACTCGAATCTGCTCGGTTCGCAATCGCTGAACCAGTTATTCATTGGCACATTCATGTCGCATGTTGAGTGCATGGGCATGCAAGTGAGTGCAAGTGTGTGCACTTGTGTGTGGGTATTAATCAAGTTGTTGCTCTCATCCAAGCCACTCAGTAGCTAATCACATTATGACACCATTATGCATTTCATTGATCTATTTACGATCGTGCGATCTCGCGATCGACCCACTGGCGAACATCAGCCCAACTACTACGCAAATACTACACACGCTTCAAATGAAAACTATTTTCCACATAACTATGCCATTTGTTTATGTATTGCGCAATTCGGCCCACTATCAGTTGGGAGCCAGCTGAACTGAAACGCCACCAACTTTGTTGGATCTCATTGCCCTCGATCAATTGCTTACAATTTTATAAGCCAAGCCCTAACCTAACATAAGCCCAAGTCCGAGTCGAACTACAAATACATGCTGATGAATTGTTTTCTTTTTTTTTGAGTTACTAAAATAGCGATATTCCCATTATCAGTTTCGTCTAGTATTTATGTCCTACTTATTGATTTGAAATTGAATTATTTGTTATTGAAATGCATTTCACATTGTCAGATTTAATATATAATTATATATTTCAATATTATATTATAAAATGTGATTAATATATATTAAGAATTTAATTTAGTTACTTTTATTTCTACATATAGCACAAGTGAGAGACTTTTATTGTTTTTACACAGATACTTAATTCAAAATAAAATATTTTCAAATGTTGGCTATAGTTTTCGCAGTTCTCTCAGTGTATAGCAACGACCTAAACAAAAGCGTTCATCATATTGCCAATAATTTGCAACAAAGCCACAAACAGCGCCAACAATAATAATGGCAACCAAAAACAATTGTTCGTTATAGTTAACACATTAGTGAGCTTATTATTTACTTCCAGCCCAATTCCCCCCTCCCCCCGAACTTTGCATACGGAAGAAGCACAACACAAAATCGCTATATATGTATAACCAACCATCGGTTATATCTGTGCGAAAAATCGCACTTGCAATTAGCCAGGCCAGGCACGTAGGGCCCAGACAAAGAGTCGAGGAGTTGCGGTTCGAACTTTACGCTAGGTCCGGGCAGTTTCTTGGATTCTTGTCCACAAATGTATATGTTTATATATACTTTTCTAGAAATTCTTCGCACTAAGTCATTGTTTATATTTGCTTTTTATTTTTAGCAAGTGAGCTCTGAGCATACTGGACTTTTTATTTTAGTTAAAAGTATTTTTGATTAATGCACGAGTGAAAAAAAATAAGCACTATCAAAACCATTCTATCAAAACCTGAAAAAAACCGACTCTGGGAACCTAAGTGTGTATACTTGATTGTCTTTTGTTTGAATTCGCATGTATATATAGTAGTATATATATAGTTTAGTACACTTGTAACTGAAATTGCAAAAAAATAAGCGAAGAAAGTCCCCGAATTAAGTGTAAATGTGTCAACTGTCTGTCAAACCTGTTCACGGATCTGACAAGCGTTTAGGCTTCCACACGATTTTCAACGGCCGGCAATTTTAATTAATTGAAATTAATTGCAAGGCAACCGACTTATAGAGAATCTTAAAACTTTTACTGCCTCTTGCCGGGCGCAGCCATCAAAGTTAATCGAAAGTGTAAGATCTCATTATAAAAGCATCAACTTCAAACAGGTAAACTGCTTACCTGGAATCGCGTTGTAGCTAACAATTATAAAGCTCTTACGCAATGATTCTTATTCGGAACACACCGGCATAATAAAGGTTTATAGACAAGTTCTATAAGGCGATTGCAAAAGCAAACTAAAAGGTTTTTCGATTTGCCAGAAAATTGAGAAAAATAACTATAAAGGCAGAGTAATAAATGGCAAGACCCTTAAATATAATTATACATAATATACTATTGTGCGACAAAGTTCAGGGAATTTCATAAATAAATTTGAATTGAAATGAGAGTCCGACTTAAATAGATTTAGCTCTAATACTTTCTTTGATCTCACGATTTACTTTAGATAAGCAATGTCGTACTTGAATAACTAGTGCTACACTTCAGCACGTATATTACAAGTATCACAAATAATTTGTAACAGCTCAGAAACTGGTCTAAAAACGACATTACGTGATGATTGGAATTTAAATTATCAGTAAGCCGGAATCCAAAAACGATTCTACGAAAAAAATGCCAATCAAAATAGCTACATGATATTCAAAAAGAAAAGCTCGATTTTGATATCGTTTTATTAAATTATAGTCAAGAATTCCAAAGTTTGAATTGACCTAGTTCGACATTTTAGCCCCTAACGTATCTAATTATAATTGTATTTGAAATATTAGAAAGAATGAGAGATTCAAATTGTGATTTCTGGCTATTAAATTAGAAGCAAGGTGTCAAAAAACACGGATTTCAATTATCGCGCAAATAGTAGCTGAATATAGAATCGGTTTTAATCTATGGCAGGGAAATTTCGCAATTAAATTCATTTTCATTTGAAAAAATGATTACTTAAATGAATAAATGTATCGTTGCAACAACTTGTTTTATTCATTTTTAACAGCACTTCAAAAATATTGTTTTAGATTTTGAAATTTGTGCACTTGTGTGTATATAAATATTTATAAGAATTTTTGTAAGGGTATTTATAATTTGCAGCACTTCAAAGTAAGCTACAAATAATGTTTGACAACGCGTTGAAATAATATTTCCCTGTCTAACTTAGGCCTCATTTCGCAAGTCGCTGTCAAATTAACGTGTCGTCTAACTTAAAGCAGTTTATTCGCATGTTAAGTATTTGACATTGATTAGGCTATGCTGAAATGTGCATGCGGCAATATCAAATCAATATTTATTGACAGGGAATAAATTGCAGTTGACAGTTTAAAATCGGGCTAGCGAATTTGGCTATCAGCTGTTGCTAACTGATTGACGCGCAGCTGCCAACATTAACAAACGGATGCGAAAGTGAAACGCAATTAAAGTGCACATTAAATTTAACCGCGTGTCAACAACCCAGAACTGTAAAGTGAAACTGAGTGAACGCTGCTAAAAACTGCATAAATTATATCGCAACAATAAAATGGTTCAGAGGCCATAATTTTTGAAACGCCCCACAGTGCGAGTAGATGTGCAACAACGGCCGCCAAATGTGCCACCTGCCTGCCCCAAATAGCGGCCGGCGACTGCGCCAATTAAGATAAGAACAGGCTGAGCACCTTGAGGCTGACGGCTCAAACAACGTGCAACAAGCCGCCCCCGCAAACGAGCTGCAGCCACAACTCACAAAAATGACGATGCGAGTGCATGTTTACAAACTATGCGAAAACGAGCAACAACGACAGGTGAAAAAAATCCATTTATGCACATGCAGATGGAACGAAACAAAATACGGCGCCATAAATGTGTCGGGGAGGCACTTTTAGCGCAATTTATGATTTGTGGATCTGTGTGCCAACCACTCGACCTTGGCCATGAGTCTTCAAAGGCAGTGACTAAAAAAAAGTCACACATTGAAATCGAGTCAGAAGAGTCGCAGACGCGAGTAATATATAGTCGCTGAATATCAAATATAAATAAAAGTAAATAGAAAACTCGTTTGTCGTCGTTGTCAATTTGCAAGCCAGCTCGGCAGCCCCCTAACTTCCCCCCTCCCCCAACCCCCCGCCCTACCTGCTGCTTCACATTATAATGCGTTTTTATTCTGATTATTATCCCCACTTCAATTTAGCTTCAAATTTGTATTATTTTTAATTTTTATTACCTCTGCTTTTCTTACATATTATATTTATTAAAAGTTTGCTGGCGGTTCTGACGATCTTGCAGCGCCATCAGCAGCATGAGTTGGCAAGAACCGTGGCCCGTGGCCTCATCGATCCGAGACGCATCGTTGGCACTTTGTTTTATAAGCAGTATATATGTACATACATATATGGTGTAAGTATATCGCATTTATTTTCGTATAAACTCTAAGCGGCATAGGAAGCGCTGTATTCTCTCCCGCCCTCTCTCCCTCCCTCCGTCTGTCTCTTTCCCTCGCGCTGCCGCTTTTAACCTGTTCAGCAACGTGCAAGGTCAACGTGCAACAGTCGCAATGCAATTAAGCCCGGCTACCTCCAATATGTAAACGAGTATCTGGCCGATACGAGGGCTACTGCTGGCTCTAAGTTGTCTCAAGGGCCCCTCACAGGGCAATCTGCAGAGCGTAGTTGAAATATGCCCAAGAAAATATAAACATGCCCACCCCGAGGCTGCGATAACCTTGCTGATTGACAGCAACAAAAATGTTAACAACTTATTGTTAAGAACCTCGCGAAAAAAAATGAATGAAGTTAATTGGTCATAAGGCAACGTTTCCTTGAAAATCAATTAAATAAAGCTGATATGTTGGTGAGAAGCTATTTTTTATTTATAGCATATAAATATACAAAAAAAAGGTAACTTAATTGAATTAATACACTTAAAGAAAAAAACAACTGTGTATATTTTTAAGAACCTATTTCAAAATTCAAAATTGCTAAAATTAAGCAATAAATAAAGTTACAAAATTATCTATGATTAGATACTGCCCATACGACAACTATCTTAGCTGCATTTTGACTTGGCTTTGTGTAAAACATCTAGTTTTCTGTTCAAAAAGTAAAACAGTGTACAAAGCGGAACTCATTATAGATATCTGGTAGCGTTTTGATTGCAAGAAAGAAAATGTTTGAGCCCAGTTCCAACTGACATTTTGCATGTTGGCTATTTCTAAAGAAATCGACTGGTTATCGAGTTTGGCAAAGCTGCTTCAGAAATCGCTCTAAACAAGTTGGGAAACCAATTATAAGTAGTTCGGCGACAACTCAGAAGAAATTTGTTTTTGCCTTTTCTTAATATATTATGATGAAATATTATGTGCAGGCCGACGGGTTAGCGTTAAGTACATATAGTCGCAGCGTAAACCGGTTGAAGAAAAAAGCCGAACACACAAGAATGAAGAGCTCTTGAGATCGCACACAAATACACGCATGTGTATATATGTATATATGTACATATTCGGTAAGTTTACATTTAGCGCCGAGCTTTTAAAAACTACGGCTTGGTTTCAATTTCAGGCAAGCGCTTGTGTGCGGTTAGGAAATGTTTAAACAAGTTGCTCGGAAGGTGGACGGAAAAGAAGCCAGTGGCAATTTGAAGTTTATTTGTGTTGGGTAATGTTGCCAACACTGACTGGCAAGTGTTTCACAGCAAGGAATCAAAATCTATAGCTACACGCAATGCGAAGATATTTAGATAAGCGGGGGCCGAAGATTAAATACCCTTGCAGTAAAATAAAAGTAGATTAACGACAACTTATCGTTAAGAAGGCTATATTATATAGTAGATCGTTGCTATCTGTAAGGATCATAGGCAGGCGAGTTTTGGAAGTTCATAAAAAGAAATATTTATTTTGAAACCTCCCAAAATAATATATAGTACATATATTTTATGGTAATTCAATGTTCACGAGATTGGCGATATGTTAAGAGCATAGTAAGTCTCTCAATTGCCAAGTTTGGTTCGGATTTCCAAAAATTTTTTTTTATTTTAGGCTGTTCAAACTAATCCAGAATAATCCTTTAATGCATTACGCATCTCGCGAATTAATTGAAATACAAGAAAACAGGAAATTTAAGAAAGCCAAACTTATTGATACTGCATAAACATACGTATATATATATACTATATGTATATAGAATATCAATGCTGCAAGGTAGTCGTGTTACCTCAAGTGGATTCTCTGGCAAGAAACGATTTGTGAGTACAAAGATTTTGATTTCAAGTTCTTGGCATATCGAATAGCTTCTCTGAAGTGCAACTAAGCCGATTTGTTGTTGGACCAAACCCGATTAGTTGTCACGTTCGAGTGTGGTTGTAGTTGTCGTTGTTGTTGTTGTTGTTGTAGCTTTTGCTTTAGTTGCTGCGATTTCTTTTGTTGCCAAGTCGAACGAGCGGCCCTTCACGGATGGAACAATAGCCAACTACACAATTGCCAAACAATAACAATAACAATAACAATAACAATAGCAATAGCAACGTGCCAAGAAATCGACGACAGCACAAACAACGGCTGAAGAAAGCAAAGAGCGAGTTGAAAGCGATAGCGATTAAAAACAGCTGTCAACTCGGGTACGCATGGACGGACGCGAGCGGCGCGAAGCTTTCAATCAAAGCTCCGCCTGCGTCGCCCTTCCTCGACTTCTTGTGCTTCTTTTTATTGCTAATTTGTAGCTATTTCTGTTTAGTTATTGCCGCAGATTGTGTTAGTTGGGAACTTAAACTGGTATTAGTTGCAATTGCATTCACTTACCAACCCCCGCCGCTGCACTCGTCTCTTCTCGTCTCGTTTCGTTTCGTCTCCCCGTGCTGCCTCGCTTACGCACACAACACACACACACACACACACACTGACACGGTCGAATGTAACAGAAACCGAAACAGAAACAAAAACAAAATAAAAACTAAGACACGACTTCGGGCTCACTTTTTTCTCAACTCTTTTTATGTTTGTTGTGTTTTTTGTTGTTGTTGTTGTTGTTTTTTTTTTTTATAGTATTTCGGGTATTGGTTTCGCTTTTGGGCGTGAGAGCGCGACGCCAAGTTTTACTTTCAATAGGCTGGGTTGTTGTTGCTGCTGCTGCAGTTACACACGCGCACAGTTGTTGCTGTTGTTGTTAGTTTTGCTTTTTAGCTGTTACTGGCTTCCGCTGCTGCTGCTGCGTTCACACTTCATTTGCATCTAGCACACTTGTTGCTGCAAGCGAGCCGCTGGCGCCGCTGCTGTTTCTAGCATTGTTGCTGCTTCTCTTTCTACTTGTTGTTGTTGGTGCTGCCGCTGCTGCTGCGCTTGCGTCGTGTTCGCTGCAGTTGTAAAGCTGGCTTGGCTCTGGGAAAGACGTCCGTTGACAACGCTTGCCGCAATCGAACTGAGCTTCACGAAGCGCGCTTACGGAAAATTATTTAATGCCGCGGCGATTCGGACGACGATTCGATCGGCTGGCGCGGCCGCCGCTCACCTGGGCTTTGGCGTCGTTCCCCTCCCCCTCTTCACACACACACAGACACACTCCAGGTTGTTAGCGCTAAACTCTTCCGTGATCTGTACTAACTGTATATTTCAGATTTTGTAGATTGCGTGCAGCTGATTTTGTAGGGCCAGAACTTTTGGGCCAACACGCACCACGAGATGCCGCATAGCATGGCTTTAATTGCAGCATCCGCGTATTTCCTGCAAGCTAATTCCATACATTAAAGCCGTCACAACGCCGCTTCAATAATGCATGACATTACAGTTCTTCGATAAACATATGTACATATGGACACAAACATAACACCCAAAAAAATTGTAAAAAAAGAAAAGTCATCGCAACTGGGCTCCGGCGGAGCGCAAGTCAGGCGTAGAGCCTACAACATCCGCACTTTGTACCCGCGACTGCGGCCAAAACGTTAATGAGTTGGAACTCCATTTGGCCAAGAGCAGCTGCGATCTTTATCAATTTGCGGATGGCTCCAAATAAACGATATTTAAATATGAGCCCCCAAAGCGCAACCAACTGTGACACATCCAGGAGATGATTGGCGCATTCTATGCGGATCGGTTAAAAATAATTAGCAAAAGTTCTTTGTTGCCGGAACTTGGTCCGATTGCGATTGCGAAACAGCTGCAAGATCGGCAAAACAAATTCATTAATACTCCAAGCCGATTAAAAATACCTCTTCTATTCTCTGCGCAGTTGTTAGACCAATTGCATATCAATATCAGGTAGTCGCCAGCAATACGAAATCCAGGTGGAATGCGTGCAACTGTTTCCACATAAAACTACAATCTTAACTATAGCCTTAGATAACAATTATTTGGGTACACCAATTTATATGTAAATATTTTTAGAACTTACTTTGATAAAACATTCGCCCTTTAAAATACGAGTTTTTATTTTCTAGATAATATGCTTAATCATGTTTCCAGAAACGAAACTGTTTTCTAGAACCTTCGCACAAAAGTGAAAATTTTTCTATACTTTAGGCAACAATTATTCTAGTAAACCATATAAGGGCTGAAACATGGTATAAATGATTTCAAGTACTTAAGATGAAGCATTTGCTCTTTAATATGCGTTTTTAATTAAAATTCATGTATGCTAGTATTCTAGAATATGATTAAAACGAAAACAATTGGTTAGAGTTATTGGATTAACTACAAAATACTAATATCAAGAATTAGCATACTTCACGCAAAAATAAAATGTTCTCAATTAAAAACAAAAAATCTTATATTTTGATATTTATCTCTAAATAAATAATAAATTTAAGTTTTTTTTCTGTTATTGAGAACAACAAAAAATTTATAAAATAAACAAAATAAATATCTACAAATCGAATCCATCACATATTATTATTTTGACTAATGTTAGGCTAATGTTTGCCAGATCTTTGTCTGCCAATTATAGGTTCAAAGCAATAACTAATAGCAAAACGCTTAAAAACTATGGAAATGTATTAGTTAGACGCGAGCCAAACGAGCAAAGCGCCCTTCGTACCGAAAATCAAAAGCAGAACCATTCTGGCCAAAACAGCCAGAAATCCGCTTGAATGAAATGGCCAAAAGCCGCGCTTCGTTGCGTATCAGTTGCGCATAATTGCCAAAGTCATTAAAAAACGTAAATACTAAGTGGTGGAAAATGTGGCATTAAAATGTGGCCAAAACAAGCCAGAAACTAACTAACACAGCACAGCTCGGCTGGAAGATACCGTAAGTAAAAAATTAAATTCTCTTAAACTCAAATTTACAAATTGAAAATGTTCCCATAAATTCACACATTTATGTATATTATGTGTTTATGCTCTATTAATATTATAAATTAAAATTTAGCAAAATATACGATTTCTTTTAGTGTTAGGAAATAAAAGTCAATTTGGTAAAATTTCTAAAGTGGATCATTTCCAACACTTACCTGGCACATAAATTCAAATGCATAATGTATATTTGGATTAAAAGAAATGAAAAGACTATTTGGACTGAATAAAGAACAAAAATAGAAATCATACACTTTTATGGTCACAGCTTGATTCACATAAATGGCTACAGGGTATTAGAGCGGCTGCCCATATAATTGTTTAATTAAACAGACAAAGCGCATTAAACGATGCCAATCTGCAATTTAAGTTATGCGAAAGCAAAAACTTAGAACATTTAGACAACTATTAGGGTCTAGCATTAGATGTCCATACTAGAGCTGAGAGCCTGATTTTAATGTTTTTGTGGGTTGAAGGTTTTTTGTGTTTACGACAATGCCATTCGTATACCCTGTACTTGTATGGCAAAGAAGTTCAAGGCTTCTTTGGCCCTCTAAAGTATAAATGTGCTACACAGAGAGAAAAACGGAGTCTAAAGACAAGCTTGCTCGATAAAAAACTTGCAATTACCGAGCCCGAATCGGGATAATACTCTTAAATTAAGATCAATTCAAAGGAATAAGTTCAAGAATAAGCTTAACCTGTAACTCGAGCTTAACTTAATACAAAGAGTCTTATGGTGATAAAATTATTGAGTCTAGAATTTTTACTGTTGCGTTCTTTAAATAAACTCTGTTGGACTTAAAACAAAGTTTGATTCAAAATTTCCGTTCTTAGAGTGTCAGTCTTGAAATGAGAATTTAGGACTTGATTCAAGCCAAATGCGTTTTACTGTACTTTTGATTCCGGTTCTCGAATTTTGATTTGATCAACTTTCATAGATTAAATGCGGCCACAACTATCGGAGAGTGCACAAACACTGTGCTCGACTCTAGGCCCAGCCTTAAATGTGACATTTTGTAACTGAAAATAACTGAATTAACATCAATTTTAATACTATATAGAACAGCGTACACTTGAATAGATTAGTTCCTAATTGAACGATCTAATAATAGAGGCAGGTGACTTGCATGAACTATATGGTTATTTTCGTCCCACATCGACTCCGAATTGATTTCAGGGATTCGCTTCGTTGGCCGTTAAATTAAATCGCCTCATCTGCTTCAATAATTGTTCGCAGCTGATGTCACCTACGGACTAAAAATAGGCGACAACAACAACGACAAAACAGGAAGAAGCATTGTGCAGTTGAAAATGACAGCAACAATTGTTTAACAATTGTTGTTGTTAAATTATGGCAT
Organism: Drosophila sordidula; assembly: GCA_035047465.1. NCBI lineage: Eukaryota > Metazoa > Arthropoda > Insecta > Diptera > Drosophilidae > Drosophila > Drosophila sordidula. The sequence continues at coordinate 201,143 of JAWNPQ010000163.1, forward strand.
TTAAAAAATGTCAAATGCACGAGGAAACTAACCGACAAATTCGAAATCGAAAAATTGTTGTTGGCAGCACACAGCTTTTGTCAGGCTGCACAGGCAAGCGCAGGTGCAAAGTGCTGCCAATTATTTGGAGGGAATTTGAGATTCAATTCAAGTGTGAGATCTTTATTGGAACTTAAAAATATATAAATGATCTAAAGTCAGCCTTTGCACCGGGCCAAGGTCACACAGGGGATGAAAAGCCAGTAGTTGGGCAAATAAAATAAATTGACATAAGACGCTAAGTTGTGTGCCAACACAAATAATTTGATTGGCACAGCAAATTACGTTAACGGCCGATATAGTAGAGACATATATGCGCATATGTATAAGACGACTATTTGCCCAGACGAAATGTGCAACAGTTGACAGATCGCCGGACGGCGGCCACTCGGTGGGGGGGGGGGGGACTAGAAGCGGCGGGCTGGACGCCACTTAAGTGCCATTATAAGTCACCGATTTGCAATACACAAGTCATGATTACAGTTATCTACAATTGATAAACCGGTTTGTTTTCGCTTGTTTTTTTTTATGGCGTGCCAGAGCCGCCGTAACGAACGTAATTAAATTCAATGGTTTTAAACATTAGCAACAACAGAGCTTAACTAGCCCAGGCGACTGTTCCCGCTCACTGCTCGAGCAGGTTGCGGTACTCGGCGAGCAGCTGCTCCTCCTGGAGCAGCGGCAGGTCCAGGTAGTCCTGCTCGCCGTGCGTCAGATCGGCGTGCAGCCGCTTGTACGCCTGATATGCCTCCATCTCGGCCTTGGCCTTGCGCAGCACGGCACCGATGAGCGAGCCGTCCGGCGCGGCCGCCTGCGACGTGGATGCGGAGGCATCGTTGCCGATGCCATCGCTGGCCAGCTGCGTGACCCGCTCGACGGTCTGCAGCAGCTCCTCCTCGCTCTGAATGGACTTGAGCAGAAACTCGGTCGCCTGCTCCAAGTTGTTCTGGGCGCTCTCGAGGGCGGCACGCGCCGCCGGCTCCAGGAACCCCAGCTGCATCAGGGCGGCCAGGTGGACATTGTCGGCGCTCTCTGTTTCGGTCAGAGTTGCGCGCAGTTCCGCGGAGCTGGTCTGCAGCATTTCCACCTAGGAGGGGGTGGCAATCGAAAGGGAGAATCGTGAGGTCAACACGAAGTTTGGGGTTCAAACGGAACTCACTGCGCGCGGCACATCGTTGTGGGTTTGGCGCAGGGCGGCCGCCGCCAGGCGCCGATCGAAGCCCATTTCGGTGAGGGTGCAGACGCTGCGCGGATTGACCCAGTCGCTGTCCTTGGTCGCCTGCTTGGCGTAGCGTCGGTGCATCGCGCGCTCGCCCTTCGACTGTTTGCGGGCGTCGGCGAGCTGTTGGCGCCGCTGCTGGATGCACTGCACCGCCCGCTCCACGTTGCCCGAGCTGGAGCGCAGGGCGAGCCGCGCCTCGCCCACCTCGAAGCCCATCTCGACGAGCAGCAGCAGCTGCTCGTCGTTCACCTTCAGCTCGCTGAGCACCGCGGCCGCCGATTCAAACCGTTCGTAGGCGGCGTCCCGCCGATTCTGATGGAAGAGGACGACGCCCTGGAGCAGCTGCAGCCGCATGATGAGCGCCCGTTCCGGACAGCCGCGACCCTTGAGCGCGTACAGCCGCGAATAGTTGTCGCCATAGCTGCGCCGAAAGCTGCGCTCGCAGATGCCCAGCCGCCGGTCGGCGTCCGGCAGCTGGGAGACGTTCTTGAGGCACAGATAGCACCAGACGATGTCCAGGTTGAGCAGCGCATAGTTGTCCACCGACTCGAGAAACTTGGAGTCGCAAGCGCCGAACTGTTCGTCCGCCTCGAGCAGCAGCAGCAGCGCCTCCTCGTAATCCTCGCGGTGCATCGCCGCGCGCGCCTTCTCGCAGTAGCCCATGCCCGTCAGCAGGGCCCGGTTCTCAGCCGGCGGCAGGAACACCGGATTGCCGTCCTGATCCTCCATCTAAACGGGGGAAGGGGGGGCAAATATGAACATATAGAATTCAAGTTAATTTCGATTCTCGCGGTTTAGAGCGAGACAGCCATATTGCAATTGGCATGCCAACTGGAACATTCTATAGCTCAATATATGTACACCTATACATATATGTACATATATACCGCCGAGTAACTCTTTTGCCCGCTTCGTTAAGGAAACTTGGGAGCTCCCCAGCTGGCCACCAGTTACCCACCTCCATGAGCTGGTTCTGGGACGCCACGACGGCCTCGACGTCCGCCTTGATCTTGCCAATGCGCTCGTGGAGCGCTCCGTTCTGGTTGTCGCCCTGGCCAACGATCACGATCAGCTGCTGGTTGTTCTTCAGCTGCTGTGCGGCCAGCGTGGCGTGCGGCGAGATGATCCGGCCCGCCGAGATGCACTTGACGTGATTGGGATTGCTGAGCTGAAGCTTGGCGGCGATCACGCGCTGCAGCTGGGAGCCCAGCTCGTTCAGGTCGCACTTGATGTCCAGTATGCTGGTCGTGCCGTTGCGATTGTCGACGCGTCGCACCTTGAACGTGGCCAGGCCCGTTTCGTTGAACTGGCGCCGTGACGCGAGCTTGCGCAGCGCATTGTCCTGGAGCTCGGTGAGGACGCACTTGCAGTGGGAGGCGTCGATGCCCAGTTGGGCGCTGTAGTCGTCGGCCAGGCGCTGTTACGTGAATAAAGGGGGCGGTTACAGTGGTGGCGTTCCGCTACCCAGGCTGCATGCTCACCTCAATGGAAGCCTCGATGCTGCCCAATCCTTCGGAGTAGTAGGGCTCCTCCCACAGCTTGACGCCCTGCGCCTGCAGGCGCGCCCGCACCTGGTTGAAAACGTTGTCAATCTGCGACATGGCTGCCGTGCGCGGTTGATGCCTCAGGTGCTACTGAAAATGATGACGATGCGTTTTAAATACGGCTATTGTGAAATTGCGCCGAGCACCACGTCACAAAGGAATGCGCCGTACGCGGCAACAGCATGCGTACGTGAACCTCTCAATGCAATATATATATCTATATATATATATATTGTATTATGTATTTATCTTTCTCTTTATTTACCTAAAAAATTTTGTCTTTGTTGTGCATTTGTTGTTGAAATTAATGCGTGGTAATTTTGTTTTGATTCTTCGCCGATAACGAAAAGGCGATATACACGTATGCAATACACGCAATCGATTGGCAACGCAAGTAGCTTTTGTCTGTGCAAATGACGTTGCATTACAGCTTGAACCGCTTGCATTTCAAATTATTTGAAACAAGAATCAAAACTGAATGGTTGGCTTTCCCCATTGCAGTTGCTCTTAGCTTAATATATACCTATCTAAATATTGTATTGCTTGTTGTTAAAAGTAATGTAAGAATCTATACATATCGATAAGCTGTGCAGCAAGCTTTTGACTGTGCCAATAAACTGAATTTCAAATGCTGTTTCTGTACGTTGCATGTCAACTTATATTAACTTATTTAACTTATTTTGGGGGAGCGCAACAAAAACAATGACAGTTTGACAGCTTTTCCCACTGCAGTTCTACTTAGCTTGATATTGTTGAATATAAATGTAAATATTGTATTGTTGTCACATGCAATCGATTGCCAAGGCAGTCAGCTTTTGTCTGTGCTAATAAACGTTGCATTTCAAATGTTGTGGGAGGTGAACAAAAAGAATGGCACTTGCTCTTAGCTAAATATTGATACAGTAGTGTATTTGTAGGACTGCCGCAAGTCTGGCCAGGCCCAACTGGAGTGCATCGCGCCTGCAGCTGCTCCGTTTCGCTCGAGCGACGTTGCCGCTGCTGTCAAACTTGGCCAACTGACGGTGGTGGCTGCAAGGGTGCAGGATAAGGGGTGCAGGGGTGCAAGGGTGCAGGGGTGCAGGGGGTGCATGGTGCAGGGGTTCTGTTCGGCGCTGCGCTTGAAAGTTATTTAGCCAGCGCCGGCCGAGTTGGCAACATCGGCAACAAAAACAACAACAATACGAAAACAAAAACAGACAAAATGTGCACAATTAAATACGAGAAATATTATTGTGATTGAAGCTATAGCGAAACCGAGAACTTCAACCGATGCGCACCAAATTGCAAGTGTTCAAAATCGAAACGGAATGAAAACAAAGCAAAGGCCGACTGCGGGCGCCGCGAGCGGCGTCCGGCAGCGCGGCCGGGAGGAGGAGCCGCAGTGCGAGCGGGAGCGCAAGCACGAGGCGGCCCGCCGGGAGCGGGAGGCGCAGCGGCAGCGCGAGGCGGCCAGGCCGACAACAACGACGACGACGCGTCCGCTGCGCAAGCCCAGCAAGGATCTGGAAAGGGAGAAACAACGGCCAGGGGAGAAGCACCCGCCCAAAGCGGGCCCAGCTGCCAGTCCCGGCCAGTCCGGCGGCTCCAGCGACGAGGAGAACGCCAAGCTGCGCCTGCAGCTGGAGCACCTGGCGCAGCTCTCGCAGCTGGACTTCGAGCGCGAGTTCCGCCAGTGGCTGGCCCAGACGGGCGTCGAGGGCCAGGTGCACGCCCGGCTGCGCACGGACCTGATCAACACGTTCAACAGCACGGCGCTGGGTAAGTGCTCCCTGGCTCTTCCGCCGATCCCCGCTAATGATCCCCCGTCGCCCGCCCCTCCCCAGGCCAGCTGCTCAGCCAGGCGTCGGCCGCCGCCGCCCAGCTGACGCCGCAGCAGAGCCGGCTGCTGCTCTCGCCGCTGGCGCTGGCGCTGCACACGCTGGTCGCGGAGTTCCTCTACGAGCAGAACTGCCACTACACGCTCTCCGTCTACTGCAGCGAGATGCCGCACCGGCACGCGCTGCCGGACTTTGAAGGCCGCGCCGAGTTCCGGTTCAGCGCCACGGAGCTGCAGCAGCTGCTCGGCGCCGTGCTCGGCGGCGAGGAGGCGCCCCACGGCCAGACGGTGCTCCGGGCGTACGAGGCGCCCAAGCAGTCGCTGCTGCTGGCCCTGCTCGGCACGCTGGTGGACGGCGCCAGCCCGGTCCGGGCCACGCAAACGGACGCCACCCAAACGGAGCCGGCGGCGTGCCTGGCCGGCAGCAGCCCCGATGTGGACACCAGCCGGCTGTACGCGGCCGAGGAGCTGGTCGTCGCCGCCGACGGCCGGAGCGTGTTCGTCGGGCCGCGCGTCTCGCAGTCGCTGCACGGAATGGAGCAGCACCTGGTCCAGCTGGTGCAGCGCATGGACGCGCTCTGCTCGGCGTGCGCGCCGCCCGTCGAGGTCATCGCGCCGACGGCCTTCGAGCAGCTGGTCCAGGCGGAGCTGCTGCAGCGCCGGCGCCTCGCCAGCGGCGGCCAGACGTTGGCGCCCGGCCAGACGGCCGTCCAGCTGCCGCAGCGGGCGCCGGCGTCGGCGTCGGCGTCGGCATCGGCGCCAGCTGCGGCGCCGGCGCAGGACGTCAACACGGTGCTCTCGCCGGTGGGGCCCATCCAGCTGCCGGCGGCGGCGCCGACGGTGCCCAAGCTGCCGCAACTGGAGCCGGAGCAGGTGGCCAGCGTGGCGAGCGTGCAGCTGGTGCTGCAGCAGTTCCAGCAGCAGGCGCTGCCGGCCCAGGGCTGCATGCTGCTGACGCTGGAGCGGCTGGCGGCGCTGGTCGGCGAGCTGGCCGGCTGCGTGGAGACGCTGAGCAACGTGCTCAACTTGGCCATGGAGCAGGAGTATGCCGTCGGCCGGCACAAGGGCTACAAGCTGGGCTACCGCGAGGGCTTCTCGCACGGCCACTACATGGGCGTGCAGGAGGGCATGCACAGCCAGGAGCAGCGGGAGCCGGAGCAGCGGCCGGAGCAGCAGGACAACTCCAGCCAGACGCCGCAGCTGTGCCAGCGGCACGTGGCCACCAGCACGGAGCACGCCCAGCCGTGCGCCCAAGATGCGGCCAGCCAGACGACGGAGGCTCCGGCTCCGGCTCCGGCTCCCGCCCCCGCTCCCGGTCCCGCTCCCGCACCGGTTCCGGCTCCGGCTCCGGCTCCAGTTGCGGCGCCGCGCAGCTACGAGCGCTGGATCTACGAGATGCTCCACAGCCACAGCGGGCACGTGTTCCTCGAGCGCGTCGAGCTGTCGCTGAACAAGGCGCTCGAGCAGCAGAAGCAGCGCCTGGACGAGCTCTACGACGTGAAGCTGCGCCACCACGCCGAGCTGCTGCGTCTCAGCCGGCGGCAGAGCTCCTGGCGCGTACGTACGAGTCCGTCCGGCTGCGAGCCACGACTAAACGCCCTCTCTCTTCCGTTGCAGACGCTGTGCCGGCACGTGGAGCGCGACGCGCACTCGGCGGAGGCGCGCGACCTGGTGCACAAGATCTTCCGGCTGCTGGAGCACTACGAGGCGCACCACCAGCTGCTGGCCGAGAAGATCCAGCAGACGGAGGTGGCCGCCGAGCAGGCGGCGCGCATCAAGCCCGTCTGGGCGGACGCGGAGGCCACGGACGCGCCCGGTACGTCGCCCCGGTCCAGGTCCAGGTCCCGGTCCAGGTCCAGGTCGCCGGCGCCGGCGCCGGCCAGGCGCCGGACGGAGCCGCCCCGGCCGCAGCTGCACAGCGTGGCCACCAATACGAACGGCCGGAGCGCCGCCTGTCCGGCGGAGGCACGTGCTCCAGCCGTGCCCGGCTTCAGCGAAGCGCTGCTCAGCGCCAAGTAGGTACTCCCCCCAGGCCCAACCGAACCCAGCTGATCCAACTTTTGCCCCCATCCTCCGCAGGAGCCGCATGCTGCAGCTGGAGCAGGAGAGCGATCTGCTCGAGCAGAGCTTCCTCGGCTATCTGGAGCGCGCGCGCGCCCAGAAACAGAAGCTCAACGTGCGCGCCAGCTGCGTCCAGGAGCGCCAGCAGATGCACCGCACCCTGGACGGCTACCGGGACTGGCAGCGCCGGATGCGCCGCGACGAGCTGCAGCTGCAGGGCCCGGACAGCTGGCTGCCGCCGGCCAGCTCGCCGGCGTTCAGCGGCTCCGACCTGGACCCGGACAGCTACCAGTTCACCAACGCCATCGCCGTCGCCCGGCGCAAACTGTTCGCGGAGCTGCAGGCGACCGCCCAGCCGACGGCGACGGTGACGTCGCAGCCGCTGGCCCGCCAGTTCCAGCTGCAGCTGGAGCCCGCCGCCGTCGACCAGGTGCAGAGCGAGACGGAGCAGCTGCTGAGCCGCGTGGAGGCGACGCTGGCGCGCGTCAATCAGCCCGCCAGCCTGCAGCTGCTGGCCGCCGAGTCGCAGCTGGAGACGGAGCTGAGCACGGACAGCGGAAGTGGGAGCGGGAGCGGGAGCGGAGACGGAGGCAAGGAGGTGGCCAGTCGCAAGCTGCAGCGATCGCTGGCCAAAATGCAACAGCTCTTTGGCCAGGCGGAGCCGGAGGCGGAGGCGCCGGCGCCGGCGCCGGCGGAGTCGCAGTCCTTGTCCAGGCCCAAGATGCGGCCGGCGAGTGCGCCCAACGGCAAGCCGGCAGCGATTCCGACGACGACGAGGACCCAGCGGCCGCACACGGCGCCCGGCGGGCGGACGGACGCGCCGAACCTGCTCCACCTGCTGGAGGCGCTCAGCGACGTGGGCAACACGACGGCCAACTCGAGCAGCCTCACGGCCAGCAGCCTGGAGACGCGGCCGAGCGCCGTGCGCGATCTCTACGCCCAGCTGGCGAGCAGCGGCTCCGGGTCCGGGTCCGGGTCCGGGTCCGCCTCGAACAGCCCGGCGCTGTCCCACAGCCAGGAGTTCTGGCGCCGCATGAACCTCTGAGTCCCCTGAGTCGAACCCCGTCTAAAATAAACACGCGCCTGCGTACAGATACCACATAGTTTATATTCTTGACCAGCTCGAAGACCTTTCCAAATTACATCAGTAACAATCAGCATATAAATCATGTTTAAATATAGCATTAACTTAAATTAACCTGACTACAAACAAACCGAGACTCTCCTCAGGCCGAATCCTTCGATTTTGTATGCTAAAAAACAGAGCAGTCTTTTACCAAATGTACACTTATTATATAGAATTATATAGAATCCATATGTGGAACGTCGCAGTCGGGTGTAGCCGACGGCGCAATACTCGTTCACAGTGCATTATAATAAACAATAATAAATATTGATTTTCTTTCTTTGGACGAGCAATTCCGACAACGACAGTTTTCGACAATATCTTTATATACTTGAACAAAAATCGAATTGGGCATAATTGCAAAGATAAATATAATTTACATCAAATCAGAATTACTTTTTCGAACAGAAGAAAATCAAAATATAAATAGTTGAATATATTTATATATACGATTTATGTTGGTTTCTTCAATTTTTAGAAAACTTCAATATATAAAATAAAAAAAAAAACATTGGCCTCAGAGCGAAAACTTTCCATACGAAAATATTCTTTTTAAATTTCTAAAATCGTTTATCTTTAGTTATAGTCGTGTTCATGTTTTAAAGAAAGAGCAGGAAAAATATTAGTGAAGTCTCAGAGAAGAAAGCTGGATTTTTTTTGTTACACACATAGTAATATATATACTTATCTATCGCTAAACACTGAGAAATACACTGAGAAAAATATTTTCAAATACATTTAAAAGCGCACATTCATCAAATGCAAGTTGAAAACACATCGATTTCGATTAAGCAACAATGTTGACGAAAAAACACACACAACCATATGGATTTGAATATTTGATACCCTTGCAAGCACATGGAACATGGGGGATTTTGCTCTCCAGGTAACTATGTTTTCACACAAAAAGTCGATTTTTCACCGAGTGTTCCAATATACTCATATATATATATATATTATTTACTAGTTGAATGTTCATTTTGCAAACATGAAACAAGTAGAATGCTTCAGTCGGGTATAACCGACCGCAGTATAATAAGCGCTGAATACAGTCGAAAACAGTGAAAAATTGAAATTTGTGGGCCGGATCTGAGACTATAGATATTCAAAAAAAAAAAGTAATCTAAACAATTTGAGGTATTTAACTTTAAAACTGATCCGGATTGGGCGGATAGACGATTTTCACTTCGGGACTGTGTTGAAAAGAGTTATTGATATGACGATTATTTTCTTTGGAAGGGCAACTCTGACAGATTTCGACAATAATTTTTTATGTTTCTTGTTATTCTTTTTCACCTTGCTCCTACTTTAAGCGTTGAGAAATCTAATAAGCCATAAATACATAGATACCACTACGCGTTTTAATTACTTATTGCTAGTTTTTGTGAATATAGTTTACATCAGATCTGAATTACTTTTTCAAACCAAAGAAAATAAAAATATCTGAATTCACTCAGATGAATTCTACGTGTATATGTATGCCAAATATACACATATATATATAGTTGGTTTCTTCAATATTTACAAAATTTCAAAATACAAAATGTATAAAAAAAGTTGGCTTAAGAGCAAAAACTGGAATAGGTTCACAATATTCCATACGAAAATATTTTCGTTAGATTTCGAAAATCTTTTATCTTTAGTTATAGTCGTGTTCGAGATTTACTGAAAAAGCGGAAACAGTTCAATGAAGTCTCAGAGAAGAGAGCTGGATTTTTGAGTACACACATAATATAATATATACTTATCTATCGCTAAACACTGAGAAATACACTGAGAAAAGAACAGCGTTAAATGACAAACTACGAATATTTTCAAAAACTTCTAATTTCAAATACATTTAAAAGCGCACATTCATCAAAAGCAGGTTCAAAACACATCGAAAAAATACACAACCAGCGAGACTTGCAGACATTTTTAACTTGGGGAGGTTTTCGATCGTTCCTACAGACACATATGCTAATATATATATTATTGGCTAGTTGAATGTTTTTAGAAAGCTTCAAATACTCGGAAACAGTAGAAATTTTAATTTTTGTAATTTATGGCTGCACGCTTTGCCACGCCCACCTTTAGAGGAGGTCTTTGGCAATTTGGTGTATTTAAGTTTAAAACTGACGGATTTATGTATATGTATATATGCACACAGCCAATGTAGCGGTAAAAGTGTGCAGGGTATTGAAAAAGGTAATATTTGAATATTTTTGTAAAGATCATTGGTTGTGTTCTTTTGACCGCCGGAAGGGGCCAAGTGGCCAGATTTAATTCTAGCCACGCCCATTTGACATTTCCACATTTAAAGCAACATCTATGAAGTCTAACGGTATTATATATATCGCATATCGTATCGCAAGCGAACTTTCCAAATTGATTTTGTTTTCTGGCACATGTGAGATATTTCTCTCAGATTCCGTAGTTTTTCGTGGCGGAGTCCTCCGGGGTCTAGACTGCCGTGCCGTTGATGACGTCATACGGCTCCCGGGGCGGCGGCATGCCGGGCCCGCCGAAGAGATTCGCATGGGAGCGTCGCCGCTCGCGCTCAATCTGATCCAGATCGAAGGCCTCCGCGACGCCGGAGCTGGCGCGGCGCTGGGCCTCGTCGAAGGCGTAGGCGCGCTGGAACTTCGGCGGCTGCGCTGCGATCCCGGGCGCGTACATGGCCTGCGGCTGGCGGTAGCTGGCGTAGTTGGACGGCGAGGACGGAATGGCCGCTGGCCAGTGCACGGCCGCCGGCGGCGGCGGCGGCTGCGACGGCTGCGGCGGCTGCGGTGGCGGCGGCGGCTGCAGCTGGGCCTCGTCGCCGGCTCGCGACGGCTGCGACGCCGACAGCGGCAGCGGCAGCGGCAGCGGCATCGGCAGCGCCATCGGCATCGGCACCGGCACCGGCATCGACATCGGCAGCGGCAGCGTCAGCGTGGACAGATAGCGATTCTGGTGGTGCAGCTGCTGCTGGTGCTGCTGCATCAGCTGCGAGAAGCGCTGCTGGCTGGCGCTGTAGCTGCTCTGCAGCGAGCCGAGGCTGTCCTGGCTGCCGGCCGCCGCCTGCCGCAGGAAGCAGCGCGGCAGCGTCCGGCTCTGGCCGTGCTCCGACGCCAGTCGCTCCGGCGCCGGCGTCGGCCACGGCCACAGCTCCACCTGCGGCGTGTGCAGCGACAGATTCGAGCTCAGCTTGTGCATCGGCGGCGCCACCATCGGCGGCACCACCATCGGCTCCACGCACACGGACACGCGGCGCGGCATCACGAGCTGGGCGTGATCTGCGGTGGATAACAGTACTCCAGTTAGCGTCTCCGGAATCAAAGGGGGAGTCTTCGAAAAGCTGAAAAAGTCGGCAGTGCCCGACCAGCAGATACCCTGAACCCAGCTACGAGCGGTCTTCACCTACACCTCAAAGCCCTTGCGTAACTTTTTTCAGTCTGCTTTTTGTTTTTTGTTTTTTGAGTCTGCTTTACGAAAATTTTATCGATAATAATGAAACGGGCTAAGATATTAATCAAAGATGATAAACTCGTTCTGCGTATGGTATATCAGAATCTATAATCGAAAAGTTGATCTCTATAGCTTTTGTAGTTTTCGAGATCGCTGAGTTCATACAGACGGACAGGGCTAAATCAACTCAGCTCTTCGTGCTGATCAAGAAGTTATATACTTTGTGAGGTCGCCTTCCTTCAGCCTCTTACTTTTGCACAAAAACAGTATACCCTCTTTACCTCCTTTTAATGGGTTCAGAGTATAAAAAATCGTTTTAAACAAGACATTGTCTATATGGGAAAATAGAAGATTGGTTCCCGACCTAAAAACGAACAACTTAAAAGTTCAATAAACAATATTTAAAACATTCACGTTACACTTAAATAGAGATTTTATTTTCCTTGATTAAATATTTCAACTCAAAATTTTGAGGCGTAAAAATAAAAGCAATTCATAACATAAGAAAAAAAATTAAAAAACTGCATAAAAGTAATTCAGAGAAATTTTAAAATTAATTCGAATAAAATGAGAAGAATTTCCGCTTAAAGGAAATGATGGGAGTATGGCATAATTATCAGGGAATACCCCTAAGAATGGCATTAATTTTGGGGAATACCCCTAACAATGACATTATTATTGGGGAATACCCCTAAGAATGCCATATTATCAGGAAATACCCATAACAATGGCATTATTATGGGGGAATACCCCTAAGAATGGCATTATTATCAGGGAATACCCCTAAGAATGGCATAATTGTCAGGGAATACCCCTAAGAATGGCATTATTATTGGGGAATACCCCTAACAATGCTATTATTATGGGGTAATATCCCTAAGAATGGCATTATTATCGAGGAATACCCCTAAGAATGCCATATTATCAGAAAATACCCCTAAGAATGCCATATTATTAGGAAATACCCCTAACAATGGCATTATTATGGGGGAATACCACTAAGAATGGCATTATTATCAGGGAATACCCCTAAGAATGGCATTGTTATCAGGGAATACCCCTCTGAATTGTGCGAGCACTTATTCCGCCTACTTACCACCGACCACGTAGAGATGTTCCTCGTCCAGGGCGGGCCCGGGCCCGGGCCCGCGGAACTGGCGGAATCCGTGATCGTCGCCATCGTCGTCGTCGTCCGGGGCGCCGTGGCCGCCGTCGTGGCCCGCGTCGAGGCTGTGCCGCGGATGCTGGGGCCTTCCCTGGGCCGGCGGCAGGTCGTCGGGGTCCTCGCTGGGTATGTAGTAGATGTTTTTGGGCTTGGTGCGCATGCCGGCGCGCTTGCAGAACTCCTGGAAGAGCTCGTCCTTGGTCTTGCGCAGGCCGCGCTTGAGGCCGCAGAGGCGCGCCGTCTGCTCCTCCTCCTCGTCCAGGTCGCGGGGCGCGTGCGTGTTGGTGGCCATGTTCCGTCGCTGCTTGCGCTTCAGCTGGCCCGAGGCCGGCACGTAGATGTCCGTGGCGGTGGACACGGACCGCGTCAGCGGGAACTCCTGCGGCAGGTCGGCGAACGTTGCCGGCGCCGGATTCGGTGCCATTGGGGGCGTCGGCGTCGGCGTCGGCGTCGGCGCCAGCGCCGGCAGCGCGGGCTCCACGCACAGCTCGTTGAGGGACTTGGCAAAGCTGCGGTTGTGCAGATTGCACTTGACCACCGCCGGCTTCTCGAAGTAGAAGCTGCAAGGCCCAGATGCTTTAGACGCACCCCAAGCAGAGCTGGTCACACTTACCGCCGCTCCAGATCGTTGTGCAGATACAGATTCAAGTTGGAGCCGCCCAAGAGGGCGTTGGGATGCTTGCGGCACGCGTATCCGCCGGGCAGCGTCTGCGCCTGCGCCTGCGCCGGCAGCTGGCCGGGCGCCCGGGCCGCGTCGTGCACCTGATGCAGCCGCCCGTTGCCGGAGCGCAGCGCCGACCGCGCCTGCTGCTGCGCCAGCTGCCGCGGCTGCTGCTGCGGCTGCCGCTGCCGCTGGCCAATCAGCACCTCCTGGCCGGCCGCTGGCGCCGCGGCCGGCTGCCCGTAGCGCTTGTAGGAGTCGCTCAGCGCCTGCTCCTCCCGCCGCTCCCTGATCCGGGCCTGCATGCTGGCCACACTGAAGCACGGCAGGCGCTGCAGGACGAGCAAAGGACACGACACACTAATTGAATCAACTGCCCTTACGCGCTGTCGGCTATGCGCCCTTTGTACCCTCGTTCGCGCAGCGAGTAGGGCATATTGGGTTTGTGCCCAGATAACCTATCTAGATTTCTATTTGTAATCCCTCAGTTTTGCAGCTAGCTCTAATTTTCAGAGTCGATATTTATCCAAAATAAAAATATAAAATAAAGACCCCTTGCAACTTTTAATTTATCTAAATATATATACATACATATATCCCTCAGATTTAAAGCCTCCTCTAATTGTAAACGTCGATATTTATCCAAAATAAAAATATAAAATAAATACCCCTTTCGACTTTTTATAATCGTTTGTGCCCAGAACATCTTGATTTTTTCTATCTAGATGTTTTTTATCTATACATCTCCCTCAGTTTTAAAGCTAGATGCAACAAATTTGGCAAACAGAAAAATTAATTTTCCAGATCAAGTTAAATCTATTTGGTAAGCCGCGAAAATGCATATCACCAGAAATCAACGCTTTTCTTAAACAGGAATCAAAGTGAAGACCCAAACAAATGCGGATATATATTTTTATATATTCTTGACCAAATCTATATTCATGCTTTAGCAGACTGTTCGAATGAAAGCGGCTTTGAACTGCATTTTTTTTTCTATTTTCTTAGCCAACAAAATATATATACGATATGTTAATATATGAAAATCACAATAGTTCACGTTTTTTAGACTCGCCGGACGGACTGCATCTGTGAACTACGTGAAATTCATTTCAGCCCGGCTCTTGCCGCGCGCTCTCAACCGGAAGCCGGCTTGTGCCCCGTGCATAATTACCGTTGCGGATGCTGGCACCTTGCGGCAATACTTACGCCGTAGTAACTAAACTCCTGCAGGTGAATGTATTGGAAAATGTTGAGCACTCCGACAAACTCGGTGGCAATGAACCCAAACACGTACAGAAAGAAACTCTGGCCGTAGGAGACCTTGATGAGAGCCGGCTGCAGAGTGGAGCGTGGCCGCAGCTTGGACCCGATCTCGGCCTTCAGTATGGATATATAGGCAATCAATCCGATGAGCATGATCAGACCTGTCGAATGCTAGGACATTATATATCTAATAATACGAATCAAAATAATAATACGAAACATAAAAATTAAAAATAATCATATATAAAAATAAGTACATTGAATGAGATTCAAATGTCTATATTATAAGCGAAATGGGTTTGTATACAAAATACTACTATATATAAATATAAGCACATTACTTTGTACACTTCGAGTCTATATAAACTGGACTATCAGATTGCTTAGTTTTAACAAACAAAATGTTCATTTGACCCATTTTAGAGAGTCTATAAAAGTCTTTGGCAAACCTGATTTGGCCTTTGCTTCATATTGGCCAACATTATGTGTTAGGCCAATTTCTCCAATTTTCCACTTACCGCTAACGATGAAGAGTATTCCGGCACTGAAATAGTAAAGGTGGTTCCGATGCGAGCACGTCGGTACCAAGAATATAAAAAAGCTGATGACCAGAAGAACTCCGGCGGCCAGAAAAATGGGACAGGACTTGGTGACCGCATCTGCCAAGGCCACAAACGCAGCAGAAAATTAAAATAAATTAAATACCTTTAAAATTAAAATGCATTAAATACCTTCCATTTAATGTGCAAAGTAAAAAGGCCTATTAAAAAGTTCACAAGTGTTTTAAATGTGTGTATCTACATGTTAATTCAGTATGGGTATCAGACTAAACTTACTGCTGGCCTATTGCATATATTCTTTAAGCCTTTTAAATCATGTGAAGAGCACATGAGATGCGGCAAAAGTGAAAACTTTGATTTCTGGCCTTTTTCTGTTTGCCCGTCGGCTCTAATAAAAAGTCCAATAAAAAATAATAAATGTGAAAATATATATTTAATGATGGGAGGAGGAAGCACTTTGTTGCCTAATAGTTTTATATATTTTTTATTTAATAAATTTGTCACCTGCGGCGACTTTTAAATTAGTTTGCAATTCGCTGTTTGCTGCCAATTGCGCTCGCAAATTAATGGAATATTTGAGGACGTTGTTGTTGTTGTTGTTATCGTTGTTATGGTTGCGGGTGCTAAAATCGAGTAAACACGTAATGCAATTTCAGTGCCAAAGTAAAACTGAAAACAAGACCGACATCAAAATGAAAATGAAATTGGTAAACAATGTAATAACATATACCATCGAAATTATACAGATAATATACCTAAACCCTACGCAAGTCCCATCAGCCTCTTTGTTGCGGCTGGCAAACAAAAGCCCAAGTAGCCCAAAACGAAATATGCATTTAAAAAAGCTGACAATGTGATGTATGTGAGGGACAACAATCTGCAATATTTAAGATAAACATGTTAATTAAATTGTAATTTTTTTTTTCGTGTTTGTATTTAAACAACATTGCCCGCTTTTTTATAGCCATCAATAATTACTGTTTGCATACGTTCGAACTAATTTGGTTTATACCCTGTACTCATTTTAAAACGGACAGGGACTACTTTGTCATAAGGATGACAACTTTTGTACGATATGTGGGATCTTACTTATCATATATGAGTTGTTTGCCAAGTTTTTTCATTTTTTATTGCTTTGCGCTACTTACAGGGTATCGCCAGCGTTGTGTCATGGGGATCCGGTTGGTAGCCTTCCTTTGGAAAGTAATCAATTTTGATGCAGTTAAACGAGTCCACATCCAATCCTGTAAAATGTTAAAAAGCGAGAGAACGTTACAGCCGGGTACAGCCGACTGCGCGATACTCTGTTCACAGTGCCGTGATTGTAATACCCGAAATGGTCGATATTAGCCATATGTGGCAAATAGTAATAATATATAATAATAAAATACAAAGTTTGAGGCCTGGCGAACAATATACTCCATTGGCCCTATGAACAGAGTATATAAAAAAATACGTTGTGTACATATGCACAGACGTACGTGACAGCTATTGGGCCAGTTTTGGATGGCCGCGCCGTCAACCAAATAAATCAGTCCAGTTAGCGCCAGAGTCGGGCTAATTGGGCGAGTTGTTCCGTTTATTTGTTGGCTTGATTGATTGACTGACGGCATGATTGACGGCAGCGTTGCGGTGTTTTGTGTTTTTGTGTTGCTCATTTAGTTGTTGCCTTGTCCCCTCATTAACGCGCACTGGTACCAATAAATTCGCACGTGGGCCACATGACGTATACGCAATGTCATCGCCAATCGCATTTACACTCATTTCTCATTTCTCACCTGGCGGCATTGTGCACAGTATCCAGAGGCTGGACTTGGTGTATTTGGTAACATAAGCGCCATCGTCCAGCGCATTAAAGTTGGCGGTGCCATTGTAGTTGACATTGGGCAGCTTTTCCTCCGTGAAAAGCCACTGGGGGCCCGCCAGGGCGGCGATAACAATTGCCACCGAAATGCTGGAAATGATGCCAAGTCTGAGTTGCAGTCCGTGCATGTTCCAAATGTAAGCGATACACACACACACACGCACACAAGCAAACGCCTTTGTGTGGGGCTTGTTATAATGTTGAAGCCATCGTATACGTATGTGTGCGTGTGTGCGTGTGTGTGTGTGTGGGATTTCATATGTCTGAATGCTGATTAAAAATATCTGATATCTGTGTCGTTAGCAGCAGCGAGTCAAATGAACAAATAGGTATGCTAAATATGTGTACTCATGCCATTGCATTAAAATACCACAAATAATAATTCCCAGTTGCCTTCGCGCAGCGTTCGCTGAAATAATCGTTGCATACTTTTTGGGGTATTTCGTTGTTAAGCCCTTTAGTGAGTGAAATTCAGCGAAAATCTAACCATTCTCATTCATTTGTGTGGTTTTCGCTTTCGACTAAATTATTTAAAAATTTAATGGAACTGTTTAAAATCCGATTTCTTGTTTACCAAGAACTTTGCTGTTTTTTTTTTTCTTTTTTTTGTAAACAAATTTGTTAGAATGCAATTCAAACTTTTCTGGTTTCCAATTTAAAATGCGCAGTAAGTTTTTTTTATTAATTATATTAATATTATTATTATTAAAGAAAAAAAAAAAACTAAAAAAAATGCTCTAATTTGAATATTAGCCATATTGAACTGAATATTGGCCCATACTACTCTGCCTGTCGCTGCAAGAGGTATTCATGTCTATAAATCTTATAAATCGAATGCTGCTGATGGTATATAGCTTAAATATCTGCTCACTTAATAAAACCGTTGGCAATACGCAATAATCTTAACAAAACCTTGAGAATTTCCCTCAATAATCCCCTGTTATTGCATTTATTTCAGCTTGTCGAGTTGTGCTCGGCTTACGCTTGCAATTGTTATTGTTTCCGAGAAATCCTCTTTGGCCCGAGTGCTTTCGTGGTAAGTGCACTGTTCTGAAAGGCTTATTTCTAAGTTTACTATTTTCCAGGAATTCCAACGTTCAGCTGGCGCCCAACTCTACGGACGAACACAATTCAGTTTCGATTTGCTTTTCCTCGAATTTTCAGTCTCATCCTGCGCATTTTCCATTGATTAAAATCCAGTTGATTTTCATAATGGGAAACTGCAGTGCTTCACACTTCCATTGAAATGTTGCAGAAATCTCTGATTTGCCCGAGTATCTGCAAGCGCTATTCACAATAATGGAAATTAATTAATTTTGTGTCTCCGGCTCAAGGCTGGCGGAGTCGTTTTTGTCTAAGCCCATTCAAATTCTCTCGCATTGTTTAACATTTAATTCAATTACGAAACTAATCAACTATCTTTCTATATGTTCCTCGAGATGGAATAGCTGGTTGGCCTAAACCCGAATACCCCATTTAAGCGTTAGACACGGGGTACAAAGACACCGCAAAGCGGCCCACAAATGCCAAAAGAAAAAGTTAATGGGCTTCCAGCGACATCGCTGGTTGATATGCAAATAAATGCCTCACAAATTGTTGGCTTCAAAAAAAATGCGCACAAATGTCGGATTAGAGGGGGAGTACGCAAAATGTGCGACTAATAGAGAAACGCGAGCCAAAAGGCATTAATGAATGCACTCGAAGCGAAATGAGTCGCAAATGAAAAAATTTCTATACCCATTCGCAGAGGGAGGATTGAAATTAAAGCTTAGAATTGAATATCATAATGATGTTGTGATAACATATTTCACACGTTTCACACAGACGTGTTCTTATCATACACACACACACACACAGACATATATGTATATATGTGTATATGCAGATATAGATACAATCAGTCCGGCGAAACCTTAGAAGGCTCTCGAGCAGAACTTATGTCTATACGTACTTTCTTCTGTGTATTTGAATTAATATGCTTATGGAGATGCACGTATGTATGTATTGCCTTTTGACATTTGTCAACCGAGCCGGAGCATCCGGAGCTCCTCGTTGGTAGGACGTGTATTTTGCACGTATTTCCACGTGCCCAGGAGAGGACAGGACAGGACAGGACAGCTGGCATCGAACCAAGTTCGCCGTCAGAGGGCGGGTGTGGGGAGGGCGTGGGGGCGTGGGAAACAGCCGCAAGCAGCCACATCTTCACATCCTTCGGCTCGCCTGCGTGCCTGACAAATAATTGTGTTAGCGACACAAATCACTGCAAAGTGGGCTTAATTTGTTCGCAAACTATTTGCAGTGACTGTGGGCGCACTTGGGTTTGCTTGAGCAGCATCAACTTTTTATCCCCCCTCCCCCCCCCCCCCCACACACACACACACACATTTCACATTTAGGATCACAAATTTCTGCGCTTAATTTCGAAAAGTTTGCAACTCAACTCGGCCACGCCCCTTCAACGCAATGACAATCTCAATTTGGATTTGGGCTTCTATATAGTCTGCACTCGCACAATTCTTGTCATATTTGCCATACTTTTCTCGACTCTGGGATCAAAAAGAATTTCAACTTTTAGGATCGAAAAATTGTTTATAAAATAAATAAGTCGGCTTGGATAGGATTCTTTTAATCTCAAAATAATTTGAGGGCATCAAGGTGTCGTATGTGCGGAGGGTCCGACGGGCAGATACCTAATTATTTAATTTAATTTGCCATAAACGAGATTTAATCTTCGTTTTTAAGTGAAAAGCCAAATATTAAGTCAGCCACTCCTCCTGATTCAGACTATATACCCTGCCTATCTCCTGCCTTAATCCATAGCACCCTTTTCACCCATTTTCGTTTAGCTGCCGATTGGATTACTTTTCCTGGAATTTTTGGTTTCATTCTGAACATTTTCCATTGATGCAGTTGTTTTCCATAATTGGAAAATACTCTGCTTCACATTTCCATTGAAAATGTGCACAATACTCGAAATTAATATTGTGTCCCTGGCTCGCATCTCCTATTCAATTTTAACTAGAGGCAATTTGGCGCAGTGAGCAAAAGGAAAGGAATAACATATCTCTCTTATACCCTGTTTTACACCTTTTTAGAATTTAAATATATTTCGAAAGTAAATAAAAATAAATTTAAAAAAAAATATATATAAAATATATCTTCGATATATGTTCAAAAAATTCTGTACTTTACTAAACTCCTGTGTTACACCCATTTACACTGGCTACAGGGTATAAGAAGTGTAAGAGCTAAAAAAAAATGGCAAAAGTTTGAAGAATAAAATTTATCAAAACTTTACCAAATATTTAATTACAATTGACGTTCTGAAATCGGCTTCAAGTCAAACATAGTTTCGAGCTCGTTTCGAAATACTTGAGACTTGAGACTGAAAAGCGAAAAACGCAATGAAAACAGTTGGGTAAAGAAACGCACGAAAAACAGAAAAGAAAGCTGGCATTGAAAACAACTTTAAAGACGATTATATGGCAAATAATGATAGTTGCTGAGAAGAACAGTGGCGTCAACGCGGCGGGAGGTTGTCAAAGGGGAATTGGCGTGGCACTCACCTGGCCGCAACAGGTGTCAATAGCCACAGGTAACCGCCGCTGCCCCTGGCCATATTGTCCTGTTCCTGATCGTCGAGGATGTCCTCGTCCGTCCGCTGCTGTTGTCCTTCGGACACCTGTCGCTCCGGCTGCTGCTGCTGCTGCTGTTGTTGTTGCTGTTGCTGCTGCTGCTGCTGCTGTCGTCTCTCGTTATTGTTGCTGGCGATATTGTTCTGCTGCAAGTTGTTAAGTTGCAAATCGCTGAAGCTGCCTGCGAACCCAGTCGCCGGAATGCTGCCAGAAATCGTGTTGATGACGCCCGTCTGTAGTTGCAGTTGCTGTTGTTGCTGTTGCTGTTGCAATTGCAATTGCTGTTGCTGTTGCTGTTGCTGTTGTTGCGTGCGTCGCTGGCCGCCGCGTGGCAGCGTTGCATATGGCGACTGCTGCTGTTGCACGGACTGATGGGGCCGCTCAATGGACGCGCTGGTGGTCAACTGATGCTTGCCCAGCTGCTGTTGTGGTTGCGGTTCCTGCTCGTAGCTGTTGCTGATGTTGCCCTTGTTGTTGCCGCGGGGCGTGGCCGCTACGCCCATGCTGTTAATGCTGTGGCTCGACGCCACGCGAAACACATTCGGCACGGCTGGATGATCACGCATCTTGCCTGTTGCTGCCAAATTTAACTCCAACGGCACAACAACAAAAAGACACCAACAAAAAAAAGAATGCTTAATTGGAAATTCAGTCGCCTTTGTTGTGAATTTGAAGTGCGCGCCAAAAAAAGAAGAGGCCAAATGCACTTAGGATTGGAATTGGAGCTAATGCGCTTGTTGCCGTTAGCGTGCGACGCGCTGAAGAACTTCTCAATGACTGAAAATGAAGCCAGCCAGGATGCCAATGCCAGTGGCAGCGGCAGCGGCAGCGGCAGCGGCTGTGGCAGCGCCAGCTCGGTAAAAGGGCACACGAGTGTTAGCCGAGTCCTGTTGGCTGGCCTGACGAGACGGCAGGCGGCGCTGTCGCTGGCGATGGCTTCATGTTGCTGCCGTCCCTTGTACGCAGTTGAAGAGCGATTATAAAACACACACCAGCAGCAGCAGCAGCAGCAGCGGCAGCAGCAGCAGCATCCACCAGCAGCAACAAGAACCAGCAGACGTTTGCAACTTCCGTTGTTAGCTGAAAGTGACTTCCGGTCGCTTTGGGATCTATTTATAAATACATATGTATGTATGCCCTGGCGTGTGTGTGTGTGCAACAAAAGTGCCACGCACAACTGTTGTTGCTGCACTTTGCTGCAAATCTAAGCATTTACTGCCGCCTCTTTCGCACTTGCTGCGCCCCCTTCATTTAATTGAATTCCCACAAGTGATTGAGCGAGTCGAAGCGATGATTGTGCCACATTTTAAGGTACTGCGAGTACCCGAAAAATACCCCCCCCCCCCCCACACACACACACACAGTACAAATTTTCGTTTCAAATTTCAACTCATTTTGGGTTTTTACAACACAATTTTCAAATTTTTTCTAAAGCTGTCGTTGACCTATAAAAATAAAATTGAGCTAATTATCGGCAGAAATTATATAATTATTATTTTGCAATAATAACATTATTCTCTTATTACAGGTTTTTCTTTTAATGCGATTTTAAATACTTTTTTTTTAAATTTTATGAAGTTCTTCTTGCAACTTTTCTACTGCATTTCACTAATTAAACAACAAAGGAAAATAAGTAATATTGCAATAAAATGTTGTTATATTGATATTAGTTTTACTTTTTTTATATTAATGAATTTGTGATATCTTTTTCAAATCAAAAAATTTTCTGAAATTTCTGAAATTATTTATTTTACTTTTAGTTGATTTTGAGGTCTGGAGACAAACTACTATTTTTAAGCTTTTTTACGGGAATGTTTTAGGAATATAAATATTAATTATAAACAGAATTAAAATTTTCCTCTTTTACACTTGCAAAAAGCAACCGAATATTATGCTATTAATGTATAATAATATAATATGCTAATAATCCCAATCTGTATCAAATCGAGGGTCTTCGCTGAACTACACCGAGTATCTATTGTCAATTGAACAAGATAAATATTGATTGCAAGCCAAAAAGCTTTAAATTGCCAAATCCAATTGAACACGAGGAACCCCCAGAAATTGCATTTAAGGCGATATTTTTTCTTACTGTGTAGATTTGTAGATGCCACCGAGGTGCACAGTTAAGTGCACTGAGGTTGGCCGCCGTTTCCCTCAGTGAAAGTGCCATAAAGTGAAAGTGTGGAATTGTTGAGCAGCAGTTTATAGAAACGGCAGCTAGAACAGCAACCGAAAAAAAGGGAAAAAAGCCAACTCTCCATAAACGACTTGATTAGTCTCTGTGTGTGTGTGTGTGTGTGGACCGGCCGAAAGTGAATTGATGACAATGTGGAATTCGGCTTAAAGTGGCTTCAAACATCAATGTTGACTCGTCCTGAATAGGCAGCGTCAGCAACAACAAAAATAATTGAGATCCTGCAGAGGCAGCTGCAGCCAGCTAATCAAACGCAATTCTCTGAAAGGTTTCAGTGCGAAAAGACATGCGACGTTAAGATACCCTAGAGCCGACTAGAAGACAGCCTTGACACCCAAAGAAACCTGCTATAAAAGAAATGAGAGTACAAATGAATATAGCAAATATAAATGTTTGAATGGAAGTGCGTGACTAGGGGATCAACATGCAATAGTACCCTAATCTAATCTCGAATCTCTAATCTAGTACTCGGAACTATGTCCGACCAGGAGATACCCTTTAAATATGTTAACCTCCTGCACTTTAAAGTTTATACAGTCTCCTAGACAGCAATAATGCACAAATTACAATAAAAAGAAAAATACAAAGAAAAATCGAGCGAAATGAAACTGGGCAACATCTTATTATTTCTAAAATCGGCAAAGCTTAAGGGTTACAGGGTATTTGATGTCTTATTTTGGTTAAAAAATGTATTAACAGAGTATTTACAGTGCAAAATAAGGAGCTCACATATACAAAATTGGCTAAAATAACAGCAATTTTAATTTTTTTTTTAAATTAAAATCATGAAAATTGTTTTCATTTCAAAAAAGAGCAAAAATCTTAAATATCTTTTCTAAAATTAGCCAATAAAATATATCAAAATTATGCTCGATTTATTTGCGTAAGTTGAGTGTAAAAAAGGTCTTAATAGATTAGCTTTGAGGACTTTTTTGATGCACTGTATGTACGTAAAGTGGTCTCATAAGCAAGTAGACAGAGAACGCCGGCCATGTTTGCAGCTTGACACAAGCGGCCGCAAACACGTATAAGCTTAAATGGGACAACAGTGCCTCAAAACAACCACGCACACACCATATTTGGGCAAGAATACAAAACCAACGACTTGAAAGCCGGCAGATGCAAAAAACATAAACAGAAATCTAATGTAAAGCGGAAGAAGCGAAATTACGAATGGTGTCGGGTTAAGGACTAAGGACTGCGAAGCTACTCCGCAAACCTCCTTGTATACCGTGTAAAATACTCAAATACAAGCAAGGCAAAAAGTTAGCTTTTGTTATTTAACATGGAGTTTGCATCGAATTCAAATCGATATCAAAGTGAGATCAAAAGTTACTTTCAACTTTTGATATGACTATTATTATTATTCTAGAATTTTATACTTTTATAAGAAATTGCTTCCATTTTCGCTTTAATACAAATATTTGTAAAGTGGAAAATTAATTTTTAATTTGCACTTTAATATTAATATGTCGCAAAATTTAAATGAATGTTGTTAATTATTTATTTATTACTCAATGCTAATCAGCTCGGTGGTTATTTTAATTTAAAGTTAACTTAAATAATTTGAAAAAATTAAATTTCATTTCCAACTTTCTTTCGTTATTATTTCATTACTTCCATATCATTTAATCCAATTAGTAAGGAATTAAGATTTCTTAAGTCGCAAATGAAATTGATGATCAAAATAATTCTACCATAAGAAATTAAATCAAGTTGCTTTGGCTTCTAAGGAAAAGTTTTACACATACATATGTGCAGACTTGTGATTGCTTTCCGCACATTGGGGCTTTTCCCGGATGCACATTCATATATATTACTGATAGATTTCCAAGGAAAAAGCATTTCTCCAACATTTCAGTTGGCTTTTAGTTTTTCGAAGGAAATACATTTTGCATTATACTCTGTATTATGATTTTTACAAAGTAAGGCTTATTACAATACTATATGTATATATCTTAAAATCTGCATTAGCATTTTGCTTAATTAGAGATTAAGATAGATAATAAGAGTGAAGAATAAATACCTCAACTATGGATATTAGCGAGCAAGTCAGAAGACACAATCAAGATACCCCTTGTAACCGCTTTTTAAGGGTATAGGCACTGACATAGTTGTGTGTCAGCAAAATTTAAAAAGATTTGTTTGACTTTAGCATACCCAGCACACAGCTGACGAAATATATGTATTTACATATATTTGTACATCAAAAATTATAAATGTACAAGTTACATATAAATAAAATATTACGAATATATATTTATTCATTTTGAGAGATTTCAACTTGATGTAATATGCTTTCAACAGCCTTTCAACCAGTATTGTGACTACAGGGTATTCAAAAAAAAGGGCACCGCAAAGCATTTGAACATGAACTTTTGTGAAAGTTGTGAACTCCGAACTGTTTATGTTGGAGAATTTAAATGTCCAACACAGAACAGAAGCAGGCACACACACGCACACATAGATCTCTTAGTGTTCGTTATGTCCAATCTCATGAGCCAAGGAGTGCCACAAAATGTAAAATGCAAGGCGCTCTTCAAAAAATTGTTGCATACCCGCCGGCGCTGCATCCCCACACACCGTCAGTGACACTAATACCCTGCAAATTGGGAGGGCACCACTCGATGCGCTTAGCCGATACAACTTCAATTTAATGACATATTTAAATATGATATACATATTATTTTTTTTAAATAAATTTGTTATTTATTGATGGGAAAACAAAACGAAAAGGAAACGAATATTTTATATATATATATATATTTTCTAGTGTGCTTGCAACACAGTCGACGCTGCCGCATGCAACACTTTTGACACTTTGGCAACTTCAATTAAAATGTTTTGTTACTGTGCAAAATATTGATTAATTGGGAATGGCCAAAGCCAATGAACGCTACGGCAGATAGCACAGTGACACACATACCACACACACACACACACACTCACACACACGCAGACTGATTTGCATGTGTGTTGTGTGTTGCCTGATTAGCGCCTTTGACGCGCATATGTGTGTGTGTGTGTGTGTGTTCAAATTGATGAGCAATTAAGGTTATTGACCAAAGTACCGGTGGCGAGGCAAGGCGAGCGGGTGAGAGGAGTCCATCAGGTCGCTGGCTGCACGTGGCACGCTTCGATGCCTCCTCGAGTGACCCACTCACGGCGTGGGGCAGCCAGGCGATAACAATGCGACGCCCAGACAACAGCCCGAACCCACAATAATCAGACACCACCCGGACCGCAGCCTCAGCGGCATTCAACTTGGGGCGCACCTGCGCAGCGGCAGCGGCAGCGGCAAAGCCAAAGCGGAAGCGGAAGCAATTGATTGGTTGACTGAATGATTAACTGTTCGACAGACTGCTCGGCTAACTGTTCGCATAACTGTCCCACCCGGTCGCAGCGGCCTTAACTGGCCAACGTTAACTGATTTAAGGCTCTTGCCAACCGACAACTAACCCAAATTCAATGGGCTATTTGCGTGCTGCGGCGCCCGCTTCTGTTTTAAGTGGAGCGGAAGCCAAAGTGCAGCAAATGTTAATGGCAACAACAACAACGTGCAACAACAGCACGCCACACGTTTGTTGCAAGCCATGTTTGAGCTTTGCTTGGCAAATGAACAAATTAAAGCAATTTAATTGCTCGCAAATGAAATCAACTCAAAGCCAAACGCACACACACACAAGCTCCAATTAGTGAGGGACATGCTAACGAAACTTACGCATAATACTATTAACGTTATTATTAGCAAAGTTTTTAACTTTAGTTTGAAAGCCTGGCGAAAATAAGTTAAAGCAGCCGTAAGGACTTTGCAAGTCAATATAAAAAGGTTTAATAAATGCAATTAAATAAATAAAATAAATAAATTCAATTAAAAAAAAATACAGGATAAATTAACTTAGCCGGTAGTCCCCATTCGAAATGGGTAAAAAGGGTATGAATGTTTTATGCCCTGTCAGTCTGCATAAAAGCAGCGATCTCAAAATATTTGAAATGCAGAATCAATCTAACAGACAAACCATGAATAAAATGCCTTCAAATATGAAAATCGGTTAAGTTTTTAATCTGTCTCTGCTGAGAAATTCAATGGAAATAAGTTTGTACAAGTTAAAATAAGAAAAAATATATGCACATAGATATTTAAGCATGATGTACATAATATAGTATTAAATACCTGATTCGATCCATCCACAATCATAGATATTTCCAGACGCTTAGCTAGCTTTATTATTGCAACGCTGTGCAAGAGCTTCGTTTGAAAGTTCAAAATCCTTATAGATGCAGCAAACGCATCGATTCGAAACAATTCTGACCAGTCCACAAGCTGAAGGTACTAACTTTGATGTTCATTTTGTGGCTTGCAACTCAAAACAAAATGAAGTTGATTTATTGGGATCCTGCTTTTCATATCTCTCCCTAGTGCTGATAATTGCTTTTGTTCTGGTTTTGTGTGCCCTTTGATTTGGCCCGGCGCAACGTGCCCCCGCAAGGGGCGCCACAAAGGAGGGGCAAGGTGAACGGGGGCCGCCAATATCGAACAAATGCAAACACTTCCACAATGCCATATGCATGAATTGATTTCGACACGCATATATGCACTCATACGCATACTTTTATACTCGTTAGGGAAGTGAAAGGAGTATATCGGATTTGTGAATGTCCGTCCGTTTGAACGCAATTGTCTTCGCCGCTTTTGAAGCTAGAGACTTGAAACTTGGAACATATACTCGTGTACACTCGTGTCAGATAAAATGTTAAGATTTTTCGGATACGGCCACTGGGGGCGTGGCAAATCGTTGAAATCTGCCTTAGTGTTTAAGCTTTTTTCCGTTGACCTTCTCTAAAGATCGCACAAAAACTAGTTGGATACTCGCTATATTTTGGAGACGGGTAAACTGTGACAAAAATCTATATTTTTCAAATCCACCAATAAAATTTAAGACGATTTTCGACTGTTTTAAGCTTTATTGAGCGAGCATTGCGCACTGCATTACACCCGACTCTAACGTCCCTGCTTGCTTTCCATTGTTTATTTGCCTTTCGGCTTTGCGGGACAACGTATTGAAAGCGGAGACCTTCGCTGTTGCAACGCATGGGGCCACTAAGCACTCTCACGGTATCCATGGCTGCGCCCACCCACGGCATCGACTTTGATGTACTGACAAGCTGACGGTGCAGTCGAAATCCATGCTAGCATTATCACCCAGACAGCTGGATAGGATTATTTTGCTGGGAGGCATGTTTAATATTTGATACGCCATCCGCTGCGTTTACGTTCTTGCCGGCTCCGAATGCACCGGGAGAAAATGTGCTCTAAAAATCGACAAATTTATTGAGCAATATTTTCTATCGATTATTAGTGACAAAAAAAAAATACTCTTCTGGTTAAAAATCATAAGCTTTTCTTTCAAAATCGGAATAGAAGCTTGTGATTTTTAACAAATATTTTCATTTCAAATTGAAGAGTATTTATAAGCCATGCAGTAAATGCTACTGCCAAAATATCTAAATCAACTTCTTCATAATTACCACTTTCTATGAGCTCAGTTTAAAAAAATGTTGATTCCTTTTAAATAGTAAACCTTCTTCCAAAAATACTTTGTAAGATTTAAAATTTTAGGCCTTTATAAATAACTCAAAATGTAAATCACAGAGCTCAGATGAATTTTTTATTATTATATTATATTTATACAAGAGACCTCCGTGGCATCTATTTGATAAAATTTATTTGATATAATATTTAATACATCATTTCAAAGCAAAAGCCTTCAAATGTAATACATAGACTGACTGAGGCGAAAGGGTATCTGCTAGTCGTCCAGTTGCCTGCTGCAACGTTCCCGCTTGTTTTTCGCTGTGTTGCATTCGCCGAACCACATGCGCCTCCACCTCTTTAAAGTATTTATATATTCAAATTGTGTTTGCGCCAATTTTGTTATTACTTTTCCTTTTTTCGGACAGTTTTTTGCAACTTTGCACTGCAAAAGTTTTCGCTCGACGTTTTTTTCTTTTCCTTTTTTTTTTTTTGCTCTTTTTTTCATCATTTTCGCTTATTGTCTTGGACGCTTTTCCATGGCATTTACATTCGGGGCTGCAACTTTTGGCCAGCAGCTGAAACTTTAATTACTTGTACAGTTAGCCAGTCAAGCTGACAGCTAGACAGACAGTCAGTGGGTCACCGAGGTGGGACAGCTCGTCAGCTGTAGTCGCTAAAAAAAACTATAGCATACTTAGGGGCGCTCGCCAAATTTCCCCCGTAGCCACTGCAAACTTCAAAGCACTCCGCTGTTGTTGTTGTTGCGGTGGTTGGCTTGTGGTTGGGCCTGTGTTCAATGGTCTGTGCATTTGCTTAAAAACCAAACACACGCGCGCACACACCCACACACAGACACACCCACAACCACACCCACACACGGTGACACTGAGCCGCCTTTTTATTTCGTATTTTATTTTTAGCTATCCAGTGGTCGCGTGTCCTCATCCTGAAGGATTAAGCACAGGTGTAAATTGTGCATGAGGCAACTAAGTTGGAAGCTCCGCCCTTAGATAACAGCAGAAAGCAATGCAACTAAAACTGTGACCTAATTTGGCTGAAATCCAAAAAAGCAAAATAACACAGACAAGTTTGAAGTGACTGACTATAGTATATACCCTATGCTTACTGTTTATAACCAATATTCCGACTCGACTTTTTAGTATATATATACATATATATATTTTCGATTAGTGAGTATTTTCCTTATTTATTTTCAATATATTATTTTTAAATTAAATTAAAGACACAGTTTTCTAAACACTTTATCTAAGCCAAGTTTGGAGTATCTTTCTTCTATAGTTAACGAAATTTCAATTGCAAAATTGGCAGCAAAACATATATACTCTTTTTCCCTTTGCAAACATAGTATTTAATGCATGAACAACTTTTTATCAAGACATCTCGATCAAACTCAATAATTAGGAGCTTAACGAAAACTGTTTTTGTTGGGTTAGTTTATAATTCTAAAGCTTATCTGCCAGATGTCCGCGGGGGTATTTAACTTTTTGCCACTACTTTCGTCACATCAGTTAACAGTAATGCAAAATTTGGAAACTTTAAAGCCGCCCCTTTTGATAAAAAAAAAAAACAACAAATATTGTGAATTTCCGTATAACTGTAATTCGAATATTGAACAACTCTTTTGTGAGACAAAAAGTTTGATATTTGTGAATCTGGCAGCAGCCCTCTCTCCCCGTTAATTGAATTTTCGTGCAAATATTTTTTACTTACGTGGTCGCCGTTGCGAAATAAAACTGAAAAAATATTGAAATGAATATAATCGTAATTAAACAGAAAATACGGCATGCGAAGGTAGAGCGTATTTTGAAAATTATTTTGATCAGTGATATTAAATTTGCGTTTTTTCCACATCTTTTAATAATGCTCAGAGGTACGAATAACAATGAACAGGTTTTTGTTGTTGTACTCAATGCATCGAGTTGAAAGTTAAGTGAAATATGTTAAATATGTTAAAAGGAATCAAAATATTTGGACAAATCTTCTATATATATAAAACCTCACCTGAGTGCAAGTTAAAGAGCATGATTTGAAATGAGTTGAATTTAAATGAAACGTTTGCCTCATAAATATTATTTAATTAAAGCCAAGGCCAAGGAAATACTCGTATTTATGTATATATTGAAAACTGAAAATGTATATTTGTCTTCTTCTTTGAACTGAATACAGGAATTTAGCTGATAACGTTAGCGTTCTCATTATTATTTATATATTTTAATTTAACTTATTTTGTTGCCTTACTTATATATATATATATATATATATTGTATCTTTAATAGAGCTCTTGCCTTTCACACATCCAGCAGCACTTTTATAATTGTTTTCATTGCAATCTCAATGCATAAATACACTTATGTAAATTTTATTTGTTGCTTACTTGTATAAATATTTCATAGTTTTATTTCCTTCTTTTTTTGTAATTTTTTTTAATAATTATTTAGTTGGTTTCTTTTATTTCATATGTCTAGCTAAACATTCAATCAAACAACATTATTTCATTTTTATTGTTATTACTATAATTTTGCTTGCGTTAATTGTTAATTGTCTTTGGGTTTTTGAAATTTGCTAGGTTTACACATCTAAAGATAATTTTGATTGACAAAAATTCATTCACGCCAACAACAATAATTATACATAAATATTTATAATACTTTAAATCAATTACAACAATATAATACTTAAATTTCAGACAATTTTTGTATGGGGTGCATTCTTCTTTTCGTTTGGGTGGGCTGGGGGAGGGCTTTTCATTTGGGCGAAGGTTTTGGGACGTGACGCTAAACGCGTTTTCATCAATTCATCAGATTTTCATTTTCAACTCAACTACACTGAGCATTTTCATGCAGCACCAAAAACAATGCAATGAACTTTTGTCATGGGACTTTTTTACAGTGGCTTCTGAAATGTTATGTCCGCTCCGAACCAATTTTTCTTTCCTATGTAGCCCAGCACATCGAAGCTTATCTACAACGGCCCCATTGTTACTCATCTCCACTCACGACTTTAATTCTAAATTTTTAAATGAAATTAATCAAAAATATTTCAAGAACTTGTAGCAGACTTTTAGGGTCAATATTTTCTTTAAAAAAATTAACTTTTTTTAGCGCTAAGATAAACATAGATACGACTCAAATTACTAATTAATTTTCTGATTCAGTTTAAGTTTAATTTGATTTAATATTGATAACGGCAAAGTTTAGAGTTTTTAAAATACAGAAATAAAAGTAATTGATTTATTTTAAATAACGTCATGAATTCAATTTTAGTAAGAGTTTTTTGTCCGAATCTTATAAAAAACGAAACATTTTTATATTTTTTTTTAAAAAAAACGCATATTTTTCCAAAGACAACCAAATGATTTGGGGTTGATTGAAAAAAAGTTACTACTGCTAGAAATTATAATGAAATAGTTTTTTTGTACTTCGATTCGATTGCAAATCGAATGCTTAAGAATTTTAGTTTTTGGTTACGCTTAAGGCTAGAAAAGAAAATATGAGTAGGGAAATCGTAAGTTGGATGAGTCACGAGTAGGGTTGTCACCATATTAACAATTGCTAAATTCGAACTCTGAACAGCTCAGGCATCCAATGGCCACACATGCATCAGTATACACACTTATCTATGCCAAACTAATACTATATTTAATTATGTGTAGTGTTCGCTTAAGTTTATTTAATAAAAAAATACATTTCCCCAATTGTCATGAACTTGTTGCCTAATTAATCGCCTGCCACTTGATTCGCATTTAGCTGTCAAATACGAGCACTCAAATATAGATAGTATGAATACCATGTAGATGAGCATTGTACTATATATATAGAGTATGTTTTTGTTTTTTGCATGCAACTCAATTTGGTA
This sequence comes from Drosophila sordidula, assembly GCA_035047465.1. Lineage (NCBI taxonomy): Eukaryota > Metazoa > Arthropoda > Insecta > Diptera > Drosophilidae > Drosophila > Drosophila sordidula. The sequence goes on from JAWNPQ010000163.1 coordinate 233,137, forward strand.
TTCGTATTCGTACTCGATATTGCCTAAGATATACATCTAATAATACTCAGAAACACAAGTCTAAACATTGTCCCACATAGAAGCGATCTGCGCTTCCTATATACACACATTAGGTAAACATATATATCTATATAAGTATATGTCTATATGCTGATGCGCTTTCACACGGCGGTCTCATGATCAGTCTCGTCGATCCGCCCCAGTCTCCAGGAATTGGGATCACCGGCTGCAATAAGAAGTACACAGAGATTTTGTTGTTTTTTTCTTGGTTGTTTTTTTTCGTTTTCGGTTAAGTTTTGAAGGTTTGAGTTCGAGTTTGAGTTCGAGTTTAATAAGAGCGTTCACATGAGAAACAAAAGGCGGTTATAAATAAAACATTGAACCGGCTCCACACCACAAAGCACAACAGAAATGTACACACACACACACACACACACACACAGTGGGTGTACGAATTGTGGGTGTGTCGCCGAACAGTGCTTGGTAAAGGGTAAACTATATACATACAATTTTCAAAATCAAACTGGGCATGCAAATTACGAGGCAGTATTTGCAACAACTACGGGAATGCACACACACACACACACACACGGTCACACACACACACACATACACAGACACACAGACAGACAGACAGACAGACCAACAGATTTGAATTTGGTTAGCGGGATAAATACTTAGTGTACAGTTAAATAGACAGATAAGATAGATAGACAGATGATCGATAGATGTTAGATAGATTGTTGGTTAGTTAGCTAGATAAACAGTTAGATAGACTACAGCTACTGTTGCATGTGGCCGCTTGCTGGGTGGCTCTCTCTGGGTTTTGGGGCTGGGCGTGTCTTGTTGTGGGGGGGGGGGGGGAATACTGGAAATGGAACTTACCACAATCATAATACTTCGATATCCTGGGCAGAGCTGTAACCATTGTTGTTGTTGTTGTACGTGGTTGGGTGGTTGTTGTGGTTGTAGTGGTGTTGTTGTTGTTGTTGTTGATTGTTGTTGATTAACGTTTATGAACGATATATATATATATATATAAGAATATATATATATTGATATATAGTATACGACGTTGAACGAGTACATACGACAAAATTATAGGCACCCAAAAAATATAGAAAATCATTGGAAAAATTCATAAATTCATTGGACAATATTGAAATCAAAATCTAAATCAAATACAAATATGCTCGAAGTGTCAGGGATAGTGTACACACACACAGGCATAGAAAATACAAATTATTAGAGCTAATTAGGTTTACGTAGATGGAGGCCACTCATAACACTAACACACTAACACCTAGATCTTTAGGATATTGCCAAAAATGTTCGAACAAACTCGGCTCCAAGATTATTGAAATTTGCGATCAACAGCGATCGTTAATTCGATTCGCGTGGGTGCGGAGACGGAGGTGAACAGTTTCGAGATTCTGTCTAAACAAATTGCCAATAGCAAATAATTTGCGTAAATACTCGTATCGGCAGCTTGTTTAATAAGTGTGTCATGGGAAGCATTGTTAATACATAGATACACACACACAGACACACATTCGAACGTACGTAAATAGATCGATTTGCCATGTGATGCAACCGAAGGTTATTTTTAAACGTGCGAATTTGCTTTTATGACATCTGATATGCGGAACTAATTTATATATAATATAGATTGAATCACAAAGTCAATGTACTTGTGTGCGGTGAACATGAATAATATATAATAACATTTAAATTGAGCTCTAGGCCCTGAAACGACTTTAACAAAACTAAAACAAGTAGGAACATTGCAGTCGGGTGTAGCCGACGTTGCAATACTCGTTCACAGTATAATAACAGCTTAAAACAGTCGAAAAAAGTCTTAATTTTTACTGTATTTTGGGAAAAAAAATTTTTTTGTGATTGATGGAAGTGGGCTTAATTTTTCTGCTCGATATTCAGAGGAGATCGTAGGAAAAATGTTTGCCAAATTTGGTGACTCTAGCTGTAATATGAATTTTCTAGGGTTACCAGTCCCCAAATATATTCATTTTGTCAATTTGCCACGCCTCCACTGGGCGTATACAAAAAAAATTGAGTGATCTTCAGAAGAGGAAAAGAAGATATATCGATTTAAATGAAAAAAAAATTATTGTCTATATAAACAAATTTTGTGAATCTACCTTTTAACGAGTATAAAAAAGGTTTTTCCAATCAATTCTAGAGGAACTTTGGAAAATTACTTGAGTTGTTATATAAGTAATTCAGCTCGATAATCAAAAGTTTAGTCTAATGAAGAGTTGAGTCCGGTGTTTCCGACTAGAAGATACCCTGAATCCAACATCTTAACTAAATCAACTTAGCTGGTTGTCCGGATCGAAATTATATATGCTTTATGAGAGATGCTTCTTGCTGCCTTTTATACACAAATTTACACAAAGCCCATTTTAAATGAGTTCAGGGTAAGAAAAAAGCGCTAAAAAATAAATCAACTGGTTCCAATATTAATTGCTGAGGAATTGCCAGGAAATTATCTTTTTTTTTTAGACCTGTACAAAATTCAGCATATTTAAATTCCAATAAAACTTATTTGGGACCGAAAATCATAAAATTTTTATTAGCCATTCGAATGCCTAATGCCAGACACACTCGAAACATGAAGGGATTGCCAAACAGGGAACGAAAATGCATAAATTAACTTTAGGAAAATTTATTTCGTTGTTGCACCTGGTTGGATGTGGGTTCTTAATAGACTTTGGGACTGGGAGAGCTCTGAAAAGCGATTAAAATGAAACACAATTGTTTGGGTGGACTTTCAACTGTCTTGAAGTGGATATCTAAGCTGAAGCTAGGTATATAGGTATATATTGGTAAGCGCATCCGGTGCTGAGTGCGGGTGAGTTGAAAGCCAGCGAATATTGGCAAACAAATGAATCGGAAGCGTAAACTGAAATGATAAATTTGCTCAGTTGTTTGCGTACTGTATTCGCCACGTGGCTTAAATGCAGGCCAGAGCGGAGCGGGCAGCGTGCTTCAAGCGGATCAGATAGCGACAGCGAGCTATACGCCGGTGTCGGCTGCACTTTGTGTGTAAGTTTATGGGCATGCCCAAAGTATTTACAGATAGCTTTAAGCTGATTATCGCTGTTGTTGTCGATCGGCCGATGCAGTGAACTATGGGGGGGGGGGGGGCTGGGGATGGGCGGGCCCTCATAGCCGAAAACGAAAACAAGTTGTGATTGCGATCGCAATAACAGCGAAATTGTTAAATTAAATAAAAAATATTTTGCTGCGATATGATTATTATTATTATGATTATTCATTTTAATAGCGAATTAAAATAAAAAACAAATCAATGCCATTTGCGCAAAATTAATGTTAATGATACGCAAACAGCCAGCGGGCCCAAAAGGCACGCGCTCCGATCCGTTTGGATCGGTTCGTGAGGTTCGCTTTTGGGGTTCGTTTCGTTTGGGTTCGTGCACGTGCTTTGCATGCGCGCGCCGCACAATTAGCCGAGACGCGAACCCCGAGCTGGCCCGCAAGGCGCTAAAATAAAACTTGAACGGCACACTTACTCAATGAAATAAATAAATTAAACTTCTGTTAATTCGGTCAGTTGTTTTTTTTTTCTTTTCTGAATTTGTGTTATTATTATTATTTTCTCTACTTATTTTTTTTCTGTTTTGTTTTTTTTTTTTTTTGGCTTGTTTACATTCACATTGATTCCGCGTTTATATTTCTATTTAAGTATGTTAGGTGTATGATACAGTTTTATATAGGTGTGTATGTATGTGGGTATGTACAACGACTGATATGCCAGCTTAAGCTACATATATGCATATCGCTTAGTATTATTATATGCGTGTGTTGTTATGCGTGTGTTTGTGTAGACATAGATATTAATTACAATTAATTTACGCTTTCGTTTACTCTTCTTTTTTCATTTCAGATCGAATTAATATGCAAATCAATCAGCGATTCAAAAACAAACTCATTAACAAAAAAGAACACAATGTGCAAAATCACAAAACAAAAGGAAACAACAAAAAAAAAAAAAAGAAATTAATAATAATAAAATAATAAAAAAAAACAAATGTGATAATGATAGGCAAACATATGATACGTATATATTTATAACTAAAATTGCTTATGTGCCCGCACAGTTAAAAATTTTCCATTAAATGTGGAACGGAAGTTGAAATGTTTTTAGAAATTGCTTCTTCTTTTTTTTATATTTATTTTTAATAATTATATATTTGAATTGCTTTTGTATGTAATACATAATATATAAAGAAACGTACTCAGCTTGGCTAAAGGAATTAATTGCCGATCAGCGATCAGTGATCACTGAAATATGGCCAATCGGTTGGCTACCAACTTTGATCTTGCAGATCAGTGAAGCAATGTTTACATTGGAGCTTAAGTACACATTTTACTGTGAAGATCACTTGACGATCGTGCCAAAGTTCTTGGCCGTCAATCATGATCACAAGCTGTGAGTTGTTTACAGCGTTGCTGGCAACAGTTTCAATTATTATTCAGCTGATGATCAGTCAGTTTTGGCGCATGATCCGCCATACAACGGCTTGAATGGGGCAACCTTTTTAGCGCCTGCCGTAACTGATTGTTCCTACGAGTGTTCATTTATTTATTTATTTTTTTTGCTTCTCTTGTTTGTTTATCGAAGCGAGATAAACAAATCGACATTTTTACAAAAGTGCCTGGCAACAAGTTGTTGTTGCATCAAAGAAAACATTACTTAAACTTTGTTGCTTATGCTCTAGGGGTTAGGATGAACATTCAAGTGCGAGTGCGGATTGATGGCGATTGATGACGACTGATGCTGCACAGACGATGATGATTGATGATGGGTTTTGATTTGACTATTGATGCAGATGCTGCTGACGACGTTCTTGATGCGGTTCTTGTTGTTCTTGTCGTTGTTTACTGCCCATTGTTGCGTGGTGTGTGTATTGGCTAAAGCGGCTAGTGAGCGCCACAAAAGGGTATACATATATATATATATATATCAGTGGTGTGTGGGTGTGTGTGGGTGTGCTGTGGCTTTAAACAGGATTCGGTTTCTTTGGGCCATCGTCAAGACCAGCAGCAGCAGCAGCAGCAGCAGCAGCAACTGCAGCAGCGGCATTGGCGTAGTGATCAACATTGGTGTCCGCCAAGGCGGCAACGCCCGACGACGACGACGACGACGGCGGCGGCGGCGGCAGCTGCTGCTTAGTGTGTTTGTACGTGCGACCAAGTAAAGGAACATGCTCTTCTAAAATTAGATAGCGAATCGTAAAAAACGAACATAAACATCAACGTTTGTACAGTTAATAAAAGAAATGCAAAGCAAAATGCAAAATGCAAAATGCAAAAGGATGCAAATAAAGAAAATAATAAAGAAAATGTTAATAAAATTTAAGGAAACATAAATAAACGCTCAAGCTGGTTTTTGGGTTAGTTTGTTCCGGTTTGCTTTCCATGTGGCATGCAACAAGCGCGCAACAAAGCAGGCACGATTTTGGCTAATAAAGGAATCAAAGAGCCGTAGCTGTTGGATATACTATATATATATATATTTAGGCCAGGCGACAGTTACACAACAACAAAGTATTAAAGTGATGGAGAGAGAGAGAGAGAGAGAGAGAGCGAGCGAGCGAGCGAGCGAGAGAGAGAGGGAGAGAGGAGAGGCCCGACGCAAAGAGATTGAGAGACAGCGAAGAGGATGCGTGTGCGTGTTCTCGAATTTGAATTGGCTCACCCTGCAGCTGGCGATTGATGAGCGCGGTCAGTCCGTGGCCGACGTCGACGCTCTTCTTCAGTATGAGCATCGGCTTGTCCTCGGCATCCTCCGCGTAGCCGCCCGAGGGCAGGAAACCGTTGCTGGCTATCGATTCGCTCACCTGCGATTAAGCAAAAGTTGAATTTTAGCAATGCGAGAGCCCGACATAACGGACAAGAATCGTATGCACTATATACCATACAGTATATAGTATATTGATGATGTGTCACCTGTGTCACCTGCATTAGCTTTTTGACCACATCGCGGCCCAGAATGTGATCGAACACCGTTTGCAGGAACGGCTCGGCCATTATCGATAGCTTTAGCTTGTCCCGATGCCAGATGAGCACACGCGACTCCTCCATGGCCATAATGGATACCTGTTGGCGTGCAGCGTGAACGGGGATATCGAAATCGAACTGATCAAACGGATCGCTCACCTGAAAATAGTCATCGGTCGAAACGCCAAACCATTCCGGCGAGTCTAGGAACTGATGCGGAAACACAATGTGCAGCGCCCGCTGATGCTGGGAGACGACCAATCTGGAATTCGGAATCGTTTAGCTTTATATAATCGATCGTTGTGGATCTTGGATCGAGACTCACTTGCCGCTCAGCACCAGCGACAGGCTGTCCACCTTGGTGACCTTCTCCTGTGCATAGACCTCCTGGTATTTGAGCGCCCGGATCACCTTCATGCAGTTGAGCACCTTCCGGAACTGGTGGCGCGTCACGCGCAGCGGCTGGAACAGCGCCACGTACACCTGCAAAACATCCCAGACGGTGACAAACGTAAGAAACGTGCTCTCGCATTTGGCCAAGATCTCAATTTGATAATTTTCGCGGGCTGACGTCGGCCCCGAGCCACTTAAAACTGGCTTATCTTATCATAGTTCCTAATTGGAGGCATAGGACACCAATTTGATCACGCGACCCGGGCTCGCGTCCCCGGCCTATTCCATGCTTATCGGATGCCCATTGACAGCGAAATAAAACAGTTAAAAACGCTGCAGTCGGATATAACCGACTGCCCAACACAGTTGAAACAGTTTTTTTATTTATACTATATTTATTTAGCAATCAGGGTGCAAAAATCTACCTAAAACTGAGCAAGACTTTAGTAATATCTGACTGAGAAATGCAATTAAATTATGCAGCTAGCTTTACAACTGAGGAAGGCAATTTATATTCCAAATTTCCCAAGCCAGATAGTAGTTGCCCACCTAGACATTCATTCAAGCATTCAATTCTTTAGCGATTGTAAATTTTTTGATTTATCAGCTAAATGATCGTACTTTGGCATTATACCAATAATAATAAAACAAATAAGAATGCTTTGGTCGAGCGGACTCGACTAGGAGATACTCTGAACCCTTCATCATGAGATCACATAAAACGCAGGTGTATGTATGTATGTAGATATGTATGTAGCGCAAAAATTGCTTGCGCTTGTTGCCAATTTGCTCGAATTGGGTCTGTATTTAAAATAAAATATTTGAAATTTTTTGAAAAAAAAAAATCAATCTTGAAATTGTATTTTTAAAAACAGATTCTGAGGTTGTTCATTTTTCGTTCAGCCTTTATGCAACATACATTTGCACAAAATCATTTCACCCGTTTTCAATGGGTGCGGGGTATAAAGCGAGTCGTAAACTTATCGTGAACATATTATTATTTATATACCACATGGTTCCATTCCATTCCATTTGCCATGCGCATGATTATTAAATGTCTTCAATAGAAGATTGTTGCCATTGATTTTTTTATATCAATTAAGTAGCACTATTTTTAGTCAAAAAGGCGGGAACTGTCACAAGATATTGTCAACCAATAAATTGAGACACGTTACGCGATTGAATAATTGACAAATTGACTGAAAAGTTGGTTAATGGATTTTTTATCTGATTATACAACATAAAATTTGTAATTATGTTGTAGAAAATTTTCCTGTTTAAATTCTTTTTAGACAAGCCAAATCCCAGGCTTAAAAAGTAAATTGAGATTTGGTTGACATAATTTTGCACCTGCGGCTTTTTATTTATATGATATTATTATAGATTAAGAAAAGGTAAAACTTTTCCAAAAGAATAATTTTAAGTGCGGCTGCTTTTTCTGTTATTAACAAATGAGATTAGTTAGCATATTTAATAACAAAATCACTTGAGACAGTTCTACAATAAAAAAAAAACATAAAATTGTAATCAACCTTAATATTCTTGATTGCATTGCATACAAATGTGTATATTCAAGTTCGGCCGCTTTTCATGCATCTGTCTGTCTTTCCTTATTCTAAAGATACAATATCTTTCGATAGTCGAAATGTGTTCAAATTCGCACATCTACAAATTGTTGCTAAACGCTGGTGGCCTTATCAACCGAGGAGGTTTTATTAGACAAATTGATATTAAAATTGCGCTAGAAAAGTTTCCCATTTAAAAGAATTTAATTGAGTACGAGCCAGAAATAAAATATTCAACTGAAAACTGTGACTAAAGATTTTTTTAAGTTTCTCTTTCCTTAACAGATGTTATCTTAACAGCAATTGATTCTGTTAAAATTTACAGAACGCAATCTGTTTTATTTCTAACATATTGAAACAAAAATAATTTAATTTAAATACTTTTAAAAAATTCAAGTTAAATAAAAAGGTAAAGTGTGGGTATAAAAATATATAATTATTACTGAGCACATATTTAATATTAAAGTGTAAAGAAAGAATAAGAATAATTTAGCTATTTCTTGATGTAAACTGAATCTCTCACGCTACACTTGATTAAAAAGCAAGCAATTAAGAAGCAGGCTCTCATTTATTTATGTTCATTTCGTGTAATTAAAGAGATATGGAATGGCAACATTACTCTGATACAAGCTGACACCCAAAGGAATTCCGACTTGATAAGAACACGCCATAAACCTGCATCCAGATCGAGTTGAGCCAAAGAGGAAGAGCGCTGATCACACGGCTGCTGAACTTGTTTATTGTTTGTGTTTTTTGTTGCTTTTGTTTTGGTTCCAGGCTGTCGCACTGGGCAAATATTTAGCCAAGTGAGAGTGCGGGTGTGAACTTCAACGCGAGCCGGTTGCCATGTCAATCTGTCGGCTCAGCAAGCGATCAGCGGGTGATCAACGAGCTGAGCGACTTAATAAAATCGTGTGTGTAACGAGCGCCGTTGACCACATGGCGGCAGGCGACATTAAATGGGCCAACACACAGCCAGCATGGCCAGCCACATGGCCAATTGTAAGACGGCATTCGGTTGGCGGCTAGCGGATTTTTGATTGCTCGTTGCTATGCAAAAAGTTTATTAAGCGATTCGCTGACGCAGCTAGCAGACATCCAATACGAACAAACCACCAGCTCCACCACCGGGCGACCGGGCGACGCGGTGCTGGGAACGGGGCAGACAACACGCTGCGACTTCAAACTCCAGCAGTTTTCTGCAATACTCTGCCTGAAATTGGCATCTTTACTTTCACGCATATCGTAAAAATGTGTCTACAAAATTCACAGCACATTTGTATCTATAACACATATATATCTGCGCAATTGTATCTGAATTGTATTTAAATATAATAAATAATAACCTCAACAGTTTTCTTTTTCTGTTCTTATATATAGTTCTTTTTTTATTTATCTGTTTTTATTTTAATTAAATAAATAATGATATATGTGGATTTAATTTTTATATTTTCTTCGCAATTGTATCTGAATTGTATTTAAATATAATAAATAATAATCTAATTTTTTCTGAATATTATTTAAATATAAGAAGTAAAAATACAAATAATTTAATTTTTTTATTTTCCACTTCGCCATTTTATCTGAACTGTATTTAAATGAAATAAAGAATGAGCAAAGTAATCTAATTGAAATATAATAATGATCTAAATAGTTTTCTTTTTTTATGTTTCTGTTCTATAAAATCCATGAAATGTCATCGAGTAGCAACCAATTTAACATGCTGTCAAACCAGTTACAGCTGATACCTAATTTTTGCACTATTCCTTGGCCTGCTAAACTTTTGACTAATATAATTATAGTGTTGCCTTGGCCAAATGTTTGTTAACAACATGTTAGCTTTTCCCTTTCTTTTCACGAAAGGAAGATCAGGGACCTGCACTTAAAACAGGTGTTAAAATTATGCCTATTATACTTAAGATCCTTTTAATAGTTAAGCCACAATTCCAAGTCATTCAGAGATTTTGAAAGTATCTTTAAATATTGCAGCTAATATATTTTGTTTAATCAAAACAGGACTGCAAGGCCAAAAGAAAGTTGGTTCGGTTCACGGTTCGAACCAATGTTTCGCCTTTGGGTTCGGTTCATGAACCAGGGTCTCCACATTCATAACGAAACCAGTATTTAATTTTAACCTAGGTTCGACTTTGTTTTTAGCTTTTATCAAAGAAATCGAAATCGAAGAAGAAAATTATTTTTTATTTAAATTAAAGCAAACCTTTTAAAGAAAATGGTTTGGTTAGTGTTCAGCTTAGGGTTCGTTTCAAAATTGAAAAATAATAGAGGTTCCGGCTTCGAACCGGTTCAACCTTGGTTTTGCCAAATTAGTGTATTCAGCAGTCGACGTAGATGAACTCAACTTTCGTATCGTGTGTTGCTTCTCTTGTTGCTTTTCCTCTTTTTGTATTTTTTGCAAGGCAACATACAAACATATATAAATAAATAAATAAAATAATCAAAAGTTTAGCTCAACGGCGGACAAATTGTAATCCGGGCAGGTTTATTTGCTGCCGTTGTTGCTGCTGCTGTTGCTGTTGCTGTTGTTGCTGCTGCTGACCGGTATCTGCAACAGCAACAGCGCATGCAGCAACGGCGTCGGCGGACATTGCCGCAAAAGCTAAAGTCACGTACGCCACCGCGTTGTTGCCGTCTGCCAGATGGGCGAGGCACGGGGGGGGGGGGGAGGCGGGGCCGCCTCGAGTCGAGCCGCGACGGCAACGCACTGCGCCGAGAGCAGCGCGAGCACAAGCAAAAGAGATCAAGCAAAAATGAACCGAACCGGAACGGAACGGAGCAGTAAAATCAAAGCGCATCTGCGCCCCCCTCCCTCCGCTTCCCCCCTCCCCTACTATCTCTTTGTGTGTGTGTCCAACGAGATTAGCTCGGAGGCTGATGCTGATGAAGATGAACTGCCGGCGGGGCGTGGAGGGGCGTGAGGGGCGTGGACGGACACGGCGCGGCTGTTGCTGCGTGCGATTATCTACGCAACGGCCAGATAAACAAAACAAATCCGTTGCGCCGCTCAATTTGCAATTTAATTCAATGAGCGCAAAAAATTACAAACAAAAAATATCAACGAAAAAATAAAAAATAACAAAAAAAAAAAAAAAAAAGGAAAGGAATCAAATAGGCGCTGTCCCCAGCTTGACACAAAACAAAAAGCGGCCATTGGCCAATTGCCGCAAAATGAACCAGTAGAAACGTTGTCTTTATTGTATACCCACTGAAAATGGGTTGACAAGGGTATAATGGTTTTGTGCAAATATCCGTCTATCAATCTCTATGTAGCTCGATTTCAGAGAACACAAGAGCTACAGAGTCAAGTTTATTTCAAGTTATCGATACTGTAGATAATTATCGGTTTTCTGTTCCGTCTAAGATCTAGAGCCACCAAATTTGAAAGAAAGTAATTTCAAGTTTCTGTTAGTTTTGAAGTTATTGAAGAATTTTCAGTTTCCATAGTGGGTATCTGCTAGTCGGGCACTATTACTTCACTTATGCAATAGTAGTTTAAGTAAACTGACTAAAAGTAAACGTAAATGTTTTTTTATCTACGCTTTTAACAAACTTAGCACTGGGAAAATATTTCCTTCTTTTATTGCTTTATTGCCCCTCTAAAGCACAATGTTTTATTGAAGCTAATAGTTATGCAGCTAAAGTTATGCTAATAGCTCCAAAGTTGTAGCGTCGATGTTGATTACAAAGGAGAACTACTAACATTTTTGCCTAGCAATATTCCACATATAATTAGTATTATAAGCAGCGGAAACAGTAATAATTTAATTTATACACTAGCCTGGAACTCTACCCAGGTCTTTAAAAGAGCTAAAGATAATACGCCGATCCAAGATTATGTTTGCACTTTTGCCAGAGCTGTATATACGTGACTAATGTAAGCAAAGCGCCTATTTCAATTCTGATTGATCTACTGCGGTTTTTGCCAGGTTCGCCTGTCTGAGACGAAAATTAAGCAGGCAATAAGTTTACAATTCTGATGGGCATACGTGTAATCTAGACTCGCTCTCTGCCTCTCTCTCTCTCTCTCTCTCTCTCTCTGGCTCTCGCTCTTAGAGATTCGGATTCAGCCTTTTCGTATTGCCTAGGTCACTTGATCTATGTCGCGCTATGATCGTGGCACAGTTTTCTTGTCCTAACAAACTGACCTGCCTGAATGGTGCACAATGCAGAGATATGCCCATATTGGTGATCGTGCCATGGAAGCGATTGCAGCTGAAGTTGCAGCCCAGCCAGCGACCAAAAGAGTTCCAAGAGCCATTGAACCGAACCTGTTGCTAAATTACTGATAAGCTCGCGTGCGTGCGAAGAGAAGCTTTGCTCTCTCTCTCTCTCCCTCTTTAGCTCTCTTAAGCAGCGAGCTTTGCCCCGCATTTCCTGCCTTTTTTGTACCCTGCACCCACCGACACTTTCGATCTGGCGTAGAATAATAGCGTATACGGCGTAAGCTCGACTAACGGACAACTCGCTTTGGCGCTCATCTTTTCTTATTTTTCTTTCCAATAACAAAGGAGGCTGACGAGGTAAAGAGAGCATTTTAAATTAAAATAAATTTTAAATTAAATTTATTTTAAATTCCAAAATATCGTTAATTACAGATTTGATTCCACAAAAAGACGCTAATTAAAAATAATAATTTTTTAAGTGAAATAAGTTAAGAGCTCCTAACTTAAGCAACAATTTTTTTTATTTTTATAATAGATAAGAACGCCAGAGAATTGAAATTCGAATTCGATAAAATCGATATATCTACCTCGGTCTTAAGGCTAGATAAAGGAGGCTTTTTTCTTCGCCAGGACAACATTTTGGCACTAAAACTTAAAGCTGACGAGGTAAAGAGAGCATTTTAAATTAAAATAAATTTTAAATTAATTTTATTTTAAATTCCAAAATATCGTTAATTACAGATTTGATTCCACAAAAAGACGCTAATTAAAAATAATAATTTTTTAAGTGAAATAAGTTAAGAGCTCCTAACTTAAGCAACAATTTTTTTTATTTTTATAATAGATAAGAACGCCAGAGAATTGAAATTCGAATTCGATAAAATCGATATATCTACCTCGGTCTTAAGGCTAGATAAAGGAGGCTTTTTTCTTCGCCAGGACAACATTTTGGCACTAAAACTTAAAGCTGACGAGGTAAAGAGAGCATTTTAAATTAAAATAAATTTTAAATTAATTTTATTTTAAATTCAAAAATATCGTTAATTACAGATTTGATTCCACAAAAAGACGCTAATTAAAAATAATAATTTTTAAGTGAAATAAGTTAAGAGCTCCTAACTTAAGCAACAATCTTTTTAATTTTTATAATAGATAAAATCGATATATCTACCTCGGTTTTAAGGCTAGATGCTTGGGATCTGCACAGATTACTGAGAAGCACGAAAACATTTTTTGCAAACGCCTACTGGGGGCGTGGCAAATCGATAGCTTCTATATATGCATATTGGCGGTTTTAGGCACAAAAACGAAATATCGAGCAAAAAAGTTTATTTCCAAAACAACTATCAAATGTAGGCAGTTTTCGACTGTTTTAAGCTGTTCCAAGTAGTTTTAAATAACATATTATATAAATTTAAAGTGCGTTCTTCAACATACATCTAGATGATTTAGATAGGGCTGGATGGGGCTTGTTTATGGCTGATTGCAGGGCATGCCCAGTCGAGTACACTCGGCTAGAACACGCTGAGTTTTTGTGCTTTCCACTTGATTGTATTTTTCATGCTTGCGCTGTAAACACAAATTTCGATCAATTTCGTAAACAAGCTGGGCAATAAAATCAGCTGTTTACAGCAAAAGCACACGCTGATAAGCGCCGACAAGTGGGGCGTGTTAGGGATTGGGGGGGGCTGTGGGGGGAGGGGGGGCATGGCGGCAGACGTTCGTGATCGTTCATTGTTGAGCCCCAAACGATAAAGCCGCAGCAGCAGCAACAACAACTGCATTATAATGCTGAGAGCGCAGAGATAAAGACGGATCGATAACAATCGAAAGAGAGAGAGGGGGAGAGGGAGAGGGATCAATTTAATGCTTCTGGCCATAATGCGGGTCGCACATTTCTTTCATCAGCGCTAATCAATTTGGCTAACAGTTGTGGCAAATTTTTCCATGTGATTCATTTGACTTAAGCGCGCAGCTCACGTGGGCTGGCCCCCCCCAGGCAGCCCCCCCCCCTCCCCCCTACTTTGCCGATGATTGAGCGAAAGCACGGGACAGCCCGCTATCGGGCGACAAAAGCGCCCCAGCAAGAAGAAGCGCACGAAATGCTGTTGGATCTATGCCATGGACAGCCGGACAGCCGGACAGCTGATGAAGATGCTGCTGACGCAAGGGGGCCTTATGACTGTTGGGTGTTAACCGCGCGGGGGCTGCGTGCGTCAGGTGTTTTTTTGGCGCACACAACCGTACATATATGTATATAGTATATATACACAAAATCCCTACAGCGAAAATGCGAAAATTGTGACGCGTTTGCCCGTGCGGCACGTCCGCATTTTTGAGGCAACACCACCGCCAAAGCCAAATTCACAGAGCCACACTTGAGCTCCTCCACGTAAGCCAATATGACTATCTGCAAATCACAAAACAAATAAACAAAACGGACGGACAAACAAGAGGAGTTCAGAGAATCAGATCTGAGCAACAAGATATGGAGATTTTATTGGTTTGCCATCTTTAGAGGTAATTAGTAAACTGTCAGACAAAATGTTAGATTAGCCTAGAAAGAATTTGCAATAATAATTTAGAGAAAGTCGTGAGTAATCTGTCAGAAATTGTATGCCTATTAGTAATCCATCTGGAAAACAAGCAAGAATATAGAATAGGCGTGGCAAAAAAAATTGTGCACCAACTTGAGAGGAGGTCATTATTAATCATGATATATCTAAGAACTGAGAAAGTTAAAGAGATTACAAATCTTTCACTTTAAGAGCAAAACAATTTGCGACTCAAGGAAAAGCCCATTTCAACAAAAAAGTCTGGTAGGCGATTGGACTCGACTAGCAGATACCCTGAACCCTTCACAGTGTGTATGTGTGTGTGTGTGTGTGTGTTACGTGCGCAAATTTACAAAAAGAATTGGCTGTCACATTTTACCACACGTTTTCTTTAATAACTCCGGTCTTGATGGATCTTTTTGCAATATAGTATATTCCCTTTAAGCTTTAAAAACATACGTGAAAAACCGATAAAACATGTTGCGAACTCAACAGAAAGTTAATCTTCATAATTTTTAGTTTTATTATTATTATTTTTTTTATTATCATTATTTAAAGTATAGGCCTTTGGCTAAGACAAACTTAATATCAGCCCGTTGTCAGAAGCTGTTGACAACACGTATATTTCACCATATTTGGTGAAATTTAATTCTTCGTTTTGAAATTACACCAATGCAGGATTATTATCGATTAGGAACTACTGCGAAAATTATGAGAAACACCCGATTTTTGGATGACTCAGAGACGTTCCACAAACTAACTCGCGCCACAACAGAAGGTTTAAGGAATGAAAGCGAAAAACTTGCGATAAATGGTCATCATTTTTATAAATACAAAGTATATTCATATCTGAGTGCGTCGATCGAAAGTGGTCAAAGTTGGTCAGACACGGTTGACTTTATATTTATAGGTAATCTAAGCCATTTAGGTTGCGCAAAAGAACGTCAAATGTTCATTTATTTTTTAGCGTTACCAGATCGATCAAATAAGTAAATAAAGTAAAAATTATTTATTAAAAGACAATGAAATCTTTTAAGTGAACTAGTTCCGCTGCTCAGCAACATAAATTCCTTACCGTTAAGCTATTTGCTTGACGTTGCCAGATTATTTTTTTATTGTAACTCTATTCGATTCGCTTACAACTGAACTAGTTACAGTTCGATTGAACAAATTTCTCAGCTTTTTTTTACAGAAAGTAAAATAGTTATCTATAGGAAATAATACCTATTTGCTTTTTGAAAGCGGCTAGATCGTCAGTTTTGATTTTTTCAGGGTTCTGGTGACAACCGATCAAAGATTTGGCCTTCAGAATTATTTGGTCCATTCCTTCAGCGTTACGTGCCACTCGGCACACGTTTCATGCGTAATTTTATCCCCCTCGCCCCCCACTCAAATCTACAATCGTGCAAAAAACAGAAAAAGACAGAGGAGATCGCAAAAAAAAAAACAACAACAAAATGTTTTGTTGACTAAAGGTCAGACCATGAACAAATTCACAAACGTTTGATTAAATTTAATAATCATGGTCAATTGTTGCTATTTGTTGGTTCTGATTCAAGACTCCCCCGCTCGCCCCCTTGGCCCCCCCATTAGGCACTACGAGCGTACGAGGAAAGCTTTCAAAAGTACCCAAATATTCCAATGCAAAAATCTCCAGCCGCACGATGAGTGGACAAAATAAAATTCAGGCGAAATTTTTGTTGTACCGAAAAAGAAAAAAAAACTCCAAACCCCCAAAATGTACAAGAATCAACAAGTCAATATACACACACACACATTTATATTTTGGAGACCATAACAGTTCACTAATAACACGTTTGTATGCAAAATCAGGCCTCTGGCAGGGCTATAAACGCTACGCTAAACGGCTGCTGACGTTTTGCAAGTCGCTGTTGTTGTTGCCTGATCGAACTGATCAGCTCGATCGGCTCGAACGGAACTTGCCGCAATTAGATAATGAGCAGTTTGGTAGCCGACAGCCATTCATCAAAAATGTCGCTGATCCTCCCTTTATGCCGCAACCCCCCCGCTACCCGCCAATCCCAACCCCCACCCGTAACCCCTACCGACAATCCTTCATGGCGCTACCACCAAATGCGGCTATCGACCGCGGCAATAGAATGTTGAATATACATATTGTATATAGAAAGCGAACCGTGATCATAAATATATATCGGCTTGGCATGTGGCACACGTTCCACCGAAAATCACGTGGTTGCTGTGTGCCAGCCAAATAATGAATGAAATCCGAGTCGGCCAATCAGTTAGGCAAAATGCGATGCCAAGATCGCTTGGGATCGTCATTATCCCAGCGACGACGAACGAAATGATCAGTGTACTGAATATTTGGTGATAAGTGATTAGTGTAACAGGCTGATTGAAAATATTCCGTAGATCGCACATTGATCGGTGACCGGATCATTATGACATTATTGATCGTGTGCCCCATCATTCAAGCAACATTCTGGGCATAAAGTTCAAATGGTCAATTTGGCGTACAAGTGAATTATTGATAAGATTGTTTTATATTGATGATCGCTGTTGCCAGCTATCGGCATTTTACTCAGCTGGCGCCGAAGCACTTTGCTAATCTGTTAACACTTGTTTAAGCTTTAAATAGTTGTGCATTTATGTAAGTGATCCGTATTTAAACATTATCGATTAGGCGTAGTTTATTACAAAACAATAAAAAGTCGGGTGTAAACGACCGCGGGGCGGGAGTGTTTTGAGCTCGATCTTTAAAGGAGATCAGAAAAAAACTGCCTGCCTAGCTCTAAAATTGTAGGGTATATGGATTCTCTCGCTTTACCTGCCCCCAAAATATTTAAATTTTATCGTTTTGCCACGCCCCAGTGGGCAGGAGGTCATCAGTAATCTGTCTGAAAAACTTGTATGTATCCAACCTGAAAACTTTGGAAGATATATAGATTAAATCGATTTGCCACGCCTCCAGTGGGCGTAGGTAAAATATATTAACACTTTATTTGACGCGGGTACACGCGAGTATATATTCCAAGTTTCACGTCTCTAGCTTAACTAGAAAAAATTACGGACAGGCGGACGGACATTGCAGTAAACCTAATATACTCCGTTCACTTCATGAACGAGTATAAAAAAAGAAAATCTGGTGATTGACAAAATATTTACTAACGAATGTTCGATGACGTTTAGCCAAAACGGATCAGTTACTCATCGACGTTCTCATCGCTGTTCAATAAGAGGCCGGTGACTTCCAAATCCCGTGGATTTTTTGGTGTTTGACGTCAAAAGAATAGCTTCAAAGGAATTGGTGTTTTTTGGTTTTTTTTTTTATTTATTTCCTTTTTGGAATTTTTGCGGTTAGAAGAAATGACAGCTGGCAACAATGTAAACAGTCGGAACGACATTTTCTGGACATGTTTGGCTGTAGTTGTGTAAGGCGAACCCCCTCCCCCCCTCCCCCTGCTCCCCCACCCCCTTGGCTGTGCACATGTGGCGCGCATTAGCAATAGAAAACGGAGAACGACGCCCATTTGGCAGCCGCTTAAGTAAAGCTGATGCCACGGCACGTCCGCATCCCCACAGCGGATCGCAGGCCAGGCCCAGGGACGGGCTGGCAATAAACGCGCACATAACGAGCGCAGCGTGACAAGGAGCATTTAATTGCCTGCTCTTCGGCTGCCATTTAAGAGCGCGCGGTCGCTCTCTTCAAGCAGCTGCCGCTCTCGCTCTCGCTCTCACTCTCGCTCGCTCGCTCTCTCGTTCTCTTTAGCTGTCGTTGATGCTGTTGCGGGCTAATCCATTTGGAGTATACATTTTTGCATCGCGGACTGGCACGATTAACAGCTGTCTGCCAGGTAACTCCCCCTGGCTGCCAGCCACGCCCACCAGCCCAGCAGCATTACAGCAATGTAGATCAAGTGCACGATGCATGCGTGGGAGCGTCGTCAACGCCGTCGTCAACGCCGTCGTCGTCGTCGTCGTCGTCGTCGTCTTCGTCATCGTCGTCGGTATTCATCGAAGCCGAAGAGAGCGCGTCGTTCGCTGCGCCGTCCAAGAACTGAAGCTCACGCACACATGTACAGGCGCTATATAAAAGCTTTAGCATTGCTGGTTAGGTATTCAATCGCACATATTAACTCGTCGCGTAGACGTCGCAGCAGCAGCTAACAGCACTAGCCCCAAACCCTACCCGCCCCATTACAAGCCGCGCGCGCACTAAATCAAATAGTTTCTTCAAATTCACAAAACAGCAAGCAGAAGTTTACTAATTAACTAACCCAACAACAACAACAGCGTCTATTGCAACGAAACCAAAAGAAAAATCCCCCAAAGTCTAAAAAAAACAAATCAAATTACAGATTACAAAGAAAAAGAAAAGAGAATTGTAATTTTTTTCAAGTGCAAAAGTAAAAGCAAGCGAAAAGAGAACGTGCAAAAGAAGTGCAAAGAACCGTTAAGCAGCACATACAAATGCAAAAATGTGCCATAATTCGGGCATTGAAAGTGAACAGATCGAACGGTACATGGCCTTCGGTCTGCCCCAGAAAGCCGTCAGGAGCGTCAAGAAAACGATGCGCAAGCGCGAACAGCAGCAGCGCAAGGAACAGTTAAAGCAACAACAGCAGCAGCAGGACCAATCACAGAACAGCAGCGATGTCGAGGACGTTGACATGAGCAGCAGCAGCAGCAGCAGCAGCAGCAACGGCGACAGCGGCACTGATGTTGACATTAAGCCAGCTCGCACCGAAATTGATACACAGACAGAGACAGAGACAGAAGCAGCAGCAGCAATAGCAGCAGCTAAAACTGTCCTAGCAACAGCAGAAAGAGAAGCCGCAGCAGAGGCAGAAGCTCTTGTAACAGCCACCCACAATAACAGCAACAGCAACAGCAACAGCAACAGCAACAGCAACAACAGCAACAATAATAACAGCAGCAGCACCCTTGACATTTTAAAAATACCCAAATTCTGTGGACGTTTTCGTAAAATGCAACAACAGCAGGAGCAGCAACAACAGCCAGAAACTGTTAACTCTGCACACAGCAGCCCAACAACAGCAACCGCATTAACAGCGCAACAACAGCGCAAACTCAGCTCTATGGAGCCCTCGATGGACGATGCTCTGGCAATTGGCACACAAATGACCCGCAAATTCGCCGAGCGCTGCCATTGCCTGATCGGCCAGCTTCAGGGCAGCCGCCTGTACACGTGAGTCTCTCAAATAAAATCAATCAATTGCCTATTTCATCATGTGACATTTTAAATAAGCAAATGGGCCGCTTATCAGCCCGCCATTGCCATTATCATGGCGCACGATCATGTCAATCACGCGCAAGAAGATTACACCCATTTGATTATTCCCCTCGCACCCATGCAGACACTAACACACCTCTCTTTCCTGGACTTTGTCTGTGCAAATATTTTTGTGTTTTCGTTTTCATTTTGCGTTCACCTATTTCGCACTGGCTGGCGACGTTCGTTACGCAAACAGCTGATGGGGGCAGACATTAAGGGCACGAAGGGCACGCTTCAATTAGAAATTAACGGTGAGCTTTTCTTTTTTGTTTTGAAAAAGCTCAAATGCACACAGAGCGCGCAGCGCAGCACGTGTTTGAAATCGCACCTTAGTTACAGTTCGAGTTGTTTTCATTATGGTATCGGCCTGGCGTGTCATGTGGTATCATAATTTCTGATGAAATCTTTATCACGGCGACTGAAAACTGCTTTAAAAACGGTGCCCGATAAGCAGTAAAAAATTAACACCTTTTGTGTTTTGCTTAACGCAACGTAAGCAGAAAGGCTCCACGCAGTTTTGCCAAGTGATTCACGGTGCGTCTCAAATACCAGCAATGTACACAGATGCAGATAACGAGATAGCAACAAACTGACAATACATTTATTTATATCACACTTAACTTATAAATAAAAACAAACTTAAGTCATTGGCCGACAGTTAACTGTTAAAGGCCGTTACGCGGACGCAACGATAAGTTTTCATGGGTGACCCATCCACCATTGACTTTGCCCCCCCCTTTCCGCAAATAGGCCTAGCGCCGGCGAATTGAATTCCCCATGCGAACGTACCTCCTACGAGTCCAAAGTGCGAACGCTGTCAACGTCACAACGCTGCGAACTTTGACGGCGACGGCGACGGCGACGGCGAATCGCGAACGCAGTACGGTACAGGTTGGCAACGTCAAAGTCGACGTCGACGACATGCACCGACATGAGTCATCTTCTGGACTGCGCCGCCGCTGGGGACTTATCGTAAGCGAAGGCATCACACTGTCAGCTTGGAGAGCAGCTGTTCAATCGAACAGCTGATTTTCGAATTCGCTCTCAGCGGCGACAAGTGTTAAATTATCTCGCCGCGTTGCTCCCACTATTGCTTAACATATGCTTAACGAGTGCAAGTGCTTTTAATAAACACGCACACACACATACGCACACGCACACGCACACGCATGTACGTGTGCGACTGTCGGTTGCAAATTTGTTGTATTTAATTTAGTGGCCATTGTCGCTCCAATTATTGTTGTGCAAATGGCAAAACACAAAAAATATACATATGCGTATGTGTGTGTATATTTGGTTGCATGCTTTTTTGCACGTACGCCACTTTCGACTCAATTCGCCGCAGTGTCTACGATCGAAAAAGCAACAGCAACAACAACAGCGACAACGTCACATACACCTGATCTATGCCAATATGCAAAAGCGCAAAGCATATGCAAAAAATGCGAGTAAAGCAGACAAAACGCATCGCCACGCAGCCAATGCGTAAGCGAAACAACAACACAAACGATACGATGTTAGATAAGCGCGCGCTATTGTTGTTGCTATCGCTGTCGCTGCTGCTGTTGTTGTCGCTGTTGCTGTTGCTGTTGCTGTTGCTGGCGTCGTCGCTGCCTATCTCCAGGGGCCCCATGCTATAAAATATTTAATTTTCAAGTGCAAAAGTTCGAAGCGAATCTAATCGCACGGCCAGAAAAGGGGAATGGCACGTGGAAGCGTTACTATGCAATTGGATCACGAAATCCAAAGCAATTAAAAAAACATTTCAACAATATATGCATTTAACAATGCTAGTTTTACATAATCTCATGCCTTAACATTCGCCTTAACATTACAGCACAGTTAACAGCTTTGCTAACTCGCTCTCTCTCTCTCTCTCTTTCTCTCTCTTTGCAGTATTCTGACGCGTACTACGCAGCCGGCTCATCTGATCGCCATTTGCATATTGTCCTTTGTGCTGCTGACCGTTGGACCCGATCTCACAACGACGACAACACCAACAACGACAATGCACAGCAGCCAGTTGGCAACGGCAGCGATGCCCACAGCAACAACAACAACAACAACAACAACGACGACGCAGGCGCGCAGTGCTGACGCCGACGCCAACGCCAACGCCGACGTCGCTGCTGCCTCCAGAATCAGCAGCACGCTGCCAACGCTGGCATATCTGGGCGCATTCGCCACACACTTTGGCTCACAAATCTGGATGACCTTTGTCTCGGGTAAGTTTCGCCGCAAGCGATCAGCGCCGCTGCCAACGCTGCTGCTGCTGCTGCTGCTGCTGCAAGCGCCGCTCGCCCGCCCGCCATTCATCATCACCTGTGTCCATGTCAATGTCAATGTCATCCAAATCGTAGGCATTATCCACAAATCGCGCTCATCGCTGCCAAACCCGTTGCTTATCCAAATCTCTCTTTTGCAGGCCTCTCACTGTATTTCTCGCTGCCGCGACACACCTTCGGCCAGTGCCAGCAGATTCTGTTCCCCAAGTATTTTGCGCTCAATGCGATGCTGAGCATCAGCATGCTGATCATCTATGTTAAATACTTTCTGAGCGGCTGGACAACGGCGGCGAGCGTGCAGCTGGGCGCCCTGGCGCTGACCGCCGCCATCGAGGTGGTGGTCCGCTTGTATCTGGCGCCGCCGATGCTCCGGCTGATGCACGAGAAGTATCGGATCGAGGGCGCCATCGGCAGTGGCCAGGAGGTCGGCAGCCTGGTGCAGGGCGATTTGGTCGAGTGTCCGCACTATCAGCGCATACACAAGGCATTCCGGCGCATACATATGACCATTGCGATGGGCAATATGATTGTGCTACTGGCCACATGTCTGCAATTGTATTTTCTGGCATTGAAAATACGAATTAGCTAAGACGCGAACCATTTGGGAAGCCCAGGCGCCAAACTGAAGTAAACAACAACAAAAATAAGAGTGCTGAACATTTTCGGGCAGCGCCTGAAAGGCTGCAATGGTTTTTATTTGGTTTCTGCCAAATGCTAAAGAATTTATACATATACAATTTGTAGCGCAATTAAGTCACCAAGGCATCACACCCACACACACCCACCCAGTTACACTCGCACACACATACATACATATATTAAAATTGATATTGTATTTAACTATCAATGATTGTCTCAAATTAAATTAATTATGTCACGTAATTTATTAGACAATGTATTTATAATAACCACAATCATCAGCAACAACATGCACAGCACCCAATCCAAGCGACCCAAAACCAAAAAAAAACCCAACAACAACAATCACAACTACACACACAAAAAGATAAAAAACAAACAAATAAAAAAGTTATCCGCTCGATCGGCTCAGAAATTGCATAAATGTCATTTATGCAACATTTTCAAATTGTTTTGAAAAACCTGTGATAAGACTCACCCCGCCTATACCTGAAAAAAAACCCCACCCATTCCCCTCGCAAGCGCACAGAAAGATATAATCGCACACACACCTGCACACACCATCGAGCACAATACATTTTAGTCTAGCCGCGTAGCCAATAATTTACACACAATTGTTAATTAATAGCGTTTAGTAATTAATCTTTTTTTTCAACCCCATTTTTTTTTTTTTTGCTAATGATAATCTATCGAAATTATTTATTTGTTTAAGTGAGATATGTATGTGCATTTGTTTTCACAACTGAAACTAAGAAAAGAAAACATTTAAAACAATCAACAAAAAAAAAAAAATTTAAACCAACAAAAAAACAAAACAAAATAAATGCAAATTGTATTAAAAAAGAAATGGTTTTTTAATTATTAGCAATATCTGATAAAACAGTCAACTATGCAATCAAAGCATTTGCTTGAATCAGTTCCGAATTAGAGTTCAGGCGTCAATTAACTTTTCATTAACTGAATTAAATTTTGCGATACTTTAGTGAAAATTTACTATAGATTTTTGATATTAGCTTTGCTTATCAAGTTTAAACTTAATTTAAATTCAAGGGTTAAAATTATTGATATTTTATCAACATTTATTTTAAGTCGAAGCTCTTAGCTTGTCCAAAGACAATAAATATAATTTATTTATTTGTATTAAATTGTCTTTGGTTTGTCCTTAAATGGGGTACTGATTTTTATTTGATTTTGCTCAAGTTATTGATAACAAAACAGCTGATTCGATTACAAATATATTTGCAAACATATTCGCCAAGGTAACATTGCTGGCAAAGTTATTGTGAAGGTTTTAAAAATCAGCTGCGTATTTCCAATTAATTGAAGAATTCCATATCAGAATATCAATATCAATCGAAATTATTAAATGTGATCGATCACTAGACACGGTTTCGTTAACCTGATACACATATGTTTCTTAAAGAATGCAACATATTTCTATTATGTGATTAAACTTCATGTAAATTTTGAATTTGTTTACATTTAAAAAAAAAACGCATTTAAATAACATCAGCTGCGTACTCTTTTAAACCGGAAAGCTAAACTTGATATCATGATCAAGCCCAAAAAAATCTGTCAGTGGTTCGGTTCAAGGTTCGCAGCAGTGCCTAATGCATGTTGCAAAATATTTACTCTTCGTTTTGATACCCTGTACCCATTAAAATTGGGTAAAAAGGGTAGAATTGTTTTGTGCAAATATATGTAACAGGCAGAGGGAGGCATCTCCGAGACCATAAAATATTCTTGTATAAATGCGGTGATCTCAGAGAGTACAAGAGCTATATAGTTTTGGTTCGATTTTTTAAATTCGTTTACACCACATGCAGACCAAATTTATTTAAAATAATCGATAACCCGCCCCGTTTTTTTTTACTATCGATCGATGTCGGTGTTTTTACTTGGTTTTTTTTTTTTGCATATCTCAGAAACTATGACAATTAGAAGGAAATTTAAGTAGAAAAATTAAGTTTTTGAATACCTTCGCCCAGTTGCTCCAAATAAGAAAAAACGCACACACTTGCGCTTTAGTTTCTACATGTTTTTTAAGTCCTGAAAATTTGATAAAAATCATATGCTTAATTTTCCATAGTGCGGGTCAAACGTAACGCAGCTGGGTACAGGGTGTCTCCTGGTCGAACACTCCCAACAGGAGCACTCTTACTGTTTCACTTCCGTTTCGCTAAATTTTTGATTTGATAAATATCGAAACCGGTTCGGAACAAAACCGGTTTGCAGCGCTGCTTTTCAAGCGAACATTATTCAAAGTTATCGATATATGCCTTGATTGAACGATAATATCGAGTAGACTACTCATAATTGGCCAGTGTTGGTGAGTTGTGGGCAAAGCAATTGTTCACTTACCGCCTCGATTTCCTGATCAAAACGAACCGGACGCAGCCGGCAGAGCACGACGATGAGATAGATGAAGTTGATGCCAATGCCGAGGCCGGACCAGAGCACCACGTCCGGAGTGCACTCAATCAGGTAACCGTACATGCCCATCATGATGCAGCCGATGAGGAGCGTGGCGCGCATCCACAGCGAACCGAAGGGCCCGTGCGGCGCCAGGAAGGCCAGAAAGAGGAAGGCCCAGCCCAGCTGAAAGTAGAGATGGTGCGGCTGCTGCCAGATGAGGCACTGTTCGATCGACCAGTCGCCGGGATTGATGGAGCGCAGGGTGCCGTTGTTGTCCCACGTGATGGTGCCGCTGGCGGCGCTGGTGCCCGCCGTGCTCTGGGCAATCAGTGTGCCGGCCGAGGCGGCGGCCACGGCGCTGCCGCCGGCGCTGCCAACGCTGGCGCCGCCGCCGCCGCCCACACCAATGCCCATGCTGGCGCTGCTGCCGGCACTGTTGATCAGTGCGCCGACGCCGACGCCGGCCGCGCTGCCTGCCGTGCTGGGCATGGCGTTAACCTTTACGCTCTCGTTCTCGTGCTCGCCTCTCTCTCTCTCTCTCTCTCTCTCTCTCTTTCTCTTGTTCCTTGCGTTGCCCACTCGTTGATCAGTGTGCTTCAATTTGCCTCCTCGGGTTGTTGTCTCCGCTAAGCACTGACTAATTCAAATTCGATGCGTTCGTTCCTCGTGTTGCCCTCTCGTTGCTTTCTGCTGCTGCTGCTGCTGCTGCTGTCCCCTTCTTCCGCTTTGGGTCACATTGTTGCATATTTCACTCAAGGCACTTCAGCTGCAATTGAAAATGCCATCATTAAAAATCGATTAAAAACAATTAGGCTCAATTAAACGTTAATCTGAAGTGCTGGGAGAAAACTCAGCTGTAAGTAATTAAAAACCGTTCATCTAAGAAATTAGAAATTTAACAAATTTAGCTTTTTAGCCACAGTTAACAAGTTTTCAAATGTGCTTTACTTTTATCGAGCACTTTTTCTCATTTGCCTGCTAAAATCAAGCAACAAAATGGTTTACCCTTTTTTGTGGCCTTGTCAACTCTGACAACAAGCTTGACAGTAAGATAGATTTTTGCATACCCATAACACTTAGTTGAATAAATTATATACAAATAGTACGACAAATCTGACATGAACTTTGACAGGAACATGTGGAAACTGTGTTAACTAATATATAAAAATATACAAAAATTAAAAACAAAAAAAAAATTAAGTGACCAAAAGATGGTATACAAATATAAATTTAAAATGAAAACGTATTCATTGAAATATTTAAAAAATAGAAAGAAAAAAATTATGAGCCCAAATCTCGAACAAATTGTGCATGAAAATATCTCAAGAAACGTGTGTCAGGTAAGGTATAATAAATGTAATAATAATAAAAATAAAAAGATATTAAAATCACAGCATTACTAGATTACAGTTACATAGCCCAGAATTGTATACACAAATATTTTTATTGGAAAATCAATTATAATTATTCCGTGTGTTTTCTTTCGCTTTTCTTTGGAAAAATGCATAAGAAAATAGACAAGCCGATTGTTTATTTATGCACTTATGGAATTCAATGAAACCTAGTAGAAAAGCTTGCCACAACAGACAGTTCAGTATCGTGTATCTGAATGGAAGGAATTTTATTTATCAACAATGGAAATATGGAAAAATTGTGGGTAATAACGAAACAAATTGAAATCAGAATTGACAATAAAATTAATCAGTTTTTGTAGCCCTGCACGCGGTATAACTTTAAGGGATAAATGGAAACAAATTTATGGAATGCTGGTCATCAATTAATTGATAGTTTGTGTGCATATTTTTTTAAACACGTTTTGTGGCGTTTTTTTCGGCTTTGTAGAAAACAATTATTCGCAGAGAAATTGAGAAATCGTTTGTCTACTCAAATCAATGACTAGTCAGTAAATTTAATTGTCATTATTATTAGTGTTATTAGCGAGCGTAACTAAGAATAAAAGCAAAAACTTTTTAAACAGTGAAGTTTTCCTATAGCTTAACCTTTCTCTTATAGAGAAATCGGTAAAAGTATTTAACTTCATAATAAAAATTAAAAATAATAAAATTGTACAGAAATTTCATTTAACTTTAATTAGTAGTTTAGATAACTTTTTCTGACTGCTATAATTTTTCTTAAAGACCTTAAATTTATTTTTAATTTTTGTAATTTCTACATAATTTTCTTAACATCAATGCTGCAATTTTTTTTTTTTTTATTAATTTTTATGTGGAAAATATGGTAATTATATACTCTCTTATATTCTCTTTTATTATTTTGTTTTGATGATTAGATTCAATTAGGGAAAGTTTTTAAAACTGATTACTATTATTTTAAATGCCAACAAAAAATACGAATACACATTCCTATTTATACTAGATTTTTTTTTTCGGTGTATGCAGATGATTATTTTTTTTCAATTTCTACCTAATTTGTTTCACTTGTTGGTTATTGATTCGTGTTGAAATTTTGCACAGAAGGTTTTTAGCCCTCTCATTTGAGAATGTAACGAACAACCATTTAGAGAGGTCGAAAAGCTGATTTTGTGGCTAAGCATCTTGACTGTCATAAATCATTTATGATCGCCAGCATGAGTATCTGCTTGAATCGTTTGAATCATGATGGAATTACGTCACGCAATGCCAAACTGGTTGCCGTAACTGACAAGGCCCACATCTGGGCGAGTATCTTCTACGGCAAGTGAATTGGCCCAATTGAACGTGATCGGAAATTCAGTTAAGCGAATTGCGATGAGAGTTTCATGTTGACCAGCAATTATCTAATTATTTAATATTGGAACATACACACATGTCTATATATATATACGTAAAGACAGGAAATCATTGAGTTAGCAACACCCCAAGGGTCACATAGAGTTGGCCAAAACAAACAGGTTGTGCGTTTGACCCAAATAAAGAGGGTCAATCCATAAGAGGGGAAGCTTTCGGCTAAGAGTTGGCCAAATAACCAAATAAACATTTCCGGCATTAACATAACCCATAACCATAAAAAACACCAGTGAAAGGGAGTAGACAGACAGACAGAGAGAGAAAGAGAGAGGAAGCTTCGAATAATCAATTTATGACAAAGTTCGTGGCCATATTCTGGTCTTTATTAAAAGCGGTCAGACCGAACAACAGCAACAACAAGAACAACAGTGTTGGTTAGTCAACAGCATGTTGTCGTTGTCTTTGTTGTTGTTGTTCTGGTTGCCTTTGGCCTGGTTGATTGAACCTAGCGCCAAGTGACATACATGACAAAAGCCAACGCCAACGTCTCCTTTGGCATGGGGGTGTGCAACGCACACACACTCGCACACATATACACATATTTGCATATGCGTATGTGTGTGTGTGTGTGTGAACTGAAAACAAGAAAATGGTCAAAGCAGATGAAGTCATCGCATTTTGTTGCCTTGAAAAGCAACCAACAAGCATTTGGCGATGGCTCGGCTCCAGCTTTGTGTGTTGGTGGCGTTGATGTGCGGCCAAAATACACACACACACACACACACACACACACACACGCAGACGCACACAAGCATATAAACGCTCATTGGTGTCTTACAAAGCAGTTTAAATGGCTGCCAACAATTGACTTAAGATTTCGCGAGCCGGTTTTTAACGTTCGTAGCAAATGCGCTTCCCAGTCCTATCTTAGCCCTATGCTAAAAGTTATCAATTATGTCACAATATCTACAGATCTAGCTTGTTTACATTTTTTTTCTTTTAATTTTTGCATGATTTTTACAGAAAAATCGGCCTCCTGGGAAGCACTTTTTATACTTATTTTGTTAGCTGCAGACGATTAAAAATGTTGCTGTTTTTAACTTTAAAAAAAGGAAGATATTTTTGAAAAAAATTTAAAACAAATTTAAATTTCAATCTAAAGAGCAAATCAAATTCAAATCAGTTTTGGCCATTTTATGGAACTTTGAAATCCATAAAGTATAAATTCGGGAACTTTACATGTCTACAATTTTGTCAATTTTGGCATAATTTTGGACAAAAAATATATCCCCGGAAGTACATTAAAGTTTTGTTTTATACTTAGTTTGATTCTTAACTTTAAACAAAATATTTGGAAAACAAATTATTTTCAAGTACAAATTAAATTTAGGGAAGTGGAGTGCAATTAAAATTTCCTTAAACTTCATATAGCAAACATGGCCCAAACATTATTACCCCCATAATAAATACTACACGAAACATCAAATTAAAGCATATCCGTACTTCATTGCAACGAAAACTATTTTTAATTTCTTCTTTTTAATTAGTATTTTCGGTTAAAACAAATTATGAGCAATCGCTTCAAATTGTCTAATTAGAAATTGTGCGGTTGCCTTTATTGGTGATGAATGGAGCCAACGACGCGACGGCGGCAATCAAGCCAAATAAAGAAGCGAACACATAAAAGAAAGAAACAAGAGTGATAAAGTATCTGAAAGGTGCCGACCATTAAATGCCCTGCCGGACAAAAGCGGTTAAATAAATTTTAAAAAAATATTTGTCATATTAGTTATTATAGTTAAATTATTATTTAGATTGCGAATTTTGATTTTGATAATTAATAATAATTGAGTTATAAATAGGGAATCTAAATTATCAATTATAACGATTAAACATACCTTTATTAGGTGAATATTTTTATATTTTACAAGTCTTAAACAAAATCTGAGTAACTAGTCTGATAATATAACCCAGGGAGTTCTTTCGATGAAATTTTATACAATATAGCGCTCAAAACTTTTTGGTACTGTTATATATACTATATAGCTCAACGAAGAGCCTATTGCAGATAGAGAGACGGACTTTGATCCAAGTGCTGATTAAGAATATATTCAAATTTACTTATAAGAGACAAAAACAATCAGAAATATGTTTTTTAATAGCATGGCAAAATTTGAATACCCTATGTTAGGGTATTCTAGACAATGGCAACAACATAAACGTTTAATTATATGGATTCTTGAAAGCCGTTGCCAGCTCTTTTGTTGGCGGCTCATGTGTTTCTTGTCGCATTATTGTTAACAGCACTGGACAAAGCACGGCGCGCTGACATGGAACTGGAACTGACGAAGATGTTGCCAATGGCCCTCAGTTCCATTGGCAGTGAACAGAAAGTGAAACGAGCCAACAACGACAACGGCAACACGGCGGCTTTTTCGCAATTTCCGTTTCCCACGAATAAACAAAAGAGACAGCACCCGATAGTAATAATAATAAAATTAATAATTTTTTCAACGGCAACTGCGACATACAATGTTTTTTTTTTTTTTTTAGTGAAAGCAAAACGCAGCAGACCAATAAAAAATGCTCTCAACGGACTCAAAAGGCCAACTTCTATATACGTCTGTTTATTTTTATGGTATGGGGCTGAATATGCCCGGCGTATAGAGTTCTGAGAGTACGAAATCAAAGAAATTCATGGCTCTTATTACATTTTATGGCCGCAAAGAGTGAAGAAAAATCTGTTATTGTGACGCTGTTTATGTGAATAACGAACACATGTTAATACTGCTGTTAAATGCATATAAATAACATACGACCTTTCAATATGAATATTTAGATAGTAGTAGCATGTTATGTTAATGTTAAAACTGGCTAGAAATATCGGATATAGTCACAGATATTTAAATACCCAACGCTGTGAATAGAGTTTGACCCTTGAACCTTGATGTAATATCAGAAGCACGAGAAGTATCAACCCTTAAAAATGTATATTAACTAACCTCACAGGCTGCATAAATGAGAATTCGCTAGAAAATATTCTACCTCTAAATTGAAAATAAACAACAACAAAAAGAAGAACACTAAATATTTTTCTATAATTAATAAATAAATTTTGATTTTATTGATGAAAACCCGGATTATTTGTGTGAAAAGCTATTACCAGCCAAATTTAAATGGAAATAATCTAACAATAAATACTACAACTCACAATTTGACTTTACAGTTTTTGCTAAATTGTTTTGGCTGTTAGGTTCATTTCAATTATAAATGAGCTTGTAACATATTTGAAAGCTTTACAGAGTTTTTTGCAAACCCAATATATAAATCCATTAAAATATCTGCTCTTAATGTAATGGAAAAAAACTTACTTGAAAACATAAAAGCTATTTCTAGCATATTTTGCGTGAAAACAATCAATGCTAATGAAGTGTTATCATTAACAAAAAGCGATAAGAAAATTTTCCCATCATTATAGTAAAACTTAAATAGTTTTTTTTTTTGCAGTTGTCAGCTGTGTTAGTGAAAAAATAGAAAAAAAAAAAAGGACACAAAAAAAAAACTATCTACAGGCTGCCAAAGATAAAGAAAACTTTTAAACAATTAAGTATTCTTTATTTATATTTTAACTACATTTTTAATCATTTTGTAACGGATCAAAAGTGATTCCCCACAAAATGTAATCACAGTTACATTTACCGATTGTAAAGGTTGAAAACATAGTATATAAATTAAATACTTTAGATAAAATTAACTAAATCATTTACATTTTTATTGAATTCCTTTAAGATTTTCATTATATGTGATAACGTGAAAATTTTGAATATTTTTTATTTATGCACTGTGTATGTAAATAATACATATCTTATCTTTGTAGGCATGATAAGTCGTTTTATTCTTACATAAGAATAAATATATGTATATTATATGAAGAGTTTGGACCTAATCTTTATATTAATAACCTAATTGAAATTCTGTGAAAACAAAACAAACCTTTTGTATTTTTTTTAAAGTTAATATAACTGCATTTATTACTTAATTTTTAGAGTAGTGATAACTTTTCCAAGAACTGGACAGGCCATGTTACCACCATTAACCAACTGTGATAAAAATAAAAATATGCATTTTACGAATATGTCTGACTACGCCTTACAACGTTTGCACAATGAAACTTGTTGTTGTTGCTATAACATTGCATCGAGTTCAGTTCAGATTAAAAATCTCGCTTAATATTCCATGCAAACTTCCAATCAGCGGGTTACACACGTTGCCCCAACAAAGCCGGTCTTTGCTCAAGCAGATTGTTGCCATACATTGAAACATATATACACACACACATACATATATATATATATATATGCTTGGATAGCAACGATTTGTAGATGCAAAGTATGCAAATGCAAACACCCACACAGTAGTTCAGTTTATGCTCGAGGGCTTCGCGATATTTATGCACAAATACTCTCTATTATCGGAATATACAATATAATAGTTATTAAATGAATCAAAATGATCTTAGACATGGATCACGATTCGAACCCAGTTCGTCCTTTTTATTTATAGGAAACTAACTTTACTTAATGAAAAAATGATGAATTCTCTAACAAGAATTATGCAAATAAAAACCAAAGAAGCCTTGCGTCTTGGGTGGTCTCGAACCGGCAAACATAACAACAACAACAACAGCGCCGCCTATTAATCAACTGCAATCATCCAATAAGAATTATTATAAATAATTTTACGCTACCAGCATTGAGGTTATGAAAATATCGATGTTATACATTTTTGGGGGCGCAATCAAATAATTTTTTGCGCGATCCTTAGAGGAGGGCATCCGTAATGTTGTGTATCTGGCTGTAAAACTGAGGCGGATATATCGCTTTTTGAGAATTACGCCCCTAGTGGCATATTGCAAATATCTTAGCATGCTATCTGAGGCGGGTATAGTATAATAAACTCTGTTCACTTCGTGAAAAGTTTAACTATTGATTATTAAAAGCATTACGAAAAATGCATCCCTTAATTAAGAAAAATAATGCTTTATTTGAGAGTATTTTTTGCCTGTGAATGCCCATCCATTTTTTTCGTTAAAAAATTGTTTAATAAAAAGCATATAATTTCGTATCCTTGCGATGAATTTTGAATGCGATAACAAATTGCTAGAGATGGAATATTGTATGCAGCAGCTGCGTTCACGGCACATTTGCGCTTCGGTGGGCTGCTTGCAGCCCTGGTCTGTTACTACGCACACACACACAAACACAGGCACACCGATAAGAACAACAACAACAACAATAACGTCACATCAATTGCCTGCACAACAAATGCAATTGGCTTGCGTGGGGCACAAGCGAGAGGGGGCAAGCGACGAGTGTGGGGGGCGGGGGGAATGCATTGGTAAAGTTGCTGCCGCTTCTTCTTCTTCTACTGCTTCTATGGCACACATTATAGCAGCCTTTTTTTTCTATTTGCGTGTGCGTGTGCTGCATGCAACGCCGCCGCCGCTGCCAGCACCACCCGCTTGGCCACGCGTTGATGTTCGATTTTTCAACATTCTTGAAAATTATATGAGCTGCATGTGCAGGCGTCTTTTTTGATATATACTATGCATATTATATACATATACATATTTGATTTCGGCACTTACCACATTGAGCCGTTGTTGTTGTTGTTGTTGTTTTAGTTGTGTTTGTTGCTGTTGCGGCTGCTTCAATTGTAGGCGGTGTCCCTGCGCTGCATAACGGTTGACATATTTGAGCGATATTTATTAATTTATAATTGACTTTCAGCGCGGCCAAACTTCAATTAACTTCAACCACACTCAGACACACACACACATACACACACACATATATACACAAGCACACACGCACACTCATTCACAAAAACAAAAAAAAACAACAACAGCAGCAAAAAACAATAAGATTACAACAATGCTGTTAACTGCTGCTGCGGCGTCTGCCCTTCGCTTGGGTTATGTACACACAGTTTGACATTTTAACTAGTTTTTGTGTGTGTTTGCGTGTGTGTGTGCACGAATTTTCTAGTTAGCATGTAGCTGGGGCCAATTGCAAAAATCCCATTGCTGTTGTTTATCACACACACAGACGCACACGTGCACGCACTTTATTGTAAATAGCAAATAATTGTAAAAAAAATTTACCAGTTTGGAGCAAAATGCGTGTAAAAAAAAAAGACACTAGCACTTTTAAAGTAAAAACAATAACAATAAGTCGGCAGAGCAGCGACGACGTCCGCGCGAGAGCAACGACAGCGACGACCAGAAGACCGCGATTTAATGCCTAGCAGGTATGCAATGCGCAGGTCCGCAGTCGGCGCTGCGAAGAGAGAGCAAAGCAGTGAGGCTGTGACGTCACTCGTTCTTCTTTGAGTTGTGTGTGCAAACTATGCGCACACTTGACAAAGCGGTATTAAAAACGAGCACTTACAAAATTCTAGCTTCGTGTTTTGCATTTTTAGATACACTTCTATAAACGTAAAAACATATTCAACTTACATAGTCAACTTACGTAAACCCGTGTTAACCACAACTTTTAAGAACCTCAAAGTATACAACAAAAAAACCCTAGGAATAATACATATTACAAAAATTAAATGGTGAGAAATGGTTTTAGTTTGTTGTTCTATAATTATTCATATATGTTTTAAAGTTGTGACGCCATGCGCGGGGAGAACAAAAGAGATGCCTATTCAACTCAATTGCGAGTGCCTCCGTTGTTATCGCAGCAACTTATTAATATCGAAGCAGCGATATCGACAAACAGCTGATCATTTGCAATGCAACTAAAACTGTAAGTTAACGCAATTGGGGCGCGCATTGTTTGAATGTCGTCATTGCATTGAAGATGCATTAGAATCAAAAATATGCTGAATATTGACAAACGCTCCTATGTGAATCAGAAATGAGTGTCTTTTCAATCTATACCCGATGCTGCTACAGCGATAATATTATTAAATGAAACACAACACACTGGCAATCAGCATTGCTTAAACAAAGAGCGCCACAATCATTGTATATTCCAAGCTGAGTCATTCGAATACTGCACATATGTGTGTAAATCTCTGGAGAACACAAACAAACCTAAAAATAAATCAAAGAAAAGGAATGGTTTCTAGCTGCCCGTTGTTTTAAATTGATTTTGAAGTTTTGTACAAAACTTCTTATGGAAACTATCAACTGTGTGGTTTATCGGGAACGGCCTGCTGCTTATCTACATCACTGCCAAAATTCCAGCGGAACAACGCTCCAACGCTGTTCAATAAACATGTGGTAATTGTTATGACGGCGTACCCTATTGGCACGGTGCCTTCGATATGGCTAGACAGGATGATTTCGTTAAACTGCGCGCCTTGTCATATCCGTTAACGGATGTGTTTTTCCTCTGCTTGTCATCAGTCAAAGTTCATCATCAACGGCAAGCAGAAGTGGATGTCCAATAAGGCAGTTGCACCAATAAGACAGTTCCTGCTTCTTCAAATTTAGTTAGTTATGGTTTCTTTTGTTGTTATTATTAATATTTTTTTTTTTTTATTAGATTACATAATTGTTTTTAAAAATCCGAGACGCGCTCAAGTTTTGAATTGATGTCTTGATTTGATATCACTGGCAGTGATAAAGCACTTATCGATAACACCGCACATAAACGATAACTCATCGATAAAATTGCAAACAAGTCGGGCGTCTAGCGAATTTTCTTTGGGCTGCCACGAAGCTTCGCCGCATTTATTTTCGTACATTTAGTTTGTTTTTTCAAATTGTTTTACGCAAGGAAAAGTAGCGCAGGTAATGTGCAGAACTGGTGTGTACACAACGTGCAAACCTGTGTGTGGAATTGTGTGTAGTTTTGCCCAGGCAAGCCAGTAATCAACAGCAAGTCGAAGCCGCACCGGCATTTCTTGGCAGCAGGCGAGAGCCAAGACCAAAACCAAAACCAAAACCAATACAACGACCATGACCGTGGATACGGGCAATGTGAGTGGCGGTGCAGCGACAAAAGCCAGGGGTCTCCTAACATGGGAAAAACAGGAGCATCTCGTTAAATTGGCGATACTTATTCTGGCCGCCGTTTTGTGTAAGTATTTTGCACAGCAATATGTGCCATTTTTTTTATGTTCGCGGGGGCGGCCACACCAGTTAATATGTATGTGCGTGCATACATATGCATGCGTGTGTGTGGGCGTGAGTTCGGACACAAACAAATTGAATATCGATATTTCAAACAAATCTGTCTGAGCAACAGTGCTCAAGTTGGTATCAAGTATCATCGATAATTGTTGAGTGCGGCCAACTTCACTTTACTGTCTCTTGCAGCGTTCGCCACACGTCTTTTCTCGGTGCTGCGTTTTGAGAGCGTCATCCATGAGTTCGATCCATATTTTAACTACCGCACCACGCGGTTTCTGGCCGAGCAGGGCTTTTATAAGTTCCACAATTGGTTCGATGATCGCGCCTGGTATCCGCTCGGCCGCATCATCGGCGGCACAATCTATCCCGGATTGATGGTCACGTCAGCGGCCCTGTACAGGATAATGTGGTTGCTGAACATAACCATTGATATACGTAATGTGTGCGTGTTTTTGGCGCCGTTCTTCTCCTCGCTCACCACTCTCGTCACGTACGCGTTAACCAAGGAAATACACGTGAGTATCCGCCGCTGCATTGAGGTTAAGCACGAACACGTGCACGTGTGCGTGTGAATGTTTCTGATAACCGTAACTTTATCATTTGCAGAGCACTGGCGCCGGTTTGGTAGCCGCGGCGCTAATATCCATTGTGCCGGGCTATATATCACGCTCGGTGGCCGGTTCCTATGACAACGAGGGCATTGCTATATTTTGCATGCTCTTCACCTACTATCTGTGGATCAAGGCTGTTAAAACGGGCACCATTTTCTGGTCGGCAATGTCGGCGCTCGCCTATTTCTATATGGTGTCCTCGTGGGGCGGTTATGTTTTCCTCATCAATTTAATACCGTTGCACGTGCTGGCGCTGATGTTCACCGGACGTTTCTCGCACCGGATTTATATAGCGTACAGCACGCTTTATTGCGTTGGCACCATACTCTCCATGCAGATATCGTTTGTGGGCTTTCAGCCCATCCAGAGCTCCGAGCACATGCTGGTAAGATTTTATACAATAATAGGTTTTTTTGCACTTACATGTGCACAATGATGATTACTTTTGTAATTCTTGATAGGAAGAGTATGAAACATAATGAGTACTATAAAAAACTAAACTGATGCATCTTTAGTTTATTTGATGTACACATGATCAGCGAAGTTGGCGACTCATCTCTATTTTTTTCTTTTACAGGCACTGGGCGTTTTTGGTCTCTGCCAGATACACGCCTTTGTTGACTATCTACGTTCGCGCATGCCCAAGGAACACTTCGAGTTGCTCTTCAAGACGCTGGTGTCGAGCGTGATCAGCCTGGTGTTAATTGTGGGCACGCTGCTAACGCTAACCGGGAAGGTATCCCCTTGGACGGGTCGCTTTTACTCGCTGCTGGATCCATCCTATGCCAAGAATCACATTCCAATTATTGCCTCAGTGTCGGAGCATCAGCCCACGTCCTGGTCATCATTCTACTTTGATCTGCAGGTAAAATGTTTCATTGACAACTTGAATGCATCTGCTTGAATGATGACATCCAATACGATGTGAATGACTTGCGCCTTACAGCAGCCATTGATTACAAGCACTTTGATCGCTGAAGCAGCTCGGTAGACATTCGTTTGATTGGCCAACCATTCCCTAATTTGCCTTTGTTTCCATTTCAGATTCTTGTCTTTCTGTTTCCCGCCGGCCTGTACTTTTGTTTTTCGCGCCTGACGGATGCCAACATCTTCATCATTTTGTATGGCGTGACAAGCATTTACTTTGCTGGCGTTATGGTGCGTCTAATGCTCGTTCTGGCGCCGGTCATGTGCGTTCTCTCCGGAATTGCCATATCGCATTTGCTGGCCAAGTACATCAAGAGCGTCGACACGGGCGGTTCGAAACCTGCGACGGAGAGCAAGCGTCAACATAAGAAACTGGAACAGCAGAGTGGCGGGGTCAAGAGCGAGGTGGCCATCGGTTTTGTGGCCATCATTACACTGATGCTAATCGTTTACACTCTCCACTGTACCTGGGTCACCTCTGAGGCGTACTCCTCGCCGAGCATTGTGCTCAGCGCACGCTCCCACGATGGCGGTCGCATTATCTTTGACGATTTTCGCGAGGCCTATTACTGGCTGCAAATGAATACGCCTGAGGTGAGTGCACGAAATGAGAAAGAGAGAGATGGCAATATCGCTGCATTCCTGTTTTGCACTTGTGATGAATACAATTTGTATATTCTTGATAGGAAGAGTATGAAACATAATGAGTACTAACAAAATTTAGCTGACTGTGCGTAATGTTAGCAATTTTTCGTGACATTCGAATATGAATATTCAAATGTATTTACGAGCTTGTTTGTTTCATTTTGCAGAATGCCCGCATCATGTCCTGGTGGGATTATGGCTATCAAATAACGGCCATGGCCAATCGAACGATACTCGTGGACAACAATACCTGGAACAATACGCACATTTCCCGGGTGGGTCAGGCAATGGCCTCGTCCGAGGAAAAGGCGTATGAAATAATGCGTGAACTGGACGTTGACTACGTGCTGGTCATTTTCGGTGGATTGACGGGCTACTCGTCCGATGATATTAACAAGTTCCTGTGGATGGTGCGCATCGGCGGCAG
Source organism: Drosophila sordidula (assembly GCA_035047465.1). Lineage (NCBI taxonomy): Eukaryota > Metazoa > Arthropoda > Insecta > Diptera > Drosophilidae > Drosophila > Drosophila sordidula. The sequence continues at coordinate 271,975 of JAWNPQ010000163.1, forward strand.
CACCGATCGCGGTGCACACATCAAGGAGAAGGACTACTATGCGGCCAATGGCGAGTTTCGTGTGGACAAGGAGGGCTCGCCCACGCTGCTCAATTGCCTCATGTACAAGATGTGCTACTATCGCTTTGGACAGATGTACACGGAGGGCGGCAAGGCCCAGGGCTATGATCGCGTCCGTGCCGCAGAAATTGGCAACAAGGACTTCGAGCTTGATGTCCTCGAGGAGGCATATACTACCGAACACTGGCTAGTGCGCATCTATAAGGTGAAGGACTTGCCAAATCGAGGTGTCTAAATCTGCCCAGACTTTACTACGTTTTCTCTCCCCCTCTCTCTCTCTCTCTCTCTTCATCTATATTTTATTTGTCTCTCTTAACACATTCGTATGCATTCTTCGATAGAGATCTATTTAAAAACATTCTGTAATTTGTACATTCATTAAGCTTAGATATAATTTTAAGCTCACAGCTTGGTTTTTTTTTTTTAATACGAAATCTCAATTGAGTATTGTTGTTGTTCTCTATGTGTACTTCTTGCTCTATATCTGTCTCAGTTGAGATACGTTTAAATGTACTTTATAAAGTTTCGATTGGTGAATCGAACAACAACAACAGCAGATCATAATCCTAAAAAGTAAGCAAGCAAACTGAACGAAAATATACATATGTGAAAACAAATCTAATGAAAATTATAAAAAATACGTTGTTTTTATTGTTTGGAGAGAGTTCTTAGATTTTTCTTAAAAGCCATAAAGACTTCGATATTTAAAGAAGAAATTCATATGAGTTTCTGTAGTATGAAAAAAAACAAATCGCAATTTTTGCCAAGGTTTAATTTATTGAAAGTAACAATATATTTTAGAAATAGCGGTTATGTTTGTGTACAAAAACATGGATTATTATTTATATTGTTTTGTCAGCGCTTTATCAAAACACAATTGACTTATGTTTTTAATTTTATTTTCGAAAAAAAATTTTTTTTTTACTTTTTATTTATTTTATTTTGTGTAATTTAATTTTTTTACTTAAGTTATAAATCAACTAATTTTGGACTTATTTCAAAACAGAAAAATAAAAGTTAATTTTAAAGCTTTTAGTAATATAATATTATTAAGCTGTGCTATAACAGAGGGTTTCAAAAGTCAGTGGACAAGAGTTTAAGAGCGGGCATGTATATATATTATATTATACCCCTGTCTAAAGTGTAATGTTTAACAATGTCTGAAATAATGCTACTTTGTTTGAAATAAGTAATTTTTATACGCGTTCACGATGTGAAAAGATTATGTTGGGATTCTGCAATGTCCGTCCGTATTAACGCAATTTTTGTCGCCAATATTGAAGCTAGAGACTTGAAACTTTGAATATATACTCGTTTATACTCACGTCAGATAAAGTGTTAACATTTTTTGAATACGCCCAATGTCTTGTAACCCGCAAAAATCCATATCTCTCACAATTAATAGCTAAAATAACCACGAGTTTTATGATGTCCTCTAGATATGGAGCCAACTGCAACGTTCCTACTTGTTTATATTTGCCTGAGATTTGAGTTACAAAATGTTTAATCTGAGTTTTCGTGACCATCAAAATAAATTTGCTTCAAAAGAGAGAACTTTTCGTCAACTCCAATCAACTTTCTTAATCAATGTGATTATCATCGAGCCCGGATTCGATGCCGGAACTGTAGCCGTTGCCACGCAAGGCGTCGACCGTGTTATTGCCGAGCGTCACGTTGCTCGTGAGCTCATCTGCCAACTCCAGCCGAGCTATGAACTCGTCCAGGCCGTCGAGGGACTCGTAGACTTCATGGGGCACCTCGTCCACAGTGCTCCACGGCACAGAGTCGGACTCCGGCTGGGCCTGCCCGTCCGCTCGATTCGAGTTGTAAAGTTCGCGTAGCGTGGTCCGTGTCAGATTGAACTCGCGCATCCCGAAGCCCATGCGCTGGTTGGCTTCCTCGGCCGCATGACGACGCGCCGCCTTGCGGACGTCGTGCGCCTGCTGCTCGACGGCCGTGCGCACCACGGCGGAGTTGTGCCGGGATGACCACGTGCTGGAGGCCGACTTTCGTGAGCGCTTTATAATTTGACGGCACTTGTTGGTGATGCCGCCCACGATTTCGGAGACCAGCGCAACGGCGCCCATAAAATACCCAATGCCCATCAGCAGGAACATGCCCTCGGTGTCCGCCGTGGTCAGCTGGCGCTCCTCCTGTATGATCTCCCGCAACGACGACGTCGCGCTGGCCTGCAACAGTCGCCCCGACGACGAACGCTGCATCGCCCAGCTGACCTCGTGGCCGAGCTTGATCATCAGTCCGCTCTCCTGTGCGATCATGATCATCGAGTCGATCTTCCGCTTGTACACCGAGTTCAGCGGATACAGGAAACCAATTTGGAACAGTGCAAAGCATTCTTCGCTCAGATGCAGCGCCGAACGACGTGACAGATTCCTGCGAAGGGCAGAAGGAGAGCATTTTGCTTATCTAATATTTAACGTATTTTGTATATTTGTGCAATGTCCGTCCGTATGAACGCAATTTTTAACGCCGCTATTGAAGCTAGAGGCTTGAAACTTGGAATATATACTCGTGTATATCCCCGTCAGATAAAGTGTTAAGATTTTTTAGATACGCCCACTAGGGGCGTGGCAAAGCGAACTACATATCAAAAAAATTATATACCTTTAAAGCTAGATACACCAACTTTTGCGGACAGTTTACATATGACCTCCTCTAAAGATCAAGAAAATATTTATAAAAATATTCATATCTCCCACAATGTTAGCGCTAGAGTCACCAAAATTTACCAGACACTTTTCTGACTACCTCCTCCAAAGATCGATCTATTTCTTTCCAAAGTTACAATAATAATTAGGGCTTCCTTAAGCTTCATAAAATCATATTTTTTTAAATTTTCTATTTTTTTCTGAAAAAAATCATTTTTTTAAAGATATTTAAAAAGTTTAAGCTTTATTATATTTATATTTATATATTTAAAAAAATTTTTTAAAATTGCGTTAAGCCTCAAGGCTATTTTGTTTAAATACTTAAGCTCGAAAAAACTTTCAAAATGTAAAAACAAGGAAAATTATTTTGGCTACTGTTCTAAATTATTTATTAAATTGTCAAAAGTTGTTTAGTCTACAAGTTTAATTTGCCTAAAAAAGAAAACCCTGATAAGCCCCTGAACAAAAAACCCATTTTTTAAATTGTAAATAATTTTGTGTTTGGCATGTTCTTACTCATTGGAATAGTTGGACTGCACCAGGTATTCAAGACGGGCCTTGGAGCCGAGAAAAGCATAGTTCCAGAAAAAACTCTGCGTCACATTGCCAATTCCCTCCTCCAGGGAGCCAACGAACTCCATTTTCTTGTAGAGCTTCGACGTGGCCTCGTGTGTGGAGTTCTGGAACCAAGTCTCCCAGCCACCATTATCTAAAAGAAGGCTTGTTTGTCACAACTTTAATATTTGTAAAATCATAAAATCTAAACAACTACCCAAAAACCCAGTCCAATTCAATTTGCTGTGGTTTAATTTTAGAAGAACGAAAAATGTCAGCCCCAAAAACTAGACTATACATTTTTAAAGATATTTTACCTCATTCAAAATAAACAACAGAAATATGAAGTCATAGTCTTAAGTATAGTCATAATTTTAAAGGCGGTTCGCCAACCAATTGCGAAGGTATTTGTTAAAAATGCGCTACAGAGTTTTGGATAATAAGCTGCAATAAAGAATCAAATTGAAACAAAAAAAAAAAAAAAAAAAAACTTAATATCTGCCTACACATAATAATTATAAAAGTTTCCTTTGATATATGATAATATAATGTGCCAAACCAAGGTTCGAACCAAAACCGGTGTTTATTGGTGTGGGAAAGCAGATTGACGAACTGCAAGCAATGGCGAGGTTCGAAACGTTAATTTTACGTTTTATTTTTTATTTTTGCAGATTATCACCTTTGAGTTCGGTTCATGAACCTGGTTTTTTACATTTATGAACCCGACGCCCGTACTTTATCTTTTATAATTGTAGAAACTCTTTTGCCTACTACTTTTCAAACGCCAGTGATCTAACCCGGAAAAGAAAAAAAATTCTCAAAATAAAAAAAAATTTTATGAACCAAACCATTTTTAAATAAGTGTGCTTTGATTCGGGTTCAGGTTCGGCTATCTTTTTTCTAACTAGTTCGGTTCCGGGTACGGTTGAAAATGTAAAAAAAAATAATGGCTGGTTCAGTTGAAAATTTAAAAATAAAATAATGAGACCGCCAGAAACGTACCCAGCGTGCAGACGCGAAAGAAGAGACCCAGGAGGTCGAGGACGGAGTCAACGGTGTCCGGAAAGGCGGGCAGGGTGACAAACGCTATAATGGAGCCCGTGTAGCAGGACGTGATGATGATGGTGAAGAGCCAGTAGGCGCCGATCAGCAGACGCGTCGAGGTCTTCTCGGTGTTGCTCCACGAATATTTGCCCGTGAACGTGAACGCGTTTGTGAATATGCCGAATACGTACCAGAACATATTCTCGATTTCGCCCCAGTTGCCCATCAGGTGGCTCAGCGTTAGCCGGTCCGTGTAGACAATGGGAAATATGCCGCCCAGATAGACGCAGATCAGGGCGACCCAAACGGGCCACTGGAACGGGCCCATAATGGCCCGGTACTTGGGCAGCGCCTTCGAGGCGAGCGTTATGAAGGCGGCGCAGTCTCGCGAGTGGCCCACGGACATGTCCGTGTCGCGCATCCGCTCCTCCGTTAAGTAAATCCCCGACATGCCGATATCGATGCCGCCCTGCAAGATCTGAGCCTGTATGTTGTCCACGATGCTGCGCATATTCGCGACATTTGGCGTCTCCGTAATGTCCACGGTGAAGTTCAGGCGCTTCGCGATCATCGTCAGCAGACGCAGCTCGATGCCATCCCAGCGCAGCTGGCCCATGCCCGTCGAGTCCAGGGTCTTGATCCGAAAGATGTACGGCGGCTGATTGGCGGCCGACACCTGAAAACGGTGTCCGGCAAAGCCGCTTTGAAACTTCGCCGGAAACAGATTAATGTGCGGCCGCGACAATGCGCCTCGGATCCAGCTGGTCAACACCATGCCCGTGTTCGAGCCCAACCCATCCGCATATAGTTTGTGGGTGTACAGCACATAGGGGCGCTCCTGCAAGAATCAACTCCAAAATAAGTTCTCTTTTTACAGGAATTGTTCCGAATTTTCAGTTTCCTAAAATCTTAGAAATTATTAAATTATATATTCATTTCTGTAATCTATAGAAAATGTTCCTCGTCTTCAATAGATATATATTTCACATATTTGAACAGAATATTTTTATATCTGCGTTTTGGATTGTGCCTATATATTCTAAGCATATTATATTTCTCAAATTTATTTTTTATTCAAAAATGTCAAAATTATTTTTTTTTTGGCTAAACTTTAGAAAGTGAAAAACTTTACAAACTTTAAAATTAACGAATATAAGTTAATTTATATTGTTAAAAAAATAAAATCCACTGGCAGACAACTTAGTTGTTTTTAAAAAAAACTTTCGTTTTCTAAAATTTACTTTTGTTGGTTTTTCAATTGGGGTCGTAAGGTGGAATTCATATATTTGCATTTAATTGAACAAAAAAATCTACATAAAATATCTATTTAAAAAATATAACTACACTAATTAGTTCCATTTTAGATAGTATTTTTTTTTTTTAAGTTTTAAGAATCGGAATTGGGTTAAGTTTTATTCTACTAATCTCAACTAGTCAAATATGTTAATTTTTCTTCAAACATTTTAAACAAAAATGTATTTGTTTCAGTTTGCGCTTAAAAAAAATGCAGAAGAATATAATAAAAAATATTTTTGCGAAAAACAAATTCTCAAACTTGTAATTTTTTTACTTGTAACTTTTATAAATAAATCTTGTTAAGTAATACAAAAATATTATTTAAAACACATTTTAAGGCCGTTTGAATACAGGGTATTTTTCAAGACTGCAAACCGGGTTTAAACCGAACCGGATCGAAGCCGGAAATGGTTTGGTTCACAACATTTTTATACTCGTTTTAATTTGAAACTTTTTCTATTTTTCGGATCCTCCTTAAAAAAAAAATAGTGGGCACATGGCATAGAATTTTTCCTTAGTATTTATTTCGTAATAAATGAGTACTCACGCGCTCGGAAGTCATCATCAAGGATTCACCGATGACCAATAGATTAACAATATTCGACGACAGCTCGGAGCTGAGGAAGTCCCGCAATTTCCACTGCGTTGAGCTGGAGACCAAAACGACACGGCTGTCCGTCTGGGGGCCCAGAATCCTGCGTGCCATCAATGGGTCGGAGAGGAACAGGATGTAGCTCTTGCAGTTGTTATCGATGTGACTGTTGAAGTTGGGATTCTTCGGCTCGTAGCGCTCATCGATGTCGCCGTGGTAGAATGTAACCGGAATGGTCTATTTTTTGTTGAATAGATTCGAGTTGATTCCGGCTGATTAGCGTGCGCTCACCTTGAAGAGAGTCTCCAGGATTTGGCCCTTGGAGCGGACCACAATGCTGTCGTAGTAGATCACCGGCGGACACTTGGCCAAATACTCCTTGGCTATTTTGTTGACCAGCGCGACCAGCGAATTCGTTTGCTCGTAGCTCTCCGAGCTGAGGAATTTGTTCGCCAGCAGCTCGGCCCGCGGCCTCGGATTGCCATGGAAGGTGGCGTCCACGCGTCGCTTGGAACGCCGTCCATCGCAATTCCCGTAGAGCTCTTCGTTCAGCCGATGCCGGGCGATCAAACGCGGACTAACACAACTCGCCGGCCAGTCGGGCACAGTCGCCACGGCGAGCCCGTGGACAGCGGCCAATGCCAGCACCAGGCACATCCTCCGCGGCCACATACTGCAACTGTTGAAGTCGTCCCGGCGGCGCCTGCCCTTTTATACGGCTCCCCATCGGGGTCGATGGGGAGCTGACCCCGCACGCGAGGGGTCGTCGCCCAATCGAATTAAATCCATTTGTGATTTGATTATTGTTTCGAAGACAACACCTGCCCGCGAGGCCGTTAAAAAGCGCAGGTCGGGTGTAACCGACTGCGCCATACCCCTTCACAGCTTGAAGGAGAACGTACTTTTATACCCTGCACCGACTGAAAGTGGTTAAAAAGGGTATACTGGTTTTGTGCACATGTATGTAACAGGCACCTCAGACCCCATTGATCAGGATGACATTTAGTCCTGTCTGTCCATTAATATCGATTTAAGGCTGGATGTTTTCTTAGTTTTCTTAGCCTATAAGAGCTAGTTCAACGCAGCTTAAGAATAAAGACAGGGTATCTCCTAGTCGGGAGAGCCACTTACTTGTTTTCATATAATCTAAAGAATATAGAGATATGTGGATTTAAATTTTGCCAATGGGGCGTTTCCAAGAAATTTCTTCAGCAATCCTTAGAGAAAGTTTTCAGTAATCTGTCTAAAAAAAAAATGAATGTATCTAAGTTTAAAACTGAAGAGGATATATGAATTAAATTGGGCGTAGTCAAAAAGTCTTGCCAAATTGCAATTTTAAAATTTTTAATTTTAAGCTCACTTTATATAAGTAAACAAATCGATTCCCTCCAGCCGAATATACCCTTTTCACCTCGTGTACGAGCGTAATAGATGTGTTATGCCCGAAAAGAAGGTAGTTATTAATATCAAATCTGATTGCTGGCCCCGTTAGCCGCATTCGCTTTTGGCCCATTTCAGAAGCGAAGCTGACGCGTTTTATTATTCAAACATTTTCCCTTTTCGTCTTCTACACGCGCCCGAAATACCCGCCCCGATAACCCGGGTCTGATTAATATGATTTGCCTGATTGTGTTTTTATCAGCAATTGATATTTAATGTTCGCTTTGTTGTTTATGAGAATGCAATCGAAATATAAATGTTTTTAATTCACACAAGCCAATTGATAGAATATCTTTAACCTTTACGCCGAAAATGACAGACTAACAACAGTCTAGCCCTATATTAAGTCCTTATCTTTCTATAAATACAGAAGGGGCATTCTCGATACCAATTAAAGGCAATTTTGACAGATCTTTATCATCAGTAAACTGTCTGCATAAATCTGTTGTACCTAGCTTGTACATTTTTATTTATTTCGATTTGCCGCGCCCCCGGAGAGCGTATCAAAAAAATCTTCACACCTTATCTGACGGGGATATACACGAGTATAAATTCCAAGTTTCAAGAGTTTAGCTTCAATAGCGACTAAAAAAATTACGTTCATACGAACATAATTCACGACTATAAAAATATATGTATATTCTGCATATGCCATACGCAACTGTGCAAATTTATTGTTTATTGTTATTTAATGTAATGTTCACAAAAATCTTTGTAAATAAATTTAAAGGCGATCGAATAATAAATATTGATTTTTATAGGTTCTTTAAGATGCCCAAAGGAGGAGTTGTTTGTGGGGACCTGCTTTTTATTTCAATTTCACGAAAGAAAAAAAAAAACAAGTAAAAGTCGCAGTCCAGATAATGGAATATCTGCTGCTAAATAACATATATACCAAGAAATTAAATATTTGTTGAAAGGATCGCTTATTGCGGATACGAGTACTGATCCTTGGCCAGATCCGAGGGCGGCTTGGGCGGCAGCTGCGTCATCGGCATGTACTTGGCCAGATAGGGCGTCAGCAGCTCCATGGGCAGCGGGAAGACGATCGTGGAGTTCTTCTCCGCCGAAATGCTGCTCAGCGTTTGGAGGTAACGCAGCTGTGGACGGGGCATGGAGTTGGCAATTGGAGGAGCATTCTGGGGGAGGGGGGGCACTCACCTGCAGGGCGGATGGACTGGAGGATATCACATCGGAGGCTTCCTTGAGGGCGCTGGCCGACTTCTTCTCGCCCTCGGCGGCAATCACCTTGGCGCGAGCATCCCGGGTGGCCTCCGCCTCGGCGGCCATCGCACGCTGCATGGAGACGGGCAGGGAGACGTCCTTGCTGCAAATGGAGGTCGTGACGGATATCGCTTGATATAAGTCCAGGGACTCACATTTCGACGCGCTCGACCATAACGCCCCAGGGCTCGGTGGCCTCGTCCAGGGTCAGCTGCATGTTGTGGGCGAGGGTCTCGCGTTCGGTCAGCAGCTCGGTGAGATTCCGGGTGCCGACAATGTTGCGCAACGTGGTCGCCGCCAGCAGGCGCGTCGAGGTGCCATAGTTCTCCACGCGAACGATCGCGTAGAGGGGATCGCTGATCCGATAATAGACGACCGCATCGACGGTGACCGTCACCGAGTCCTTGGTGAGCATCTCCTGCTGCGGCACATTGAACGTCACCGTCCGCAGATCCACCTTCCGGTACTCGTCGATGCACGGCAATATGAAGAACATGCCCGGGCCGCGGGCTCCGCCGCTCAAGCGGCCCAGCCGGAAGATGATCGCCCGCTCGTACTCCGCGACGACCTTCAGGCAGATGAATATCGATATGGGGCACGTGATAATGAAGATCAGCATCGAGAGCAACGTGATCAGCCATTCCATGCAGCCGAGCGGCTCGTTTTCCGCTGCAAGCAAATCGAAAGCGGAAAAACCAGTGAGCCCCTTGCGGTCGGGTGTAGCCGACAGCGCCATACTCGTTCACAGTAAACTCTCGATCTTCCGAAAACATTTTTCTGACTTCAGCTCTCAATTTATACGCCCACCAAATATAACAATTTGGGCGCGTAAAAAACTGTTATACGTTCTTTAAAAGGGGCCTTCAGTAATTTATCTTTATTTTTTCCAAGCCCAAAAAATTTAATTAGTTTTCGTGTTGATATAAATTATCGTAAAGCCAATACTTATTGTTTTTTTTTAACATAATTGAGCTAACAGGAAATATAAAATATGTCAGTTGAGATAAAATAGTTCTTACAGACGAAAACTTACAATTTACAAAAAAAAAGAAATGTTGTTCCTTTTATTTCTTCCATGAGTGTATATCGACGCCACGCCCCCACGAGTATATATAACAAACCCAATATACTCTGTTCACTGCATAAACGAGTGCAACAAAAGCATCCACATTATGACTAAACATTTGATATCTCAGTTATTTTTATATGCAAGTTATTTTTATAGTATAGTTGTTGTTGATGTTGCTGCAATCTGTTTAAAAACTGACTCATAGCCAATTAATTATTTAATAATTCTGTGCTCCACTGAAGCAATGGCATCAAGATACCCATTACTACTAGTTGGAATATAGTTTTGCTGTCAATTTATTAATTTATTAATTATTTAAAAAAAAAGGTTTCAATAAAAAAAAAAAATAAATCGAATAATTTTGTTTTAACTTGATTTTTTTTGCTGAAAATCACAAATATAATTAATATCGTTTTCGACTGTTTTGGTTTTGTTATTACACTATGAACGAGTATGGCGCAGTCGTGTACACCCGACTTTAACGTTCTTGTTTCTATTTTTTTAAGTTGTCTGAGCAGAAGACCTAACAAGTTTGATTAGCTTATAAATATATATTTTATTAAGGATATTTAATTAAATTACAGTAATTTCTTCTTAATCTTTTTTTCTGACTGCCCAGAGCTATTAAAAAAAAGCCGAATTAACAATTTATAACTATAAGTCATACTAATAGTAACAATAATATAAACTCTATATAATTTAATTTATAATATAATTTAATTAATTCAAGCAATTAGATGTATCGAGAGTGTATACCTCACAACTTTCACAGCCACAGGGTATAAAGATTAGCCCATTTTGTGTACGAGTACTTCCCAAAAAAAAAAAAAAGAAGGGAGAATAAGTTTTCAAATAATTCATGGATGTTATTGGCGTTATCCGTGAATTTACAACCGATTTCATATTGTGAATTTCAGCCAAATCTCTTCGCTTATCTTATCTTCGCTGTTCACAAATAACTTGGCAATTGTTAAGCCTAACGGTGCTTACATGTCTTGAAGCCGCGATATTCCGGTCCGGTGCGGCGTTTGACATCAGGCAGCGGTGAATCCGGCTGTTGGCCAGTTATGTTGACCATATGTGAGTTGGAGCCGGTCGGCAGCTCCGAAGCCCGCAAATCCTCGTAGTTCGAGTACACGGATGTATTGCGTTCCTGATCCATGACGCCGCTTCTCAAATCCACAGTGCACCCAGTTCGTCAAACAAACCGTTCGCTACTGACGGCTACTTCGACCGTTTGCCGGATTTTCAGCAAAAGCTCCCGCTCACGAGCTCCCGATAAGCGAATGCTCGAAACTTCCCACACGGCCCATTGCTAATCAGTCACACAGCAGTGCGCACTGGACTTGGTCGGAAATCAGCTTTAAAAAAAGCTCCAACTATTTGCGAACCTCAAGTGAAAGATAAACAAAACTCAGATATAAGCTAAGTTTTTCAACATTTTTTTTTTTAGCCAAACTGGGAACTCTTGGCCCGATCATAATTATTAAAATACTCTATAAGTCGCCTTCTTCTATTTTGAACCCAACACTGTTCTATTCTATTCCATTTTTATTAGAGGTAACAATCTAGTGACGCAAGCATTTTCAAGTCCCAAATTCGAGTCGATTTATCTATCATGACATAATTGACAAGAAATTAGATAGATAAAGTTCCCAAATCTATACATGTTAGACTAAAGCCCCATAACTTTTTCAAAACTAAACCTATTTTCATGACACTTTTGACATTTTCTTCATGGTTTAACCTGTAGATTGGTTCTACACTTACATTTTTGTTGTATTTGAAAATACATATTTTTTACATTTTTTGCAAAATATTTTTAAAGTTAGAAAACGCTGTTTTGTACTTTTTAATATCAAAATGATTATAAAATGCAACTTTGAAAGTGATTCTGAAGGGGTCGATCAAAAATCAAGCCTACATTCGTATTAGATTTCTTTCAGTTCGCAAAATAAATTTGTCTAAGGCAGATAAATATGATAATTAAAAATTATATAGAGTTCTATGTAACTTTACGATTTTCATACGATTGGATATTCCTATTTATTTCTACTTCATTCTTTCCTTTTAGCTTGATATTAAAATTCTTTAATTGCATCTCTTATCCTTCCCAACTCTTTTAAACCAGTTTTTAAGAAAACACGAATGCCTAGAATCCCTACTAAAATATTAAGGAGCGTCTTTTAATAACAAAAATATTGTTTTAACTTTAATAACTTGAATAAATACCTGACATAACAAAAACAATAATAGAAAAGTGGGCACAAATGGGATATCTAATAGAAAGGATAATTGCATCAAAATAGATTGTTAAAAGTATTACTTTGAGTAATCTTAGCACTAAAATATAATTTTTTATATTGTATATAAGCAAGGTTTGTGATAGAACCGTTGGATATATGGAAGATTTGATATAAACAAAGGAACAAACAACAATCAGACGTCACTTGGCCAAGTCTATGCTACAGTAACGCATCTTATAAAGCTTTTCAGATCTATGGCTTATAGCAGAAATATATTGTCGTCTGACACTGGCAAGACGCTGGCGGCCAGCTCGCGCATGGACTGCTGAAAGCTTGAATAGCCGGCTATGATCACAACTGGCACGCCTTCGTCGCCGGACGCTGCTTGTAACGCCAACTGCTCGGCATCCAGGCGCACAGTGCGCACTGTCTCCTTGTAGCGCAGACTCTTGTCCAGCTGGTCACATGGCTCGGCATGCGCCAGATAGAGGCAGCTGCGATAGTTCCAGTACTGGGCAAACTCAAGCAGGCGGTCGCGAAAGTAGACATGCTCCAGGTTCTGGGCACAAATCAGATGTCGTATGCGACTGAAGTCGTCCTCGTTGTCCAGCACCTGGGCGACCAGTGGCAGTGTGGGCGCAATGGCCACGCCCTGCGCTATGATATACATACATTTGGCGCTACTCGCCTCATGGGCATAGTTGCCAATGGGGCCGCGAAAGTGCAGCACTTGAGACGGCGCCAACGCCGCCAGATATTCGGACATCGGTCCACCCGGCTGCAGTTTGACCAGAATTTTGAACTCTTTGCCAGCAAAGTCTGTCCAGTAGGGCGAATAGGGACGCAGCAGCGGCACCGCATGCCCAGCTAGTTTAACGCGCAGCATAACATGATGGCCCGCTGGAACATCCAGGATGCCATCGTCGTTTTCATCCTCGTCCGCGACGTAGCCAAAGTGCAATAATCGCACTTGGGCATCGCCGTTATGAGCGTTATTGTCCAGCAGCCGGAATCTGGCATAGTTTAGTATGATATTGCGCTTGCCAGCCAGCAGTGCCCGCTGGCTGGGCTTTGGCTTATTGTCGAGAATGCAATTGGTGCATCCATTGCCGCAGCAGTCGCTTTCGTCCACTTCGTTGTCAGGCATGGGCATCGACTAGAGATGTGCGATATTTAAGTGACCTGTGACTTATCACAGTTTCAAAAGTTTCTTCGCTTGGCGTCGCATACTACGTTTATGTGTAATTATAATTAATAACTGTCACTGTTACTATATTTATATTTTGTATATTTATTTGCCATTTTAAATACTGTAACTGCTTTTTTCTTATTATATTTCCCATGCAAATATCGCAGGCCTTGTCACAGTTTTGCAGTTTGACTATTCAAACTGACAGCATTGCCCATCCCTTTCCTATCGATAACACGTCAGCAGGCTTAATCGTCACTGTTCGATAACTACTGATAGGCAGATAAACACAACAAAAGTACTCCTAGTATGCCTCTTTGCTAACAGTGTCGCAGTGTGTAAATAAAACATTCACCGACAGCTAACGAAAATTCAACAAAGAATTCCCCGTTAACCTTCTCTTTGGAGTTTCAGCAAGAGAGCAAATATTAGGCATTAGCTGCACAGGGCAACGACCACAATAATGTGCAACTAGTGGCGGACGTCTTAATCAGGATCCGGATCTCGAGCGAACGCAAGCACAGAAGATCAGCTGCTGGCGTTGTATTCTGGCTGTGAGAACATGAATCTGGAATCATTATTTCGTGACTTTAATCCATGGTAAGCAATCGTCATCATAAGCCCATCCGCCAATCAATCCAACGGTCATCTTCATTACAGTAAATTCATAGTGCACTGCAGTCTTTTTACTTTCGTAACGCTATTCGCGCTGCGCCTCGATGGTTACATAGGTAAGCCCATTTTGGGACGGAAACTTATTGGAGTTTTTTTTTAACACACACATCCATGGCACATTACAGATTGGCCCTATTGGGCAATATTTACACCGTTGTGGATCTGGAAATGCACTGCCATACTTGGTGCGATTGTGGGCGCCATCGTTTGGTGCCGCTATCCACACTATCGCCTTGAGGGCGACTCCTACACGCAGTTCAAGGCGATGCTCATCTCCTTGTCGCTGCATCTCATATTGTTAATGTTCGAGCTGCTGGCCTGCGATAAGCTCACCTCGGAGCGTCATCTGTGGGTCCTGGTCTTCATACCGCTCATCTTTGGCTCTGTCGTCAGTGTCGGCGCCTGCGTTTGGGCCGTTAAGCATGATCGCTCCTTCGAGCTGGAGCTCTTTTTGGCTGTTAATGCGCTGCAGTTTGTCTCGCTGCCACTCAAGCTGGACAAGTTTGTGTATTGGAACTGGGATGTTGTCTTTGTGCCCATGTGGATTGTCATTTGCCTTAGCCTGGTCAGCGTACTCTACAATATCATATTCTGTGGCATTATGATGCGCACACCGGAGGTGTCGTTGCAACAGAAGAAGGCGGCCCTTAATGCAGCCGTTGGTAACATTTGCACCGTGCTGCCGCTGCTCTGCTTTCAGGTAAGTCGCAGTCCTCTCAACGTTGACCTGCCGCTAATCGTAATCTCATCCAGGTGGTTATCTGCGACAAACTGGATGGCGAGATCAAGTTTCCGTATATTGTCGTCTTTGCACCGTTGCTTGTCTCGATACTTGCGCTAATTGTCTTAAGCTTTACGGCCAAGGGCGGCAACATGTGGTGGTTCGGCATACGTAAATCGTTTAGCCAGTTTCTGCTCTCGGCCATGCCGTTCCTGCAGGAGTACGGCAACATTAGCTATCACGCGGAGACGCAAAGTAATGCTGGCCAATCGGTGCCCCTCGATGCATCCTCATCCTCCACAAGCAATATGGCTGTCACAGAGCCGCTCCACGAGTTTAGCAAGCACGACAAGAAGAGCAAGAAGGCCGCCAAGAATGATATCATGAAGCCGGTGGTGCCATTTATCAGCATCGATTTGCCTGATTAAGTAGAGGTGCAATGCATCTCCGCACAACAACAATAATTAATAACAATAAGCATTGCCTGCAATGTTATCACACACACACACACACACACATTTATATGCACACCTACCGTTAGGTGATTAGCTTTAGGCATTCGCATACATTTATATTTACATATACAAACATTGGCCGTAGCTAATTCGTACTGAATTTAATTTGTAAGCCTCTTCACTCACAGCAGCTCTTGTTCCCTCTCCACACTCACACACACACACACACACACATACACATACACATACACAAACACACACCCGCGCAAACACACAAGCCCAGGTAGTGCTCTTCGATATACACACATGCATATAATATCTGTACATATATTTGGGCTGTATTATTTAAGCAGTTTTCTACTAGCCGAAAATTTTTTTTAAATATATATATATATATATATATATATTTTGAACTTTTCAAACAGATTGTAACTTAAACCTGATTTTGTGATTTCTCACAGCAATATTTATAACACAAGTTTAATTATTGGAATTTGAATTCATTCAACCTTATATATGTGCAAGTATTATATTTGTGTTTGCATATAATGTTTATGTTTTTTTAAGGGTTTATAAATTAAAAACAAAATCTGTAAATATTTAACAATACAAAATTAAAAATCTCTTAAGTGCTTCCAATTTATGTCTTCATACGTTAGTTGATACTATGGGGAAAACAATAACGGATGCCTGAATACCCACATAAGAAAAAGTTTGTACAGACTTTACCTTTAGAGACTGTTTTGAGTGAAACGCATTTGGATTTATTCGTATTAATCTTTATTCAAATTAGGAAGCTACAAAGTTTTACAATTTTTTGTTGACATATTTTGTATCTTAAATTACTTACGTTGTGTTGCCTAAAAAGTTATGCAAAGGTAAAAAGTTGCACTCTAAAAAGTATCAAGTACATATCATCGTTTGTTTCGTAATATCATAAAAACATATCTAAATAGCCGTTGGAATAGATGAGAGGCACTCAATGAGAAGTTGGCAAAGTAAGCAACATGGAAAACGCATCAATTCATGACGAAATTACAACTTTAATAATGCAGCATTCAGAATTGTGATTTTTTTCATTAGATCGTTAGTGCAAGTGGGCAACAAAACTATCAATAGTAATATCAATCAATATATATATATACATATATGTATATAAAGAAAATTTCCAGTGGGCCTAAATTTTGTGTACATATATTTTTGGTTTTCTTTTGTGTTGCACAATAACAATTGTTTCATTACTTTAGCAATAGAAAATACATAATCTAGTTGTTTTTCTGATTTATTTCCAGAATGCCGACATCAACTTTGACCTCGCCACGCCAAAATGCAGCATTAAACATTGATTTCAATAAAAATATTTCTTGCTGTGTATCGTACAAAGTTATTACGTAATTTTCAATTTGAACTTTTGATTCAATATTCATCTAAATATTCGAAAGAAAAAAAAATTCAAATACTTATTAAATATATATATATATGTATATATGTATATATACATACATGTATATATATATAACCTTAAGTGTTAATAATTCGGTTAGCTATTTAAGTATTGTTATTACAAATACGGAATTCAAAATCAAATCAATCGCTAACAACAACGAAAGCATATGGAAAATGTTTACACAATTGCCAGTTGCCAGTTGACGTGTTATAATTATATTTATTTGCTCTATCATTCGTTTCATTGTTTAAACTACGATCTGTACGCTATTGTTGTTCTTGTTTAGTTCTGCCATTTAAAGTGCTAAGTACATTTATTAATTTCATCATCATTTTTACTACATTTGTTCAGGTGTTTACACGATTCATCTTCAGCAACAACTAATTGTTAGATTTATTTATTAATTTATTACATTGGTGTTTCTTAATTTCATTCATACAAATGAATTCATTCGTTCGTTGCGTGTACCAGCGTAAATGGCTATTGTCTGAATCTTTTGTTTATTTTGTTCTAGTGTCTTGTAGAATAAGTGTGTAATACTCTTGTTAATATCTGTTAATATTTGGTGAGTTGGAGAGCGCTACATAAACCATAGGCACTACCAATACAACTCCGCTTTCTTTCTAAATATTTCCAATGCACAATTTTCTTCCTTTTTTTTTTTTTTGTTTTTGTATAAACGATATGTACGGCTAAGTGTTAATACATGCATATGCATTGATGTACATGTGTCTATTTAGGTATAGTTCCAAATATTGAATTTCAACCTTATGCCTAACCAATGCAACAGTTACGCTTCGTATGACAATTGACATGAGATCATTCAAGAACAGCAACGGCCAAAATTGATGCCTGTAATGGAGACTACTAATTTAGATTAAAGACTTGAGTTAACCGGCGATTGGGTAGATTTCGGAACATATATATATGTAGGTCTGCTATTACATATATATATACATAACAAAGGTATACATTGTTTTGGATACTAATAGGGACATATACTTTATATATTTGTATTGAGTAAAGGGAATACTGACAATACATAATGAGCATAATTTAAAAAAAAAATAACATTGTTTTGATTCAAATACATCGGCCTAAATATCTTTGTTAAATAGGTATATAGAAGGACATTACTCGTTATGTATTTATACTTCTTGATCTAGCCATATGCGTTTGTTCCTTCATTCAGTAATATTAAAGCTAGAGACACCAAAATTGGTATATTAATTCATTATAGTTAGATCAAATTTGTTTCAAATTCAAGAATTATATATTTTTCGTAATCGTATACTATCTTAGAATTTACGTATTGAAACAAATATAGTAGGCAAGGAAGGTTTGTATATAATGCAAATCTTTCAAAAGATGAACAGATAAACGAGTTTATGAAGTTGATTAAAATTGAATACACATATCCCTTAGCTGCACATATGTATATGTATGTGTATTGTACTTATGTATGCTGTGCGAAATGTTCTTTTTTTTTTTTTTGATTTTTCAAAAGTGTTTAATAACAAATTGCAGTATTTAAAGTTTTTTTCTTTTCGCTTATAAAAGAATCTTTCAACAGATGAGCAGCTCACAGGTTCACATGCTTTATATGGATACTGTTTGTTGTGGAAATTATCAAAGTATTTCTAATACAACTTGGTTGACATATGTCGCACAATGTTATCAACTATAACTTGTTAAATTTAATTGTGGTGGACTTGTGGAACTTTAGGATTTTGTACGTATAGTTAACATAATGCCGTATAAATTGTTAATCGGGTTCAATCCATTTCACAAATCGCAACTGATGAAAACAAAAAAAAAAAACGTTGCATTTTTATTTTCATTTCATTTGGTTATGGAAGCGCTAGTTTTTAAATTTTTAAGAAGTTCAATTGCACAATTGTTCATTTCATCAGAGTTGCATTCTATATAGGTTAAATACATTGCATCATATATGTATACACATATGATTGCTTATGCGTGTGTGTGTGTGTATAAATATATATAAATTACAAAACAAAAAGTATTGTTTCGAAGCACTGCTGGACTTAGTTAGTTTTCGGCTTAGTGCCCAAATACTGCACCAAATTCTCGCGAGGTCCCTGCACAATCAACATGAACTGCGATGGAAAGTCCCAGATAATGGTGAAATGGAATAGCATATTGGCAATGGCAATTAAATATTCAAAGAATGCAAACCAACTGAACGCTGAAAATATATAATATAAATATATATATATATTAAAATGTTACAAGGTTATATTTAGATTAGGTGAGAGTTGGGCGCGTGATCAAACATATTGGTCATCTACAAATCTTAAAAGGTTTACAGCAAAGAGAAAGAACTCAATATTCGCTCACGTGCCCAACTCGCAGTTGGCCTACCCAAATCGTGACAATAGAAACGATGCTTGGCAAAGAAGACGAGAAGCCCGATGGTGCTCAATATGGAGGCAACAAAGAGTATTTTCTTCCATTTAATAGACTGAAGCTGCTGTGCGTTGAGCGTCTGGCGTGCGTTCAGTATGCCATTCAGCTTAATGGTCGCCAGCATGTAGCACAACGAGCAAACCATAAACGTAATGAAGATCCTCTCGTGAATGGCTGCAAATGAAATGAACAGGTTAGCAACGAAATGAACAGAAACCGAATGTAGATTGGCTTACGATAATTCTCGCGATTCGATATATAGGTGACGCCGCCAAGTGCCGCTATCTCAATGCAATTGAGCACCAAAATTAGTGAGATTAACCAACTGGTCCTTGGCACCAGCGACGGAGCTAGGCGCGCCAGTTGGGAGCGATAATAGTTCTTGTAGACAAAGGCAATTGGTATGCGGGGTCCGATATGCAGCGCAATGCTGAAGCGCCAAAAATAACGCTGCGGACTGACGCCAGTAATTGCACTTATCGAGGGTATTATGTTATAAACCTTAAGAAAAAATATTGAGTTGCTATTAGAATATGTGTATATAAATATGTATATATCGAGATATATTCGACTCACCCGGCAATGTGTCTCGTGTACATCGTCGTACTGGAAGACGTAGGCGGTCACAAAGCACGTGAAGAGCGTCACCAAAGGCAGCAGAGCCGTTACCACACAGATCTCATGGAAGCTGGCCAGATAATGTATGGCAATCTGTGTTTCCTGCTGCAGTTGCGGAGAGCTAGTTGTTGTTTCTTCATGTTCTTGCTTTAATGGGGCGCACTGTGAAACCGAGAAATGGTTGATATTTTAACTGGAGATACTATAATCCAGGTGTCGGGCGATTTGGAAGATGAGTAAAACGTGGACTTGGCGCTTACCTCGCTAAATACATGGCAAATATTTCATGATGGTTTTGTGGTTAGATGTACAACAACAAAAAGCGCTAAAATAAAATAATAAAAGAAAAATAAGTGAAAATCAAAAAATGTATACAAATTAAAATTGAAATTTATGAATTAAATTTGTAAAACTTAATAAAATGCGGTTATAATTTATGTATAACTATAATATTGGTATCTGATCTTAACAGCAATCTGATTAAATGCAATGGTAAATAAAAATTTTAAAAATTTAGGTTTACTGGAGATGTGCGCTTTATATCTATAGTTTACTGTACTGACAGATTGTTGCTATGACAGTTTTTTATTATATAATTACCAGGTTTGGTTAAGATATTTTTAAAAAGAATAAAGTGCCCTTAAAAAATTAATCCTTTGGAAAACCAGACTTCTTTCTATATTTTCTATTATATATGAGCAACAAATAATAGACTGATTTAGTTTCTGTTTATATTGTATTATAAATACAATATATATTAAAAATGTACTTATTTTGTAGAATTTTATAGAGTGTATAATAGAGGAAAATATACATATTTATATATTATAGGCAAAAAGAAAATTATATATATTTGTTTGGCATTAAAGCAAAGCTTCCAAAAATGCTTAAACTTTTAAACATTTTCGATATGCCATAAAAGGAAAGATAAAATATTCGCTTCAGCCCAAGTAACCTCTTACATATCGTAAACGTTTAAAAGTACACAAATTTAGGAAATTTGTGTTATTATTATATGCACACATACATATGTACATATGCAGTGGAACAGTTGCAAATTGTGTAAACACAAATGTATTTTTGGAGAATGTAAAGTAATCCGATTTTGGAATAAGAATATAGACATGTATATATGTTTATTGGTGTAAGCTAAAAATAACTGAATGCTGTTATGTGAATAGCTTAAATAACAATTTTTAATGTTTCGAGAAACCCTAAATGCTACGTTTTAATTCGCGAAAGGCAACAGGAAAAAGCCGTTTGATTTTGCAGGATTTATTACGGAAATAAACATAAAATAAGTAAGACAAGCATGAACGTTGCAGTCGGGTGTAACCGACTGCGCAATACTCGTGCACAGGAAAAAATCGATTATTGTAAATTGTGGGGGCGGAGCACGAACTTTATAGTTTATTATAGATGACTCTAGCTGCAGCACTCAGTCTGAGGAAGATATATATTTTTGCCGATTTGTGACGTGTATACACAAGTACTATATACCCGAAGTTTCAAGTCTCAAGCGCCAATAGCCGTGAAATAAATAGCGCTCATGCGGACAGACCGAATATACTCGTTTCATTTGAACGCGAACGAGCTTAAAAACAATTGGGGTTTCGAATTTTTGGGGTTTAGAACTTGGAACGGCAGCAAAACGCAAGAAAATGGAAATTGCGTTATTTTATTGGCCTAGCGCTCCTCCCGCAAAGGATTTAATGCCAAAAATAGCCAGGCAGCCCCACGGCCAAGACCTGTGCGAATGAAACGTGGGATGATGTGACACTGACGTAATCAGCGCGGAACTGCCCCAGACTCTGCCCCAGTTCAAACTAATTAGCACGAAACCTTAAAAACAAAAAAAAAAAATGCGTCAGAAGTGAAATTGAATATGGTGCGATTGAATCAGAACAGCTGAAAAATAGGAACATCATTATCATATGAATAGCAAAAAAAAAAATAAACGAATTGCGTTGCAGTCGGATGTAACCGACTGCGTAATACTCGTTCACAATATACAGATGTTATTGTTGTTATTTTGGACAAGTGTAGAATTTTTATATTTCGTAGGAGCGGGGGAAAAGTTTTTTACTCTTATTTAAAGGGGAAAGATGTATCAACATGTTATCGATTTGCCAGCCTCCCAGTGGGCGTGGCACAAAAATCTTAACAGATTGTCAGATGCAGGTATACACGAGTATATATTCCAAGTTTCAACATTCTATCTTCAATAGAAAACAGTTGCATTCATTCGGACAGACGGACATTGCACAAAACCAATATACCCCTTTCACTTTGTCAACGAGTATAGAAAAAAGCAAAGCCCACGCGCTGAAATTCCTATGTGGGACAAGGGGCTGCACGCGCGGCAGAGAGCGAGGCGACAGGAGAGCAGCGTGAAATGGACGCAAAACACAAGGACATATTCCCTCCCACACAGATGGAGGCAACAAAAAAAAAAACAAGATGATAGAGAAGGAGCAGTAGCTAAAATTAATGGTAAGCGATTGCAAAGGAGAACGGTAAACAAAATGGTTAACGGCAAATGCGGCAGGCAAGAAAACAAAAAAAAAAAAAAGACAATCCAAGAAAACCAGGAAGACGCAACACGCACGTGAAACGTTGCATGGGCGGGGGGCGGGGTGCGGGGGGTGAAAAGAGGTCAAAGTGGGCAGGGGGTCCAAGTGGGCGGCATGCGCAGCAGCGTTTTTAAGGCAATGGTCGTTGCGGCGGAAAATTACAATGGCAAAAAAAAACAACAATAAAAAAACCAACAAAAAGAACAAGAGCACAAAGTGGGCTAGCAATAACAATTGCCCAGCTATTGTTGTTGTTGCGAGAGTGAGCGGGCTGCGGGGCTAATAAGCGTGCGCTGTCATTAGGTTATATAATGTCCAAGGAAAATTTAAAGCCAAGCCAGTGACTTACGACTGACAAAAAACAACCAAAAAAAAAACAACTAATTCCATGGCTGCTCACCCACACGCACGCACCTTACGGACAGGTAGTGGGAGCGAGACACACACACACACACGCACGCACTCAAAAACTTACGCTGGATTCGCCACATTCGCCGCTATTGCGCCTGGCGTTGGTTGCGGCTGCTGAAGCCGAAGCTGAAGCTGGAGCTGCAGCTGAAGCTGGCGCCGCCGTTGACATTGTCGCTACGCTATCTGACGCTGTCGTCGCTCCTGCTGACGCTGACGTTGTCGTATTTGTTTTCTGCATATTTGACGGCAGCTTTGATGCTATTTAGCATAATTTGTATGCCGCACTGCTGCCGACGAGTGTATGCACGCGCGCGCGGCTGTCCTGCTTGTATTTCACTCAAAATGCTTATGGATTTTCACTTTTCTTTCATTTTCTTTTCTTTTTTTTTTTGTTTTTAAGAGCGTAACGTAGTTTTGCGCTGTTATACTCGATGGAACTATTGATGAATTAACATTGCGAGAGCGCAATATACTTGGTTATGTTAAATATCGCTGAGCACTGTCAACATATGGTTGGTTTAACAGTTCAGTTCTGCTCTCAATTGACGCAGTTTAGCATTATCTACCAGTGATGCCACTAAAAAAGCTAATTTAGAACAAAAGTAACAATCAAAAGAATAGAAAAAACAGCATATTCTTTGTCAGCTTAATTTGAAATAATGAAAAAGCGTTTCAAACTGTTTTTTTGAAGAAATTTACAGTTGATAAAATAAATATTGTGAAATCTATTGTAATATAGGAATATGTATATCCGAAATGAACTAAATAACATTCAATGCAACTTCGGTCTTGGTCTTTAGTTTTGCAATTGCAATATCTTTATACTAAAGTACACATAAATAAGCTAAAAATACATATGACGATACATTTTTAGAAATGGCCAATTTTTTGGCCAACACAAAAATAGCTCAAATGCAAAGCAGACCGCTATTAATCACGATTAATAGATCTAAAGGTGACGCAAAGCGCAGACCCAGTTTTCGTAGTTAAAACAAACGAGCGCGATATAAGAGGAAGTAACGCCGAAATTTTCGTTTATGCTTACCTTGCGTTACGATTGGCACGCGATAGATCTTTAGCTTGTATGAAAACCATATAAAGCTTTTATTCGATTCTTACAAGTTTTTGTACAATACTTAATCAACTTAATTCATAAAATAATATTCCTATGGAAGCTATAGGAAATAGTGGTGCAATACAGCCGCTTTTGATATTTCCTGTGCCGAATTTCAATAAGACAGCGTGCCATTTTTAGTGGTTATACTGGTTTAACAGCGATATTGTCGTTATTTCGAAATTGTGACGTCACAATGAGAAGAGCACAGTATATTTTGCATAACCTGTGGCTCTCACAATCGTGCACGTTATTCGTACTGTTTACATTAACATTGCACTTACGTGTTCTGTTAGCTTACGTTGCGAATGTCGATAACGATACTATCGATACTTTTTGCAGTAGAAGCAGCAATTCCTGTAAAGAGTCCAACATTCAACAAGTGCAATTGTAATCAATAACAAATTAAAATTCCATGAACTAATTACCTTGCAAATCGGATCAATTAAACGTCAATGAATCATCGCACACAACGCTCAATGAACGCTCTCGAATACCTAAAGAGCCAGCATACCTAACGTTAATACATACATACACACAACATATTGGAGCAAGAGATTCCGTTTGATGCATGTTTTCCTGACTTCGTAAGCTGAGAGAGAGAGAGAGAGAGAGAGAGAACGATAGAAAAACGATGAGCTGCTTCAGTGCAATGAACACACCCCTGCTGGGGGAAATGGAGCAAACGATCTGTATGCTGGAGCGCGGCACGATTGTGACGAAATTGTACGGGAAGCAACGACGCCCCGACCGCCGCTGCCTGATGCTTATCAGGGAGACGCGTCAGCTGCTGTGGTCCACGGTCGCGGCGCAGACGCGCACCGAATACGAGGGCACCGTTCAGCTGCGCGAGATCCGCGAGATTCGGGTGGGCAAGAACTCGAAGGAGTTTCGACTGCATGCGGACGATTGCCAGCGCTTTGAGAGCAGCAAATGTTTTGTGATCATGTATGGGAATAGCTTTAAGCTGAAGAGCTTTTCGGTGGTGGCGCTGTCGGAGATCGAGGCGGATAACTGGGTGCGCGGCCTAAGGTATATGGTTAAGGATACCGTTGGCTCGCCGTATCCGCTGCAAATCGATCGCTGGCTGCGGCGCGAATACTATTCGTTTGAGAATGTGAACGCCCATCTGGCCAAATCGGAGCGGGAGTGCGCCCAGGTGACGATCAAGGATTTCAAAACGTTTTTGGGCAGCGTCAGCTGCAAAATGAGCACCAGCAAGTTCATGGAGTGCTTTACGGACGATATCAGACGCAAACACGATCTGAAATTCGATGATTTCTCGCGTCTGTATCAGAAACTCCTGCTGCCGGCGAACTTTGTTAACATCCTGGCTGGCTGCACGGACTTTGCCTATTCGGAGGATAAGCAAATCGTGCGACCGATTGAGTTTAAACGCTTTCTGGATGCCGAACAGCATGACTATATTGCCGGAGAACTGAGTAGCATAGCCGGTTTTATGCGCGACTTTGTCCAGGATGTTGAGCGCGACGTGCAGGAACCGTATTTGAGCATCTCCGAGTTTGTCGACTACCTCTTCTCGAAGCAGAACGATCTGTGGGACAGCAGATTCGATGCGGTATTCATGGACATGAACCAGCCCCTGTCCGCCTACTGGATAGCCTCGTCGCACAACACCTATCTCACCGGGGATCAGTTCTCCAGCGAGTCCTCCTGCGAGGCGTATGCACGGGCTCTCCGGATGGGCTGTCGCTGCGTCGAGCTGGACTGTTGGAATGGGCCCGACAATTTGCCCTACATCTTCCATGGACATACGATGACATCCAAAATCAAATTCATGGATGTGATCAAGACGATCAAGGATCATGCGTTCACAACGTCCGAGTATCCGGTTATCCTGTCCATCGAACAGAACTGCTCCCTGGAGCAGCAACGAAACATGGCGCATGCCCTGATTGAGGTGAGCTCTGAATATATTCGTGTAAAAAAAAGATATTGGCTAGAAAAGTAATTTATTTCATTATTTTATTCATTAATTATACAAAATTAATTATGATTTGGAAGAAAGCAAATAATATCAGAAATGCATTAACATACAAAAAAAAAAATAAGACCAAGGCTGCAAGACGGGTTTGTACCGAACCGGTTCGAACTTGGAACATTCATTATTTTTAAATTTTTAACCGAACCACTTTGAAAAAATTCAGCTGAACCCGAACCTGAACCAAACCATACATATTAAAAAATGGTTAGTAGGCAAAAAAGCTTGTGAACAAATTATTAAAGATAAAGTAAGAGCGTTGAACCCAGGTTCGAATCAAAACCTCGAACCGTGAACCGAACCAACCCATTGTTAATAATTCATTAAAATTAAAAAAAAAAAAAAAATTTAAATTGTTAGAAAGAATTCATATAAAATTTAAAATCGA
Source organism: Drosophila sordidula (assembly GCA_035047465.1). Classification (NCBI taxonomy): domain Eukaryota; kingdom Metazoa; phylum Arthropoda; class Insecta; order Diptera; family Drosophilidae; genus Drosophila; species Drosophila sordidula. The sequence goes on from JAWNPQ010000163.1 coordinate 298,190, forward strand.
GTTAAAACAATACATTTTAAAAAGATATTTTTTTTTTTAAGAGAATTAGGTGTACTCATGCTCGGTCAGTTTTTCATCACCACATTTGCCGTTCCAGGTCTTTGGCGACATGCTGCTCACACAGCCCTGCGATCGGAATGAGCTCCATTTGCCGTCGCCCAATCAGCTGCGTCGCAAGATCCTTCTGAAGCACAAAAAGCTGCCGCAGTTCGATGAGAATGTCGGTGCGATCAATTTGCCAGCGGTGGGTGCGAACAACGGAACGATCGCCGCATTTAGCCATCGATCTTCGCTGGGCGGTGCGACGGACGACAACGAGAATATGCAGAAAATCTTAAAGAAGGGCCTGCTGTACTTCAAGGACCCCGTCGATAAGTCCTGGAATCTCTATCAGTTTGTGCTCACCCAGCAGGAGCTCATCTACACGTCGGAGATCAGCGAGAGCCGCAACGGCAACTCGGAGGACGATGACTTCGGCCTGTCCTCCTGCACGCTGAACACCAACATGCAGCAGAAGCAGAAGGACACCTCCGCCAACGATGAGCTGCACTTTGGCGAGAACTGGTTTCACGGCAAGCTGGAGGGTAAGTTTCCACCAAATTGCCCAACAAGCATATATGTATATACTTGATCAGCATTAATAACTCGATTTGGCCATCTCCGTCTATATAAGAGCTAGAAACTTCAACTTTTCCAATATATAGATTTGTTTATGGCAAGTTTATTTCAAATGATCGATAACCCACACCGTTTTCCCAAAATCGATAAAAATGTACAATAACCTCAGATTTATTAGGAATTATGAAATCATAATTATTAGGAGAGCTAGAGACACCAAATTTAGTTTATGAGCCATAAATATAGATGTACATTTATAGATAGAGCCATCCAATTTTTTATTTTTATTTTTATTCTATTTTTCTTTTTTATTTGATTTTTCAATACATACAAATATAATTTTGATAAGAGGCAATATATAGGTGAAAACCAATGAATAGTTAAATAGCGAACATCTGGTATATGGTTGCAAGGTTAATATTGTTCATATCTATTTTTCTAATATATGTCAAATCATAAACAAGCCGAATCCAAGTTGAAGTGGGCTTAATCTAATTTAATCGGTTGACGAACCGAACCTGTGTGTAAACCATATTTTTTTAATCTGTTCCTCCTTTAACCCCCTTTCATTTAAGGCGGCAGACAGGAGGCGGATCAATTGCTGGAGACGTATAAACACCTGGGCGATGGCACCTTCCTGGTGCGCGAATCGGCCACATTCGTTGGGGATTATAGCCTGTCCTTTTGGCGTCGCAATCGGCCGAACCATTGTCGCATTAAATTGAAGCACGACAATGGCTCGATCAAGTATTATCTGGTTGAGAACTTCGTGTTCGATTCGCTCTACTCGCTGATCGTGAACTATCGCAAGAATATGCTGCGCAGCTCCGAGTTCTCCATCATCCTGAAGGAGCCGGTGCCGCAGCCGAAGAAGCACGAGAGCCAGGACTGGTTTCATCCGAACACGACAAAGGAGCAGGCCGAACAGGGGCTCTTTAAGCTGGAGATCGGATCGTTTCTGGTGCGGCCGTCGGTGCAGAGCGTCAATGCGTTTGTCATATCCTTTACGATCAATCGCAAAATCAAGCACTGCCGGATCATCCAGGAGGGGCGTCTGTATGCCATCGACACAATGCAGTTCGAGTCGTTGGTCTCCCTAATTCACTATTATATGAGGAATCCGTTATATCGCAACGTCAAGCTCGTCCATCCCGTTTCCCAGGAGCTCTTGCGACAGTCCCTAATTGAGAACGCCCAGTCGCACGGCGACCACAACGACAGCTCCGGCACCTCCAATTATATGGGCTCCAATCTCGAGGAGTATGTCACCTGCAAGGCCCTCTACAGCTATAAGGCCGACAAGCCCGACGAGCTCTCCTTCCCAAAGCACGCGATCATCACCAACGTCCAAAGAAACAACTCCATGTGGTGGAAGGGCGATTACGGCGGCATGATCCAACAGCATTTGCCGGCCAACTATGTCAAGGTAATTTTACTCGAGCGTAAAACGAGTTTATTCCGTTTGTGCAATTTTCTTGACTTGAAACTTGAAACCAGAATCTATATACCTTCCTCAGTCTTAAAGCTAGATAGACCAAGTTTTCCAAACGAATTAAAATTGACAGAAACTTTGGTGTTTAAAATCCCACAACTATGTCAAAGCTGAACCGATTTTCAAATCTAGATTGATTCTGCATTTCAAATTTATTCAATATTGAAAATACTTTTTTTTTTCTTTTTTTTTCGACAAAAAAGCATGCACTCCACCTTACTCATTGTGGCTGACTCAATTACTACAAAAATCAACATTAAAAGCGATTATGAGAGGGTCAAATTTTTTGTCAAAAATCATGCAAATATTGACAAAAATGTTGACATGTAAAGCTGTCGGATCCATAACTCTAGATTGATTAAAAAAAGAAATTGTCGAAAAAAGTAATCCCCTGTTAAACTTTATTTTGTTGGACAAGCCTCGACGATCTAATTTCAAATGAAATTTCTTGTTAACCACGCACAAATTTGTCCAAAAACCAAAGGATTTTGCTGGGATAATCTCATAGATTTGAAAAGATTGAAACACATAATGTAGACAGATCAACTTTGTCCAAGAAATCAAGCGATATAGTAGATGTTTATCAATTGCTAGAAAAGTAATGAGTATCAATTAGCCTACTACTTGCATCAAACAATTTAATTTACATTGCAAACTTTTTGTACAGGTGATTGATTCCGCAACGGAGGATTACAATTCGGTTAACGAGGAGGGCAACGATGGACGCACCGATTCAATAGAGATCTACGGTGCTGTTGCGTCTCTTTTCGAATCGAACGAGCCGGGCATTATAATCAAACTGCAGATCCAGACGCCGACGATGCAAAATCCGTTCATCATCGGCTTCGACAACCAGGAGACGGCCTACGAGTGGATCAAGGCGATACAGGATGCGGCACTGATTGCCAGTCAATTGGCCACCGAGCGCCGCAAAAAGGAGCGCACGGCCCGCGTCGCCAAGGAGATGTCCGATCTGATCATCTATTTTCGGAGCGTACCGTTTCGCGATCACTCTTGGATATTCCAAGAGATGTCCAGCTTCCCCGAAACGAAGGCCGAAAAGCAGTTCATACAACAAAATATGCCGCTCTTTCTATCGTATCACCGGAATCAAATCAGTCGCGTCTATCCGAAGGGCCAGCGCCTGGACTCGTCCAATTTCAATCCGGTGCCGTTTTGGAATATCGGCTCCCAAATGATTGCGCTCAATTATCAAACCGGCGACAAGGCCATGCAGCTCAATCAGGCCAAATTCCGTAATAACGGCCAATGCGGCTACATACTTAAGCCGGCGTTCATGAAATCCGAGAATTTCAATCCGAACAATCCACTGTCGGATGGGCTCAGCGAGACCAAGATTAGCATACGGATTATAGCGGCTCGTCATCTATTCCGTGGCGGCAAATCGAATAATCCGCAGATCGTTGTCGAAATCGTTGGCGCCAGCTTTGACAGCGGCATCAAATACCGCAGCAAGGTCAACGAGAACGGCTTCAATCCGATTTGGAACGAATCGTTTGACTTTACCGTACACAATCCGCAATTTGCGCTGCTCCGTTTTGAGGTCCAGGACGAGGATATGTTTGCCGAAACGCATTTCATAGCCCAGGCCTGCTATCCGCTCAGCTGTGTGCGCCAAGGATATCGCAGCGTGATTCTGCGCAATAAATTTAGCGAGGAACTTGAGTTGTCCTCGCTCTTAGTCAATATTGAGATATCAAATCGGGCAGCTAGTTAGTGCCCAAACCACCGAGTATTCTAATAATACAATGCACACACCGAAGATTGCAACACACAGATACATATCCGATGTCTATATATATGTCATATATACACTAACCACATATCGCAGCTATCATTAGGCACAAAACTCCATTCTGCAATAATTTGAATTTGTGACAATTGATTTTCGCATTCCACAACAAAATGTGCACGACTTCGGGCACTGAATCGAGGTATTCACACACACGTTTATGCGATGAACATTTCGCGAAATCAGTTTATGTGCGTTCATGATAAAACAGCCCAATTCAACTTACACGTGAAAGTTGACTATATTTTGTTACGTTTATACGCAAGCTTTTACAAGTACCGACTGACACTTTACGCACGGTATTTTCTCGGTAGTTAAATTACAATTATACAAATATATTTATTTAGGGGCACATGGGAATCAATTTAAAGTGTAAAAAGTTAAAAGTGTCCATGTGCGAAGAGATTACAAAAAACAAAAACAAAAAAAAGAGTTTTTCGTTAGCTACATAGAAAAGTGACCTATCCTCAAATAGGGCCAGAGTTAATAATACAATTGTTTTTATATAATCAGGTATTATCTTTTTTTTTAGTTTTTATATTCGTTCAAGAACTGAAATTTCGTTTTAATCTATATATCTCCCTCGGTTTTAAAGCTAGATACACATTACTAATGAACTCTTTTTAAGGTCGCATGCAAATTTATATATCTTGGGGGTCGGTTAGCTGCGAAAATCTATATCTTCCAGTTTTCTGATGACTTCCTCTAATGATCGGTTACACCCGACTGCAATGGTCTTTGTTTTTTAATTATTTTATTTTACATTGCTTGACAATTTACATAAACGGTTTTATGACCGCATAGCAAATTTGTATTAAAAAAAAACATTATTAAAGTGCTTTAACCGATAAAAAAAAAATAATATGATGAATTCCATTCCGGACAATGGAAAATAAAATCATGATGGTTTATTTTCCCTGTCGATATTGTTCAGAATTTGTGCATTAGATCAAACTAATTTATTTTAAAATAATACATTTTCTAGTCAGTCTTCACACTTCATGCAAAAAGTCCATTAAATCCTGTTTACGCAGCTAGATTTTCACCTAACATGTAATTCGTGTGTTTAAACGTAGTTTATGAATTCAAATTTCACAATATTTATAAATATACAAAAACAATGCGAGCTAATTTACGATATGGCAAAGCTAACGAATTCATAAACTTTTTCCCAAATACACGGTCAACTTTCACGTGCAATTTGAATTGATTTATTGTTGGAAAATTGTCAATTGAACTCAACAATAGTTTAATAAATTTTTTGCCTTTTTGGGATTATAATAATTTAGTAATTTAACCAAGGGCAGCAAACATAACGCAGACGTTCAACAATTGTGACGCCACAAAAGAGTTGCACGCAACGATGAAATCATCAATTTCATAGTGTAAACGTGGCAACACTTGAGCGAATTCCATGAGATTTTAGCACACAGCATTTATTAATGTAGTTAAATGAAATTCAGATCAATAACACATCGCAGACTTGCATTTTGCACATTACTGAACTAATTATGCTTTTTTTGTTGTTTTAAGTTATTTTCGTGTACTTTATACAAATACTATATAAATATATATATATATTCGTATACAAATTAGAAATTGTATGTTAAATCTGTTATAAATGTTTCATCTACATGTGTATATATATGCATATATGCATAAAATATATTGTTTTATTTTATTCTGCAATGCCAAATAAAGTGTTTACGGCGTAACTGATAATCGATATATGCTTTGAACTTATTCTCGGAATTCCATAAACAGCGATCCTCACGTTTTTGCTGATCATTCGCGCCGATCGATTATTTAACGATCAGCTAGTTTCAATAGCTGTCACGTTTAGCAATTGTATAAAATAAATGTAGTATATTGGATAAAAGTCATGAATTGTTATATTTTATTATGTGATTTTTTTTTTTTTGTATATTTTTTTTATTTGACAAATTGGTGAATGTGTGAAATACGTAGAAACTTTATCTAAAATTCGCGTCTATGATATTTGTCAGGATCAAAGTATGATGTAACAACAACGCGATCGCTGAACTTTCGGCCAGTCAACGCCTGTTGAGCCTTTTGACAATCGAGAACCGAGTTAAATTCGACAAACACTTTGCCGCAACCAGGAACTTCGACGCCCTCGATCGGACGCGGTATCTCAACGCTGCGCACGACGCCATATTTCGTGCACTCCTCCTTAATATCCTCCAATATATCCTCATATTCCTCTTCATCGCGCAGCTCATCGGGCGTTACCATATTCAATAAGCACAGCACCTCAGTGGGCGGACCAGATGTCACCACCGTCGATAAGCCCGGCACTTGCAACATCACCGACTGGCTGGTATTAGCAGCATTCTGAGCATTTTTGGCACCCACGCTGGCACGCTGAACGATCAGTTTCTTGTCACCCAGCTGCATGCCGTTCAATCCAGCAATTGACTTTAACGAGACAAGATTCAATTATTTATGTGACAGTGGAGAGGGTTAAGGCTATAGTCGCAACTCACCTGATCAGTAATGCTAAGATCAACGTATTCGCAAAAGGCGTATCCTTTACTCAAGCCAGTTGCCGCGTCCTTGACCAGGTTAAAAGCTCTTAACTTACCAAATGATAGCAACAATTCTTTCACCTGCAAGAAATTCAATTGTTTATATTTTTACAGTTACTGTGTAGCCAAGCCGCATATCGTTCAGAATATATTCAAATATATATTCGTTAAGGAGAAAATTCTTATTACCGTCTAACAAAGTTAGTTTTATGGATCTTTATGGAACACAAAAACCCTAATTTTATAATTTTTAATAACTTTGACTGCAACCTTAGTTTATTAGTGTACAAATTGGCTTTAAGTACAACAATATTTACTTTGCCTTATACTTTTTATTTGATATTTTTATATGCGAAATAAAAGCATTCAAAAATTCCGCTTAACATAGACATAAATTGTAAAAGCTATTAACCAAAAAAAAAAAAAAAAAAAAAAAAAAACGGTTCCGCGTTGGCGCCAAAAATTAATCTGAGAGTTATTAACATTCTGAGCTAGCTTATGAATGAAATTAATTCGTTTTTCGCTTTTTATTTGACTGCTTGCTCCGATTTGGCTATAATCAATTTCTAAGGATTTATCGCATACCTGTTCATCATTTAAATAGTTGGGTAGACCTCCAATAAATATTTTGTGTGGTGAATCGGGCACCACTGTTGAGATAACGCCACTAGACACTGTAGAATGGACACAATTTTGTAAATATTATTGTCAACAACAACAGCAACAAAAAGGTCCAGCTAACTGATTTTGTTGTGGCCAACTTACCAACAGCGGGCTTCACTGCCGGCGTATCCGTGATGCCGGGCATGGGTTGGTAATCATGTGGGCGCCTGATTTTGAGGTCTTGTCCTTTCAAATTGATGCCATCGAAGGCCATGGCCTGGGTGGTCTCATCTATAGATCTGAACTCGAGGAAAGCAAAGTTCTTGTCCAAATTAATTTGACATGCCAGCACTGGACTGCCGGCGGCTTGTGCTAAACCAACTAAATGCATTTGTTGATTGAAAAACTCCATCATTTCCTCCTCGGTGACACCGAACGGAATGTTGCCCACATACAAGCGGCGCGCCTGACGCGTTATGGTTGATCCCACCACGGGCACAGCTGTCTGCGGCGTATCTGGCACAACGCTGGCCGGGATTTGACCCGATGCCTGCATCGCTTTGTACTGCATTGGTGTTATGTGCTCAAATCCGGGCGGTGGCACATCCCAATACAATGATGGCTTGCGGCGCGAATTACGGTGATGGCGACGATCCCTAGACCGGTCACGATGTCGGTCACGAGAGCGGGAACGATGGCGGCGCCTGTCGCGGTCGCGATCACGATCTATTTAAATAGAACAGGTAATATATTTGTATATATATTATTGTTAAATATGCGACAATGTAACGTCATTTTCATATATGAGATTTTCATTAACTAATTCTGAGCTATGCATGCATGAAGTCTGAACGGATAATTTCATGTTTAAAGTGTTAATTAACGTGTACATACACCATGTATATAACCATGTATTTGTTTATACGCATTTTTTAACGTTTTTAAGAGTTTTATATACTCTAACAATACGTCAAACTTAATTTTTTTTTTTGTTAATTATTAAAGTTTAAAACATAATAGTGAAATTTTAAATATTTCAACTATTGCAATCATTTATATTTTAAGCAAAATTTCCGGTGGTTCGGTCTACGGTGTGAACCAATATCCTTTCGGTTCGGTTTGCGAACCTGGTTTTGGTTCGACCCTTGGTTCGTCACATTTCTTTAACATTTAAAGGAAAATATTCTATTAAATATTAATAAAAAAAATCAATAAAGAATAAAACATGCATTTCCAAAGTATTAAAAATAAACCAAAAGGTTTCTTTTTAAATATAGTTCGGTTCGGCTAATTTTTTGGAAAACTAGGTTCAAGGTATGGTTTATTTACGTTGCGGGTTCGAATGGATGAAATACATATTACAAAATTACATTTATTTTTCCCAAGCATGGTTTGCTCCTCTAGGCGTAATCTATCGCTCAACTGATATTCAAAATGGATTTGTAAATCTTTTACTCATATAATTATGTAGAAATAGTTTTTTAAAGCAGCAGAATTATTTATTAGTTAATGTTAACATTTTATATTTTCGTGTGTTAAATTTTTGCAGGTACTGTACTGTACATAAACCCTCATATGTTTACAAATGCATAGGGCATATCACCGGCTTTGATTCTATGTAGTTTAATATATGTATGTATAAACATAAGCTAATTTAAATAGTGTGTTGTATGCTCACGGGGTTTCCACACGTATATGCATACATATGCACACGTACATATATACATATATTAATACATAGTGAAAACTTTATTTTGGTGGGAAAAAAAAAATGCAATATGTCGCATTAACCACACACACACACACGCACGCACGTATGCATTTTTGAATACAGTTTTGCGGGGTAAATCGCAATCGTAATCCAAGAAAAACAACTGAAAATTTAACAAATATACATGCATCCAGCCAGCCAGCCAGCCATCCATCCGTTCATACGTATGTATGTATGTATGTGCGTATGTATATAGCGTACAATATGTCTGCCGGTGAGTGTTCGAAAGAACGATAAATGCATAAATGATTTAATAGGTTTCAAATAAACAGTGTTGGGCATTTTTAACCAAGTGCACATGTGTAGTCTAAATTTGTGAGCATTAAATACATTCGAATATTCTATTTATGTAAACTTATGTACGTACATGCATGCATGCATACATACATTCGTACATGTGTAAATTAGCCGAAGCCCGAACTGAAGCACATTTAAACTATACGTATTTTGATAAGGGCATGAGCACAGCGTTTCAAAATTCTAACTTACCATCATATCCCATTTTATTATTTATACAAATATCTTTTTACACGAAAAAAAAATTTTAACTATAAAACAAAAGCCGATGAAATATGTATCCCTTTAAAATGCGAATGTGTATGTCAATAAATATCTGCGAAACGATATAAAAAAGAACACGTGAAAAACTGTGAAATTGTGAATTGAAACACAAGCACGCAACATGGTTGCATAGACACTGAATTTTTTCTTTTAAAGATATATCGATAGCTGGATGTTATCGAAATAAGACAAGATATCGATGTATTCACCGTACCTAAGTATTATTTTGTTTTGTATTATGAGGTCAATTAATGCCGGTTGCATTAAAAACCATGAGCATAAAGATATTTTTACCCACTGAATACTTTTATCTGAAACGGGCCTGCAACTTATATGGCCAGCTACACATAAGCGAGGACAATGTCGTGGTGTACTATGTGGTGGATGTGGGCATCTATAAACAGAACCCCGACTCGAACTCGGACGCGAATCCAATGCGATTCCTGGGCTCAATCTTGTGCAGTGACTCCTATGCGGACAGTAAGAATTGTCGTTCGCACGACATGATCTTATGCTTCACCTACACAATTGATGCGCCAAACATTTCGCTAATGTTTACTGGAATCACGCCCGAATGTCTAAAGCAAATAAAGCTCATACTTTATGATAAGCATATAGTGCGCAGCCTCGTTGTCAAAGATCACAAAACCTTTAGCCACTGGACAAAGGAGCGCCAAGTGGACGATGAGTGCGATTTCTATATGCTGGCCCAGTTAGTGCAGCCCAAACCAGATACAAATCGCAAATCGAACGATTTGTGGTTCTATGGAAGTCAGCCGTTGTGCTTCATTGCAAATATTCCAATGCAATTGTTTAAATGTATTGTTGGCAACACGTTCATAAATAGTATAATAACCCATACGGTAATCTATAAACATTTTAAGGAGTGGCAAGCGATATACTCAACAGGGTAAGGTAATTGGTAATATCGATTCATATATTGAATTCATTTGTTGTTCAGTTCCAGGTTAACAAACATAATAATAGATCGCGCTTTGGGCATTATGTTGATGTTGATATTGTTCAAACTTGTCTCTCATCCAGGCGATTTCCTCATTCAAATCTCCCACGTAAGCTACACGTTTCAATTCGTCGCGACCACAATACTGAGCCTGCCTAAATCATATATTTTCAGATAATTATACACCAGTTATATAGTCTTCTGAAGGTTCTCGAGGGCAGTCCCATCGGTCTGAAACTTAACATTCATCTGAATAATTTCTTTCTTGATTGCTTCAAGTATCACATTGAACTCTGGTCAACGTTTTTAGGTATACAAGAAATACATATTATGTACATACATATATTCCTTTAAATGGCTTATAATAACTTATATCTATATTTCTCTTTAGATCTGATTGAGCCAATTGTGCGGCAGGTGTTTCTTGCCATTGGGGCATTTGGTTGCTTGGGATTCACGTATCAAATAGCATTGCTTGCCGACCTAATATCTATTGTTGGATTGCATGCACATTGTTTTTACGTTTATACCAAAGTGTAAGAGCAAGCCCAGATTTCAGAATATAGCACATTCAAAATCAATTGATAAACTACTTGTTTCAGATTAAATAACGTGGAGGTAAAAGGACTGACAGTATTATGGCAAGTTGTGCGAGGCAATCGCTACAATATCTTAAGAAGTAAGTCATGGCAAAAGGCAAATATACTTAGATTCATACTAAACCAGAACTGTATTGTAGTTTAAAGTATTATATTTATCTTATTTTAGATAGAATCGAGGCTCATAACTATATGAATCGCCAGCTTTACCTTGCAACAATATTCTTCTCGGCCATATTGTTCTTGTTTCCGACAACTCTTGTCTACTATGTTGTATTTGCAACCGTAAGTTGATAATTCATTGTCAAAAGCGGCATGTTTTTATGTGCATGTTTTGTATACTCGTTTACATTCAAAACTACGCCTTTGTTTTCAAAAAACAACAAATATAACAGTTAAAGGCGCTCACTTGCGCCACATTGGCGATTCTGGAATATTTTCGTCGCAAGCTTTTAAATTTTCCAATCGAAATGTTTCTCAAGTACATTAAAAAAGGATTTTACGAAATTGGTAAGGACCAAAACTATGATATGCCTATGAATATACACCTTTACGTTTCTTTAATATAGATTGCCTAAGACTGCTGGACATCCCTCTTCAAAAACAATTATTTTTTATGCATCGAAATTCGAAAATATTAATTTTTGTATATAAACTTCAAGTTTAAATTTAAATATAACAAATATTGGATACAAACGCTCTATCAATATTTTCTTTAAATTAACAAAAACAATTAATTTTATTTTAATACTTTATTCGTTTATTCGTCTATTTTTAATACCGTTACACTAAACTATTATGATTTTATAAGTCGTGGAGGATTTTTGTGTTTCAATACCAAAATATTGCATTTTGCACAAATAAAAAAATCTGTTGTAGTTTTATTAAAAAAAAAAAGGAGACACTAACGGCGTATAAAATTTTTATCTCATGTGTTAAACATAACATGATTATTGAAAATATATCGCTTTCATTCCAGTTTCACTAGTGTAAAATCTCCACTTATTTTTTTCAATTGTTTCATTTTCCAGTCATTTTATTTCCTTGAGCGTATATTAACGTTCATGCTTTTGACATCACTAACATAAAAATATCGATTAATCGAAATGATACAGCAACTCTGACAGCTATAGAACTAGTTTCGTTTCCATATTCATTGCCATTTTATTACTCTTCAGTTTCTGAGCGGAACTGGACGGTTGTGCAATTGAAGTTTTTTAAAAAATAATTTTTCCCTAAACTTTGTGATGGAAAATTCTGTTAAAATGGAAAATTCCGGCAATCCAACACCACTGCCACAGCGTCAAGGAAGAGCTAATCAGCCGAATAAAAATGTTGGCAAACATGGCCCGCAAAAGCAAAATGAAGGCGCCCCAGACGGTGGCCCAGCTGAAAAAAGACAACGTTTCGGGCCCAACAATCAGAATGGGGGTGGCGGCGGCGGCCCGAATCAAAATAAGAATTTCGCGAATAAGGGTGGCTTTGGTGGAAATCGCAACCGCAATCGTGGCGGCAACCAAAATAGGTCGAATTTTCACAATCTGAATAATCAAAACGTAAGTACATCAGGCACACATGTGAATTATGCATACACTTCTATGAGAAACGAAAATTGGAAAATTGCACTCAATTCGATTAATAACTGTTGGTGGCATATTTTTAATTCCATTCCATTTTACGGTGTAGATGAGCCTGTGTTTGTGTGCATGTACAAAAAAAAAATAAAACAATTGTTCAGACTCGCGTCTGTGTGTGCATACATGTGTCCGCGTGTATGTGTGTGTGTGTGTGTATACTCGAATTGTACTAGCCTGTTCAATTACAATGGCGGTCCTAGGGCTATGCCCAAGATGCTGAGACTCGAAAATTCAACAAAAACGGCAAAAGTCAAAGGAAAAATGGGAGCTACATATTTTTGAAATCTTTGCTGTTTGCTGCATGCTACATACAGACATGCATTGGATGCATTTCGTGTGTGGATTTGCATTCTCTTTTTCGTTTGTGATTCTCTTTGTCTTTTATGCAATATTAGGGTATACATGCATACGTAGTAGGTGGGTTGCCCAATATTTAATTTGCCAAGCTATATATGATGAAATATATATAGTTTTTTGAGTATTTTGTTATATTCGGCGTACTGCGAACATTTTGGCATACGTTTAATAAACGTACATACACATATACGCATACACACGCATACGTGTGTACGTTGCGTCGTACAGTATGTTCGTGTTATATTATTTATCTCTTTCGCACCAATGGCTTTGAGTTAAGGCAGCTTGTGGTGTTGTACTTTTAGGTTGAACCATTACTTGTTTGTTTGTATATATAAATGTGTGTGTGTGTGTGTATTGTTTTTACAACCGGCAAATGGAAGGTGTCCATATTGAAAATTGGGCAAACCATTTGTTTGGGTTAAGGGTGGGCATCTTATAAATGAATAAATATGTTTGCACATACACGTCTGTAAATATATACACTGTGTGATGTATTTATGTCATTAACCTGTTAACACTTATCTTTTAGCACAATTCGTTAGGTTAACTGAAACTGTTCATCGCAGATCTAACTGCTGTTCTTGAAGCCTTTTAAAGCATTGCACTTATCGCGATGCATTTGAAAGTATGTTCATGCACCAATTGTGCTTTGGGTAGATTTTAATGGGGTCACAACTGTAACGGCAGTTGCAATTGTATGGGAAAGCATATTTGTACATATGTATATCGTGTGCACCAGTGTTGCCAATTCCGCCGTTTCCCGTTGAAGCTTTATCTAGCTTTATGGCAAGTCTGGATGCGCGGAGAACGATTTTCCATTGCAAGTAACGAAAATATTAGCTCACTTTTTTTTTATATATAAATAGTTCGGCCTTTTTTGCTTTTATACATAGCGTAAAGTTGGAATATTTGCAAATCTTTTACTATGTGTTTCTGAGTGGAGAATTCATAAACTCGTTCAGTTTGCAAATTCAAAACCGCTTTACGATTTGATAAAGTGAATTGTGAGTCATTTAATAATAAATATTATTATTACTGTCAAACGTTTATTAAAGTACAGAGTACGGACAATAAACCCTTGAAATGGCTTAAAATAAAGTTCTGTACCAATTTTTTTTTTTAATTGTTTTTCATTTCTTAAAATACCCAATTAAAATTTTTTTTTATTTTCTTATTTGTATATTATATACATGACTTTCTTAAATACAAATTATCGCTGATAAAGAACAACAAAGCTTGACGAATCCTTCAGTTGAATACAGTTAAAATGGAACTACCAATCTATAAATAATATGTATATATAGTTGTTACCAGAAATTGTATTATATAGGTTGCGAATCCCAGGCCAGTGCCATTTAAAAAAAATAGTTATCTTATATATTTTTTAAAAATAATCATAGTCAATTTTCGGGTGTAAGTCGCATTCGTGAATATATATTTACATATGTGAATGAATGCTATTTCGAGTCGGATTTATGTCAGTAATAGATATGTTTTATTTCTGACGTTGAATTACTTAAAGGTAGTAAATATTTACCAGTTTTTCATGTAATATTTACTTATTAATTTTTTGCAGTAGAATCGCCAAAAGTTGGCAACAGTTGCTGACCATAAAAATATGGGTTCCAACGGAAAAAAATATATTATTTCTCTTTTTAAAAAAGTCTCAATTTATAGCAACGGCAGCAGCCAAGTGTCTGTTAAACCGTTTGTCAATTACACTTGAGTTGTTAGTTGTAGTTAAACCATTGCGTTGTGTAAATCACATTTATTTCTTTCTTTATATACTCACATGAATATATATATACATATTATATATTGATATATATATAATATACACACATATATAGCAAAAGCCCACAGCAGAGGCACTGAAACCGGACGGAGGAAGCCTCAATGACAAATCTATCGAAGCTAACAGCAGTGCAAATCAATCCAATTCAAATCCAGTAGCCCAAATCCAGGCACAACTCCAAGCTCAAGCCCAAGCCCAAGCTCAGGCCCAGGCTCATGCTCAGGCCCATGCACACGCTCAAGCTCAAGCCCTTGCACATGCTCAAAATCAAGCATTTAGAGCTCGTGGTGGTGGCGGAGGCGGAGGTGGTGGCAATGGCGGTGGACGTGATAGGAATCGTGGATCGCGTGGTGGTGGCGGCGGCGGCGGCGGCGGCGGCGGAGGAGGAGGCGGAAACGGTAACGGACAGAACTCTGGCGGCGGTAACAATTCGCAGCGCGGCGATGATTTCTTTATAGTTCAGCGGCTGCGCAGCATTAGTGGCCCAACACATGAGCTGCCACCGATCGAAGTCGCCCAGGAGACCAAGTTCTCTGGCCGCAATCGCCTCTACGTTGGCAATTTGACAAACGATATTACCGATGAGGAGTTGCGCGAAATGTTTAAGCCGTACGGTGAAATAGGCGAAATATTTTCAAATCTTGAAAAGAACTTCACATTCCTTAAGCTCGACTATCATATTAATGCCGAAAAGGCCAAGCGCGCCTTAGACGGCACAATGCGCAAGGGCCGACAGTTGCGCGTCCGTTTTGCCCCCAATGCGACAATTTTGCGTGTTGCCAATCTGACGCCGTTCGTGTCCAACGAACTGCTCTACAAGGCCTTTGAGATATTTGGTCCCGTCGAACGGGCCAGCATAACGGTCGACGATCGTGGCAAGCATATGGGCGAGGGCACCGTTGAATTTGCCAAAAAATCATCGGCCAGCGCCTGTTTGCGTATGTGCAACGAGAAATGCTTCTTTTTAACGGCCTCGTTGCGTCCGTGCCTCGTCGAGCCGATGGATATTAACGATGACAACGACGGACTGCCCGATAAGGCGCTAAATAAGAAGATGCAAGATTTCAATCAGGAGCGCAGCATTGGGCCACGTTTCGCCGATATGAATTCGTTTGAGCACGAGTACGGCTCCAGGTGGAAACAGTTGCATGATCTATTCAAAAGCAAGCAAGACGCTCTCAAGCGTGAGCTCAAAATGGAAGAAGAGAAACTTGATGCGCAGATGGAGTATGCTCGTTATGAGCAAGAAACAGAGCTTTTGCGCCAAGGTCAGTATAACAGGGTAATACGAGTATCAAAATCAATAACATTATTTAACTTGCGGCCAGCCGAAGTTCTTACACAATCTCTCTCTCTCTACCACTAAAATGGTTCCCCTCTCCAATTGTGGTTCAACCTTTTATAAACCGAAACCGAAAGAAAAGAAAAAAAAAAAAAAACGAGATAAATCCACTTCGCTTTTTCTTGCTTGAATACTAAATCGCTACATGTTAATCTTTACTCACATGGCACAATCAAATTCTTGTTTTGTTTTGCCTCTAAGGTTATAAAACAATCGATCAAATTTCAAGGCTTATCGAAGGCTATCGATATATTATCGATAACATTACTTTTTAAATAAAAATCTATATTTTGTCATGATTCAAACACTTTGCTTATAATTTCTGATTATCCCTAATGCAAAAGTATCATCTATCGATTTTGTATCGATAATTTTTCAGCTTTCGTGTAATCTGAGATATTTGGCCTGGTTAAGCGAACATATATCAATATTTTAAATATTTTAAATTTTTGAAACCTTTAAGGCTTGAGTCGTCTACCTTACATAGGTCTGTTCAAAATCCAAGTTTTCTCTATAATTATTGCAAGTAAACAACAACAACAAACAATTACAAACACAATGTAAGCTTTGAATTTTAAGCTTGCTGTTCTTGCGTTTTTGCAATGTCGTATGTGATGTGTACCATTTTTATATACATTTTTGATTATTATATATATGGGCAATTCCAGGGCCATAAACATGATAGTCGTACGTCTTTAATGAATAAATTATATTTTTCCATGGCTTGATTAGCAACATTTTCCCAAATGTGACGGAAAACACAAGTAGTTTTCATCTGTATCATCTATAATAACGGTCGGGAGTTTGCTTAAATTTATCTGAAATAATGATACTTCAAATTATTAATAGTATCGTTGTAATGTTTAAGTTTTGTGTTGATGTGAAGTAGTTTTCCCTCGTAATTCACCTGACATTTAGTCTATACAATTTTAGTTTAAGCTTTGATATTACAAATCAAAATGGCAGTAAATCATTTGAACTCTCTTTGCATTTAATTGTTGTTGCGTAATTCTTGCATTTAATATATATATACACAACACATCTGATAACTATATGTTTAAGAAGAAACGTCACCAAAACCGATGAAACCAAAAGAAGGGATCCAGGCTGAAAAATATTTAGCGGATTTGGCTGATAAATAGCTAAATTTACTTTATGATTGATTATATACTCAATATATTTAAGCTCTCAATAAGTTCCTTTTGTTGATAAAAGACCTTTTCTTGGAACTGCCCATATCGTAGATTATTATCTGACAAATTGTTTATACTTAAGGATGCGTTTTATGCATTTTATTTCGGGTGGGCTTAAATTAGATTCTTGAATTTTGATATTTGCTGACGTTTTACGTCTAATAATGGCTGATATTCATAGCCTAGGCTGAATAAACTTACAAATTTGAGCAAAGAATTAGTATATAGTGTGCACATTTTTTTATATGGGTATAATATAAACCCGACTGATTGTTGAAATGACTTGGAAAAACTAGGGAAACTACCTTAGTTTACGAGTACTAAGACTTTACTGCTTATGTATTTATGTGGCTATGCTAGCCTTAAACGTCTGGGCGTATTTTTAATATATATATATATATATATAATTTATATATATATTCTCTATAGTGAGCATTTGTATGCATATGTTTATCAAATGACGTAGATTTTCTTTTTGACTGGGATCACCTACATGCTAAGGATCTCTCCCAAGTAAATCCTTCATTATCTCAAACTTGTAAATCTAAATACAATTTGTATATATATATATAAAAACTGTTAATCGGGCCGCTGCAAGGCGCTGGAAACGGTTACTGGTTACTGGTCTTATTATCTATCATCAATATCAATCTGCAGACGGCATTCAACTAGGCATCTAATACTCGACTATTCTTCTAGAATTAAGAAAACGCGAATCTGATAACGAGCGCAAGAAATTGGAATGGGAGATGCGCGAGAAACAGGCTGAGGAGATGCGCAAACGCGAGGAGGAGACCATGAGTCGCCACCAGAGCGAAATGCAGAGCCGTATGATGCGCCAGGAGGAGGATATGCGTCGTCGCCAGCAGGAGAACACATTGTTTATGCAGGCCCAACAGCTCAACTCGCTGCTGGATCAACAGGAAGGCTTCGGTGTCGGCAATGGCAATGGCGGTGGCGGCGGCGGTGGCAACCCCAACTTTGATAATTTTGGTGGCAATAGCAATTCATCGTTCGATGTATTCAGAGGTAAACGATTAACGTGATAATGAATATCGAACGTTTTCTAACTATTTATCGCATCTGCATTCAGGTAACAACAACTCGTCCATGGCTGGCAACAATGCCGGACCCGGCGCAAACAACCAGCAACAGGTATGTACACGTACAGGATGGCGTATTCAGTTGCCATACTATATATATAGTATATAGTACTACGATCAGAACTGGCTGCGTGTCTATTAATACACCATAATCACTTCATGGCGAAGCCTCTCATAAATGGTTATATCATTTTAATAACTATTCTCATTATGTGTAGACAAAAAGGTGTGAAAAGGGGGCGGGGGAGGGGGTATTCACTAAGTTGGGATCGCAATAGTGCGTACTTTGTCTAATCATATTATATATATATATATATATATTATTCATTATATATTTGTATCTAGCAACTTGTTTTGAATTTTACGGAGTCTCTCTCATATACTATAGTGAATGTAGTACTTAGTATCCGATTCAGTACTTGAATCTGTGGTGTATATATATATATATATATATATGTATATACACATTTTTTGATTTTTCGAAACGACGCATTGCAAACGCTTCAATTTCTATGTGCGTAATTTGCCAGAGTCGTCGAACAATGATATCTAATTTTGAATACATTGATGGTCTCCTAACATATATGGAAGAGGGTCTAGCTTGTATATTGGCTTGTACACAGTCAAAACATGTTTTTCTAACTAAGCACCCCACGATATGCGTGTGGCACGCAATCGGTTGCCTTGGAACGTATAATATCTGGGAGCGTGGCGTGTGGCTATTGTCACAATGCACCTGCGTGGTTGGGGTAAAAGGGCAGGTGTTATCTTTTGATGTTAACCTATTTTTTTTTTTTTTTTTTTTTTTTTTTTTTTTTTTAAATTTTTTTTATTCTTACTATTCATTATAATTATTTTTTGCTTTGTAATTGGGTTCCTCTACTCAGTGAAAACAGTAACAACTCAATTGAACAATTGTACTTTCCTTGCTCGAATAGGACTCCTTCGCTGCATTTGAATTTGGGGTTAACAATATGAACCAAGGCGGCAATCAACGTGGAAATAATGGCGGAAATAATGTGCCATGGGGACGACGTCGTTTTTAGACAGCCGATTTAATGATTGGACCAGAATGGATAATGCGTAAATCTACACTTGCATTGATTTACGTAGTACACACGACACTTCACTAATTTCGTGAAAAATGCATGAAAACTTTAAGCAAACAACAACTACAAAAAGAAAACAAAAAAAGAACTTATGGAACATACTTAATATAATACAATCTATAATCAACTGCTGCACACAAACTTCTATGATTTCGTTTAATTAATTGTCAACAAATGTCACCGTCAAGACCTTTCAATAAAGAACCATAAATGAAAGTAAAACCAGGCGCAAGTTGCAGATAAACCAGCGCGTTGAATGGAAAACAAAAATATTAATATAGCTTTATGCCTAGGCGTCAAGTGAAATTAAATATATCTACAATATGAATGCGAATAATTTTAGAAGCTTTCTATATGTAAACACAATTTCTTGAGTATTCTTTTTTTTATATCTATATTTTTAAATTCATGTTTGATCATTATTTCTCAAATATAAGTATGTAAGATATATACATAGGTGAAATAATCTTATCTTCTCGAATGTTATGCACAGTTGTGTGCATCAACACAGTATGGTGAGTATGGAGTGGGAAATTTGGAGGGCCTAGTCTGGTTGGGGACGGGAGTGGAATCTTTATTGTATCTATAAGCCGGATATATAGATGATATAGACTCTTGATGTGGTTTGGGCTCGCTTTTGCACTTATTTGTTGTGTTCTGGTTTCGATACCAATATGGATTTGAACTTGTTTACAGATTTGGTTCATCTTTTAACATAGTATAGGTATACATTTTATTAGGTTATAACTGATGTTTCATACGCTTAAAGTCAATAAAGAAACGATTTAAGTGGACTAAACAATATAGCCCTGAATCATGTTGACTTTTATAAATTTGGGTTTAATAAAAGGTGTGAATTGAGCTATTTACCATATATGGCTTTTTAAACTTAATTTTTTGCTTATAAAGTTGAAGAAAGACAAAGTAGAAAATCTTCAGTACTGGGGTTTACTGTTCTATATTGTGTTTGAAAAGTTCTGAGCTATTAAAACTGAATTGTCTGAATGCAAATTGGTTCGATTTTTACATTTAAATAAATTATAAAATAAATTGTACCCATTAAGTTTGGAAAACGCCAACAGATAAAGCTTCTGTGTACGAAAAATCTTCGAATTTCAAAAATTTTATAGAATGGAAGCTGAAAATTACCTCTGTATATATTGTGACAAAGGCAATCACTGTTCTTTGCTGGGCATTTAGATTCATTTGTAATTTTGAACGTTAAAACTTTAAAATGCTGATGATATATATTGTACGCTTGTACGCGGCAAAGGGAATGTTGTAATCAACTTGGGGCAATATATATATGGTTTATCGGGCAAGCAACTTTTGGGCCTTAGGGGTAAACAACAAAGTTAATTTCTTTCCAAAGAGCAAGTTCGGAGCAAGCATTCTAACAGAGAACTGGGCGCTCTATAACTATGATGTGCACTATACAAGCGATCGCAACAACGGGGCAGGGGTGTACGCATTTCCCCTTATAGAAAATGTAACTTGGAGTCAATAACTGATTAGCAAAAGGTATGTACGGTTCGCAATTCAAATTTGCTACCAATTAACACTTGGCTTGAAACAACAGAGCTGAGAGATATTCTGCACCGTGTGACTGTGCGTGTGTGTGTGTGCGTGTGTGATTAACAATGATTTGAGATATGTTTTTTTTTGTTCACTTGTAATACCTTTGCAGGCGGTCTACATAATGTGTTGTGACCCCATCGAGTATATAAGTGTCTATAGCTATATGTTTTTATTGTCCGTCTAACCTCAATGGTATATACTTTTAAGAGTGAGTAGATTGTGTAGCCTATAAATTTCATAGAATAATTTTAAAATACGTTTAACACATATTGCATAATATTTTCATGATCTTCTGAATTTATGTAATTGAAATAATCGGTATAATTCCATTTCACTTACTTCGATTTGTTCTAGAATATCAATACGGCAAAGTTCGTTGCATATGGAACTGCAAAGGGTATTTAAGCTTCGGCACGCCGAACATCACTTTTTTCTTTTTTGCTCAAAATGTAGTTTTCTTTTGCAGCTCTACGCTTTCAGCGGAATAATACGATACTTTAAATGTTGCAGTTCTAGACTCGAAAGTATTTGTAATTGCAAACACGCGCAATATGAATTCGCAACAGGAAATCGCAATACAATTTTCTCCTTAATTCAAATGCACAAATCGTGGACGCATATTTGTAGTCGGTATTTGTTACTGCAATTACGCAACTGCTGTGTTTATAAGGGAATCAAGTATCGATATAATCCAGCCAGAGTATTTCTCCCCACAATTTCTCCAGCTTCTCGACTGGTTTTCAAAATATATGCATGCGCATAAACATTGTATGCAGACAACTAATTTTGGTAACTCCTCCCCATATATGATGGTACCTTCCTTTTCGAATTACAGTCACGTACTTTTTTCGTTTCTATTTGTAAATTACGCAACGTATTGAAATCCCACTAATGGAATTTCAGTTATGCTTTTTATGCTATATCGACAAACAAAAAATAAACAATATCTTCAAATTTCCTTAGTTTTAAGCTGCCTCTTCGACAATCCCCCTAAATGAATTACGAATGTGGGGAAAATGTTTAAAGAATTTCTTTTTGAAAATTACATACTTGTACTATCTACTAAAAAACCCCACCTACTCTTAATATCGAGAACTTGAACATTTTGTACATCTTGGATTATAGAACTCTACAAAAAATTTCATATATACATGAATTTCGAATGGAATCGGAATTTGGCATCTTTATCAACAGCACAAACTATTTGGGATTATCAGAAGCAAGTATTATAAAACCCACCATGGTGAATGATCCGTTTCTGCCTTATTCTTAATTATAATTCTCCCACACAAAGTTTTAAAGTTATATTGGATTTGTTAGATATATATGTGGATTTTACTGATTAGGTCTTTAAGAACTGTCGTATATGCTTTGAAATATTTAAAAAAAATTAAACAGAAAGTAATTTGCATTGCTATTTGTGTCGGGTCTTTAAAATAGAAATTCTGAACAACTTGAATATATTCATATATATTTCAATATATAATATTTAAAAAATCGCAATATTTTATTAAGAACTTTTAAAAAACTAAAACATAATTATAAAATGAAGAGAATGTTTAATGATATAAGAGTTCCTAAGTTAAATTAGTTATCTATTAAATAGATGAATAGATTCATAGGATTAGTTGGTTTTTTGTCGGTCGTACTGACTTCAATTTTGGCCGAAGTTACTTCTATTTCCCTTTCAATAGAAATATGATATTTCTTCTTTCCTAAAATGGATCCAATGGATTTAAGAAAATCTGGAGTCGTTTTTTTCCAGAACCTCGCTAACTGTTTGTGTGCGGCTTTCACTTTGTATTATACTACCTAAGATTCTTGGAATTTATACTTGTTTGGTTTTGGCGGAAAAAAAACCTTCGCTCGAACAGACTTTTTGTCAATTTCTGAATTGCTAAACCTGATATTCTACTTTTCTTCTAAAATGTGAACAGAACTTTGGATTAACTAATTTTTATGTTTACAGGAACTGAAAAACAACGACAGATTGCTTGGGCCAGCAAGGATAACCCAGATGGATCCGACTGGGCGCGACAACATATTTTTGTATGCAAATTGGAAACATTCCTTAGTGAACATCTTTTTTTTAAATTTTGGCCAAGCGACGAGAAAACTATTATTTAGTGCCTTACAACTTTACAATAAAAGACTGATATGCCAAATGAATCGAAACTATCTTTTCTTGTGTTACATAAAGTGGTTAACTAGTCATGGCCCATGATTTGCAGGAACCCAAATAGTTCAGATTCCCCCGTCTCTAGCTCCAAATGTGCAAATTTCAAGACGACGACGGAAGCGGAATGATGAAACTGGCACACAGACCCCATAAACAAAAAAACGTACTCCAATTGCTGCCGGCGCCGCTAGTGGATGCTGGCCGCAAAAGGAAACTCAAACTCAAACGCAGATGTGACGCAATTGAATCACGTTGAACTATCTGCACTACTCTCGCCTACACATGCTATACATTCGCATTTGGTTTTTTTTTATTTATTTTTTTTTGCTATTGTGATGGTGTGCTTGGTAGTTTAAACCGCACTACCGCTTTAATTGCTTGTTGTTAGTTTCATCGTTCGATGCTCTGAGAGAGTATGAATGTGATGCTGTTGAGTGGCTCTCTGAGCGCATACATACGGATGTTTTGCGTGTATGTATGTGTGCATGTGCAATGTATTTGCGAGCGTGCGCCGTTTGGCCGTGACTGACATTAACAGAAGCGGGTAACCAAATTTATTTACAAGTTAAGATGATATTATATAAATATTGTGGCCAACAATACGCACACATATGTAATATGGGATGTGTTAACAGTAACACCCGCTATAGGTCAACTGATTTAATTCGATAACAATCGTATGCGCAACATAAAATCAGCTGTCCACAGGATGAACCGCTTTGGAACAAGGACAAGCTCAGAATTTGGTGTCACCCTGTTTCGGGTGCATACACATTAAATGTTAAATGAACGATTGCAAATGCATAAATAAATATGTGAGTGTTCATTAATGATCAATATTAATATTTATTCGTGTGCATTTGGCAAACAAAAAGCACAATTTGCTAACGCGTATCTTGTTTATTCAATAAAAAAAAACCTTGCTTTACAGACGCTACCTCTTTGAATGTCAGCTCTGAGAGAGCGTCACACAAATAGAGCTGTACGTAGCTGTATGCGTGCACATCTCTATATGCGTGTGTCTAGGTAAGTTGGCTTAAGTTGCATACGAAACATGTCTTAAATTCGTTTGTATATAACTGCATACATACGCATATATAAGTGTACATGTATTGGAAAATATGTACATACGTAATACTAATTAGTTTGGATTTTGTTACAGCACGGTTGCGTGTTATGTTTTGCATTTTATTTTGTTTTGAAAGCTTAAAAGCTGTGCTTTCGTGAGTATTACATACATACGTTCATACGTATGTATGTACGTAGGTACTACCACTAGCTTAAGTCCAGCGAGCAGAGATAGTCAACGCCACACGAATGCTTCGTGTGTATGTATGTATGCACGGTTCATACACACGTATGTACGTACCGCGATGTATGTATTAACTTCAAAATAAAGTTCAGTTTAAGCTGGAGCGCAGTCGAGGTTGCGTCGTTTGTTCGTTCGGTCGGTCCGCTCCGTTCCGTTCCATTCGGTTAGTTCCTCATGGTAAGCACGTTCTCCTTCAGTGGTGTTGATAAACTACTTTTAGTTCAAACACAAAAAAAAGTGACTGCAACATAACCATACACATACATTGTTTGTGTGTGGATGCATTTATGCTTCAAAAAATTGTTTGGCCGTTTTGAAAATGCGGATGCTAGTGCCAGTATTCATATACATATGTATGTATATGTACATACATACATAATTGTGCATATACGTGCGTACATACATCTATATACAAATGCAATGCCAACTCTTACGCATTTACATATGTACATACCATAACTGGTATATGTGCATATGTATGTACACACACGTATGTTTATATGCACACCCTGTGCCTGTTCACCTCACCCACACTCATGCACTCAAAATGCTATTGGTACTACTTTTTTGTTGTTTTTTTTGCTTTTTTTTTTTGTACGGTTAGTGCGAAATATTTTACTGTATGTCTGTGTAAAAATCTGTGATTAAGTGCTGGCAAAAATGAACGTGTGTGAACTTATAACAAAAAGAAAACAAATACATGTACATGTATGTGAACTATTAGCGCACACAGCCATACATACAATGCATGCACACACACACACACACTCATACACACACATACATAACGAATGGCACAGTGAAATAGAAACCGGAATCGGAATCAATATGTAATATGCTCTATTCGCATAATTGTACTTGCATCAAATTCATGTATAAATGTATGTGCACATACGTGTACATGCAGACGTGCCTACAAATACATATATTATGTATGTATGTGCTTTGTTGTTGTTTTTTTATATTTTTATTTTCATGTCTAGAGCATAATGTTGACACCCCAGCAAACGAAATTATCAATAAAAAAAACGTAATTTTATTCAAATATATATAAATCAAGCACGTATTACACGCCTAGACGTGTAGAATCGCAGGTACATTAGTAAATATATATGTACATTATGTACCTGTTCGTACATACATACATACATACATGCATGCAAGGGATATTATCGGTTTCCACTTGACTCTTTTTTATAGTTCCAGTACTACACACGATTAATAACGATTATTTTCATATTAAGGGGAAATATTTCTAGGAATGATTAAAGAATAATAAGCTTTGCGTCGGAATAATTACGTTTATATTGTAACTCGTTAACACACGGTTTTCAATTGTGGAACACCCGTATATATATGCATATATATATCTATCACGAGCTGGGGATTCACTAAGTAGAATTAAATAACTGATAATAACTGGTTGTAATATACAGTTGATCTGATCGCAAAAGAAAGGAATAGAAAATAAAATAGGAGTGATCTAGTCGGGAGAAAAGCTTTTAGAGCTTAAATTTGTTCAAATTGTTGGTGAACGCGGGAAATTATCCTAAAAGTGTAATATTCTTGATCTGTGCTATGCGAGAATATGTATTTGGTGCTTCCAGATCATATATTATCTTTTATATATTGAAAAAGACCATGGTTAAAATCGATATTTGTCGGTATTAATAAAATAGTAGAGGGGAATATATAATAAAATTTAAAGTCTTTTGTAGTTGCTGAGATCGCTGCGTTCATATAGACAGATATGGATAAATGGACTTAAAGATTCGTTCTGGTCAAAAATATATGTTCTTCGTGAGTTTGGAGATGTTCTCTTTCTGGTATATTTGCACAAAACAACTATGCCCTTTTTTAGTTATCTTCAATGGGGTAATGGAAATATAACAAGAACATTCCAGTCGGGTGTACCCAACAGCGCAATACACTCGTTCACACTGTAATAACGACTTGAAACTGCGCTAATTGTAATTTTAACCTCAAAGCCGTAACCTTCAAACTACGGCCGGAACTCGTCAACGTTTATAGAATTCATTTATTCTGGCGAGAGCATCGCCAAAAGGCTAAAAATGATGATACTCTGCATTCGTGTAGAACTGTTTGCTTGTGTGTGTTAGCTATGGGGTGTGAATCACGTTTCCGGCGACTGATATTCGGTTTTTTGTTTTTTTTTTTTTTTTTTAACGACAAATAGCAGTGAAAAGATTTTAAATGATAGAGTACGCTTATTTACCGGGCTTGTTTACAGCCCCATGCAATGACTAATACATTTCTATTTATTTAACCAGATAATCCAAATTCGCAATTATACCCAATGAAGATACATGAAATCTGGAGGACAGACACATAAGCAAAAAGAACGGCTCAGCTGGAGAATCGAGAATCCAACTCCGTAAAAAAATAATAAAAAAAAAAAGAACAAAAATAAAAATAGGAATAGAGCTGAACAGTGTTAAATATGCTTGATATAGGCATTGGCAAAAGAACCGTCGAATTACCATTTTTTGTGGAGCGTACGTGTACTGACAGCGCCAACGACTGCAACAACCTGCGGCCCCAAACAGCAACAGCAACAGCATCAGCAACAGCATCAGCATCAGCATCAGCATCAGCATCAGCATCGCATACACTCTCATCATCCTGCTGCACATTGTCAAAGCCAAAAGCGAAGCTGGGCGAGAGGACGGCCAGCAGATGCCATCCATATGCGAAACTCAATAGAAGCAACTATTTATGCAAATGTAATCGAATGGCAACAAGCTGTATATATTTTGTATTAGTTTTAGCGATCTTATGTCTAAGGAATACTAGTGCTGCTTTCCATAATAATATTACCACTAATTATAATAACGATAATAATAATTATAATAATATCGAAAGCTCAAGCAAAACTCAACACTCTGGTGGAATACTCGCTTTTAACGAGAGCGCCAGTGAATTCTCTCCAACCAACAACTACTCGAATTATCAACAACAATACAGTAAAACAGTAGATAGTGAATACCCAACACTGATCATCGCTGAGACTGATTCTGAGGCTAGTAATACTCACAACAACAACAACAATAACAACACAATAGCCAGTGCGAATAATAAGGAGAAGAACGCTGAACAGACTGAGAGCCATCATTTAGACGATATTGAAATATTTGGTGCATATAGCATACCCGACGATCCCATCTACACAAATGAGTTTGCCGTGCATATACCCGCCGGCAAAAATGTGGCGGACAGCATAGCTGGCAAGTACGGCTTCACCAATAAGGGACAGGTATATGAACATGAACAAAAATGAACATAAACACCAGCAGCCATTAGCTTCGGCATGCCGAACTCTGAATACCCTAGCAGACAATATGCAGATATGGGCTACACTTAAATTAAATGAGTTTTGTTCGATTATGATAAAAGGAGCACTTGTTGAGTTTGGCAAAATGATCATAAAAACACACAAGTAGCTTGCAGTCGGGTGTAACCGACTGCGCAATACTCCTTTACAGTATATTAACAACTGAACTGCGGTAGATATGCATTTTTTCAGTTGAGACGCCCCCAAGTGGGCGTGTCACAGTGTAATAACAGCTTAAAACAGTTAATAATTATAATTTTTGGAAATATATAGATTTTTGTAATTTGTAATTGTCCAAAATCAGAAAACTGTCTGCCAAAATTGTTTTAGATATGGATTTTTTCAGTTTATACGTCCCCCAAGTGGGCGTGCATCACTAATCTCGCTGCAAAATTTGGTGTCTGGTATTATGTATTCCAAGTTTCAAGTCCCAATAACCGTCGCACATACCCAATATACTCTTTACATTGCGTGAACGCGTGTAAGAACCAGAAAAGTTAATTTGTATCCAAACTGAACTTTTGAGGAATAGTTCCTATGACAGTAGACGCGTCTGTTGATGGCAACGACGATGTGAACAGAGGCATAATACCCTCTGCAAGGGTACATATACAGTGGGAGAGCACACAAAACATAAACAATTACTTTGCAGTTGTTTGTCTTACATGCTTTTACGCTCATCATAACAATAATTGCTCACATTATCTTTCGCAGATCGGCGCCCTTGACGACTACTATCTGTTTCAGCATCATCGCGTGTCGAAGCGCTCGCTTCGTTCGAGTCGCAAGCATCACAGTGCCTTAAAGTCGGAGTTCGAGGTGAGTGGATAGCCGACACCTTGAGTGTCAAGCTATGTTGACCTTCGCCGTTTGGCTAATGACCCGCAATGATTGGCATTTGGTTTGGTTTTTGCTTTGGTTGCGCGTCGCTTTACACTGTCCGTGTCTTTCAGGTTAAATGGCTGCAGCAGCAACACGAGAAGATCCGCCGAAAACGGGATGGCCCCTATCAAGAAATACCCACCTACAGTCCGTACAATATATTGCGCCAGACTAATGACTACGTTATCGACCCGCATACGAATACGCATTTTTCATATTCCCCAGACCCCGTCCTAACCTCCTCGCTGGCTGGAACCCATTCGCCGCGCCTCGAGTACCGCGACGTCACCTCGCATCTCATCTTCTCCGATCCGTTGTTTAAGGAACAGTGGTATTTGGTGAGTAAAGTATGTAATCATGCCGTCTTTCATCTTACTTAATATGTACATTATCAGTATCCTTTATCGCGGCCACCAACAAAACCGATTGCAAGTGAATCAATTGGCAATATTGCCCGATTCCTTAAGGCTAAAGTGCTTTATAATCGTTCGAACATTAATATGTTTAACAGGAACGTCGCGGTCGGGTGTGCCCGACTACGCAATACTCGTTCACAGTAAAACTGTCGAAAAAGATCTTAATTATTATTGTATTTTTTTTTTTTTTTTTTAATTATCGATGTATTCGAGCGTGTCTGCAAAAATTAGGTATGTCTATCTTTGAAACTGAGGATTAAATCGATTTGGAGTGGACGCTGCCAAAAGATTTTAACACCTCATCTGAAGCGGGTATACACGAGTTTCAAGTCAATGTACTCTTTTGCAGATACTTTTACAATAATAAAGACAATCGTTTACAAACTAAATCCATTGATCACATGCAATCCAGTGAGCGCACAGGAAACGATATAAACATAAGCATAACACATACACAATTTGGTTTTTCCTGATCGGGGAAAACCCTTTCATTGAGTCCTCAACTCGACCCTTTAGAAAACACTTGCGAATACATTCAACTGAAAGTGCATATTTATTTGTTCCCTACCAAATCGCTTGACAGAATGGCGGCGCCAAGGATGGCCTGGACATGAACATCAGTCCGGCCTGGCAGAAGGGTTACACGGGCAAAGGTGTCGTCGTGTCCATTCTGGACGACGGCATTCAGACCAATCACCCGGATCTCGCTCAAAATTATGTAAGTTTATCGTCTGAAATAATGCCTAATGGATTTAAAAATAATTTCGCTATTTGTTGAACTTAGGATCCAGACGCCTCGTTTGATATCAATGGCAACGATTCGGATCCAACGCCGCAGGACAATGGGGACAATAAGCACGGCACCAGATGCGCCGGAGAAGTGGCTGCGGTTGCCTTCAACAACTACTGCGGGGTGGGCGTGGCATATAATGCAAGCATTGGCGGTAAGCGGCTATAGATTAAACGCCTACGATCGGCAAATATCGGGTAATAATGTAGCATGATCAACGGGTAGGCTGTTCAAGAGGTGTCATCATATTTTCTAAACTATATACTAAATAGTGCATAACATAATGCAACTAATGAATACAGTAGAAAATGCATATTACATAAGTCTTTTTTTTAAATTGGAAAACAGGAAAAACCAGTTATGCTCAGGGTGCCAATACATATGATAGATCTACACTTCAGTAACTGTAGAGCTGTAGTTAATGACATCTCTGCTTTTTAAGCTTTGTTAACTACTGCTTTTTATTACATCCATGACAATACAATAATTTAAAAGGTATTGCCAAAGTGTTTAAAGTCTCGCGATCTACGAGTCGTGAAGGCAATTGAATAACGACACTATTCGAGCGACTGACAACTTTTACAGGCTAAATGATAAAATAGTAGATTGGTTCCTGACCTAAAAAACCGACCTCAAAGTAGAACAAACAATATTAACTTTTGATAGAGTTCACTTGCCAATTTATGTTCACAATTTTAATTTATTCAATGCATATAAATATATAAAAAAGAAAATAATATCAGAAATGCATTAATATAAAAAAGTAAAACCAATATAAACAGCTCAAAATGTTATTCAATAGCAATTTCTGACAATAATACTCCAGTGATATTGGAGCTTTTAACAGAATTATTTTGCTCACCATTTTGCGAAATTATTCGTGTAAACAAAGATATTGGCCCAATGGGAAAATAGATTTGTGCCTGACCTAAAAAACAAACATAAAAATTCTTCTTAGTGTTAACTTGAGAATTTATTTTCCTTGCCGAAACATTTTAATTTATTAAATATTAAAAGAAAATAAAAATAAAAAATATAATTGCATTAATAAGAAAAGAGAAAAACTAATAAAAGCTAATTATTAATCGTTTTCTGACAATAAATTTTATTTGGGAAACATATTTCTCTATTTTCTATAATGTGATACAAGTGAAATTTGATAAAAATAAAAAATCTATTCAATGAATATCTAAAATCGTGTAAAATGAGAAAAATCTCACAAATCCGTGTAAAATGAAAAAAAAGAGATGTTTACGTAAATGTTTTGCTTTGCAGGTGTCCGCATGTTGGATGGCAAGGTGAACGATGTGGTCGAGGCGCAGGCGTTGAGCTTGAATCCAGCGCACATCGATATATATAGTGCGTCGTGGGGTCCCGAGGACGATGGCTCGACGGTCGATGGGCCCGGTCCGTTGGCACGCCGTGCGTTCATCTACGGCGTAACCAGCGGCCGTCAGGGCAAGGGCTCCATATTCGTGTGGGCCTCCGGCAACGGTGGCCGCTACACCGACTCCTGCAACTGCGACGGCTACACCAATTCCATATTCACGCTTTCCATCTCGAGCGCCACACAGGCCGGGTAAGTTGTTGGCGACGGTCGTGAATTAAATCGGGCTTTAAATCACAAATAATTGCAGTTTTAAGCCATGGTATTTGGAGGAGTGCTCCTCGACGCTGGCGACAACGTACAGCTCGGGCACGCCGGGGCACGACAAAAGCGTCGCCACGGTGGACATGGACGGACGTCTGCGACCCGATCACATTTGCACCGTCGAGCACACTGGAACGTCCGCGTCGGCGCCACTGGCGGCCGGCATATGCGCCCTGGCGCTCGAGGCGAACACGGATCTCACCTGGCGCGACATGCAATATCTGGTGGTGTACACATCGCGACCGGGTCCGCTCGAAAAGGAGAGCGGCTGGACACTGAACGGCGTTAAGCGCAAATATAGTCACAAGTTTGGCTACGGCTTGATGGATGCGGGCGCCATGGTCGCCCTGGCCGAACAGTGGAACTCGGTGCCGCCGCAGCACATTTGCAAGTCGCGCGAGAACAACGAGGATCGGAAAATTGAGGGCGCCTACGGCTATACGCTGGCCGCGCACATGGACGTTAACGGCTGTGCCGGCACCATCAACGAGGTCCGCTATCTGGAGCATGTCCAGTGCCGCATCACGTTGCGCTTCTTTCCACGCGGCAATCTGCGCATCCTGCTCACCTCGCCCATGGGCACGACGAGCACGCTGCTGTTCGAGCGGCCGCGCGACATTGTCAAGTCCAACTTTGATGACTGGCCGTTCCTCAGCGTCCACTACTGGGGCGAGAAGGCCGAGGGCCGTTGGACCCTTCAGGTGATCAACGGCGGCCGTCGGCGCGTCAATCAGCCGGGCATCCTCTCCAAGTGGCAGCTGATCTTCTACGGCACCTCCACGCAACCGATGCGCCTCAAATCGGAGCTGCTGAACACGCAGCTGCGCAACAATCCCATTGCCAACAATCCGTACATTTTTCCGTCGGGCACCAATATCGGCCAGCCGGCCAACGAGGGCGGCAACTTCAATACGGACAACTTTGCCAGCTATCTGAACTACCAGAACATATTCAGCAGCGCCGGCTCCAGTCCAGAGGTGGCGACCGCAACGCTAGACGGCCACAATGTCTCCACCGCAACGGCTGCTCAGCTAACCAATACCCTGGCCAACGGGGACAACAAGCTCATTCTGTACTCCTGTGATGCCGAGTGCGATTCCCTCGGCTGCTACGGCCGTGGACCCACGCAGTGTGTGGCATGCAGTCACTATCGCCTGGATAAGTAAGCCAACCATATTTGTAAAGCCTGCCCAGCTTTGTTTACCTCGTCCGTCAACTGAACGGAGCATATTGGGTTTCTGCAGTGTCCGTCCGTTAGGCTAGAGACCTGATACTTGGAATAATATACACGTGAATAGAAAATATGTCCGATAAAGTGTTACGATTTTTTGGCTACGCCCACTGGGGGCGTGACAAATCGATTTTATCCATATATCTCCCTCAGTTTTGAAGTTATTTGCATCAAATTTGTGCAGACAGATTTTTGATAACCTTTTCTTAAGATCACAAAGATTAAATTTTTAGGATACGCCACTCGATTGGCATAAAACCTATATATCTTGGGGCGGATAAACCGCGAAAATCCATGTCTCCCACAATTTTAGAGCTAGATTTATCAAATTTTGGCAGACATTGTTCGAATGACCTCCTTTAAAAATCGAGCTGAAAATTTTTGGCCACGCCCAAATAACAACAATAATTAAGACCGTTTGCGATTGCTTTAATCTGTTATACTGTCAACGAGTATGGTGTATGGCAATATTCTGAGCTCTATTACTGTTGCAAATTTCGTTTGAACTGAATTTAGAATTCTAAATGCATTTTTTTACTTATCGAAACTGGTTAATTTAACATATCAGCACTGTGGAATTTGTTAGCGACATGTCAGAAACTTAAAAGTGTTGCAAGAATATTTGTACAACTTGTTTCGAAACCAAACCTGTGTCTGTTCAAGTTTGGCTTTATGTTCTTATTTTTATTTGATTTGTAATAATTACCCACAGAAATGTTTTCGAAAATGAGGCAATTGATTTTTTTTTTCTTAATCAGTCAATCTAGAGGACAAAACATGAAAAAATGCCATCAATCATGAAAATTGGGCGTTTGAAATCCAACCAAATCTTTATGGATAACCACGTATATATTCGAAGTTTCAAGTTTCGAATATTTTGCGTTTTACGTATAGTAAAAAAGAAACTTTATATGTATATTTTTTGGTGCTGAACACTTTTATCTCTTTATGTCCTGGCACGTAAAAGAATTGGATAGTAAACAAAAGCAAAGTTGAATAATTTAATTAACGTTTTTTGCCCATCATATGTAATAGATTTCGAGGCATATTTCATATACTAATATAACTATAACTATTTATTTGTGTGAGCAGCACCTGCGTCAGTCGCTGTCCGCCGCGTTCGTTTCCCAATCAGGTGGGCATCTGCTGGCCGTGCCACGACACCTGCGAAACGTGCGCTGGAGCTGGCCCGGATAGCTGCCTGACCTGTGCGCCAGCGCACTTGCATGTCACTGATCTCGCCGTCTGCCTCCAAGTCTGCCCCGACGGCTATTTTGAGGGTGAGTGCGATAAATTGCTAAATTGAGAGTTGGTAATCAGATTCGTTTCGCTTCCAGATGTGAGGAATAGGACGTGTGTGCCGTGTGAGCCGAACTGTGCCTCGTGTCAGGACCGTCCCGAGTACTGCACCAGCTGTGATCATCATCTCGTCATGCATGAGAACAAGTGCTACTCGGCCTGTCCCCTGGACACCTACGAAACCGATGAGAACAAGTGAGCAGCGCTAGATGCGTTCTTTGGCTACATTTTTGTGATGCATCTGGTTTTTGGCTGCCTTTCAGGTGCGCCTACTGTCACTCCTCGTGCGCCACGTGCAACGGGGCAACGGAAACTGATTGCATCACCTGTCGTCCCAGTCGCTATGCCCTGCGCAACAAGTGCCTGAACAACTGCCCGGACGGCTTCTATGCCGACAAGAAGCGGCTGGAGTGCCTGCCCTGCCACGAGGGCTGCAAGTCCTGCAGCAGCAATGGCATCTGCACCGAGTGCCTGCCAAACTGGTC
The DNA here is from genome assembly GCA_035047465.1 of Drosophila sordidula. Taxonomy (NCBI): domain Eukaryota; kingdom Metazoa; phylum Arthropoda; class Insecta; order Diptera; family Drosophilidae; genus Drosophila; species Drosophila sordidula. The sequence continues at coordinate 332,871 of JAWNPQ010000163.1, forward strand.
GCTCAACAAGAAGGACAAATGCGTTGTGGCCGGCAGCGAGAGCTGCTTTGAAGGTGCGTGCGGTGCGATTGTCGACGAGTATGTTGGTTTCGTGCACAGTCTGTCATGTTGTCCGTCCAGTTCCCAAATTTTAAAGGTGGTGTAGTAAACACCCCCTTTAAATATGGGTAAAAAAAAAGCTATATAGTCACCAACGCCGGCAGACACTGTTCTGGTGAACTCCTCTTCCGATCGAGCCGAAAAAAAACCAACAATAATAATACTGCGAACGAGTATTGCGCAGTCGGTTACGTCCGACTGCAACGTGCCTACTTGGTTTTGTTAACCCGTTCCCATCGCTTATCATTGGCAGCCGAGTATTATAGCCAAAGTGAGGGCCGGTGCAAGCAATGCCACGAGTCCTGCGAGACCTGCAACGGACCGTTGTCCGCCAACTGTTTGTCCTGTCCGCAGAACCGCCTGCTGGAGCAGAGCAGCTGTGTGAGCGGCTGCCAGGACGGCTACTTCATGGAAACGGGCGTCTGTACGCCGTGTCTGCACACGTGCACCCAGTGCGTCTCGCGCACCAACTGCAGCAACTGCTCCAAGGGTCTCGAACTGCAGAACGGCGAGTGTCGCACAACATGTGCCGATGGGTGAGCACAAATCTCCAAGCTATACGGATCGTCAACATCGCGTGCTCATGTCATTTTCGTCATTGCAGCTATTACAGCGATCGTGGCATCTGCGCCAAGTGCTATCTCAGTTGCCACACCTGCAGCGGGCCGCGGCGTAATCAGTGCGTGCAGTGTCCGGCGGGTTGGCAGCTGGCTGCCGGCGAATGCCATCCGGAATGCCCCGAGGGTTTCTACAAATCGGAGTTTGGCTGTCAGAAATGTCATCATTACTGCAAAACCTGCAACGGTTCGTTCTAAGCAAAGCTAATCTATCCACTTATATGTATATATGGTATATATGTGTCCGGCTTAACTTACAGGTGCCGGTCCACTGGCATGCTCGTCGTGCCCCACCCACTTTATGCTCGATGGCGGCCTGTGCATGGAATGCCTTAGCTCCCAGTACTATGATACAACGACACAGACGTGCAAGAGCTGCCACGACTCGTGCCGTTCGTGCTTCGGACCCGGCCAATACTCGTGCAAGGCGTGCGCTCCGCCGCTCCATTTGGATCAGCTGAATAGCCAGTGTGTGCCCTGCTGTCAGAACAAAAGCGCTGGCGATAATGAACCGTCAGCGGGCAACTGTTGTCATTGCGACAAGGACACGGGTAAGAGCTGATTAGCCAGGTGCAAAGCAGATGGTTGAACAACTGTTCTTGTGTCTCTTTTAAGGTGAATGTAAGACGGCCTCAACAGCTGGCAAGCGACGCACTGTGATCGGCGGCTCCGACAGTATTTTCCGGAATGCGGATCGAACACCAGCCAACGGCGATGGCAACAGCAGCGCATTTGTGCTGCGCCTCGACTCGCCGCTGACCGCAATCACAGCGATCGCGATTGCCATCTGTTTGTTGATCATAACGATATTCTCCATAATATTTGCCGTGCTGCAGGTAAGGGGCATGGACATTTTGTCCACTCGAATCGAACAGTATTAACATATTTTTATTTTTGAATCCTATATCCCAATTGCAGCGCAATAGTAATCATGTGTCGAGAAATTCGGTGCGGTATAGGAAAATAGTTAGCCGATCGGGTGGTCGCAAGAGCGATCCCAACAATGAAGCTAGATTTATATTCAATGTGGGTGAGGACGGTGACGATACGGATGATGATAATACGGATGATGAATTGGATGGCAGTGCTAGGGCTATTAAGAAAATCGTCTATGAACCGAATGGTCCAATGAATGGTAACGAATTTTTTATTAAAAGTACAAATGATATTGATGCGATCGAGTTTCATTGCAATGGCGCCGCCGATAATGTGAATAAAACAAAATTCGATACCCATTACAATGCGAACAGAAACAGCGAAAGCAGCAGCAGTCCCACGTATATGAATCAAGCGACGAGCAGCCGAATGAATAGAAAGAATGTTCATAGCTGATTCATTGATAAATTGAATGTGAATGCACCAATAGGAACAACTGCAACAACAGCAACACCAACAACTTTGATCCTGAATTTCTTGCTCTGGACTAGTAAATTTTAACCTTACTTGAGGAATATAGCGAATCGAAATATTTAACATCCGAAATGATAAAAATTTATATGTGATTGTGAATTGTTTTTATATATATATATATTTGTAAATTTAATGTTTGTATTAAATTTTTATGAAAAATGTTATGTCAAGTTGAACAATGAATGTGTTTTCTTTTTATTTTGTTTGTTTGTACTTATCCTGTGCAACAGGAGCTGTTTTAAAGGAACTTGTTACGGGTATATGCATGTACATATGTATATGTATGTAGAGTATGATGTGTGTTATGAATGCAAATGAACGAAAGAGACTGCGATATCCAGTTCAACCCGATTGGAACAACTTAAAAGTATCAGTAGAAAAATGCTTTCAGTTTATTTACAGGAATATTATACAGACGTATATATAAAAAAAATATCAAATAGCCATATAATACATGTCTAAGGTCTTGGTTAATCTAATCAAAAATTCAATTACATAAGTATTTCGTTTTTTCAATTTTGGCCATATATGTGTTCAAAATATGTGCACGGTTTAAATTCGATCCCTTGTTAATTTCTGGTTTTTAATATATATATAATGGAATACTTAGTTACGGGTTATTTCGAACAGAGAGAACTTTTGTACGTATGAACCGACTTATTAGCAAAATTATCATCTGATCGGTATAAAAATGTACAAGTTTATACATACATACAAAATATTTGAGCAGTGTTTTTTGTTTTGTTGTTGTTTTGTTTTAAATGCATACTTTCTTATGCTACATACAGTTGCCTATGTACGTGCATATGCGCCTTTCGTTTGAATTCTTTATTTCTATATCTATATCTATGATATTGTACAGTCGCAGCACATAAGAGAATAATAAAGACATTTAACAACCTTTTCGTCATTGTCATCGTAGGGTGCCATCGATTTAGTGTCATGTTTCTCCTTGATTTTGCATCCATCCAGCTGATCCGATTGATTGCTAACGAGTGTCTTTTTAGATTTTTTGCGTTTGTTTTTGTGCATCACTTCGGTGCAGTTGCGTTGTTGCACCATCTCATCGATGCATTCGAATTCTGTGCTCACCTGATTTCTATTGAAACTCGAAATACTTTCAATGGAATTTATGTCGTCCTATGCGAACGCAAATAAAAGCTTATATTAGTCTAATGGTAACGTCGTGATTAATTAATTCGTTTAACCTGATTGTTGTTGTGGTTCCGGTATCTGCCCTTTTGTGGAGAGCTGTTGTTGTTGGCTGATGCCTGGCTGTGCGCTTTGCGGTTGGCTAATGGAGATGAATTGGTCGTTATGGAAGCTGTCGTACCAGCCGAGCTGTTCAATACGACAGCTGATGTGGATAAGTCTGTTTCGCCGAACGATGGCACCTTCGGCAAATCATCCGGATTTAAAATGTTATGCTATCAATTAAAAAGAACAAAAACACCAAATGCACAATCAGCTGTTGTACGTGAACACATGTTCGTTTGGACTTACCAAGTTAAGAATTTCCACTGTTGTCACAACAATGGGGGATGCCATTGCTGTTGCTGAGGGTGTTGACGGAGCCAGCTCCGAGAGTGGACTATTTAAATTTGGAGAGATTGCGGCGACTGGAGTTGTTGGCAATGTGACGCATTCTGAAAGAGCCAATGCATCATCTGGCGTTTTATTATCACGATTCAGCGAATCGCCTTTCGCACTTTTCACAAGCGACGAGGACATCGCGCCCAGTAGAGCCAATGAGGATGTGGAAGCACCGTTAGTTTCCGGCGAGGGCCTAAAAGTATACGAATACTTTGTATTTATTCAGCATATAATGTGCACATAAATATGTGTATTTACTCAATATCTATATACATATATATAAATATATATGTTTGAACCTTTTAGTTACATACTTAAAAAAAAAAAAAAAAAAAACAAAAACACAAAGTTAAAACATTAAAATATTGGCATGGCCTGCTGATGTTATATATGTATGTATGTACGTAACATTACATATATGTATATGTTGTCATTTGTTGGTATTGCCGCGCTCATCTTTCGATTGAAGAGAGTTCGTGTTTATTAACTGTAAAATGTGCAATATACTCACAAGTCAATTAGCTCAGTTTGGGCCTTGCTGCCGCCCAAGCTCCACACCTCGCTTTTCTTTTGGGTGGGCGAATACGAGATGTGTTTGTTTGTCGAACTTAAGCGACCTTTCGGATGGCTTTTTCGTCCTGGTATCCACAATATGCGCAAACCAGACGATTTGTTTTTCTTAGATGAATTGGAAGCCATCTGAAAATCAACGCCCCGTTTCAAACATTACATACGAACAAACAAACAAACACACACACACACATATGCATGCATGCGTGCAATTTTTTTTTTTTTTTTTTTTTTTTTTTTTTTTTTTATAGTTTTTTTTTGGCACGTGTTCCTTGCTCCTGGCGAACTTGCGAGCCGAACAGCCAATTAAATATGGATGTTAATGTTGCCAACGCGCCCCCACTTGACTATTATGATTACTTGTTATTCTCTGTTTTTGCAATTGTTGCGGCAAACACTTCCATGCATATACATACATATAGATATTGATGCGTGATACGATATCTGCCACTGTTGATGTTTGGTTATTGATAAACACGAGCGCTTGAATGGTTTATGTACAAATATTTACGCATTTATCAGTTAATACCAGAATTTGCAGAGCTTAGCCCAGATAAGAACCATATTACGTTAAGTTATCCTTCACCTAATTCACGCAATTCCCTTGCAAATACGCATCAACTGCTGCGACCTTTAAATTGCAATCAGTGCAAATCAGTGTTACCAAATAAGCTAAGATTCACAATAAGTGCGTGTGCGTGTGCGTGTGTCAGTGGTGTGTGTGAGTGTGTTTGGTCAATGGCTTTTAATACAAACATACACATGTCGCAATATTAGTTTATGTGTTTAGTGCAAGTCAAAAACAATAATATAATGAAGCATGAGCTCGTTTTTTTTTACTTTTTGTTAATGTGATGTTAATCAATTAGACGGATCAGGAAACTTACCTTTCGGCTATGGGGCCTTTACAGTTTCGTTAAAGGCAATGTAATTTATGCACCACTTTTTGTGCAAACAGTACATATGCATATATATACATATACACATATATTTATATTATTTTGTATAAATAGTTATTGTGTGGCGTTTAGCAGCGTTGTTCGCAATTTTAGCCGAGATTCTGTCTGGTTTGGACGGATTTACGTTAAAGGAGTTCACTGAAGTATTGGAAGTTTTAATTAGAATTTGTAAAAACACAAAAAATACAGTGAGTTAGTGATGTCAAAAAGAAACATTCAAGTTTTTGATAACTCAGACATCGATGTATCGATATTTTCCAGCGCAACACTCATCGATTGCCGCAAAAAAAAAATCAAATTTAAATCATATCGGCACCTTTATAAGCCGAGAAACAATGTGACCGGGTTTTTGCGATATAAAAAATATGCACATTCATTTTTAAGTTGGCCAGGAGAAAACGGCAGACAAATGCAAAAATAAAACCATACATTTGCATTGTGCTGCATGCACACATACACCGGCATTAATTAAGAGTCATAGAGCAGAACTTCCAATTATGAGAAACAATCCTCTTGGCCGCCTAATCAGCTATTTACGCACACAAGCATATGAATATCATTGGTTTGATGCTCTGCACAAAAACTCACGGATTCTAAATATATAACAAATTCCCGAGAGCGGCGCTGAATTATCGGAAACAACATATGAGCATGTAATATACGGGCCAGCTTCGAGCCCAGTCTCCCCGTGTTCGTGCTGCACTCAGCAATCCGTTGTTCGCGTGTAGACGTAGGTAATTTGTTGAATTATTTTTTTTATTATTTTTATTGTTTCTATATAGGTATGTGTATATCTATGCATATTTGTTCATATCTATACGTATGCAAATTGCCTGCATGTTGTGGCAAAAGAACTAAATACAAACCGTTTTAAGAGAGTTCGAGACGTTTCTCAAAGGAGTTGCGACCGGAAATGCGAGTGACGGCAAAGGAAAATATTTGATGCATATACTCTCCACAGCTCTCCAAAAGTGCGCCTCTCGAAAATAGTCAGCACCAGCTAACGGTGTGTACATGTGCGCAAGCACACACAGACACACGCACACGCACACACAAAATACGTAAAAACAGACGGACAGGCGAACAAGCAGCCACGGACCCGGTGCGCGCCTCTAACAGCCCTCGCCGAATTCATCAGCGAAATTTATTTTTGGAGCTCTGGCAAAGCAGCGACATTTTTATTTAGACTTCGAATTTGTTTTTATGTTTTTCGACATTAACATACAATTCGACAACTTCCACATCGCATCTCTCGCGGCACCTCAATACGAGTGCGCGGGTTCAAAGAGCTTCAATTGAATCTGCAGTAAAAAAAAGTGTAAGAAATCAGAACAAGTGCAACCAAAATACGTACAGACGCATATATATATTTATATATACATATTATATCTGTATACATATGTATTTATAAGTATATCTACTTACATAGGCATATTTTTTTGTACAAATTGTTAGTTGTCGCTTGAATTCGTCTATAATTATATAACGTTTGTGAGTGTAAAGCTATTAAATATTATAATACTACAGTTGAGGGCATCTAAATAATACACACATTTTCATTACTTGTGTATTACGTGTAATATACATTTTAATTTTATAGAGAATGATCTTAAATATATATATTCCATGCACGGTCATATTGAAAAATGTTGTAAAAACAATGATACTTTCAGAATATAATCCGTGAAGGCAGGATACAAGATCGGCTGTGATCATGGACCCGGAAGCGTTTTTGGATGTGGCCAATCAGGTCATCAAGCTAAAAATGTTTCCGTTCTTTGACATCGCGCACAGTTTACTTGCCGCGCTGGCCGTGCGCGAGGATTTGGGCGCCAACGCTCAGGCCTTCTCCAGGAAGCATCCGCTGGCATGCTGGCTGTCCACAATGCTGGTGATATTCGCCGGTGGCATGGTGGCCAATGGATTGCTCGGGGAGCCCATATTGGCACCGTTGAAGAACACCGGGCAGCTCTTTGTCGGCACCGCTGTCTGGTTAGTGATCGAACATCGAATATACTATCTTCATTTTGCTTATATCTTATTTGCATGTATGCATTGTAATTGCAGGTATATTGTATTTTATACACCCTTCGATATTGGATACAAAGTGGCCAAATTTCTGCCAGTGAAAATTGTTGCCAGTGCCATGAAGGAAATATACCGTGCAAAGAAAGTGTATGACGGTGTCGGACATGCTGCCAAATTGTATCCAAATGCTTGGATTATCATGATCATTATCGGCACCCTGAAGGGCAACGGCGCTGGCTTCACCAAGTTGATCGAGCGCCTCATAAGAGGAGCGTGGACACCGACGGCAATGGAGTTCATGCAGCCATCCTTGTAAGCTATTTTCTTTCCATATAATTTGCCCTGTTTCTCCCTCTCTCTCTCTCTCTCTCTCTTTTTATCTTCATAATTGTTTTGATCGTCGTTTCTTTCAGCTACACGAAAGCGTCTTTGCTAGCCTCCATTATCTTTGTGCTAGATAAAAAGACCGATTGGATCTCGGCGCCACATGCCTTAGTGTACTTTGGCATTGTTATATTCTTGGTGTACTTCAAGTTGTCATCCATCCTGCTGGGCATTCACGATCCCTTCCTGCCATTGGAAAATCTGTGCTGTGCAATCTTCTTTGGTGGTATTTGGGATAGTTTGGCCAAAATTTTGGGCCGCGGTCAGGCTAAGGATGGCGACAGTAAAGACGTTAAGAAAAGCAACTAAACTGCTTTTAAATTAGCTCAAAATTTGTAAACGCTGCCAACCAAAGCTACAATTTATTAACACCGAACGAACTTTATGTAACTGTCCCATAAGCCATATATGTGTGTGTACCGACTTCTGTATTTGTGCTAGATTCGATGTCCAAAATCAAATTCAATTGTAAGCAACAAGTGGGTGTATCTGTGCTTATCATTGACTTTGATTTTCCATATTTTTAGTTCTCTTTTTAAATTTGTAGTATATTTAGGGACGGTGTAAACCTAGCGTTTATTAGCTGTTTTTTTTTGTTTTTATTTTTGTTTTTGTTTTTGTTTTTAACGACGACTGAAAGAATCATAATAGGACGACGACTAATTAAATTTACGATTTGTGTCTGCAGTTTATTGAAATCTGGGTTCGATTGCTCAGTGTTTTCGAGCGCAGTCTTCGGCATACCGAAGCTATATCATACTTATAAACACAAAGTATCTAAAAGTCATAAACGTGGCATATTTTAATTATATTTTTTTGCAAACCCTTTAGATGTAAATATTTAAAAATCATTTGTCGAAGAATGCAGTTTTGTTAAATATTACAAATGCTTGGGCGCATATCCTAGCAAGTCATAATTTTAGAGTTCATCACAGACGAGTATATAAATATATATACAACAATCGGACAATTTAGTGTAAATTTATATATAAACACGCATTCATACAAATAAAGGCCTTTGTATGCGTTACTAATGATCATTGGTTGCAATAAATCTATGTGATTTGAATTTTTAAACGTTCTTTTTCCTTTGCATATCGATCCGAGTGAGACAGACGGAAAGAGAAAATGTGGAAGAGAGTGATAAAGGAGTGCGCAGAATGAAAAAACAAACATCATTTGTGTACAATAAAAATATGAAAATTGAAAACTGGACTTTACTGATTTACATGAATGTGGACTTAAAGTAAAATTGTTGTACTTGAATTGCTATATAATTGTCTGCTATACAGTGGTATAATGCGCCTTACAGTGAACTGAAATAAGCAAATATCTAATTAAGATTCAATTGTAAATGTGATTATGTGCATACCAATGAACTCCGAGACGGGATCGTTGTCGCCCTCGCCGCGCATGGTGCCCGTGATCTCCTCGTTCTCGACCATCGGCAGGAACAGCTGAACAAATTCAGCCGAATAAGGATGGGTTATTGTTTCAAGCACTTCGGTGACAAAATACCGAATCAACGAGATGTCCGTATCCTCTATTGCACAGCATTGTTTGATGTATCGCAGCACTGGAACGACACAGCCGCGTGTCAACAGATTTACCATCCGATCCAAAATCATCTTTTTCATTTCAAGTTGCACAAGGATCTCCAATTCATCCTGTTTGGATTCGAATAAACGGATAAGCAGAAACAGTATTTGCTGTTGCAATGTTGGATGCACACCGGCAACTTCATCGAGCACGGCCAAATGCGTGGGACAGCTGTCCGTTGACAGTTTAAAGTAGGATGGTTCCATAACAACATTCTCGATCCAACGGATAACACCAACGCCCACAACTGGATACCTGTACAGTGAGCAAAGAGGGCGAATATTATGTATATCATACATCATATATATATATATTGTCGTAGTTTAGATTTAAATGCTAACTTTATGCAATTGTAGAGCGTCTGCAGCTCGGCAATGAGCTCAGTTGATCCCTGGTCCACATTGCAAATAGCATGGGCTTTTTCGATTGCCTGAATGGTGCTCTTCAATTCGTCTTTGTTCAATGTTCTTTCGGTCAGGGGTCGTTTCTTTGCTGGCTGGTCAATAACGGATGAGGCATAGGCTAACAGGAAAACATATTTGGGCTTATGTTCCGGATTGATTTTGATGCCAGATCGAAAGAGCGCGTCAACGAGAAGCTCCAAAAACTGCGGATTCCGTATCAGATCTATTGGCGGCGGATCGGAGCCCGAATAGTTGCGAAACAGAACGGTGATATCAGCTGGATTCAAGGTATTGCGGGTTAACATTGAGGTAAGCGCCTGACACGCCTGCGGATATACCGCCGAGCCATTCAGAGCCATTGTAATGGGCGTAACGTTCTGACTACTGAAACCAAGCCAAACATACAGTTAGTGAAATGCAGGTGATCAACGTGAATTGATTTGATAAAACGCACTTTTGTAAGGCATATTTGATGATTTCCTGAGATAAGCGCTTCATATTGAAGCCACCTTTCTGTTCTTGACTGAGCACTTGGATTAACACCTGCGAGTAGACGTACGTGTGCTGTCCGTGGCACACCATACGGGCGCACTCCTGAATCGCACCATGCACATCGTCCGGGTTATTTAAAAATTTAACAATTGATGTTTTAAGAACGCGGGAAAACACTTCAATTTGTTGGGCGGCCGTTGAGATTGATGTAATTTCACTTTGGAAGCCGGCATCCGATATCAGCTTAATTGTAAAGTTAAGCATCAGACAGTCCGGATATTCCTCAGCTAGCCGATAGATTAACGATCGCCACGTATAATGATCGATCATCTCTGTTAACCAATCTGGCGTCTCGCCCTCCTCGGTAAATATCGTATCCGCTTTTTTCGGATCGAACGACTTGAGAATCATTTCCTTTAAATGGTTCTCCACCATCGCCTGGACCTCTGTTACCTTCACACCAGCTAAAATTAGCCACTCGGCCAGCAGATTTGCCATCTGGGCAACGGCTTTGTAGTTCTCGGATAGCATGGAAATCACTTCTTCCGGAGAGCCGCCCGATTGGAAGTAACGTTTCAGCTGTGTGAAAATCCCGGGCTCCATTATGTAGTCGGGCGTTAGGAACTTTTCCAGGCATTCTTGTATTGTCTTTTGTGGATTGTCTTCGTGTTGTTCCTGTTTGGAAAGAAGCGTTCAAAAACGAACGAAGTTTGTTGTTTTGATTGGTCGGCTTGGCACTGACATAAACGTCAAATCTGATGTTTACCTCGGTACTTGACTGTTGTTTTGTGCGGCCCTGCCAGCCGGAATCATCGTATTCCACTTCCATTTGAATTCTGCACGGACACACACTTAATAAACACTTTGTATCTTAATATTATTATTTTTTATTTGCATTTGGAACGAAAAAAAAATAGTCAATGCATTGTTGATATCGATATATAAACGCTGACGATAACGCTTTCGATACATTTTCAGCAAGTTTTCCTTTGCTGTGGCGCGTCCGGTTTTTGTTTATTAATTACAAAATATACAACATTAATGTTAAACTAGCGATTGTTGCTTATCAATGGAACAGAAAATAAGAATTTACAAAATATTTTATTTTAAGCGGTAAATTTAGACGACCAATCGATGTATATATCGATATATTTGAGACACTTAACAGCACTGAAAACTCACGCACCTTATCAATAATGTTAAATCTTCTCTGCACAGCTGTACTTATTGAAGGTGGGTAATTCCTTAGTTTAGTTTCCGTAGGCAAAGAAGAACTAACTTATATATTAGTTAAGCATTATTTTATAGTCCAATAAGCATCCGCATACAAAACTGAACCAACTGGCCATAAGATTTATTATTAACTAAGTATATTACAATTAAGTTTTTTTTTTTGCAAAAATATATAATTTGTTTGCTATACTTCATCAACCCGCAACTTTCCAAATCAAACATAAATACAAATTAAATATAACTTTCGAGTTGAATAAAATCGTAAAAACAATTTTAAAAAAGTACTGTAGCCCTGATACAATTGCAGAGTTGCTTCTACTAGGCAGTCGATTTTTATATTAAAAGGCGGTATAATTCAAAAGTCGAATTCTAATTTGTACAAAACTGCCTTTAGAACTTTAGACGAGATTTAGTTTTATTTCTAAGTAAAACATATTATTTATTGTGCAATATTAAATGAAAAACTATAAAAACAATGTGGGCTTATCTGTTAGGCACTAACATTTGTGGGTTTCCCCATTTCTTTCGTTTCTGGTGGCTCTAAAAACATATCGTTTATCGCTTTCATGAGAAAGTCGGGCAGCAAACAGGCCACCGTACAAATAACAATATAGAGCCACATGGGAAGCGAACTTAAAAACATGTTATAGACGTGATAAAGACTACTGCTGCTGTCCAAATTGTATAGGTAAGTGCTCAGCATGAATGCGAATATCGATGCAATGATAAAGGCAAAGTTGAGGTAACTCATGTAGTGGGAAACCAGGAATACCTTCAAGTTGCCCACAATAACGAGCACCATTATAAGCATAGTGCCGAATGTTGAAAAATCAGCTGTTTGTCCCTGATTAAAGACGACATTATTATCGTTCAACATTGCATAGGCAAAATAAAAGATAATGAACGTCTGAGCGGCACCATTCAAAATCCATATCGTAAATGTTCGCCACGACGTTAGCTTGTTGTGCGCAATTCCTTTATACAGGGTCGGGCATCTGAAAATGTAATGCAAATATTTAATTTCCGAATATAATGCGTATTATAAGTGTTAGCTCACTTTAACAGGGTGTTTTCACTATAATGCTTGTCGGACATGGCCAAATACGTGAAGCTGAACGATATGTAAATAATATCGAACAGCCACAGGAACAATTCGTTATAAACCGATGTCGCCGAATACAAGTCGTATATTTGAAATAGCGCCATGCAGCCGGTGATAATTATGTTCTTGTAGCAGTAAAAAAGTACCATAAACGCCAGTCTCTCGGTATTATAGTGGCCATGCACGAGCAACAGTCTCTGGAGCATACGAAACTTGGCAATGGCATAGTCAGCACTGCGGGCTGCCTGTTTGCCCTCCACGCCGGAAATGCCGATGCCAATGTGCGCCTCCTGGATCATGGACACATCGTTGGCACCATCACCGATGGCCGCCGTGATGTGCTTGCCCGATTTCTTGATCAGCATGACAATCTCGCTCTTTTGCAGCGGACTCAGGCGACAGCAGAGCACGGCCTTGCATTTGAGCGCCACGTCGGCAAACTCCTCCGGGCAGTGCGACAAGAGCGCGGCGACGCTGATGCCGTCGATCACCAGGCAGGTGGGAGTGGAGGTATCCGATCGGATGTCACGCTCGAGCTGCCCCAATCGTTCCTGCAGCTCCGACGGCTCGGTGATGTTGACGAGGAAGTGCACCTTGGCCACTTGCGGTATGTGCTTGCAGGCCACGCCAATGGAAAATGCCGTCTCCACCTTATCGCCGGTTAGCACCCATATCTTTAGGCCAGCCTCCTGCAGTGCCGTCAGCGTTTGGTCAACATCGTCCTGCAGAGCGTCCTCCAAGGCCGTAGCGCCCAACAAGTCAAGTTCTGCGGAGATATTTCGCATATATGTTATATATTAAATTCTTAGCTTTATGGATATAGGATATATGGATATAATTGATTGATGAATCGCCAATAATGTTTCTAAGAAAATCAATTTAATCCATTTTTGCTGTTGCATTTAAGCTTAATTTACTTTTGCCTTCAAATTGTATCTATTCTAAATTTCATTTGGTTGCAATTTTAGCTTTTAAATTTTAAATTAAATTAACCTACCTTAGCAAATGCTTAACAAAAATTATAATTTGCTCTATATGCATTTTCTTTAAGATGTGCTCAATTTTTAAAATAATAATGTAGCTAAAAGCAAATAATAAACTGAGATTATTGCGAATAATATAAATAATATAACGCTGGAGTTATTTATATTTTAATGGCAATATTTCTTTGTACTATAATTGAGTCCCGCACATATTGAAATTGTTACGTAATTAAAATATAGTAAAACTTTTTTTTATATATATGTTTAATTAAAGTTTGCCTAACTAGAATTTAGTTTAAAAAAAAAGTTTAAGGTAAAAAATGTAGCTATACTTAAGCTGAAGTCACGAGAAAATAATACTTGTTTGCACTGGAATTCTGTTCAAATTTTGTTAAGATCCTCAGGGATTTCTCTTTACGTTTGCAATCTTACCGACTTCAATGCTCTCGTAACACGCCGCGATGAGTTCCTTCCGATTGCTGAGTTGAACATTGGCGTTCTTGGCCGATGCAACGAACGCGCCGTATTCCTCCTCCGTCAGGGCTCGTCTGGCCACGGCGAGGGTGCGGAGACCCTCCTTGGCATATGCCGTTATTTGGGCATCCGTGGCGGCCGTCGGCGACGCCCGACTGCAGCGCGGCAGAATGGCCGCCTCGGCACCCTTGCTATAAAGCCAGATCCGGCCGCTTCCCGGATCCCGGACGATGACGCTCATCCGCTTGCGCTCCGAGCTGAACTCGAGCAGCTGGAGGCGCTCGTAGCGCAGGTCGCCGGCATCGCGTCCGCCAAGGATGCGGCCGAGCCGCATTTGATTGTCGTCCACGCCTTTGTAGATCAGGCCCAGCTTGGCGCAGCCCTCCAGTATGGCCTTCTCGTCGGGACTCGACGCCTGGTACCGGCCAATAATGTCGCGCGCTAGCAAGTTCTCGTCCTCCGATCCAGCATCGGTTGGCGATCCAGCATCGGCTGCCTCCAGGACCTCCACGGTGTGGCACACGGCCAGCGCCTCAAACAAGTCCATCACCTCGCTCTGCAAATCGAGATGGCTCTGCACGGGATCGAAACTAGGGGCTAAGGGGCTACTCACGTCCGTCGTGGCCAGCTCGCGACTCTCGCCCGTTTCCGGGCAATACAATTGCGTGTTCCGGAGGTGGTAGCTATTGCCCCCCACGTAGCACTTCACGAAGATCATTTGGTTTTTGGTTAGCGTGCCGGTCTTGTCCGAGAACAGAATGTTGATCTGGCCGAGATCCTCGTTCAGATTGGACGCATTTACGCCGCACGGCTGATCGGTCTCCGCGTCGTACAGACTGAGATCGGATTTCATAAAGAGAGCGCCGAAAACGCGATAAAGCTCTATATTCATGTACATGGAAATCGGCACCATGTAGTTGAATAGAATTAGAAATGATAGAAAGTCCTCGAAGATTTGCCAAATCGCATTGTAGTCGGTGGGCGGGCCCAAGTAGTATATAGACGGATACACCTTGGCCGACTTTTGCCTGGAAAGATGTCACCAGAATTAACGTTATATATGCTATATATGTCATTTACCGATTTATCAATCTTCTCATGTTTCTGTTCGCTTATCTGCCTGACAGTTAAATTTAAAGTTCAAAGTGGTTGCGCCCACTGAGGGCGTGGCAAATCGATCCAATTTAAATATCTGCCTCAGTTTTAGGGCTGGATACATGGAATTTTCGCAGACAGATTACTGATGACGTCATTTAAAGAGCGCAGAAAAGTTTTTTGGATATGTCAAATGGGGGCGTGGCAACTCAAAAAATGTAATGTATCTCTCCCAGCGGACAGATTACTGACGATGCAATTTAAAAATCGCAGCTACGCCAAATGGGGGCGTGGCGAATCAATATAATCCCCTCAGTTTCAGAGCTAGATACATTCAATATGGGCTGGAGTCCGATGGGCGCCTCTGAGGGTCGGGCCGAAAGGTGTTGGCCACGCCCAAATCTGCATTTTGGCCAAATATCGGCGACTGTTGGCAACTGTAATCAGCGGCTACTCAACGGTTATCTCACACTTACCGCTCGATGAGGTAGAGTATGCAGACAACAACGACCATGCCCACAATGAGGGCGATGATGAATTTGTTGATGTACTGCTCGCTGGAGGCGGACTTGTTGCCCGTGTAGCGGCTGTTCAGCTGGAGCTTGGTGGACATGCCCGTGTAGATGGCGCAGCCGAGGAGCCGCTCCTGGCCCCTGACGCGGACGCCGCGCAGCAGCAGATTCTCGCTGGCCAGCGGTATGGGCTCGGCGCCCTCGAGCTCGATGCGTCCGCTGAAGCTGTAGAGATCGGGCGTTGCGGGCTCGCAAACGATGCTGCCCGGGCGCTGGGCATCGTGGGCGTAGTTGGGCGGCCCGAAGATCGGCTTCAGATTGGTCTCGCCGTCCAGGTTCGCGGTGTTCACGAAGCACAACGGGTCCGGGCCGGAGGCGTGCAGCAGGACGAGATCGCAGGGCACATCGCTGGCGCTGGTCACGACCACAAGATCGCCGGGCGCGATAAACTCCGAATCGATGTGCCGTTCCTGGCCAGCGCGCACAACGGTCACTGGAATGGAGGAAGCCGTCGTTCAGCCCGACAGACAGTCAGCAAAAGAACTGCGAACCTTTGGTTGTGTTCACGATCCGATCGTTTTTCGATCGCGCGTAATCCTCGAGACCCTCCTTCAGCGCGGTGACGATCATCACGAAGAGCAGCGGCAGCAGCGACGTCAGCGGCGATATCGTATCATCTGCGGAACAGGGATTGTGCCCATGTAGTTCAGTTAACTTGGCCAACAGGGCAAACACCTACTGACGAAGAACGAGACGATCGTCACGAGCAGGAAGTAAAAGTAGACGGCGCGTCGGAACTGCTCGTAAAAGTTCAACGGTACAAAGGTCAGCCAGGTGTATTTGGTCGTCGTCACCCGGTTGAGCGGCAAATTCTTGCCCAGTTTCCCATTGCCAATTCGTATGCGCAACGGTTGCTTCTCCGCATCGCTGGGACCCTTCATTCTGGTCGGTGTTATCTTCCCATGCCAAACGCGGACTGAACTGGTTTCTTGCTGTTTCGCTTGCGATTGCAACTCGGGCCCCCACTTGAGCTAGTCGACTTCGGCCCGTCGGATAATCAGGACATCCTGTTGACAAGAAAGATGCTTCGCCTACGCCCAGTGGGAAATTACAATTATTGAGTAGTTATTTCTTCGCATACAGTAGTTATGGCAGTTATATTCGAGAAATACGGGCATTATAGCAATATACATGATGTCGTATCTGGTAGATTAGCATTAGCAATTGATTAGATATAGCTTGTCAATAGGCGCACTCAAGGTGAACTCATTAACTCTGTCAGTTTCCTACTTATACAGTATATGGTATATAGTATATAGTATATACCTGTCGGTTTGCAAATAGTACTTACCTAAATGGTCATTGACTTCGACCGGGACAACTCAAGGCTAACTTTATATTATATTCCCGTCCGACCCCACAAAGTCTATATATATATTCTTCTGTATGAACGCAGAAATCTCGACAACTACAAAGGCTAGAGACCTCAGCTTTTCGAATTTAGATTCTCCTAAATCATACGCAAAACAGGTTTATCAATCTTTTTCGGTACCTTGCCCCGTTTAATTGCTATCGATAAAAATCGATTTAAAGACTTGGTTTTCTTAGCATATCTCGGAGACTATTGAAGCTAGAGAAACCAAATTTAGTTTGTTATGTTCTCGTAAAGCAGATGCAGATCAGGAATATTTGAGATATTTGGGTACCTTCCCCCATTAGCCCCACAGATATCGATTTTAAGTAGTTAAAATTGAGACCTCTTAACTCTCGTGCAGCTGTAATTGGGTTTTATGCTGCCCCGAAATATTGAGCCTCTAATCATGCTGACTGATGGATAGGTTAGATATATAGGCCTTGTGACAGTGGCGCTGTCTAAGGCGCCCGACATTTGATAATTATCAACTATAATCGCGCTGACTCATCTGGCTGGGAATTTCAAATGGTCGTTCACCTTAAACATGTGGCAAACAATTCATAATAAATAAGAGTTGATGCAAATAATAAAATGTTATATTCCACAGCTATAACATCACGAACCTCAGGGCTATTTCTATTCTTTACATTTCTGAAATGGAACCGTTCAAATTCGAAATGAATTTCCCTTGTGATAAACTCAATAAGCACAAGTTTTTTTTTGAGTCTTTTTATTATCATAATTAAACATAATTATTATATAATTAAACTAAACATAATTGAATACTTGGCAATTACATAGCTTAAAAAGTAAATTAGAATATTTTATTATTACACTTTAACAAATTTGTTCAACTGTTTGATTGAATCAATCAGATTTATTTATCACATTTGTAAACAAACTATTCACAAACTTGGTCCGAATTGTATTTGAATAGTTGCTTAAGTTGTACGAGAAATATCAAGAAGAGTTTTATGCACTGCGAACGTGTTTGGTTAAGTCACCTTTCAGTCTAAGTATAGGCCGATATTTTACGCATTGTGTACTCGCCCGTAATATGTGAGATAAGGCCCTGGACAAGCCGTACGCTGTTGTTGTAATATGTGTGCACAGTGAGTACACGACAAACGTTATACATATGTATATATATATATAGATTATATATATTGCGATTCCTTGAGCGCACTCCATCAATGCGCGGGCTTCGTGCGAGCTGACAGAAATTATTTAACCCATCAGCTGAGTTTCTAAAATATCCGACTGTAATGGCCGTGAGTCAAGTCTGTGTGTGTGTGTGTGTGTGTGTGTATGATTCAATGCCTTAAGATAAGATACCGTTATCGACTTTATCTCTTCGCTTTGGTTCGAAAAAAACGTCAGTGCGACAGGTAAGAGAGGAAAACGTTAGAATAACAGCTTGGGAGCGGCTCCCTCAAGGGGGGAAAACTCCTGGAATCTCGAAAGTGGCGACGCTTATCTATAAACGGTGCTTCGATATGCACACATACACACACACACACACATGTGTGTGGCTCTCTTAGATTGATGATCCAGAGAATTGCCCCGATATAATAAATTTGTATTTGCAAACTTTTTGTTAATATATATAAAATATATATACACATATATAAGTAGTGCACACATATCAAAATACATACACACACACACACATATATATACCTATACGATTCGGTAAGCCCATTTGTCGGTATGGCACACATCATTCCTAGTACTATCGCTATCAACAATTCTTCGACAGTTTGCCGATAGATCAGTTTGCGCGTAGAAGGCTTCTCCTTCCTTTCTAGGCCCGTGCATTTGAATATATGCAATATATATATATATATTGTTTTGATTTCCTTTCGCTTCTCGTATTCACTGTTTGCCAACAATTTTAAGGACCGGAGTGCACTCGCAATTAATTCGAGCACTTCAATCAATAAACAGCATTATCAATAAAATGGTATGTTTACAAATTGGCAACAATTACGTGTGTACCCAACTGCAAGATATGGAAAATATTGGCAATTTGCCCCCTATATGCAAATATCTGAATTATCAGCGAGATATTGGCCTGCTGGGCCTACTGTTGTGAAATGTTTTTAAAGTTCAGTTTATGGTTATTACGGGGCCCGAGAAGTGAAAATAAAAGTTATCGTATATAATTATATCTTTTTTTTTTACATGTTTCTTAGCTTTATTGTCCACTGTTATAAAAAAAAAAAAAAAAAAAACTATAATCAGCCTTCTGATAAAGCGAATTCATAACAAAACGCAAAAATACATTTGATTTTCTTTTTTGCGTACGTGTTGTGAAATATTCCTTCAATAATCGATTTGTGAAATGCAAAATTTATAATTTAAGCTAAGGCAAATATTCACTAAAACAGAATTGTATTTGGTATTAAAAAAAAGAAAATCAAATAAATTCAATTACAATAAAGCCAAGATGTATTGTAGATTCTCAATTTAGTCACTATATAGATATAATTAAATTAATAATATTAATGAAGAAGTCTTGGAGAGAATTGCCAAAGAGGCAAAAATTGGAACAATTAATTTTCAAATATATAACAGATGGCCCAGTTTTTAGGTCTATTTATTGAACATAAAACAAGTGGGAATGTTGTTAATGTGTTGAATTCTATTTAACTATTCTATACTATAATATATAGGGCGAGTGGGGAGGGGTATCAAAAATCCGAAATATTTCCGATCTGCGCCTGCTTTACGAGAACATAATAAACTAAATTTGCTGGCTCTAGCTTCAATAGTTTCCGAGATATGCTAAGAAACCCCATTCTGAAAACCGATTCTTATCGATATTAATGAAACTGCGTATGTTTTGGGAGAATCTATATAGTCGAAAAGTTGAGATCTCTAGCTTTTGTAGCTCCCGAGATCGCTGAGTTCATACAGCCGGACGGACGGACAGGGCTCGGATAGGCTACATTCCGCCTGTAAAACCATTCTACTTCCAATGGGTTTTCGTTAGATCAAGTTGCCTTTGCTTGCTTCGTATTTCCTTAGGGGCGAGCGTCTCGATTTTTCTCAGTTCGAAGTCATTCTAACGTTAATCTCACACGAGTTCGTCGCCGAGCAGAGCTAACAAAATTATTTCCCATCAAGAAACAAAATAATAAATAAATAAATTCAACTGAAAATGTGTGATCAAATGGATGTGGATAGCTTTGAGGAGCGCTGGCGTCGCGACCATCCGCTGGACACTTACATGCCGCCCTTCCTCGGCGGCCCCATCGATGAGATCTTTCTGCGCGGCGTTCCCGACCGGGATCTGAGGGCGCCACTGTCGCGGTCGAGCAGCTCGATTATAGCGCCCGCCCTGCTCCCGGATGTCCCGGCCGTGCCGCCAGTGGAGGCCGGTTTGCGTGAGCGCAGCCAAATCGATCCGGTCGAGAAATATAATCGTCTAGTGGAACTATTTGGGATGTGGGTGCGTGTGGGGAATATACCGCCGCATTTGTTCCATCTCATCTATTACTTCTTCACCAATCTGGGCACACTGGACACGATGCACGCCCACAACGAGGAGACCGTCTACCTGTGCTACAAATACCCGAGGGACACCCTCAGGGCGCTGGGCTACCACAGGAAGCGCGTGATCTTCCTGGACCAGATCGTTTGCTTCACGTGCAAAATAATCAAGCCGTCGGTGATGTCGCTGCTGAATATAATTCCCAAAAAATATGCCCACGACCCCACTGAGGACGGTAGTCGATGCTGCAACGAGTTCTTCGTGTACGAGGACGAGTACGAAAGGGAGCTGGCCGAGAGGTACGACGCCGGTGAAGCCATCGATTGTCCCGAGCACGGGGGCGCCGACGAGTACGAGTACGATGAGGACGACGAGTACTCCGCCCTGTCGGAAATCGCATTCGCTGAGGCGGGCATTCTCTGGACCTCGATTATGCTGCACCCCAACGGCTACGTGCTGAAGAACTGGGTGTGCGGCATCTGGGACTGGGCCAAGCTCCAGATGGACTACCTGATAACGTATCTAACCGACATGGTGCGCCTTTAGTTGACCTTGTTCCTTGTCGTTTACTATTTGTCTATAAATTCGTTATGTTCGTAAAAGCCACAGACAAGGATTGCGACTGATTTGTGATAATTGGGCTCTCTTTGCGGTCGGCTACTCCCGATTCAGAAAGGGGTTACTCTATATACTCTATGGACATGCTTCGTTCTGCACTAGCCCATATACAGTACAGGGTATGAGGAGAAATTTTATTCTGGAAAACTCTTATCCATTTTCAATGGCTTGAGAGAATTGAATAAAATATACGGCATTAAGTTGTTATTAAATACTCGTTCACAAAGTTTTGAGCACTGTCCGTCATGCTGTCCGTCTGTCCGTCTAACTGTCCGTCCGAAGGCTGGCAAATCAAAGTGCAAATCGATTGCTGGTGATCTCCCCTAAAGATTGTGACCTTGATATCCCGGCCACGCCCACTGCACACCCGCCTTAAAGCATCGGAAATGCCTATATCTCGCACAATTTTTGAGCTAGAGACTCCATATTTGGAATTTATATTACTGGGAAGCTCTCCCAAACATCCCAGGAAAACTAAGTCGCAAATCTCACAATTTGAAAGCTGGGGTATTCGGGTGAAAAATGTGTGTTATGTCAAAATAACAATAATAACTACTGTGAACAAGTATTGCGCAGTCGGCTACGCCCGACTGTAAAATTCGTATCCGTTTCTTCTTAATTCCCCATCTAAAAGCAAAAATCAGAAATTGAGATGCTTCACATGTACATGTGGCTGTGTATGCGTGTGTTTTTGTATTCCCCGTAAGGTATGCTACAATAATTTCAGGCTACCTTTAAAGACTTTATGGCTGGCCCCATAAAGATTGTATTGCGAGCAGATAAACTCTCGCCGCTCTTCGAGTTGTGGAATAAGAGAGCACACTTGAATAGTGACACCTTGAAGGGCTCTCCCCTGCGCTGACCCTTCACCCCTCCACCTGTGCTGTGTCTTGCCAGCGTAATCGGGTGGGGATCGGTTCCCAGAAATAGTGCTCCGGTAGGGGAACGCATTAGTCAGCCGAGGCACGAAAATACTGTTATAATCTTATCAGGTGTCTGTGTCTGTGTGCGTGTGCTGATATGAGAAAGCTCGTCAAGAGCGTTTCGACTGGGCCGAAAAGAGCGACAATTGTCGCTCGGAGCGACGGCGATATCAGATTAGTGGAGATACGTGGAAGATATCGTGGTATCTGGTATCTGGGCAGTACGTCTGCGGGTCGCCAAAACTGCACAATAAGTTAGGGCTTACGCTGCGGTTCAGCGGCAGCTAGAAGAAAAACGGGAAAAAAAGAGTTTGAAGGCAATTGTAATATACTCTAATCGCACACACACACACATGCATATAGATCGATTGGCTGTTGATATTAGAGCTGACCGGCGGTATTCGGGTTTTGGCTTCTAAAGTCGCTTCCGATAAGCACTCGGAGCAATTCGGGTTAAACGCAGCCTGTTGGAGATAGTACACAAACCGTTCAGTAGTATGCGATTGTTCCGACTCCGAGGCACATTGCACCTAAACAATAGAGGCGAATACCACGAATCAGTTTAGAACTTGGCCGGACGCAGTTCTTCAGTGGATAGCATGTTGCCCAAAATGCTTGTCAAGCGGGTGAGTCCAGCATATGAACATATATGTATATATCAAGTGGTCAGGGCTATTTATCAGTCCCTATTTATGCTCGTCATCTGGGCGAAGGCCACTGCTGAGTTGGGACATCGAAAGGTCTCAAATAGCACATAGTTATTATCTGCGCATTATCTCACGGCGTTGATATAACGGTGACACACGGCTGAATTACCTATGTACTATGAATACCTATATGTATTTGGGGTCTCGAGCATACAAACTGGGCACCTTTGGGGCCGGGCTTAGCATTAGCCAGATATCAACATAGCTCTCTGGGGTTCGGCCTGGCGCCCAAATTTGTTATCGAGTATTTACCTATTTATTTATTTTTTTTTTTTTGGTTATAAACAGTTTCGACGTCAGCAGCCATAAAATAGGCTGAAACTATTTTTGGGCAAATTAATAACACTTTGGCCAACCAGATAGCGCTAAAAGAAACCTACAGCTATCCGATTATATTACGAATACTTCGCACATTTCAAGAAAACTCAATAATTCCTAAAACCAAACTTGTCGAGAATACTCGACTAGAAGAAGCAGATAATACATAGGCCTTGTTCTTAATGATGATATATATATATATTTTTAAAAGAACTGTAGTTAGAAAACAAAAACAAACAAAAAATAAATAAATTTGAGGAATTATGTGAAAAGTAATTATAAATATATTATATATAGAAACTAAAAAAAAGAAAACGTTTTCTATAAATGTAATTATAAAACAAAACAAAATTTAAACTTGGTGGATTATGTGAAAAATACTTAAAAATATAATATATATAGAAACTAAAAAAAAAAGAAAACGTTTTCTTTATAAACATATTTTATTTTATTATTATTATAATAATGTTTAATATTATTATTATAATATGTATCTAAGAGTGCTGAAAAACCTTCTCTATAGTTTTATTCAAATGACTTGCAAATTATTATACTTAATTCTCGCTTATTTAAGAACTAGTTAAATTCTGTCGCTCAAATATAAATATCATTTAGTAAATATTTTTAAAAGAAATCTATTTATAAAACAAAACAAAATTTAAGTTTGGGGATCTATGTGAAAAATACTTAAAAATATAATTTATATAGAAACTAAAAAAAAAGAAAACGTTTTCTTTATAAACATATTTTATTTTATTATTATTATAATATTATTTAATATTATTATTATAATATGTATCTAAGAGTGCTGAAAAACCTTCTCTATAGTTTTATTCAAATGACTTGCAAATTATTATACTTAATTCTCGCTTATTTAAAAACTAGTTAAATTCTGTCGCTCAAATATAAATATCATTTAATAAATATTTGTAAAAGAAATGTAGGAAAAAACATAATTTAAATTTGGGGAATTATGTGAAAAAAAAACGTTAAAAAAAGAAAACGTTTTCTTTATAAATAATTTTTATTTTATTATTATTATAAAAAAAAATGCATGCCTAGCATGATATTAATTTTGACTCCTTAAGAATATGTATCTAAGAGTGCTGATAAACCTTCTCTATCTTTTGTAAAGATTATATATCTTGACTTGCAAATTATTATATTTGTTTGTTGATTTGAGTTTTGTTAACGTGCGTTCTTTTTAACTGTCAAACGTAAGGTGAATATCTTAAAAAAAATTCTGCGGAACCCGTTGATGGGGAAATGGGCAAAAGTTCCATAAAATATGTTTTATGTCAAATCCATTCCCATTAAAGAACTACCTGGTAGTAGCAGCTAGTACCTCATAAAGTCTTCTACCTTCACAAACACCTGCCTAATTGAACAATTTTATTGGGCTATCAAAAGTTGTGCTAATCAAGGTTTAATCTACAAAATGGAAAACTAATTCACTGCCGAACTGATTGTACAATATAATTGTTATGCAGTTTGCAGCAATTTCTGTGAATTAGTCACGGGTGTATTTAAATATTTCAATTCAATCGAATATCGACGAATTTGACGAACGGGCAAATTAAGCGTGCACTTTGAACTCACGACTAGAGAATACGATCAGTGGGTCTTGAGGCGTCCCGAATACTCAATAAGTTTTCGAGCTTTTTACGAATATTGGCTCGTGTGCTGGAAGCTGGGAACTGGGCACGGCCACGGGTACGGGTGCGGGTACGGGCCGGAGTATGCCAGTGCCAATGCAGATCTAATTCTCAGTGTGAGAACGGCTTTTAAGTTGCGCACATCGCGGCGGGCAACTATTCGGGTTATTCCATTATATTCTGTGCATGTATGTGTATCTGTGTCTGTATGTATGTGTGTGTGTGTGTGTGTATTCCTTTGCCATGGGCAGCGACAACAATAACAACAACAAGAACAACAACAACAACAACAGCAACAACAGCCCGACGATCGGCCATCGATTAAGTGCAATATTTTGACTGATTTATTGCCAGTTGAGGCGAAACACAATGTAATACAATATATAGATATATATATATATGTATAAACAATTCCAAAACAATGGATACCTCATCTGGGCCTGTTAAGTTTTTAAAGCAATTACGTGATTCGTCAAGACGTATTGAAATCTTGGAGATCTAACTAAAAGTCATGTAAATGTGAAAAACAAATACCACGCACTGATATACAATGACACACACACACACGCACACACACACACACATGGCAGCATTATATGTATATGCATCAGAACTGTTCAATTGAAGTGTTAAAATTACCCACTTAACATCGTTTTAAGGTTATAGCTTTTAATGTGTTGAGAAAAAAGCCCGGCCAGAGACTGGCGTACAAACATACGGTCGGTCACACGTACCTCGCATGCGGCGGAAACATATACCCGCTATATGGGCATATATATATCGCGGAGGAAAACCAAAAATAAAGTGAAGGAAAAGTCATCAGGTGCAAATTATGAGTCGCGTTTAGCCAACGGAAAGAGTTCAGATCGTACGGAATTGATCGAGTTCGCTGCCCGTCCCTTTCTCTCTCGCTCTTACTCTCCCCTTGCTCACTCTCTCCACACTGAGTGCAGAGCTGCCATAAGAGAAAGATGCACAGCTTGTATATATTAAAGACGGTCGATCTGCTATTTAATGTCAGCCAGGTGCTAGACAATGAATTTCTTTGGCCGTGACCATCTAACCGGATTTCGGCGCATTAATCATATCGGCACCTATCAGGCACCAACCTGGACAGATCAGGAACCGCACTACTATCTAAAGGAAAGATTCATATGGAGGCAGCGCAAGGTGCGTCACAAATCGTAAACTAAAACAGACATACATATATGTATATATATCTATCCCAAAAGCCAACTAACTTTTTAACTGAATAAATAATAATAAACTGTGCAGAGACCATGGAACTATGCGCACACACACACACACACACACATATTGATGTGTATTTATTAACCCTATTAACCTCTGACCAATCGCACTGATGTTTGAAATACGAAGATTGTTTCTGATCTTTCTTTGCTTTGTACAAAGAATGATAGTTAGGTATATAACTATATGTGTGCGACTATAAAAATACAATACAATTATTAGAAATCGTTTAATAAACAACATTTTCCAAATTTCTGATTCGAAAATAAGTTACAAAAAGATGGAAAGATTTTTCAGAAAATAGTTCTAGATTTATAAAATGTGATTATTTATATAAATTGAAAGCGTTTTTTTTTTGTAAATTTTATTTATTTATTTTATTTATTTTTACAAGCATTATGTTATTTATATTTTTCAATAAATAAACAAATTTTTTTCAAATTTAAATTTAAGGAATTAAAAAAAAATTTGATTATTTTAAAGTTTTTGGTAAAATTCGAAAATTAAAAGTTTTGCGTAATAATTTCGATTTGATTTTCGTACTTGTAATTGTATTTAGCTTATAAAAATATTGCTAGTTTTTCTTAGAAACTATGCTTAGTAAAAACATAAACAATAAATGACTAATAACAACTACAGCTATTTAATAACAACTTAAATATATACTATTTGCGTATAATTTCGCTTCAGGGCTCGAGAGTTAGTACAATAAATGACTGGCTACAAATACAGATTGGCGGCTCGGAGGACGTCAAGAAGAAAAAGCCAACGAATCAGAACCGCATCAAGTCCACAAAGTACACATTGATCACATTCCTGCCGCAGAATCTGCTGGAACAGTTTCGTCGCATCGCCAACTTCTACTTTCTCGTTATGACCATAATATCGCTGCTGATCGGTAAGACGAAGAAGTTTATGAATATGGCGTTTGCATTGAATAGCCGTATCCCCATACAGACAGTCCGGTGTCGCCGATGACGTCACTGCTGCCCCTGGTCTTCGTGATCGCCGTGACAGCTGCGAAACAGGGCTATGAGGACATCCTGCGCTTTAGAACCGATAACGTGGTCAATCGATCGCCGGGTGAATATCTCCCTCAGAGTCCCCGCTAAATGCCAGACTGAACGTTTCCTTCGCCCACAGTGACGATCATCCGGAACGGCGTCGAGACGATCGTCCAGTCACAGAACGTCGCCCCCGGCGATCTGATCGTCGTCGAGCGGGACTGCGACGTGCCCTGCGATCTGGTGCTGTTGCGCTCGACGGATCCGCACGGCAAGTGCTTTATCACGACGGCCAATTTGGACGGCGAGTCGAATCTGAAGACGCTGCTGGTGCCCAAGGAGCTGCCGACGGTCCCGATCGACCAGATGCACAAGCTGGGCGTCATCGAGTGCGAGAGCGCCGGCACCGATCTATATAGTTTCAACGGCAAAATCGAGCTCGCCGGCGGCGAGGGACGCGTCCTCCCGCTCTCCGCCGACAACGTCCTGCTGCGCGGCTCCCGTGTCAAGAACACGGAGTGCGTCATCGGCTGCGCCATCTACACGGGCATGACCACCAAGCTCCAGCTGAACAGCCGGCTCACGCGCAACAAGTCCGCCTCCAGCGAGACCTACGTGAACCGGTTTCTCATTTTCATCCTGATAGTATTAATCGCCATAGTTACCTTGCTCTACTTCCTGAAACGGTGAGTACGGCGCAAAGCCAAGTCTTACGGGAATCTTCGACAATCCGTGCTCAGGTCTCTTGCTAGATTTTAGAGCTATCCTCCAATTTCGCAGGCAGTTTTAAGATGACCTCCTCTAAAGAAAATTGAGAAATTCAATAATAACTATTATTAATGTTAATTAAGACCTTTTTCGACTGTTTAACCATCCTAAATCTATTGTAATATCTATACATTAATTAACACATAATTTGATTATTTTTATTCGATCGGTATTAACGGCATTTTCAAAGATCTCTGTATTTTATTTTATTTAATCCACAACTAAGTTTAAGTCAGATTTAGATATTTTATTCACATTTCTTTTAAAGCTAGATACATGAAATATGTGGCATATATAAAATGATCCAAAAAGTCCCCCCATTTTAGTGTTAGCTTAGTATCATCCAATTTGGCAGGCAGTTTTAAGATGACCTCCTCTTAAGATCGAGCCTTAAATGATATTAAAAAAATTGAGAAATTAAATAATAATAATTAGTTACATATGATTATTGGTTGTAACCATCCTTAATAATTAAATAATAATTAGATAATTTTTATCCGATCGGTATTAACGGCATTTTCAAAGATCTCTGTAAAAGTAGTAGAGTAGACATTTTATTTTTTTATTCCAAAACTAAGTTTAAGTCAGATTTAGATAAATTATTCACATTTCTTTTAAAGCTAGATACATGAAATATATGGCATATATAAAATGATCCAAAAAGTCCCCCCATTTTAGTGTTAGCTTAGTATCATCCAATTTGGCAGGCAGTTTTAAGATGACCTCCTCTTAAGATCGAGCCTTAAATGATATTAAAAAAATTGAGAAATTAAATAATAATAATTAGTTACATATTATTATTGGTTGTAACCATCCTTAATAATTAAGTAATTTGATTATTTTTACCCGATCGGTATTAACGGCATTTTCAAAGATCCCTGTAAAAGTATCTGTAGACATTTTATTTGATTTAATCCACAACTAAGCTTAAGTCCGATTTAGATAAATTGTAGCTGGCTAAAAACCGATTAATTCTTGCAGCTACAATGAGCTATTTGTGATACCAAAGCTGACATATCTGGGCCCCGCGGCCGATGGGTACAGCGTGAAGCAGTTCCTGCAGGACTACCTGTCCTTCCTCATACTGTTCAACTACCTGATACCCATCTCGCTGTACGTGACCATCGAGCTGCAGCGCGTCATTGGCAGCTTCTACATGGAGTGGGACGCGGAGCTCTACGAGAAGGAGACCGACCAGCAGTGCGTTGTGAACACGTCGAACCTGAACGAGGAGCTCGGCCAGATCAACATACTCTTCTCGGACAAGACGGGCACCCTCACCAAGAACGAGATGAACTTCCAGCAGTGCTCGATCGCCGGCCACAAGTACACCTACAAGAAGACCCGTCTCGAGGACGAGGAGACCAAGGCTCTCGTGGACATCAACAAATTCAGCGTAAGCTTATAATTGTACTTGTTCGCCAAGTGGGTATCTTATTTCGTATGAATGGGACTCTTGTCGGCGCTCTTGAAGCTAGGGACTTGAAACTTGGCATATAGACTTGTAGTTATCTGCTTCAGATCAAGTGTTGAGTTTTTCCGCCACGCCCACTGGGAGGCTGGGAAATTGCAGATCGATAAAAGGTGCCTATTTCCTGCGATATTAAAACTAGAGTCGCCAAGTTTCCTATGCAGATTGCGATATATCCCGGCCACGCCCACTAGAGCTAGAGGCTCTCCCGCCTCACAATTAAAAAACCTCTTTAAAAACATAATATTACTGTGAACGAGTATAGCGCAGTCGGTTACGCCCGCCTGCTTCAAGTAGGGAAATTGTTTCTAATGGCATATGCGACATCTGGTCGTCTCCTTTTTACCCACAGACCGAGCAGAAGGTGTTCTTCCAGGCGCTGGCCATCTGCCACACGGTGCAGGTGGCGACGAGCGCGCTGCCCGAGCCGCCGGTGGCGAGCAAGGGCGAGGGCGGCAAGTCGGGCCCGGCGGAGATGTACTCGATGACCGACATCACCGAGGAGAGCCACAACTCCAGTCAGCACAGCGAGCTGAACGCGACGGTGGCCAGCACGATCGAGACGTCGCTGTCGGCGCACCCGAACGGCGTGAACGGGACGGCGAGCTCGTCGGACGTGAATCCGCTGCTGGTCGGCGAGGACAGCTACAAGGTGGAGCGGCGCAAGCGGCCCCAGGTGCTCAAGCGCAGCCCGAACTTCGCCCGGGCCAACAACAACAAGGCGCCCGAGCTGCCGGCGGCCAACCTCAACGGGGAGCTCAACGGGCACGCGCTGGCCGGCAGCCCGGTGCTGCGACCGATCTCGCTGCAGTTCCAGCGCTCGACCTCCGAGCGAGATCTGCCCCAGTACGCCGAGGCGAATAGCGGCCCGAATCTGGGCCACCGGCGCGCCCACTCGTACGGGGCGCCCAACGCGTACCTGTCGCAGCCCGTGGGCAGCATGACGCCGCCGGCGGGGGGCATCTTTCGGGCCGCCAGCACCACGTCCCGGGAGTCGTATGCGGCGCCCACGTTCACGCGCCAGCCCACGCTGCTCATCCGGGCCGAATCGCAGCGGCGCAAGCACGAGATCCAGCAGACCCTGTGGTAACTGTTAATATAATATGATTCATGTTATCGAATATATCCTCGAGCTCTCGCCCCAGTTCGCTGGACTATCAGGCCTCCAGTCCGGACGAGAAGGCGCTGGTGGAGGCGTGCGCCAATCTGGGCCTCGTCTACACGGGCGACGACGACGAGACGCTGCGCGTCCGGATCGTGCCGCCGCACGTCGACTACAAGCGGCCGATCAACGGCGCCAAGCCGAGAGAGGACTGCTTCCAGCGGCTGCACGTGCTGGAGTTCACCTCGGACCGCAAGCGGATGAGCGTGATCGTGCGCGACGAGGCCGGCAGGAAGTGGATCTACACGAAGGGCGCCGAGAGCTACGTGTTCCCGCTGTGCGCGAACAGCTCCGCGCCGATGGTCACCAAGACGGACGGCCACATCGGCGACTTTGCCCGCCTGGGCCTGCGCACGCTGGCCATAGCCAGGCGCCAGATACCCGAGGCCGAGTACCAGGAGTTCGTCGGCGCCCTCGCCCAGGCGAACAGCTCGCTGGACAACCGCAAGCAGATGTGCGAGGAGTGCTACTCCCGGATTGAAAGTGGTTGGTGTCCCTTGGAGCGGGGCTGCAAGCCGAATTTTGGATACCCTAGCTCTTATAGCTACATATATAGTTATCGGTAATTTGGGGTAGGCCTGACCTGCGGGGCCTATACAGCAACTTAGGATCAGGCATATATATATTATAACCCTTTTCAATCGGTTCGGGGCTTCAAAACTGGCTTGCAGCCCTGCTACGCGGATGTCGGTGCGTATACTTAATTTGCCAATTGCACCTTACAGATCTCGACCTGCTGGGCGCCACAGCCGTGGAGGACGCGCTGCAGGACGACGTGGCCGACACGCTGGTGTCGCTGCAGGCGGCTGGCATCAAGATTTGGGTGCTCACCGGCGACAAGGTGGAGACGGCGCTGAACATCGCCCTGTCCTGCGGCCATATACCGCCCGATGCCAAAAAGTATATCATACTCGAGTGCAAGAGCCGGGACGATCTGCTCGTCCACCTGAACGTGCTCGAGCGGGAGATCGTGTTCGGGATCGGGCAGGAGTGCGCCCTGCTCATCGACGGCAAGAGCCTGGCCGTCGCGCTGGCCGAGGCGCCCAAGGAGTTCCGCGACGTGGCCGTCAAGTGCACGGCCGTCCTCTGCTGTCGGCTGAGTCCGCTGCAGAAGAGCGAGGTGGTCGCCCTGATCAAGTCCTCCAACGAGAACTACAACACCGCCTCGATCGGTGACGGCGCCAACGACGTGTCCATGATCCAGGAGGCGCACGTCGGCATCGGGATCATGGGGCGCGAGGGCCGCCAGGCCGCCCGCTGTGCCGACTTCGCATTCGCCAAGTTCTGCATGCTGAAGCGCCTGCTGCTCGTCCATGGCCACTACCACAGCGTGCGGCTGTCCTTCCTGGTGCTCTACTTCTTCTACAAGAACATCGTCTTCATGGGCATCATGTTCCTCTTCCAGTTCCACACGCTCTTCTCCTCCTCCTCCGTCTACGACTCCCTCTTTCTGACCCTCTACAACGTCATCTACACATCGCTGCCCATTCTCTTCATCTCGCTATCCGAGAAGCCCTACACCGAGGAGGTCCTAATGCAGTAAGTACACAGAAGGTGGATTCCCCTACCTATTCTGGGCCCATCAGGCTGATCATCTCATATGGGTTGCTTATCAATTGAAAAGAGGTGGGGCTGATCCAAGTACAGGGTATCTACGGGTCAAGCACCAAGTCCATTTAAAGCTAGAGATTACTGATGAAAAAGAAATAAAAATAAACAATAATAATTAACAAGTGAGAAGGCTCCAATTGAGAGCGCCCGACTGGGAAATACCCTGGAGAGTACAAAAACCGATAATTATCGATAATACGATGGCATACACGAACATAAAAACGGACGGACAAACGGACGGACAGACGGACACGGCTAGATCGACTCGGCTAGTGATGCTGATCAAAAATAAAATAATAAAAAGGCAGAAGGAGGCATCTGCGACCCCATAAAGTATATATATATTCTTGATCAGGGCTAAGTCGACTTAGATCTCAGCAACTATTAAAGCTACAGCCCTAAACTTTTCGACTATAGATTCTCCTAAGCCATACGCACAACACGTCCATCAGTTTTTTTCGGTACCTTGCCCCGTTCCATTATTATCGATCAAAATCGATTTTAAGACTTGGTTTTCTTGGCATATCTCGGAAACTATTGAAGCTAGAGCCATCAAATTTAGTTTATTATGTTCTCGTGAAGCAGACGCAGTTCCCAAATATTTCGGATATTGGATATAAAATTCACAAAGTTCAAGTGGGTTCGGGGTATTCCCTAAACTGCCGATTAACCAAATTGAACTTTTGCCCGCCCAGAAACCCGAAGCTCTACAGGAAGAACACGGACAACAGGCAGCTCCACTGGCCGTACTTCCTCATGTGGACCCTGTTCGCGGTCTACCACTCGCTGATCATCTTCTACTTCGCGTACTGCATCTTCTCGTTCAACAACGTGATCCTCAACGGCGGACAGACGGCGGCGTTTTCGTGCTTCGGGACGTTGCTGATGTGGTCGGTGGTCATCATCGTGAATTTGAAGGTCTGGCTGGAGTCCATATATCTGTCGTATTGGTATATCGCGACCATAGTGCTATCGATACTTGCGTTCATGGTCACGACCGTCATCTACAACGTGATCAACTTGTAAGTTTGGCCGATCGAATCGGAGTTTGCAACCTGCTTTGTTCACTTGAAACGTTTCAGGGACTACGACACGGATATTTACTGGGCGTACAACAATCTGTTGGCCTCCCTGCCGGTCTGGCTCTACATATTGCTGGCGGTCGTTGCCAGCCTGGTGCCGGACTTCACGCTGCGGATGCTGAAGAAGGCGTTGAAGATCAAGAGTTTCAGCATGTTTCCCGGCAAACAGCGGAAGCTTGAGATGCGCAAGAAATTCGAGTCGACCTACTTGTAATTCTTAGTTTTAGGCTATCATTTTTATACCGTTTATTTATTTATTTTCATTTTTTTTTTTTGTTATAACTATGTACATATTTCGTATTTTTTTTTTTTTTTTTTTTTTTGTAAGTAAAAACAATCGTTTGTTGAAACTGGCATATTTTTCTTTCTATTTACTTTTTATACTTTTCTAGACGGTTTTTGATGAGACAGCCGCCGAGAAATATCACAAAGTACGAGCATTCATGAGTATATCATGAGTGTAGTCGTCCACAAACGATAAAAGTCGCCTGAAATAGACTAAAGATAATGAGAACCTCATTAAGCCAATCAGGGGCGTACTGAAAATGAACGCATATATAAATATATACATATTGCTTTTTACGTATGTGTTTCTCGACATGTGTATTTATTTACGATAAGCACGAACTGCGAATTGTTGGCTCAACTTGTAAACAGTTGCCAAGAATCTAAGGGGTATATTGTTGTCGACAAAGCCGACAGACAGAAAGGTAAGGAAATGACGAGAGGGAGAGAGAGAATTTGTTGAATCATCGCATCTCCGCAAAAACTCCACGTACTCAAGGAGATACGGAAACTATACACTACCCTAACTTTCCTGAACGTTCAGAGAGCTTTTTCCAATTGTATAACATACAAAATATATTATCATTATTTTTTATGTTTTAAAGTATATGATATAGCTATAAGCATCTTAAGTATTTTTCAACAAACACTTTATCCACACTCTAGCCTGGGATTCGAACTCGGATAAAATCAAAAATTTCAATCGAATTGACAGCAAGTTAAATTGAACAAGCACTTTTGATTTTAATCTCAAAATCTTGTAATTAATAATGTTTGGTGTGCCTGAATTATATTTTCTTAAGTGACTGTCAGAATTTGCAAAAAGTTGTTATTTTTATTTTTTTTCTAAATCGAAATGGAATCGAAATATTTTTGAAAAATTTAAAAATATTTCAAAATAATTCGTACATGAATATAGTTTAATTAAGTATGAATCATTATTGGTTATATAACCGTTAACTGGCCATTTTGAAGACAATTGGCCATAAAAAACCTTGTGTTTAAGCTTTAAAAACTTTTATCCTTAACTTTTATGTTGGATTTTGACAACGATTATTTTTCATTTAAGAACTAAATTTTGTTTTTTTTTTTTAATATTTAGGAAATTTCACTTTTTTTCTCTAGGGAAATTATTAAATGTCTTATTAAAATTTACATGAGAATTTATTTAACGTGGTTAGACATTTTAATGCATCAAAGATACTATACAAAATTTAATTTAATTTGGAGAAAAGTAAATAATAGCAGAAATTCATGAATATTACAAAAGTAAAAGTAATATAAATTGACTAAAATTTGATATAAATTAAATATTTTTAAAAATGTAATTTAATTTGGAGAAAAGTAAATAATAGCAGATATTCATAATATTACAAAAGCAACTAATATAAATTGGCCAAAATTGTATACGTTTAGGTAAGGCTGCAAAATCACCGTTATAACTAGAATATTATTAGAAAATTGTTTCTCTATTATTATCTCTATTTCCCATTGTTCAAAAGCGAAATTCATAGAATATCAATTAAATTGTGTCGAAAGAAACTTTAAATTTTATACATTGTGCGTTAATTAAAATGAATTGAATTAATTAATAAATTAAATAATTAATTAAAAATGTTGCAGGGTAGTTGCGCTTCGCATTGACCCGTTCCCCTTTTGCTGTTATCTTTGCTGTGATACCTGTTGCTGTTGCAATACCAAAATATTTGATTGTACAGTTATTTCCATTGATAATGATATCTCGCACTGTGTGCGTGTGTGTGTGTGTGTGTGTGTGTGTGTTGCACCTGCTGCCAGCTCTTTTGCGACAGAGTCAAATTAGCGGGGTCATCCCATCCGGAGTATAGTTAACTGGGGTCTAGATAGCAGCTCGGAACAGTTGCCTCAGGGACGCCCCTTGGATGCCATAGCGCCGTATCTGTGTCTGTGTCAGTGTCTGCGTGTGTGTGCGTGTGCGTATGTCGAAAGCCTAATCGCAAATATACATGTATTCGTAGTATATCATTTTGCTTTTTGGCTGATTTTAGTGTGTTTGGAGACGGCTCACGTAACGGCGATTGGCCGGAAAGCAGCGCAATGATGTCACTGAACAAGTCCGGCGAGGACGCAGCGCAGCCGAAGTCGACGACGATCGTCAAGTACGAGAAGTCGTCGTGCCTGTTCTGCAACGAATGGTTCGACGCCCAAACCTTCACCGAGCACCTCATCCACTGCGGCCAGGTGCTGGAGGAGTGCCCCAACAGCTGCAACGTGTTCATACCGCGGATCCGTATGCGCTCCCATTTGAAGGAGTGTCCACGGAGCAAGCAGCACGCGCAGCGTCTCAGCGTCAGCATGGAGCGTCTGGACCAGCTTGCCGATCACCGGGTGCAGGTGCTCGAGCAGGACATGGCCACAATACGGTCCGTGCTGAACGAGGAGATACGCCAGCGCCTGCACCTGATCACGGACGTGGGCAACATACGCAAACAGAATCAGGTGGTCGACGACTGGACGCGCCAGACGGAGGAGAGCCTCGGCGAACTGCGCCGCCTGCTCGACGAGGAGGGCGCCCAGCGCGCCTTCGCCGCCGACCAGGGCCAGGCGGACTTTCAGTACTGCTGCAACATAACCCAGGTGAGCCAGGTGGCGACCAGTCCGCATCTCGAAGTCTCAAGCGTTTCCGCATTGTGCAGTCGATGAAGGAGCAGGTGGAGGCGAAAATCAACGATGTCCAGCGTCACATCAACCAGCTCTCCGCGGATGTCAGCTTCCACCAGAATCAGCTGAACGATAACATTATCAAGCTGGAGGAGATCGTGTTCGAAAACGAGCGATTGAATAGGTAAGCGCAGGAGCCACCTCCGACCCTAGTCAGCACCAGTAGCCCGTTCATCACTTTTTTCGCAGAGATATCATGCCCTCTTTCATTATTATCAATAGATATCGATTTTAAGCCTTGGTTTTCTTAGAATATCTCAAAAAGTATCAGACCCAGAGCCACCAAATTTGGTTCATTATGTTCTCCTAAAGCAGACGCAGACATTGAAATGTTTCGGATTTTGGATACCTTCCCCCACTCGCCCCAAAAATCAAAGAAACAGGATTCAAATACTACAGAGATTTGAATGCTCTGTTTAGTTTAGTTTAGAAGCTAGTTGGGATCCTTAAAAATACAGCGTGCAGGGTATTCCCTAGTCGGGCACTCCCGACTAGAGCCCTCCTCACTTGCTTCAATATGCATGTATTTGGTATACTTTCCGCCGCTTAGGGACAAGTTTGTGCAGATTGAGCAGTTCCTGCAGGACATCAACGAGGACATCAAGACCAAGTTGGGCACCAACGAGTTTGCCAATTCGAAGCAAGCCACCTTGGACTGCGAGGTGAAGAACGTGAAGAGCATTGTCTGCGAAACTGAGGAGCGCTGCGACAAGCTGCAAAGCATTGTTCAGGACCTGGACAAGGCGCTCCACCAGACGATGCAGAGCATTGCGGACATCGAGAACCAGCTGGGAATGCAGCAACGTATCGCCAGTGTGCTGAATATCAGAGGTGAGATGCCAGATATGTTTATGCTTTATACAAACTTTGCAAAAATATCTTGAAAATCGCTTATATTCGATCAGATCTGTCCGTATGGCCGCTTTTGAAGCTAGAGTCTCGAAACTTGAAATATATACTCGTGTATACCCGCGTCAGATAAACTATTAAGATTTTTTTGCTACGCCCATCTGGAGCATGACAAATCGTTATATATCTCCACACAAAGAAAAAAATTTATATTTTCCCATTTTTCTGACAAATGCAAATGCGTGTGTATATATACATATATATAATTTATTTTTTTGCACAAAGCAGGATTCGTCATTATTTAAATTTGCTTGAAGTTCTTATCGCTTTCTTATAATTATTTATTATTTCCTATAATAAATTCAATAACTTGGAATAGCTATAGATATAGATATATATTAGTATGAAAACCCGTATGAAAAGCTACTCATAATTCTGCGTCAATTTCAGGCCACTTAATTTGGCGCATCAAGGACTATTCGAAAAAACTGGAGGAGGCCAAGCAGTACGATACCATCCTGCACAGCTCCATGTTCTCCAACAAGGCGTTTGGCTACGCCCTGCGGGTAAGAGCAATAAGCCGCTTGTCGACTTCACCGGGTCAACTAATTGGGTTCCATTTGGCCTGCAGCTGGACCTCTACCTGAACGGGAAGGGCACGTGGAAGGGCCGCAACATGATTGCCTGCCTGAATGTGCTCTCCGGGGAGTACGATCCCCTGCTGGCCTGGCCGTGCCGCCTGCAGGCGGAGGTGATCATACGCGATCAGAGCGGCATTCCACTGGAGGCGCAGGACTACGTCAAGACGATCTATGTGCGAAAGAAGAGCGACGATTACATACAGAACAACCAGTACTTCCATATACCGCACAAGGTCATAACCAGTCGCAACTATTTGCGCAACGATTCTCTGTTTATCGAGGTGCGAGTCCTGAAATGATGGCCAGACACTCGGCTATATATGTATATATATATATATGTATATATAAACAACAGTCAGTTGGAGGCGTTGCACCTTTATTAAAATACATATAAGTATGTTTAAAATTTGAACAGTGTACAACAGTAAATAGGGCATGCGTAGGGTTCGAGACAGAATTCCAACTCCAAGTTGAATAAGTTTCAATATGCAAGCATAAGCCAAATATTAAACATAATGTGTTTCAAGCCATTTTTGTATGTATAAATGTAAATGCATAAGCTTTTGAGTTTCGTTCTTTGTTTGTTGTCGAGGCACAGTTTATGAATTAAGATGCTAATTTGCGCTGGGATGGTTTAATACGCAATTCTAAGTGTTCTAGAATTGAGTGTTTACTTATTTAAATAAAAATAGTTACTTCGTAGTCAACGTACTTGTACATTCACACACATATATATAAATATATATATATATAGACACATATAAAGATAAAATGTATAAGAAGTAGAATACATATGTAAAACAGTTAATTTGAATTATGCATAAGTTTAAGATGAGCGTTGTTCTCCCACCAGCGCGTACAGCGCGTGTTTGTAATGCCCAGAAGTGTCGCCCTGGAAACAAATAAACAATTGAATAAATTGTTCGGAAAGTTGAATATACTAGCAACTGTATATATATATATATATATATATATATATGTTTGCGCCTACCTTTATCCAGCTCTTTAACGATTTGCCATACAAGCGCTCAAAAGCAACCTTAATGTCCGCCAAATCAATCTGCAATTTAATTTCAAGCAATTAGGGCTCGGCCTACTCTCAGAGTTGGGCGATCTTGGCGCTGGGCACTCACCTCACAGCGTGTTATAATGACGCGAATCAACTGCTTGTCGTTGGTGCCGATGCCAGCCATGGACTTGTGCAAGCGCGAGGCAAAGTAGTCGCCCTTGTTTGTTACACACTTGTAAATGGCAATCAGACCCTCCATAATGTCGCCCGAGAACTCCTTCTTGATCGCCTTCTCCAGCGAGTGGCCAGTCATGCCCTCGTACTCTTGGAATATCTGTTAAGTGCAAAAACATGCCAATTACTTGTCCTCAAATTTTTACTCAAAAATTATTTATGTGCTGCCTGCGCAGTAAGTTTTAAGAATTGCAAATTATCTTGACAGAGAAATTATCGCAAAGACGTGCATTACGAATTGTAATGGATTACATGATGGCAGCGAAAACAAACAAGTAGTAACGTTGCAGTCGGGTGTAACCGACGGCGCGATACTTGTTGATCGTATATTTAGTGGTTTATTGGGTTGTGGAATAAATCGATGTGCCAAAAAAAACGTAACACTTTGATTGATGCGGGTATATACGAGTATATATTCCAAATTTACAGTTAGCAGCTTCATACGGACAGAGAGACAGATAGACAAAAAAGCTGCTCGTGCATATATTACTTTCGGAATATTTTGTTTGCCTTTGAAGCTGATCATTAGTTGTCTTGCCACAAATGATATATGATACGGGTTTAGCTCATGAAGAGAACATGAATTAGGTTTGAGCTTTGTTTACAGTAGCGCACTCACAAGTTTCAGTTGCTGATAGTTTCTTTGGCAAAGGATCATGTTGAACATGCTTTCGTCGGTGCCGACGCGCAGCTCGCCGGCCTTGAGCAGCTCCCTGGCATCCTCTTTGGCCTTGTTGGGATCAATGCGACCGCTCTCGTCCCGCGCCGCGGTGCAAAGTGAAGTGAGCAGACGCTTGAAATTGCCGGACGTCTCCGACTTAAGCTCCGATTCCAAATGTGCGCCATATACTAAACGAATAGTCATGAATATGGCTGACGATAACAGCGAGTGACAACAATTGACAGCTTACAGCGCAAATATTGATTTTTGATCGTATGGATCTCATTGTTGGACAGCGTGCATAGGATTTCAATGAGCACCTCCTCGTCGGTGCCCAGGCCGGCCATGGCATCGTTCAACTCGGCGCAGTAGTAGTCAACAATTGGGCGTAGGAGACCGACCAGCAGTTTCTCAAAGTTGCCGCTCGTCTCCGATTTGATGTCCTCGATTAGATCCTTGCCAAAATGAGTTTTGTACTGCCGTTGGATTTCCTGGCGCTGGTCGTTGTTCCGGCGGCAGATGATCTCAATGAGTTTGTCCTCATCGGTGCCAAAGCCTTTCATCGCTTTGCGCAAGTCGTGGGCATCCTTCACCGGATCGAACCCTTGAGCCGGGAACAGAGTGGGAGTTCCCTAGAACCAAAAGTCGGAATAATTGAGTGAAGTTCTATGTAAATATCGTGTTACTTAATATTCTAAATTTGAGCCATTCCAGATCATCTGACGGTCGATAAACGGTGAATAAACAAAGGCGTACACTCGGAGAAAATAAAAACCAAATCAAGGTGGAAATTTCTAAGCTTGCGAACTAAATTCTTATTTCGAGAAGGTTTTTCACCAACCCAAAATATTGAACTTTAAGACTCAAATACTTTAATTAGTCTAATCTGAAGAAGGAAAATTCTAAAAATTTAGCTAAGAATTTTTTTTATTAATATTTAACGAAATTTTCTTAAAATTTGTGAGAATTATTCTTAATAAAGAAAATTCTTAAAAAAAAATATTTAACGAAATTTTCTAAAAATTTGTGTGAATTATTCATAATAAAAAAACATTCTTAAAAAAAAGGCAAAATACTAATTATTAAAAATGACAAATTTATAAGAAAATTCTTCAATTCTAAGTAATGTAGATTTGTGGGCGTGGCTGATCATCGGTAATCCGACGAAAAAAATTGAATGGCGCTAAATTGTTCAGTTAGCAGTCGATACTGAAACTTTCAAGTATATAAACTGTATAAATCGGAAACTATGCTTTTAACTACCGTATTATACTGTTCTTCTAATAGAAAGAATCGGTCGAGAATGGAGTTAAAAAACTGATACAATTAGTTTGGATGGATGGTTGGATAGTTAGAGTTAAAGACAAACCTCTTTATGGGCCGTAAAGTGTTGATTGAGTGACCGCTGCACGTGCTCCTGACCATACCCATACCCATGCCCATGCCCATACCCCTGACCGTATCCCTGACCGTAGCCCTGACCATATCCCTGACCATGGTGGCTGGACGCCTCATATCCATACGGTGCCGTCACGGCTGGTGCGTATCCACGGCTAGACGGATAGGTCGCATTCGGGTGCTCAGTGAAATGACTTTGGCTATGCTGCTGATAGGATGCGCCCTGGTGGGCGTGGGGATATGGTGCCGGTGATGAGACATTAACATTTGCTGTATATGGCGACGCCGTGGATGGATAAGTCGCATGCATTGGATGGGATGCGCCGGCGCCATGATGATTTTGATATTGTTGGAACTGTTGCGGCTGATAGGATTGTGCGCTGGGCGGCGGTGGGTATGGCGAAGAATGCGAGGGGCTCTGCTGCACTGGTGCAGCGACCCAACCAACTCCAAACGGCACCTTAGGTTGCTCATTAGTGGGGGGATATGATGGTTGTGGCATTCCAGGACCCTATAAAAGTCAAAAGACACATTCATTGTGCGTCGGTTAGACATGAACATGCTCCAACACTCAGCACTCGGCGAACAACGTCTTCTCCTTACAATACATGGCCATTGTTACGCACGACACGAACAAACTATTTACATATGCAAAGTATGTAATTATCCATAAAATGATAAGCTCGAGTGTACTTTGTCTGCGAGCCTTAAGATATAGCTTCAACTCATGCAGCTGTGTAAATGTTGAAAGTATTCTGAATAGTTTCAATGTACAACTATTTAAGTTAGGGTTTTTTTTTTTTATATGGGCATTTCCGGGGAAGAACATGTATACATTTAAGTTATTGCTAATTTTTTTTATGCTGTCAAAAAATGTGAAATGCATGCTCATATATTTTTCTTAACAACTAGAACAACAACAAAATGCAAAGAGATACAAAATTAGGTTGCCCAAAACTTACATTATCATTCTAAAATTATTATTATATCATATTATCACATCAAAAAAAAAACAAAAAAAAAACAATGTTCTAGTCGTAATTACGACAAATTAAGTCAGTTTATAGCGGCACTTTTCTATTCAGTTATTTGTTTTCCTTTTTTGTTTTTTAGAGCTATACAATAAACATTCGGCTACAAAATTTAAATGAAGAAAAAAATAATTTAAAAGGTTTTTTTTTTGTTTGTTTTACTTAATATTAAAGACGTAGGAGTGGAATTGCCCATAAGTTGTTGCCAAAACAAAGTTAAATAAAATGCTACTTACGTATGGATACATATTGTTGTATTTTTTTTTTAATGAGATTACTGGGTTAGGATATTCCTGTGAGATTCAAAACTGTAAAAAACAAAATGTAAAATAATTAATTTGAAGTAAAACTAAATTATACAAAACAAAAAAATAATCCAAGTAATTATAGGGTATGGGCTAGTCGAGCGAATCGCTTTTCGTTCGTTTATTTACTCAAGTGTCACACCTTTTGTACACACAAACAAACACCAATTTAAGGTTACAGCTAATAGTTTATAACATGCGCAGCCTTTCCTTAATATTAGCTATACATATTAATGTAATTAGCTCTAACTCACAACGTATATACGTGCATGTATATATATATATATATATGTGTGTTTATATGTACAGCAGCTACTGTGCCATATATGCGTAGGTTTGTGTATGCAAACACACAGTGTGTGTGTGTACAGTGGCTCACAGCCTTTTGAACCCGGCCCCTGGTACGAGTTTGAAAAGCGCATAACTTTTAAACGAATACAGATATTAACAAAATTAAAATCCTTGATTATTGTTGTTCTATGAATTTAAAAAACAAATAATGTCATTTAATATATTGATTTCAAAAACATTAGAAAATTATTAAGAGATTATATTACTTCTTGTAGCCACCGTTTTGCATTTTACAAGTAAACAACGAAAACCCGTTTGAAATAACACGCTTTTCAAAGTTGAAATATTTTTTACATAAAGCAAATTCAGCAATGGGAAGTAGATATAATAATGCAGAAATAAACTTCCAAATTATGAACAAAATAATTCAAGTGACATTTCAAACGCAATAATAATACAAGTATGAATTAAATTTTACACGAATTTTTTAATAGTGCTTAATATACTTTTTAGTGGATTTTGTAGGTCTGGAACCAATATGCTATTTTTCCATGTAGCCAATATCTTACACGAATTGTTTGGGAATGAGTCTATCGTGTAAAAGGAGAATTAGGTGAATTTCAAATAATAATATAACCCCCCTCCCCCCTCTCTGTGTCTATCTCTTTGGAATCGAACCAATTTGTTTGTGATTTCTATTTCAGTCTGTCTGTGTCGCGATTTCGCAACGGCTGTTATTTCCCAAGCACTTGGCCCTCATGAGTCTGGCTTATGATGAGTCACGATTTGGAGCCACGTTGTCTGCAAATAGGCCCTTGGAGCCACTTTGTTTCAATGTGTGTGTGGGTGTTCGTGTGTGTGTGTTGTTGACATGCGTAGAAAGCATAAGGTCAGCCCAGGTTATCAATTTGCTTAATTACGCATTACAAACAGAAAGAATTCAGGATTTGAATACTTGGCAGATAATGCTAGTGGCCAGATATTGTTGACTTATTCATTGTTATTATTATTCGTGATTCATCTTACATATATGGCATATATATATATATATATATGTGACTACAATATATGAGCGGATGACTAATATGAAGTAGAACATTATCAAGTGGTCCATCAATTGTATTTTTTGTTTTTTTTGTTTCTTTCATTCACTACGGAGTAATTATTTTCGGTATCCAAGATTGCGAAATCA
The DNA here is from genome assembly GCA_035047465.1 of Drosophila sordidula. Lineage (NCBI taxonomy): Eukaryota > Metazoa > Arthropoda > Insecta > Diptera > Drosophilidae > Drosophila > Drosophila sordidula. The sequence goes on from JAWNPQ010000163.1 coordinate 376,501, forward strand.
ACAGTTGGGCGCAAATATACATATTTATATACACACACACACACAGCCTTCCACACACATACGTTATCAAAAAAATTTCTTCGTTTGTGAATGAAATCAAAAGTAAAAGAAACAAATGCTTGATTTAATTGTAGCACAATTGTCTTATACATAAGTTTGTCTCATTATGCATGTACACATAATAGTATATCTGTCTATCTTTATGCTTAAGATGCTCAAAATCGAAAAGTTTTTTAGTTGATTTTAACAATCAACTGTAGTATTATTCGTATATCACTTATTGGCAGGGCACGTTTAAATTAGTTGGCAACTTAAAAAAAAAAGAAAAGAGAAAACCGAAACAAGTGTCTATTGTCCGACTTAAGTAAGCGTATGCATTTTTAATTACTTTAAGTATCAAGTCGCACGAATGTACGTGTACCGTGTACTATATACAGCGTCAATGTGAGATTATAAACTGAGCGAACAATTCGCAGGGGCGGCGCAGCAACCTGTTGCCAGCATTTATCGAAACATTTTCTATCGATATTTATAGATGGGAACAGTTGGTATCGCTAATCGTTATCGTACTGTAAACGTCCCTGGAATTAACGAAAACAAAGCGCAATGCAACAATAATTTGATTGCTTTCAGCTGATGCCACGACAACTGGACAATGAATAATCGCGTGCGCATTGTCGTCGTGGGTGATTCGGGTATTTATGACGGCTGTTGCCGCCATTTGATTGCCTATTTAAGCATAGTTATTTCCAGGTGTGGGCAAAACCTGTCTCACGCACCTGATCGCACACAATGAATCGCTGATACGGCCGGGCTGGACGGTCGGCTGCAACATACAGGTCAAAATTCATGAGTTCAAGGAGGGCACCGCCCGCCAGTGCCCCTACTTTATTGAGCTCTTCGACATTGGCGGCTCGCTCAGTCACAAGAACACGCGCAGCGTCTTCTACAGTGGCATACATGGCGTTATTCTGGTCCACGACCTGACCAATGGCAAGTCACAGGAGCAGCTGCTTGACTGGCTCTACGAGATTGTCAACAAAGAGGGCAAAGATACGTATAAAAATCGCAGCGCCTCTATGCCGCCATCGCCACTGCCCGGCTATGGAACGGATACAAATATGCGTTTCGATCTGGAGGAGTTTCTGGGCGCCACACAAATACCCATACTGGTGATGGGCACCAAACAGGACCTGATTGATGAAAAGCGTCAACCCAAAACGGCCGTGAAAAAGGCCGGCGGCATAGGTCGGTATCACTATCGAGATGTGGCTTGTTTGGCAATCTTTGTAACTGTTTGTTTGCAGCCGACAAATGTGGCGCCGAGGAGATCTGGCTAAATTGTCGGGACACGCGCAGCTTGGCGGCCGGCACGACCGATGCGGTAAAGCTGTCGCGCTTCTTCGACTGTGTCATCGAGAAGCGCGAAAGCAATGGCTGTCCAAGCGCCCACAATGCCCCCGACAGACGCCGACCCGCGAGCACACAGCCACCAGCCGGGGCCGAGTATCCGCTGTACGCGGGCAAAGTATCGAGAGACAGCAGTTTTGTGCCGTTGCTGGAAACTAGCGACCTTAAATGAGCCTTCAATGCAAGTTAACAAGTTACAAATTAAAAGAATAAATGCTTATATACTTTATCAGTAATCAGTAATCTAGCTGTCGCAACATGGGCAGCCAATGCATTAAGGTTTACAAATTACAATTTAAAATAAATGCTTATATACTTTTACACCTAATTCCTGATCTGGTTGTCGTTTAGAATTTGGAGGTGCCGCGCATCAGCTGTCGATACCACTCGGGTAACATGGGCTTTACCTGCGCGCCCTGCAGCACCGTGTACTCAATCCTATTTCGATTGGCGTTGAAGTCCAGCATCACGACGGCGTGGGAGTCGTCAATGCGCTGCATCACTGAGCCAAGTTCGCGGAGAAAGTTGGTGAGGAATGTGCTCATGGCGGCCGGGCTCCAGGGCTTGTTGCGATGCAGGTCGCGCACGTTGTATTCCTTTAATTCGTGCACCAGTCCGTTGTTATCGCGCAGGCCGGCTATAATGGTGCCAATGCCAACCAAAAAGGACTGGCTCCACCAGTTGAGACTCTTGAAGGTGTTAAAGGTGCGCGTTTGCTTCTGTGTCGTGTTGCGGACGCAAGTCTTCAGCTCGATAAATTCCGCCGATCGCAGCTGTGCTGGGTCGTTTATGTCGCTGCAAATGTGGAGAATACCTTCAGTCAGGATACATCTAGATTCGAGTTTAGTGGCCACTTACACATAATCTCTGCTCCTAATGCAATCCATCTCGGCACCGTACATCAGGCGCATTCCACTTAACTTGCTGCGATAGATGCAGGCAAACTCCTTGGACTCGTTGACTGGTTCGTTCGTTGCGGGCGGAATGTTCGGGTGCGTGGTTGTGCAGTACTGCTCGAACTTGAAGCCCCACGAGCACATGTCCAGTTGTGTGGGCGTCATCTGTTCGCGCTCGGCACGCTGATCCGCGGTTTCCACCTTGGATATGTAAATAGTGCCGTTTAGCCGCGTTGCCATCAGACGATAGTCGCGATTCCTTTCGTATGGCGTGCACATAATCTGCCGCAAAATGCCGCGGAAGGTTATAAAATCAGCGGGCAGCTCCAAACGCCCGGTGGACGTCGTGCGCAACAGTTCCTGGTGGTTGTATATGTATTGGCAGATCTGGTAAATGTCGTGGTAATCGGGATCGCCGCTCTTGCGTTGTACGCTCCCAATGCCGGCATTGAGATCCAGTGGCATGGCACTGAGCTGCGGCAGGCGCAAGAAGCTCACATTACTGGCATCGTCCTGGAACTCGCGAGCCTCGTTCAAGCTGTAAAAGCCAATTGGCTCGGGTCGGCTAAATTCTGGGAAGACGCCGGTGAATTTGTCACCGAAACTATGCAGATGCGTGTCCACATCAAGAATCCGCTTATCCTTACTAACGGTGTAAGACATTTCAGAATAGCACAACAAAAAATGTCACAATTTCCCGTTTTTTGATGAAATTCATACTGTTGATGTGTTATCGATATTTATTTTTTTTTAAATTAAAATATCGAGTATTAGGTAGTAGAGCAATTCAGAAATTATCCTGAATAGTATGTTAATACAGAATTTATTACGTAATGAGCTTTGGGCTTGCATTAAAATTGTGATTGAGACTATCTTATTTCATATTCAAGTCCTCTACAATCGATATCGTTTTCGCGCGCTTTCAACAAGCAACTATTAAGTCGCGCAAATCGATAGCAAGTGATTTGGACCTCTGCATCTGTTGGGTTGTTTACATTTTGTACTGAGCGCAGTTTTCTTGCTCGTTATCAGTGATCAGCGTACTAAGCTTAAATGACGATCGCCATTGTTTTGTTTTTGCACAGTATGTGAAATTGCGAATAAACGAGTTTTGTGCATTGTGCGTTAGGCATTTCGTGTTATTCCCAAACAAATGTAATTCCCAACTGTCCTGCTGGCCGCAATTCAGTACAACAATTTCGTTGACCAAGAGAGCGAGTCCATATCTTATCGTCGTCTTCGATTAAATATACATATACATGTATAACTATCTGTATATGCACAGATATTTTATATTACAATATTGATAAACAAAAACTTTATTGGCAACGTCACGTGGAAACTGACACGCAGTAGAAGTGCCCAAAAATGTCCAACTCACCAAGGCCAATGTCAACGGCCGATGAGCGCACGATAGAATGGGTGGCCTCGCAGGCGGATGAGCTGGAATCGATAGCCGAGTCGTCCGTGGTGGATAGCTTGGATGATTACAAATACAGCGAGCACACGTTCACCGAGCTGGAAGACGACGACGACGACGACGATGCCTCTGGCGAAGAAGTGAGCACCATTGCACTGGGCACACGTATGGGTGAGTCGACGAGCATCTATAAATAGATCTCTGCCTATTGCATATTTTTAAAACAAACACTTTTATCAGACCCCAACAAAGGCTCGATCATAAGAGACACTCTGCGCGATCTCCTAAATTCGATCAACAGCGTTCAAACGGTGGGCAACGTAAACATCACCAATTCCACCAACGTCCACATCGGCAACGTGACCAATATCAATGGCAATATACAGATCATTGCCGAGACCACGACACATCCGCGCACCACACGCAGGGAGCGACGACGAGCTACGCACGTGGCAGCGCCAGACTCCAAAGAACAGACATTTAGTGAACACGAGGGAGAGGAGGAGCTGGACGAGTCCGAGGAGTGTGTCAATGCCAATGTCTTTATCAGAAGCCAAAGTAAGAATGACCGCTATTTGCCGGAACTATTTTAAAAATGTAATGTTCACAGAATTCAAACTTCCCAAAGAGCTGTGCTCCATTGTGCCGCGCCATTCCTGGCTAGCCCAGGTGCCCATAGAAGCGCCCGTGAAGCTGCAGCGCCCCGTCAAATATGTGGTTATATGTAAGTACTTGGCTGAAATCGGCGGTGGATACTCCGATGGTTAAAATATAGTAATAGAGTGATCTGAAAAAGCGTGGCAGATAACTCTACATATAGTATATAAATATGGAACAGGCTGATGGACAAAAAAGACACTATTCAGAATTGGGCAGGAGCTGCTTGTGATCTTATATACTACGCTTGCTGAGGATATTAGAATTTTGTTACATTTCGAAATGCGTAGAACACATGTCCGCTTATATAAAGTATATGTATTCTTAGTCAGTATCTGTTTTTATGCCAAATATTCTCTCAGTCATGAATGCGTCATGCTTCCGTCTTTCATTTTGCTGTCAGGGTCGCCGGATCAGACCAATATTAAGCTAGCATTCGGTCGAAAACTGAGCTTTTGTATGAAAAACTTGTATTTATTCAAGATATCCAGCCGAAGCTGGGCAATTGTGAGCGTTGCAAAACTCTACATAAATTCAAAATATCTGTTAAATACTAGATAATAAAGCCACTTAGCTTTATGGTAGTTTAATTGGACCGGCGCCAAATAATATGATTACCTTCTTGCCTTCATCAGTTATTTCCTCGCTTAGCTAGTATTAACCGGAACAAAAACGTCTCTTAGCCGAATATCAACACAGTTATATTTATATTGTGACTTTTGCTCCACAGTGCACACTGCCACTGAGAGCTCCGAGAAGCGAGCAATCAATGTGCGATTAATTCGCGACATACAAGTAAGTGTCTGATCCTAATCGTGCCTTGTCTATGGGAATTTACTAATGACGGTCCCGTTGCTCTATTTATTTGTGTTGCGCCCAGTGCTTCCACATCGAGAGTCGTGGCTGGAATGACATTGCGTACAACTTCCTAATCGGCTGTGACGGCAATATATACGAGGGACGCGGCTGGGATACAGTGGGTGCACACACCTTGGGCTACAATAAAATGGCGCTGGGCGTCAGTTTCATCGGCTGTTTTATGCGCGAGCTGCCCACGACGGATGCACTCAATATGTGCCGCAATCTGCTGGCACGGGGCGTTGAGGATGGCCACATAGCCAAGGAATATCGTCTGATTTGCCACTGCCAGTGCAACTCGACGGAGAGTCCAGGTCGTCGGCTGTTCGAGGAGATTCAGACCTGGCCACATTTCTACAATATCGCCCAGGAAGGACAACAGTAGCGTACAACATGACTTTTCGAACGGAAGTTCGTTAAATAATCAATTGGTGATTGTCTCGGACAAATAATTTTATGCTTTCTATGTATTCGTCTGTCTTGTTTTGTTACATTTGTCTAAAAAAATCTGTGTGCAATATATATACGGTTTCATAAAAACATTTTGCATTTCCTTAAAATACGCTGTTAAAGTGTTTATATATGCACATAAATTCGACAGTTTTGTTTTGTTTTGTTTTTAAATGTTTTTCATATTTAATTTCTTTTAATTCGTATAATTTAATTATGGAAACATCTCAACATTGTGGCCTTGCATCGTGAGGGGCCGCCAGTTGATTAGGTAGCATCTAGGCAGATTCCGATTTGGATTGGCGCGCTGTTAAATTCATAAACAAAGAATTTAGTTAAAACAGTGTAAATATATAATATGATAGTAAGTTAATTACAACGCAGAGCTTGCACTGAGTTAAAACAAGAGGCAAGAGCACAAAGTTGGAATGGAACTTGAATCAGAGACATTATTTTAGTGCCATCTGACGGAATCGCAAACGGTTATATTCGATCAAAATTCGGTTGGTTACAATTTTAAACACATTTAAAGGCAACAATTAATTTCGAGCATTGGAATGCTTATTTTCGGGAAACTGTTAGAGAGCAACATATGCATAACATTATTTTTGGGGCAGCTCAATAACTTACACCTTGCTACATAACTGACTTTCATAGTTGAAGCAATTATTTCTCATCTGTAATATACAGGGAAAGACAGGGATAATATAAGACTAAATTGCATACCAAAAAGACTATCAAGTCTATTGGCCAATAGGTGTGTGAGTGTATGTGTGTGTGTGTGTACGTCGGATTTACATAACAGAAGATCACGAACGGTGATATCTGCTGGAACCTTTGTTGCAGGTGGACCGCGGACATCTCGATCCGATGGCCTGTTACAGAACGATTACTTACGTGCTGGTTTGCCGTTGGCCCAGGGTGTGAACTTCACGTGGCTCTCGTTGCGCTTGGCGGCATCGATGCGGAGCTCCGTGCGCAGGGCTTCACGCAGGACACGGGCCGCAATGTTGGAATATTGGATGTAGCTGCAAAAAACCAAAAAAAAAAAACACATCACACGAATGCATAATATTGGCAGGATCTTTTGTATGTGTGCGTTTGTTAAGTTACAGCTAATAACAATTACGTAACGCACGCAGGGTGCGCACATAAAAACATAACCGCTGCGCTGTTTGCGTATACCGCTTGTGCTATTTGCATTTTTTACTTACGTAAGTCCAGCAGCTCTCCAGGCGTTGGTCATTTTGGTAAATCTTTTCGCAAGTTATTCGCACAGAGAACAAAAATTCAGACCTTTCCTAGTGCAGGCGCTTTCGGAGTTGAGGATGGCACCCAGGGATGTGCATGTGCTATCGATATATCGATTTTTGAAGTCAATTTTTCGATATTATGTTCAACCAACACTAACGATATTCATATTTTAGTAATAGTAATTTAATTATATTTAATAAACTGCGAAAATGTCAATAGTGCAAAAAAAAAAACGATCATCTCAAAGTGTTCTCCAAGACTTGACTCATTTAGCATTACCTCACATATTGTATACCTGAATCATTATATTTTTTAGACATTACAATTGTTTTCCTACTACTAAATATCAACATCAACAAACATCGATATATTGAAAACGAAACATCAATGCGGCATGTTAAGATATCGGTATTGCTCAGTGTATCGATACTTTTGTTATGCTTAATTTCACGTAAATCTGTTGAAATACATATTCTAGCTGGAGCAGGAGCATAAAAAGCAACTACAATCGAAGGTTTATAGGCACACAGGCTACAACAATGGCGCTGGCCATCAATAAACCCCAATCGTTCATTGAAACGATAGTTGGAGTGCCGCCGCTGAAAAAGCTGCGCCTGCAGGCAACGGCGGCGCCGACTAGCAAAGCGAAAACAAAAGTCGAACGGAAACTGCAAGTGCTGGGACTGCTCGATCCGTATTTACCCGCGAGCACTGGCAGCAGCGGCAGCAGCATCGCCATCATAGTGCCTGGCGTTGGTACGGTATCGGCTGCGAGCAACGGCGCCGCAAGCGCTGGCCAAACGAAGGAGCTGCTCGAGGTGCTGGTGAAGATCACGGACGAGATTGTGTACGAGAATGTGCAGATAGCGGAGCTGAAGGAGGCCGCCGTAAAGATCTTTCAGCTGTACCAGCTGCAAGAGCGCGACAGCGACACCTCGGTGCGCGTAAAGCTGCTGGAGCTGATGTCTGGGCTGGGCTGCGAGTGCGGCACGGAGGAGGGCATCATGCTGATCATCGACTACTTCATCTACCTGCTGCGCAAGGAGACCTCGCAGAAGGTGCTCGCCCAAGGCATGATGTGCCTGTTCCGCATCGGCCAGCAGCGACGCCAGATGGTCCCGCTGGCCTACAACACGCAGGTGGCGCACCTGGCCAAGGAGCTGCTGCGCAGCGGCTCCACGCATACGCAAAAGAACGCCATGCTGGTGATCGGGCGCTTTGCCACCTGCCACGAGAGCGAGCGCCAGTACGTCTGGAAGCTGGCGTTCTACATTGACTCGCAGGATTCGGGCGTGCGGGCCCAGGCGCTGCACGCGCTGCTGACGCTGGGCGAGCGGGGCTCCCATCTGCCGCCGGTACTGTATAAGCGTGCCGTCGAGGCCATGAAGGATGACTACGAGTGCGTGCGCAAGGAGGCGCTCCGCCTGGTGCACATGCTCGGCAATCGCCATCCGGACTATATCATCAATGTGGAACGCAATCAGGAGGATATCCGGATGATCGATGCGGCCTTCAGCAAGGTGTGCGAGGCACTCTGCGATCTCTCGCTGCAGATACGCGTCCTGGCCGCCGATCTGCTCGGCAGCATGACGCACGTCAGCAGCGAGTTCCTCCACCAGACGCTGGACAAGAAGCTGATGAGCAATCTGCGACGCAAGCGCAACGCCCACGAGCGTGGCGCCCATCTGGTAACCAGCGGCGAATGGTCGTCCGGGAAGCGCTGGGCGGACGATGCGCCGCAGGAGCACCTGGATGCGCGCACCATCTCGCTAATTGCCAGCGGCGCCTGCGGTGCCCTCGTGCACGGCCTGGAGGATGAGTTCCTCGAGGTGCGCACCGCGGCCGTTGGCTCCATGTGCAAGCTGGCCATGTCGCGGCCGGAGTTTGCCGTGACCAGCCTCGACTTTCTCGTTGACATGTTCAACGATGAGATCGAGGATGTGCGCCTGAAGGCCATCTACAGCCTGACGGCGATTGCCCGGCACATTGTGCTGCGCGAGGATCAGCTGGAGATCATGCTCGGCTCCCTCGAGGACTACTCTGTCGATGTGCGCGAGGGCCTCCATCTGATGCTCGGCGCCTGTCGCGTCTCCACGCAGACCTGCCTGCTGATGGTCGTCCAGAAGCTGCTCGATGTCCTGGCCAAATATCCCCAGGATCGACACTCGACGTACGCCTGCATGCGCAAAATTGGCCAGAAGCATCCGCATTTGGTGATGGCCGTCGCCGGACACCTGCTCTACGTGCATCCGTTCTTCGAGACGCCCGAACGCGACGTCGAGGATCCCGCCTATCTGTGCGTGCTCATCCTGGTCTTCAACGCCGCCGAGCACCTGGTGCCGATCATCAGCCTGCTGCCCACGGCCACGCACCGACACTACGCCTACCTGCGCGACTCCATGCCCAAGCTGGTGCCGCAGCTGCCCATCGAGGGCGCCTCCTCGGCGTCCACGACGAAGCGCATCGAGGACGCGCTCCAGGCCGCCGGCAGCTCAGCGGAGTATCTGCAAATGATTCTCAATCACATCGGCGAGATATTCACGATGACCGACGAACGCGTCGAGCTGCTCAAGACGGCGCAATCGAATCTCCAGGTGAGCCCCACTTGGCCAAGAACTCTGCAGTCGGGTGTAACCGACTGCGCACTGCGTGTTTCCAGCGTAATGACGGCCGAAAGCGATCTTAACTATGATCGGTTTTTTGGAAAAATATTGATTTCTGTAATTTTCTATCGATCTTTAGAGACTTATATCAGTATCTGTCTGGCAAAATATTATTAATGTAGCTTTAAAACTGAGGGGGTTATATAGATTTTATCGATTTATCGATTTATCGATCTAGCCTTAAAGCTAGATACAAAATTTAAATCGATTTGCCACGCCCCTTGTGGGGCCTCCCTGACCCGGTTGTACACGCGTATATATTCCAAGTTTCAAGTCTCTTGAACGAGAGTGTAAAAAAACAATTGCCAATGATGACGAAATCGAACAGCAATGAATTAGAGCGAGAGCGATGCTCAGTGTGGCAATCGGCGCCTCTCGCTCTAACTCTGAATTGGATATCAATTTCCTGCGGTCCTCCCGCAAAGGTAGCCGGGTACGAATTCCAGGCAGGTCACGGATATTCGAAAATCCCGGCAAACATGCGTATATGCATATAGATATTTTATTCTATTTCATCGTGGCCCAAGTCCGTAGTATTGACATGGCTAAATCGACGCGGCTAGTGATGCTGGTCAAGAATATATATATTTTATTGAGTCGGAGATGCCTCCATTAACCAGCCCGCATCACCGTTAACATAAAGATCTGGGTCATTTATTTAATCTTCGCCAGCCCCAAGTTAAAGTTCCCTCTCGTTCCTCAAACACGGCTCAACTAATCCGTAATCGCATTTTGCTTGCAGCGCTTGGGCGCCATCGACTCGGACATGTACGGGACGTCGAACTTCCTGGAGACGTTCCTCTCGGCCCAGATCCAAATCGAGCAGATGCAACGGTGCGCCAGCACGCAGCGCAGTCGTGTGCCGCTGAAGGAGTCGCTGACGGAGCTGATACGCAACTGCCTGAAGCTGCAGCACACGTTCTCCGGACTCAACTACGGCGACATTCTGCAGGTGAAGCAGCTGCGCCTGCGCGCCAGCGCCCTGCACCTGGTGCTGGTCGTGCGGGACAGATCGCAGAGTGCGCTGGGTCCCTGCCAGATGCTCCTGCAGACCGCTGGCGATATTAGTGCCTTCATGCGCAGCCGGAGCAGCAGCAGCTGCTTCGGTGAGCAGCCGGATGTCAAGGAGGAGGAGTCGAAGCTGAAGCTGAAGCCGCAGCTGGGACACGCCGAGCCGGACAGCTTTACGCGCTCGCTGCTGTCCAAGCTGGACGCGATCACGGACCCAAAGCCGGGACGCGTGTTCCGCGAGATTCTGCCGCTGGTGCAGCATGCGCCGCCGCTGGCGCTGCCGCCGGCCAACGAGAAGATACGACGCTGCATGGCCAACATATTGGAGCCGTGTCCGGTGCAGTCGCAGGACAATGTGATCAAAGTGACCGCCGGCCTGATCGCCGCCGTGCCGTTCGTGGCCGAGATTGACAATCTGCTGGAGTCGCAGAAGGCGGACATGCGCATCAAGATCAAATATCCGGACCAGCACATGCACACCGTGGTGCCCAAGATGACGGACTTCAAGCCGATCATGACGGAACAGGGCGAGCACGAGACGAACGTCCGGCTGCGCACAACGATCCTGCTCTCACACAGCGTCTGGACAGAGGCGTCCCTCGTCGAGATCCAGCTCTGCCTGGCCGTGCGACCCGGCAGCGAGCTGGAGCTCTGCAAGCCCGCCAAGGTCCTCTTCGCCCCCAAGCCGGTGCGGCGTGGTATTTAGCCAGCTGCCGAGAGCGGCAGGGTGTTGGGTGGACGCCCCAAGTGACAGCGTGTACATTACCAAATACACATACACATGAACACACACAAGTATATCGCAAATATGTTAATGCATAAGTATGTTTAATTAAAGTAAAAAGTCGCCTTCAAAATGTTACATTTTCTATATGCGTATTGTGTAATCGATTTATGGTTGGTTTACAAGTACAGATTCCAGAGTATATCAAATTTTTATAAAAGTGTTAGCTTATATTAAATATACAGTAAATATCTGTAAAAACGTTGCACACCAAATTTTAAATTTCGCCAGGAAGTAATCGATTTACATCTATCACAAAATACACTTTTTAATTGAAAACATCTGTTTTGGTATATTTAAATACAGCTGGCCACACTTTTCGAATCGGTAATTTATAAACAACAGCTATGTATATGCTTTTCAGCAGAGCCAATATTAGCATAGTCACCAATAAGCATATATAGTGGCGATAATAGCCAATTTGAAGCTATTTTAATAGCTACTTTTGCGTGGAGAAAAGTAAGTATCGATACTATCGATATATAAATTGTCAACAAATACCAAATGTGTCGCGTAATCGTAGTGCGTAGTACGCGAGCAAAAGCTAACGCGAATAATTGAAAGCGGAAAAGCAAAGCAAAGCTAAGCTGAAGCGTGCATTGCTTATTACGAAATTGCAGCAGCCAGTTGGACAGCGTTCCTGCCTGCTATTAAAAATAGAGAAAATTAAATAAAATCAAAAGGAGAAGACTATATGTACACATATGTGCATATATAGAAATAGTGTATGTATGTGCATGAGTCGAGTGCGAGTGTATGCTTCTGTGTATGTGCGTATGTGTGTGTATGCGCGAGTGTGCAGCTGAGTGTTTTAATCTTTCTTGCTTGTATAATTCATCAGCTGCCTGCTGCGGTCGCCCAGTATTGCCGATTGTCTATATCGCGTAGGAAGTGCGGAAAAAACATTTGTTAAAAATATACAAACGCATATACTACACACGCACATATATATATAAATTTTATATTAAATATATTTCTGTATATATACATATATATATTTTTTCAAATATATATTATATATATGTATATATATATATATACATATAGAAATGTATGCATGCGCATGTGAACAGCAAAAGAAAAGAGAAAGAAAAGTGTACAAGAAACGAAACGGAGCACAACGCAACAAAACAATGTTTAGCTCATAATAATAATTATGCATATACAGAGCTGTAAATACGTGTATATAAAATGTATGTATGTATATATATGTGTATATACATGTATATATATATATATATACTTGTGTTACTGCAGCCAAGTGAATGTGTTTGTGAATGCGAATGTGTGTGTGTATGTGTTTGAGCATGCAGAATCTGGCTGGCTGCAGTTGTTGTTGTCTGCCAAGTACATACATACACATTGTATATATATTAACATATATGTTTATGTAAATTTATTTACATTTATATTGATATATCTACATGCACATGTATTGCGTTTCAAGCTGAATGTTTGAATTTTTTGTTTTTGCGTTTTCTTTTTTGTGTCTGTTCTGTTAATCGAAAATTTGAATGCCGTTTTGTGGGCTGCTGCTGTTGTCATGCGCGCTCTCGCTCTCTCGCACACGTTTTGTCACTTTGCTGTCATCGCGCAATGCGTCGTGCGTATTGTTTTTGTTTTGCTGTCAGAACTAGCCACTGACAGCAGCGCAGGAGCAGTTGGAGAACAACAACAAAAAGAGTTGCCAAAATGGTCAAGCAACAGTTGCAAACATCATTTTCGTATACGTATACGTGTAGCTGTAAATAAAACGCATTAGAAGCATTTGTATAAATTGTCAAATAGGCAATACTATATTAAGTAAAAGCGCATAAAGGCAAACAAAATATGTAGTTATTGCTTACATTGACAACAAAAACATACTTAGGCTCATCTCAAATCAGTTGTATGTATATATATATATATATATACATATATATATATGGAGAACAAAATATATATATAGTATATATATTTATATATATGTTAATAGATTGGTGCGCGCACTCGTTTTTTTTTTTTTGGATATGTACAAAAATCAAACGACAATAATTAAAGTAAAGCAACAACAATTAAATTGTGTTCATTATTTTCGTTTAGTAGCTTAATTGAAGACAAACTGAATGCAAGCATCAACAACAACAACATCAACGAAGGCAGATAACAAGAAACAGCCGAACAACAACAATCATAGCAACAACAACAGCAGCAACGATAACAAATAACGGCCGCAGAGTACCAAGGACAGGCCAGCTACCCACCCACACAAACACCTACACACAAGGAAAGAGAGCGTGAACATTTTGAGAGGAGCAAGTGCGAGTGGGAGCAAAGATAAAGGAAAAAAAAACTTACCACGGCTCGCGCTTAACTTGCAGGAAGGTTCGGTCAACAAAAACAACAACAACAAAAAAAAAAAGGAAGCGGGGCGAGGGAGAAAAATAGCGCGACAGGGAGAGCGAGCGTGGAGATAAAACTAACAAAAACAAAAACAGGCGTTGAAAAGCTACAACAACTAATATGGATCCCTACGATATGGAGGATGTTGTTGTTGCGCCACCGCCCGAACACGACGGCAGCTCGCCGTTAAAGGAATGGCGCCTCAAGCTCCAGGCGGGCACATTGACACGCTACGATATCATGGAGTACTTCAAAAAGAATTCGCCCAAGTATGTTGACTTTCAAGGTGAAATGGAAACAGGTGAGTCGCACTCTTTGCCGTGTAACCCAGTTAGGTGTATATGCATATAAAAATAGATATATAGAGTAATGTATATTCTTATTAGATATCGTGTATATATCTTTATATTCATATTCGAGCCATGCTCTTGAATTTGTTGTTGCCGTCATTAATCATTGCACGTTTCAATGCTGTTTTTTTTTTTTTTCTCATGTGTCCCGCTTTTGTTATTATTTTTCATTTTCTATTATGCTGTCATTGTCTATTGGATTTCCGCAAATTTTCGCGCACTCGTTTTTCCTTTCATTAGACGAGTTGATTGCACGATTTGACTTGTCTAGTTTACCCGTTTCACCTTCTATGCAGCGACTGCAACGACAACAACTATTGCAAAAACTATTACAACAACCATCTACCTAACCTAGCAACAATAACAAACTCGTTTTGCGCCACATTCCGTTAGAAGTTTCCATACGTATGTGCTGTGTATTCGTTCTGTTTTTTATTTGATTCATTTTGTATACCCTAATTCAATTGAAAATGGGTAAAAAGGGGTATTATGGTTTTGTGCAAGTGTATAAAGTATATACATATATTCTTGACCAATAGCCGAGTCAATTTAGTTGTCCGTCTTATGATACGTCTGTGTAAACTCGTCCTTTTCAGGGTTTACCTTCTGACTTGTTACATCTAAATTAAAAATAAAAGACAGTGCACATTTCCATTTACTTTGACTTTGATTTTCCTGTGTTTGTTTTATGCCCCAACAAAGCTTTTGACAGCGGGTCACAACGAAATATTTAATAAAGAGAGGAATTTATAAATATGGTTAAATTTAGTTATATGCAGGGTATCTGCTAGTTGATCAGTGAACTCTCAATAGGCAAAAAGCCTAATTAATCTACACCACCCTCGCTCTGCTCCCTCGGGCCGTAACGAACTGATTCGGGCTGATAACCGATTTTTCAGTATAACTCGATGCTTTAACTGGCACTTAACATCATTATTATTGGCATTATTTCCTTCTTTGCCATCGTAATCGTGATCGTCATGGTCGTTCCTCATGTGCCAATTTTGAATCAGCATCGCCCCGAAGCGAGATGATGTGGCCAGTACGACACGGATATCGGAAGTTTCTTTGTCCGTCTGGCACATTTAGGTGATCTTGTCCACATAAATCAAAAAGTCTGGTATTTAAGGTCGCTGTTCCAGCACATCTTCCTTTCTTTCTGTTTTTGGGTGCACCTCAATAATACCCGACATTTTCTTCTTCTGCCGCTTGTCAAGAATTGCAATTAACAAGAAAAAAAAAAGGAAAAATTAATTTTGATTATTTATGTGTTTGTATTATACAGTGGGGACCAAATAATGTGAATCACTGTTAAAAGCTGCCAGAGACAAATTTATTAAAACTGGTTCTAACTGTTTTTATTTTCTATAGCGTTATCACACTTGAATTTATAAAAAAAATATATATATACTATGAATCCTCGAACTGATAATAAATTATTTACATTTTTTTATGTGACAACAAGTAAAAGTTCTTTAAAAATAGTTCTAGTCTTGCAAACAATATTTGAAAAGTCTTTGTCGAAAGCACACGTATAAGCCAGATAAGATAAACATAGGAAATTAGTTCAATTTTTTAGCAGATAAGCAACATTTATCTGTATATATATATACTTTTTAAGCTAATTAAACATATTTTTAGAAAGAAAGAAAAAGTCATTTTTCAATTAAATTGAATATTTCAAAATTTACAAATCGAATTTATTTTTGATTTTGATTTTAGCTAGTATTTTAGATTATTGTGTACATTTTTTAAGAAATTCTAGAACGATGGTTTTTAATATCTGTAATAATATAAAAATAATAATAATAGCAATATGTATAATAATAAACATCCTTTTAGTAAAACATTTGTACACCTATTTTGGCCATTACTGTAAGTGCATATAGTAGATATGCGCGGTCGTGGTTGCTTGCTCTTCAACGTGTCCGTGGACTGATCAGTCTTATGCCCGGGCACTAGCATTGCAGCCTTCGCAATCGGACGGAACGGCGAAACAAAAGCGTGTTCCAGACGTTCCCTTGTTCCAGTCGGTTGCGTTTCAGCAGCTTGGTTAATACTATATCAGATACATTTATATATATAATCTATATATGTACATATGTGTTACTAGTCGTTAATATATATAGTCGGTATACGTAGAGTGCAGACTTTGTAGGTAAGAACACATCTGCTGATAGCCTCTGAAGTGATTGTAGACGAACCACGCTGACTACCCTCTCCCCATCCCCCCGCCCCTCCTCCTACTCATTGCTGCCCCCACGCTGGCTGTGTTGCTCTTATCGCGCCATAGAAGAAAGCTGAAAAAGCCCCCATTCCCCAATCAGACTTTTTGTTGTATGTTTCACTTTTTACACATTTTCTCAACTCATCTCTCTTTTGCACTCTTTAGACCATTTTTGGCTGGGTTTTCTCGACGTTTCGACCTTGAACTGTATTTGTATTCAATCTTAGCGTATACGCTTTCGATTCGATTTCATTTTTGATTACCTCGAAACTCGTTTGCTGAAGGTTTTTTGTTGTTAAATTGTTTTTTTTTTTTTCATCGTTAATATTTGTATCTCTCATAACAGTTTTGTTAATGATGTCAATAATATTATCTCTAGTGTGTCTTTGGGCCACAGTCTTGGATTACTAGGCTGCGGTTGCGTTTGCGGATTCAGGGCAATTTAAAACCAACTTGCATTAGGTACATCATCTGGATCTCCCTTTCTCCCTCTCCCTCTCCCTCTCCCTCTTGCTCTTTGGTAGCTCCACAGATCTCTGCGAGCATCATCACCATTTTTTTTTTTTTGTTTATGTTTTATATTTGGCTTTTGATTTGCATTGTCTTTGTTTGACTTTTGCACAAATGTCAACTTTTTGTTTTATGCGCTGGCCACACTGACTAACCGGTTTTATTTTTAAAAGACTGTGGTGGGATGTGCTAAAAAAAAAAAAAAAAGTTGACATGTAAATTACTCATACGCCACCGAGCTGATGCTTATTATGATGCGCCTGTGTTCTTTTCTTAATTATTTCCAATAAATTATTCATTTTCGCAAAATTTATTTACATGCAATCATTTTGGATTTGAACCCAAACAAAAATTGCAAAAGTCAAACGAATTTCAATTACTCGATCTTTGTTTTATTTCCAAAGCTGTTTTAAGCAAAGAATAGTCCGAAACTTGTAAAGTCTGATATAACATTTAGCAAAAAGAGCACGAGCTCGGAAACCTGCTTTGGTTGCTAAGCTCCAATAAAATTTTGTATTTTTTCACATATTGTTAAAGTAACAAAACAAAAAAAAAAAACAATAGAACATTTGTTAACGACTTCATGAGTCATATATATGAATATATTTATTGTGTAAAAGCTGACAATTTTACCATTCTATATTATAGATTGTTTATACAATATTTTAATTTCATGATTTCCGCATAATGATTGCGTAAACTTAACTAGTAAATAAATATTTAAAAGTATTGAAATCAATTTTTAAATCTTAGATTCTTTACGTTCTTTTCTTACTCGATTTCTTATATATTTTTCATTCCAATTTCTTAGTTTGCATTATTTGTATTTTGTTGTTGTAGCTTTGCTTTTTTTTATTATAATTTGTTTTGGTTTCGTTCTCTTTTTCTTTTTTTTTCACAGATTCAAGTGCACCAACTTGTGAGTATTTGTACTTTGGACTTAATAAATCCCAGTAAAAAAATTAAAAAAAAAACAACAAAAAAAGTGAAAACTGACATAAGACACGAGAACGAACATGTAGGAAAATCGCCCAGACAGACCGCCCAGACCCAGCACCCAAGCCCCGCAACAACACAAAACCCTTGTCAGATAACTGAATCCTTGAATTAACCAACCAGCATAATATCCTTTCCCAAACTCATGAACTCAACTCATTGCGGTCTAAGCAGACGAAACCGTGTATGAGTCGGACGATGATAGCTCCATATACTCTGATTATATGCCCCTCGAAGAGCAGGTCCAATTGAGCGCGAAGACTACCAAGCTGCTGCAAGAGATCAAGCGCTTGCAGGAGTCAAAGCACGCCGTGACTTGCGGGTCCTGTAAGTTGACGGCTCCACCAAAACTGGGTCCAGTTCATCAGTTTGCCAACAAAAAACAAAAAAACAAAAAAAAAAAAAAAAGAAGCCAATTGCCAATAACGTTTTGCAAGTTGAGCCACGTTCGCTGTAGTTATAGTCGCTTATTATAATTGACAATTTGTTTTTGTGGCCGCGTTGATCAATTATTATTGTTATTATTTACAGTGAAATGCATGTTCAAGGAGTCGCTCGCCAAGGAGGAGATCATCGATTTGCTTGTCGAGTTCATGCTGGGCGACAATCCGGCAACGGCACTCGAGAAACTCCGTCTGGAGGGCAACACGGCCACCGTATGCGGCAAGGTGTTCAAAAATGGCGAACCCACCTACAGCTGCCGCGAATGTGGCGTCGATCCGACCTGTGTGCTGTGCGTCAATTGCTTTAAGCGTTCGGCGCATCGCTTCCACAAGTATAAAATGTCCAGTTCCGGTGGCGGTGGCTGCTGTGATTGCGGTGACGATGAGGCCTGGAAGCGCGATCAGTACTGCGAACTGCATCTGGTGCGTAAATTCGATCGATGTCTATATAAAACAAACAAAAACCTTTTGTTCCTTCCGCAGGCTAATCGCCAGAATCCGCTTGATAGCAAAATCATAACCAACGCCGTGCTGGAACGCGCCGAAATTTGCTTCAGCGCAATTTTGGCATTCTGTGTGAAATTTCTGGAGATCGAGCCGAACGCCAGCCTGGAGTGTCTCGATGGCGACTTGGACGGCGCCAATTTTTGCACCGTGCTGTACAACGATGAGTCGCACACGTTCGATCAGGTCATAAATACGCTGACAAAGATCGCCAAGTGCCGTCACAAGGATGCCATGGAGATTGTGGCGGCGATCGATCGCGAGGGACGCGCCGTCGTCAAGTGCGATACGTTCAAGGAGTGCAACGATCTCAAAACGGCCATCGAGACCCAAAATATACCGCCCAGCGGCCTGCTGACCAATTCCCGTCACAGCCAATCGCTGCGCACCTCGGTCCTAAATATCAATTCGGTTGCGTGCCAGCAGTTTGCCCTACAGTTGCTCAGCTGGTTCCAGGAGTTCCTCGTGCGTCACTATCTATTCCGCAAGCTGTTCGCCACGCTGGTGCAGCAGAAGAGCGCAACCTATTGCATTCGCCACATACTCGAATACGATGTGAAGCTCTGGAAGACGGCACGCACGTGCTGGCACCGTCTGCTCATCTCCGGCATGCTCATGGAGTACGAGAACAAAATGGTGCTGGCCCAGGAGTTCTCCCGTCGCTATGCGACCATTGTCGAGGACTTTATCAGCGATGATCACGATCACTCCTTCTCGATTGTATCGCTCAGCGTCCAGCTGTTCACTGTACCGAGCATCGCACACCATCTAATTGCCCAGGAGGGCATCTTTGACAAGCTGCTGCACACGTTCTATCACGTCGCCATCGAGAAGTTCATACACAATCGTACGCTCCACTTCAGCAAGAATATTGCCAGCATGGCGTTCTTCAAGCGCGCCAATTACATACTCTACGATTTGCGCTATCTGCTCAGCCTCAAGCCTGAGGTGCTCAGCAGCGAGCTGCGCAGCGGTTTTCTTGAGGGTAAGTAATCATTTTGCTTAACTGAATGTCTCGCTGTGTCTTTTTATACTCGTTCACGAGGCGAAAAGAGTATATTGGTTATGTTCAATGTCCGTCATACTGTCCGTCCGTCTGTCCGCATGAAAGCAACATTTTTTTGAAGATAGAAACTTGAAATTTTGGATATAGACTTGTAGTTATCTGCTATATATCTGCTATAGCGAACAACCTATGAACAAAATGCCATCAAACATGATAATCGGTTCAGTTTTGACAAAGCTATTGGCGTTTGAAATATGGGAACTATGGATCCGAGAGCTTTACGTGTCAAAATTTTTGTAAATTTTGGCATTATTTTTCAAATCGGTTTTAATGTTGTTTTTTATACTAATTGTGACCACCACAATCGATTAAAAATTTTAATTTGAATTTAAAAATTTTGAAAAAAAATTTTTTTTCGAAAATGAGTGAGGGGGGGGGTACATGCTTTTTTTTTCCATGATTCCATCATGATTAAAACGCCATCAAACATGAAAAACGGTTCAGTTTTGACAAAGTTATGGGCGTTTGAAATATGGGAGCTATGGATCTGAAAAAAGAGGATAACGATTTTACCATTACGAATATTACGAAGTCGGCTACGTCCGACTGTAATGTTCTTGCTTGTTAACACTCACATTCGCCCTTTCTCGTTTTAATTTGTGAGTACACAGCGTTGTCGCTGTTTGCTTGACAAACATGTTCCAGTTTAATTCACGAGTATTTTTTTACTCGTTGCTATATTCGTATCGTATAAACAATTTAGATTATTGGGTGCAAGTTTGAACGTACACCTATTACTCTTAGTACACGATAGATACGTGTTATTGGCTATAAATCGTAGATTGGTACAGCCATAAAAGGCAATTAAAAATACAATAAATAATATTACGAAATTACGTAGTTACAGTTAACATGATAAATTATTTGACGTGCAATTGAACTCATTAAATATATTTAAAATAAAATAAAAAGAAATGCATTAATATAAAGAAAAGTAATACGAAGTTCGAGCGTTTTTTTTTTACGTGCATTTGAACTCTCTAAATATATATTTAAAAATAAATGCATTAATATAAATATAAATACATTAAATAAATACTAGGTTTAATTAAAAAATGCAATATCAAAATTATATGATTTACCTTTAAATTGTGTGGAATGCGCTTAACAGTTGCTTGTAAACAATATTTTGTGTAAACTGTTTTCTGAACTGACGAGTATTTACTCGCTATTTCTACTTTAGCGAGTAACTTAGTAAAAGTGACGATAGTATATTTTGTGGTTCAACTGAATAGGTTTCTAAATACTTGGGCGAGTATTTATTTTGAATGTAGCGATTAATAAGCTGGCGAGAGGTAGCGAGTAAAATTTTCGTTATTACTTATATTATTAGTTGATCTCTGATCTCTGATCTCTGATTTTTTGCAGGCTGCAAGGCTCTGATGCGTGTGCTGAACGTGATGCAGGGCATGGAGTCGATAACACGCCAGATGGGCCAGCACATGGACTACGAGCCGGAGTGGGAGTGCGCCTTCAATTTGCACATCAAACTGGCCTCGACCATATCCCAGGTGATCGAGTGGGCGGCCAGCGATGTGAAGCTGCTGCGCAAACTCTACAAGATGACCGTGCGGGCGCTGGTGAATAACAGTTTCATCGTTGGCAGCGAGAAGGTGGAGCCAAAGACGGTTGCCGGCCATGTGGCCAATTGTCTGATCTATGACGTCTCCTCGCGTCCGGTCTCCATACATTTGCCGCTGTCGCGCTTCTATGCCGGCATCTATCTGCATCTGGGCGCTCACGACATGACCTACGACATCCTGCTGGCCGAGACGGAGGCGCTGAACATCAAGCTGACACCGCGCGAGATTATCGAGCCGGTGCTGTGCACACAGGCGATGATTGCCCAGGTCGCCGCCGGGATGTGGCGACGCAACGGCTACTCGCTGCTCCATCAGCTCTATTTCTATAGGAATGTGCGCTGCCGTGTCGAGATGCTGGACAGGGACATCGTCTGCCTGCAGATCGGGGCCTCGCTAATGGAGAGCAACGAGTTTCTCATTCACATGCTGAACAAATTCAATATGATTACCTGGGCACAGCCCAATTACGAGTCTTGCCTGGCCCAGTCGCCGGTGGACGATGAGTTTATGCGTCAGCTGTCGATGACCGATGAGTTCCTCGAGCTGTTGATTGTCATCATTGGCGAGCGCTGGATGCCGGGCGTTTCGCTTGTCAGTGAGGAGGATCGCCTGCGCAAGGAGATCATACAGCTGCTCTGCACCAAATCCTATTCCCATTCGGAGCTATCGCGCGCTTTGCCCGACGGCAATGGCGGGAGCAACGACAGCATCATCGAGGATGTCATCAATACGGTGGCCGTCTTTAAGAAGCCCGTCGGCTCCGACAGCAAGGGCGTCTACGAGCTGAAGGAGCATCTGTTCACCGAATTCAACGTTTACTTCTACCACTACACCAAGGAGGACAAGTCCAAGGCCGAGGAGCTGCAGCGCGAGCGTCGCAAGCTCAAGAAACAGCTCGTCTGCTGCCCGCCGCCGATGCTGCCACAGCTAACACCAGCCTTCACGTACGTGCAGACAGACCCCTTTCAACCCCTTTCAATCCCCAACCCCCAACCTCCAATGTTCAATTTCAATTTAACATCCAATCCAATGTTTGCTTGCAGCTCCATGGCCAACATATTGCAGTGCAACGTGTTCCTCAGCATCACCACAATGATCATGGATCGTGCGCTGGACGTGCGCAGTCGCACCTTCACCGAGAGCCACCTGCAGAAGGTAAGTGCTGTGCTGTGCTGTGCGGTGCCATCTAGCTGCAACGGAACCGGAAGTGATCCATTCTCCTTCCTGTAGGTGCTGCATCTGCTCGGCTTTGCCATACAGGAGGAGCTCAGCGAGCATTATCCGTTCCTCAGCTTCTACGAGCGTTCGCAAAAGTATGGCATGCTGGAGAAACTGGAGGAGTTGGCCCGTTGCCCACGCGTAAGTTGTCCAAACCAAAGTTGTCCTGCATCGTTCATCATTGCATGCATCACGTGTTTAGCTGGAAGCACATCGCGACTTTGTGCTGTGGACCATTAAGCGCTACAAGGAGCTGCAGGCCAGACAGGCGCCCACCGCAAGCTCCTCCTCGTCGGCAGCGGCTGCAGCAGCAGCGGCTGGCTGTGCGCCCAGCTCGAGCAGCGGCATCCAGCAGTCACAGCTGGGCGACGATCAGCCGCTCACCTCCGAGCAGCAGGCACGGCTCGAGAAGGAGGCGCGTTCGCGCCTGGCCGCCGAGCGGCGCGCCAAGATCATGGCCCAGATGCAGAATGCGCAAAAGTCGTTCATGAAATCGAATGCCGAGATGTTCGCCAACGCCAGCGAGGAGGGCGCCAGCTCCTCGGCGCCAAAGCAAACGGACGCCGCCATGGAATGGGAGGATATACCCGAATCGCTGGAGGAGCAGGGCGCCGCCGCTCTGTTGCCGGATCCCGGCAAGACGGTGGCCTGCCTGGGACCCCGGCGCACCCACTACGAGGCCGGCGACAACAGCTTCAAGTGCATACTCTGCTTCGAGGACTGCAGCATCACCAGCAGCGGACCGCCGCTGGTCAGCTCTGCGTTCGTGCAGACGTCGCGCGTCATCTACACGGCGCCCAGCGGCGTCGGCCCAAAGTCGGCGCTGCACGTGAGCTGCTGCGGCCACGTTATGCACTACAATTGCTGGAAGGAGTACTACAGCAGCGAGGAGTCCAAAGAGCTGCGTCGCCCGCAACGCAATCGGGTCTCGCTCACCCAGGTGCAGAACGTCGAATTCCATTGCCCCTACTGCCGCACCCTGAGCAACACGGTGCTGCCGGTTAGCGAGGCGTTGCCAAAGTTCTCGCCACCGCCGGCACCGCTGCAGCCGGCCGCCGTCGAGAACCTAATGCCGCTCGACAGCTTTGTGGAAATGATGCGCATGGCCAGCGAGCTGACACTGGCCGGTTTGCGCGACGACGCCCGGAAGCCGGCCAGCAAGAGCACCATCATCGGCAACTTGAGCCAATTCGAGCGCAGCGCACAGATAATCGATACGCCCCGGCTGCATTTGAACTGGACGGAGGTGATGGGCTCCTTCCACACGGCGCTGCGCAACGCCATGCAGAGCCAGCTGCAGGGCCAGCAGTCAAAGGACACGCCGCTTCCGACCGACAGCGACCTGGACACCATACCGCTGCTGTGGGACACCTGCTGCTATACGCTGCAGGCGCTCGAGGTCTATCTATTTGCCATACAGAAGCCCCTCAAGGCCGAGCTGCCCATGCGGCACCAGAGCTGCGTCAGCAATCTGGTGCGCGCCTGCGCCCTCTACTCGTCGAATCTGCGCATGCCACAGATCAACAACCAGAGCGAGGAGGGCGCCAAGCTCTACGAGACCATATTCAGTCAGAAGTACAGCAGTGTCCTCGAGTGGGATTGCTTCCGCATGCTTGTGCAGCTCAACTTTACGGTGCCCAATCTCTTGATCGCCGCCGAAGGTAAGTGCTGAGCTCGAGTTAAGCACAAACAAGACAGGGTATCTATGGGCTTGCCATCAGCAGTCGATTCATTTTGGGCATACGCTCAGAAAAGCTGTAACGGTGTACTTTACTTAATTTATCTATAATTTCGATCTTGATTCGAATTTTATAAAAATTAGGAAACGATTATTTACATTTAAGTTTATAAAAATTTGAAATGGATTATTTACTTTTTAATAATAATCCATTTGTAAATTTTTTTTAATTTTTTTTTATTATAATAAAATAATTATTTAATAGCGTCTAGTTAGTTACGCATGTAATACGATTTTTTTTTAAAGAAAAGAATTACTTTTTTTTTTACTGCGGTCGATTCCAACTAGTTTTAAGATAGGGTTCGTAAACCTGGCTTCCATATCTATATGAAGTCAGATTTTAGGTTTAGTTGAATTGATTTAATTTTACTTTTTGTTTAGATCATTTTAAATATAATAAATATGGTTATATAAATTAAGGATTTCCTATTTATATGCCATGGATTATGGTTTGGGATTATTTCTACTGTACAGTAGAACTTTTCTAATATGAACTTGCTCTTTCCATTACAGATCCCAAGGCGATGTTGCCAAGCGGCAGCATGTTCGATTTTTACATACTGCAAACGTGTTTCCTGGCCAACATGACCAAGGCGATCATTTGCTTTGACTACGAGAAGGAGCTGGCACATCGCAAGGATGGCGATGGGGAGAAGCAGCAGCAGCCGGCAACAATGCTGCAGTACGTGGAGCAGCTGCCGTCTAAGATCAAGCACAACATGGCAATCTTCTATGTGAAGCACAATCTGGCATCGCGCGTCCGTCAGTTCGAGCGGGACGGCCAGCTGAGCGAGGAGTACGAGGAAATGGAGATGGGCATGAGCGAGGAGGGCGGCAGCGCCCCGTTGGACTGCACGGTTAAGCATCTGGCCGTCCTGCTGGATTACGTGATGTCCCAGATGAGCACCTTCCTGCGCTGCGCCTGTCTCTTCTATCGCTTCATCACCGACGTCGACTTTCCGGACACCTTTCCCACTGACCAGCCGGATCGGTTTGGCCTGATGTGCCAGTACCTGGGCCTGGACGCCGAGCTGGGCGTCTACTTTGACATGGAATCGGTGTATGCCACCATAATGCAGAACTTTGCCTCGCATCCGCACATTAGGCGCGAGCTCATCGACCGCTGCACCCACAAGCAGCTAAAGTCGCAGACGCAGTCGTTAGCGATAGTGCCATGCCAGCGACCGTTGCCGCATCTGGTGACGCTCTACGAGGATTACAGCGATCTCATTAACAGCGTCTCGGACATCTTCTGTCCGAACAACGAGCGCGAGGAGATGAAAACGCCGACAATGTGTCTAATATGCGGCACCATATTGTGCGGCCAGTCGTACTGCTGCCAGCCGGAGCTGGGGAAGATGCAGGTGGGCGCCTGTACACATCATGCCCACGACTGTGGGGCCGAGGTTGGCATCTTTTTGCGCATCCGCGACTGCCAGGTGGTCTATCTGGGCCGGGGCAAGGGGTGCTTTGTGCAGCCGCCGTATCTGGACGAGTACGGCGAAACGGATCAGGGCCTGAGGCGCGGCAATCCGCTGAGGCTCTGCAAGGCCGCCTACGATCGCATCTTTCTACAGTGGCTGGGGCACAATCTGCACGAGGAGATCGCCCGGCTCAACGAGAACGCGAATGTGGCCGTCACGCAGTGGCATCACATGTAGTCCGTATGCGCCCAACATACAACTAACAACAACAATGCGGACAGCAATGCGAATACGAATATCGATAGCGGTTGCTTTAGCGTTAACGATAGCGATAACGATAACCATAAAAGAGCGTTGTTAGCGATAGCGACATAAATATCGAGGATGACAAAGGCGGCGACAGTCAATGTGATTATTACATACTAAAATTAGGAGAGCATATTTATACGTCTAAGCATTTTACTACTACTTATCCTGTACTGTACGCCTCACCCACAATCTCAATAACCCACACCCACAACACACACACACACACACACACACACACCAACCCACCCACCCACCCACCCACCCACCCACCCACAACACACATACACACGGCACCAATCCCAACTCATCGCAAAAGCAACCTTCCAACCAGCACCCTATTCCTGAAACCACTCAAATATTAAGTTGCGTGTTTGGTTGTTGTTTTTTCTATGTATATATATATATATATATATACATATATATATATATTTATATACATATATATATATATATGTATGTATGAACTTGTATGTATATGTATATGTATATATATATATATATGTATATGTATATGTATATGTATATCTATCATATATATTATAATTTTTTTTGTTTTTTTTTCTCTTATAATATTAGAAAAAAAACTTGTTGATAATTTCATTAGCAGGCCGAGCGATTGTTGCTACCCTAGTTATTATATTTAATACTATGTAATTAAAAAGCCTGCCAGCAGATAAACAAAAAGGCAGCAGCTATATCTAAAAAAAAAAAAAAAGTAAAGAAAAAAAGAAAGAAAAGAAAAACAGATCCACCGTCCCCGAGAAAACATTTGAATTATCCAAAACACGCTTCCAACAAAAACTAAAAGAGAAAAGAGGAAAAAACGCATGTTGTTGCTTCTTCGTTTGCTCGTTGTTAATTGCGTTCAATCGTGTTTTTTTGTTGTTTTTGTTTGCGCCAACTGATTCTTGATTCTTGTATATAGAATTGTCATTTGTAATCTATACTAACTCAAAAGAAATATGAAAAAAAAAAAAACAAAAAAGAAAATGTAATCTGTAAACTGTAAACTATAATCTATATATTCTATAGTGTCTGCTTAGAGCACTTCTGATCAATGTTGATTTGATTGAAAATGGCAATTGGGAGTGTTTGGATGGTTTCTAAAATCAATTAGCTTCATATGTATGGATATAATATATGTGCATATAAATATATATAAATATACACATGTATTTATATACATTTATATGATATATACAATATATATATACATATATATGTGTGTGTATAAACTTTTGAATCTCTTGTGCGAGCCAGTTGCAAATAGTTTTTAATCAAACGCTCAGTTTTCACAATCTGTGGGCTGCCGTGCACTCTAACCCCCAACAGCTACTCCCTCACCCCCTACTTAAGTTTTGTATACCGCAAACACACACACACACACACACACACACACACATGCACACGCAGGCAAGCACATGCAGAAATGTCTTCGCATATATATATAGGTTAGTTTGCCAGATTGAGAATTGGGCGTTGGTTATGTTGCAACTATAAATGCAGCAACTGCAACTGCAACAACATCAACAAAACAAAAACAAAAAAAAATCTCAGCAACGGCAGGCACACTAAATAGTCGAGTCTTGTTAACTTTATCAATATGCTTACACCAATATATATATATACATATATATATATCAATATATATGAAATATGACTATATATATGTATATGAATATGTGTGTATCTATATTATATGTATGCATACAAACTTACACATACACATTTCTTTTTATGTATTGTACAACAAGGAAAGAAAAATATGGATTATTGTATTTGAAATTCAACAACAGCAACAAACAAAAAAAAAAGAAGAAAAAGTCAAAATTCGATTGTGAGTAAAAACAACAACCAACAACAAATAAATGCAAAACTTGCAAAATTTTAGTGATATCGACATTTTTTGCCTAATACTCGAATCGAAGCTAAATAAGCTGAAAATTTCAAAAAATTTTCAAAAGCAAGCAAATTTATTTCAGCCTCTTGGTTTGATGTCGGTGGTGATTCAGCTTAAAGCCATACGAAAATAATATCTTAGAGTTGGCTTAGATAAAGTTAGTTTTGGAAAAGTTTAAAATGGGCTTTAACGGAATAAAATGTTTGGTGAGTTTTCAAGAGTCCTGCGCATTTGAAACGATTCCACAGATTTGACAAAAGGCGCTTATATATATATATATATATACATATACATATATATGCATAAGAATGGCTTCTCAACATTGAAGGCCAGTACAGTATTTGAAACCTTGAATTTCCTTATCTTTATAGCTGTTGTAGTAGTCAAAAGTTCCATTTATGCTGAAATGTACACTTAGAGAATTTTGTGAAATTTCTTTGCTTGTGAACAATATTATTTTTCAAATAAAATTTGAAATATGAAAATTGTAAGAAAAAAAAACAGTACTCTATTATGGATTTAAAACGCCCAGATGCGGCTGAAATAAACAAATATTCGTAAGATGTGACTATCCTCTTGCCCCAATTCAAGGCAATACAAAAGAGAAATCTGAGCAGTATCCATGATTATGCTAAATATAACAGATAATGTTTATATATTTGGTTTCAGCAATTATTGATAAGATTTCTCTTCAAAAAAAAAAACAAAATGCGCTCAATTTCGGATATTTTAATGCAAATGAATGGGTATAATAAAATATATGTTGAATGTAATATTAATAGGAATTCTTTATTTTGGAAAGCAGCTAAAAAAAAGTAATCGTTTTCGATAAGTGATTTGCATGTACGCAAGTATATAAATTAAAGAACTATGGACTATGTGGTAATTGATAACTGCTATGCGATCCCCCGCCATCTGTTCCCCACTTCAACCATTACAATTGGCATCTTTTTAAAACTAGTAAATACAAAACGTATTCTGCGCATTTCTCTATATGTAGCTCGTATTTTGTTTGTTTTGTTTTAGATTATGTACAACTTTGGACTAGATGCTGTTTAGGAATATTTACAATTGCTGCATAGACCAAGTAACAAAGAAAAACAACAAAAAGAAAGAAGAAAAAAAAAAATGAAAACTAAAGTAGATATGTGTAGATATAACTATGCAGAGAATGCGCTATAGATAACAATACTCTAAGATCTTAAATCGAAGTAAATACAATGCCATATGATTAGCCGGAAGCCGCCGCTAGATGGCGCCAACGTCGTAGGTGAAGTACAAATTCCATTTTCTAGTCAAATTCAATGCCACAAGCGAAAAATCTCTTTTTTTCTCTCTCCTCTTCTCTGCGCTTCTCATCACTGCTCTGCTCTCCGCCAATTTGTTTGTCTGTTTTCTTTTTTTTTTTTCCGTGTGGCCGCCCTTGTCCGTTCAGATGTGCAGCGTGGCGCCCGGCATGGAAACGGAAATGGAACCGGATGCCGCCTGCGAGATGCGCGCATCCTTGGCGGATGTCTGCGGCTGCAGATCCTTGCGCTGCTCCACGTCGATCACGATACAGTCGTACGGCGGCGGGGGCAGATCGCACTTGACCACGCTGTCGTAGCTCGGCGGCAGCGAGTCCACGATGCGCAGCACATCGTTCTGCGAGTTGATCTGATCGATATCGAAAGAAAGAGATTAGCACATATATTCATATTCTGTATATATACTATATATATATATGTAAATTGTACTCACGTGATGCAGTGCACCGTTGCCGGCCCGATTGCCGGCCTCGTCGATGGGCCCGGCCCAAATGCAGACGCCCATGCGATGGGTCACGTAGCCGCAGATGATCACGCTGATCACCAGCATCCCGATGCCGAGGGCGAAGACCAGCCAGCGCGACTCGGGACTGTCGTGCATGTCGTGCAGGTTCTTCTCCAGCTGCAGGGCGCACAGGATCAGCACCGGCACCGCCACCATCGCCACCAGGAGGTCGACAATCGGCCGCTGGTTGCCCGGCGCGCCGTTCGCCGGGGCGCGGACTCCGCCCGGCGACTGTCCGCCGGGATGCGAGTGGCTGCCAAAGTTCTGGCTGCTGCTGTTCGGCGTCAGCGTGGAGCGCGCCACCACCGTATTGTGGTTCTGCAGCACCATCCTGCAAACGGAAGAGAGACAGGGCAAATGTGAGCATCATTTTTCAACAAGGAATCGAAGTCATGAATCGAACCCAAACACGAACCGAACCATTCTACTTTTATTTGCAGTACAGTACAAATATTTACAGCACTATTTTCTCTCTATTTGATTTTTAAAATCTGTAGACGAACCGAACCCCGAGGCTGGCAATTTTCGTTTGCTTGACAGCCATGGCTTTAATATCAGGTGTCCCCATGAAATGGTCACAAGTCAAGTTACAAAATAGGTCACATTCTATTGATTCAATTTAATTGAATGTCACTTGATCAGTGCAATAAAAAAAGCAAGCTAATGTCATCGGCAGATAATTGGCCTAAGTGTCCAAGGTCTGAGCTGGCGGCCAGTGCGATTTAAACGTTAGGTTGTTAGTTTTTAACAATATTCAAAGAATTGGTAAATAATAATCGAATAATCATTTTTCTTAACCAATGGCAAATTATAAACAATTCTTAATTTAAATTCACATCAAAAAACATTTGAAAATAAAAGTTGTTGTTTTTTACAAATGTTGCAGAAGGAAACACTATTTTGCATATCCGATTAATGTTGTTTCACTCTCAATTGCAGCCGGAACGGAGTCGATGTATCTGTGTGCATCAGATACATTGGCTGGCAGCCGTATCTGGACCGGTGCAATTGTATCTCGTGGGTTGCGTACCTGGGATCAAAGGCGTTGCTCAGCAAAAGGTCGTAGACGGCGCGCATTTTGTGTCGATTTCGGTTTGTTTCGGCTGCTTGGAACGCTCGCGTTTTATTGATATCAATTGGATATTTTACGATTGTTTTTTTATTTGCATATTGTTCAATAATTTCAATATGAAGCGTATTCAAGAGACTGTTGCTAGCGCTAGAGGGCAATCAATTGACAACACTGTTTTTGTTTTTAAATTAAATTAAATTTAAGTTTAGTTCAAGTCACAAACTTAAGATCAATTCGTCGCCGCTGGAAACTTTGTAGACTTAATCATTTCGGAGCGACCCTTTGACGGAGCGGAGTTTTCAGAAAGATTATTGGGATGCCCTTAAGCCGCTAGCAGCCGTGCAAGTGCAGAAAGAAGCTGAGTTAGAATATTGATCGTTGGGAAACTCGAGCGACCTTCGCCTGAAACAGAAATTCATTGGAAGGCTACAATCAATTAATGTGAAATTCACTTGAAGTGGGTTATTTTTTATTTCTCATATTTTTGCTGTTGTCATCAGTTTTTTTATTTTTTTATTTTTTTTTTTTTTGTTTTGCATGTTTCTTTCTGTGTAGTCAATAATTGAAAACTAGCTTTCGATTATAATTTATGTACTCTGCTTTGTGCTCATTTGCGATTCCATTTCCATACGTGCATTTTATTTGTTTTACTCGTTTCTCACTCATTGCGATATCGTTTTTCCCGCAACAGTTACAAAGGGGTTTTTTTAATCGGCTCTAAAGCTTTTACTGTGAAATTGGGAAATGAATCAGGGTTTATACTATATGTTGATGGTGTTTAGGAAGTTATTGTGGACGGGAAATAAATGAAAGAAGAGAATTGGAGACAATTTACTTCTTTTGAATTGTTTTATCTATGTCAATGTAGTAATATTTTTTTTTACTTAGACAATATTTATTTTGAAAGATTATATTTAATATTAAGAACTATTTTCTATTCCACTTATGGTATATAAAACGATCTAAAAACCTATTATTTTTGCTTTTATTTGAAGATTGTATGTAAGCTTGGTTTTCATTTATTTTCTTTTATTTATTATTATTTATTTTATTTATATTTTTTGGAAAATTGGCACAGGTGTTGCTTGTAAGCATCGGAGCAGATTTAAATTAGAAAACATATGCAACATCTAGTTGTTATATTGTATTTATATGCATATTATCGTGACGGTACATCGATCGCGTTAAACGCCAGAGGCCGCCCAATGCGGCGTATACACAATATGCAGCTGCAACGACAACGACAACAACAGCAACAGCAACAACAGCAACAGCAACAACAATAACAACAACAGCCGCAGCCGCTTATCAATATGCACAGAGGCAGGGATGGGGCTGGGGCTCCAACGCTGTGAAGGGGATGGAGAGCCAAGGGGGAGACGCAATTTGCGTCTATGCATCACGAGATTTTCGCATGGTCTTGACGGGGCGGCTGATAAGCCCCAACGACAATGGCGCCAAAGGCGGGCAACAAAAGGTGGGGCGGAGGGCAGCATTGGCAGAGGCACGTGCTATTTTTTGTTTTTTTTTTGTTTTGTATTTATTTTATTTATTTATGCCTTTTTTTCTGCTGTTTTGTTTATTGCCACATTGAGCGATAATTTCAATTAATTCTATTGTTTTTAAATATATGTACACATATAAACAAATTGGCCGGCGAGCGGCCGGCTGCCAAGTATCAAGGCGGCAGCTCGACACCTGCCAATTAACACGTTGGCGGCCAGCATTTAGTTAACAACAGCAACAGCAACAGCAACAACAACAACGACGACAACAAACAACAACAAACCATAACAAAGGCGACAACTGAAACTGAAGCAAATTTCGCGAACTGAAACCGCCGCGGAGCGAACCTCACCGGCCAAATGTCAAAGCATAACTGGAAAAGTGCATCGGAAAGCGGAAAAATGAAGTAAAAGCGGCGAACGGTGAATTGTGGATCGCGAACTGCAAACGGCAGCGAAGAATTAAGAAAATTTGTCAACGGCAACGCTGCGTATGCGCAACACGAGACGCCAGCAACAACAACCACAGCACCAACAATTAAAAGTGCTTGAGGTTGAGGTTGCCCGACTAGTTGATACCCTGTGCCCAGCCAATCAGACATAGCATAAAGTCATATAAAATGGAACAAATGAATAAAAAAAAAGTTTTTTTTTTTTTAATTTATTATGAAACAATTGCGTACGGGAATTATTTGTAAAGTTTCGGGTGAATACCGCACAGTATTCAAATAAAATAATATATTAATGTTGAGAAAAATGTCGTGCTGGTGATATTTTTGTCGTGTTAGAAAAACAGCCGCTACTAAAAACTACAGCTGAACATCGATATTTATCGATTTTGGCAAAATAGCTGCTGCATTCGAAATATTGAAATTTATATGTTTGAAAAGCCTCATATATTTGTGATCTAATTATATATATTATACTTTTTGGCGTCGTGGGATCTGCCGCAATATACCCCTGTTAGCCTCTTTTGCCAGGGCCACAGGGTATTTTAATTCGCCTCATATTGTATTTGGCGACTGTAATTGTAGTCCATAATACATTGTTGTAATTGCCAATGTAAGGTTCTCATTTTGGCTCGTTCCGCTTTTGCCTTTGTCTCTGTCTTTGGCTTTATCTTTGTCTTTGGCTTGCCTTTGCCTTTGTCTTGGGCTAACCGGTTCGCACAGCCCACAAGATTCACAATTCACAATTTACAATTCACAATCTGCAGACACCGAAGTCTAATTCTGAAAGCGGTTGTTGTTGTTTTCGTTGATGTTGTGCTCTTAATTGGGCTAAGTAATAAAAGTGCTTGCAAGCACATCATTAAAAAGCAATTGATGAAATATTTTCCAGGGAAATCGTTCAATTTTACTTATAAATTTGTAATTTGTAATTTCAATCACATTCTCATGCCTTGCGAAAAGAGAACTATTATTTTTATTATTATAAAACATGCAAGTATCAGTATGAAAGTATCTTCCAACTTTAAACTGGAAACAGATTTTTAAAAAAAAAAAAAACTTACTTGTTTCTATTTGAGTATCAAGCACAATATATAAATATAAATTGTAGACATGTAACTATTTTGATTTCGATTATTTTTATTATTTTACTAAGCAAATTATTGTTGACAAATTGAAAAAAGAAAACCATTTAAAACGAGCAAAATGCTAAATATTTTTTATTTTTTAAATATATATTATTATTCCCAATATATGCTTATATTTTTTTTTAAATTATTATTTATTGTTGTGTCCAACAAGACTTCAAGTTCGAACGTGAAACCCCCGTTGTTTACTTCCATTAACGATTTGATTGCCCAAACAACCAACCAATGTTTTCTTGATTAAAAAGGAAAAATACTTGAAGTAAAAATTGCATTGAACAAGCAAGAATATTTGCTTTCACAAATTAGACAAATGTCTATAAGGGGTATGCTAAGGTTGCGCGGGTATATCAGCACTTAGTGCGTGGAATGAGCGCCTCTTCGTTTTCGATATGTTTGGTTTGCGGCTAACTGGTTACCGGTAACCAGTTTCAACCAATGGGAAACCGAACGAAGTCAGCTGCTGCCATTGGAATCTCAGCGCGAGCCGCTCTTCATTTTCCATTTCTTCCAGCTGTTGCTGGCTGAAGGTCGCCACAAAAACCGCTGACAATGACGATGATCATCGTGACGATGATGTTGTTCACGCTGCTCAAAGTGCTGAGAACTATAAGAGACAACAAATTGCACGTCTCAGCTGAGAGCGCGTGATTTTTATGTTTATTTTCTTTATATTTATTTGTATTATTTTCTTTTTGTGCTCTCGCGTTTGGTGATAAGCGCAAAGAATCCGCTGAAGATGTGGCAGCAGCTGCGACAGCCACGTTAATTGCAATTGTTGCGCCGTACTTGGCCAATATTTGCCTGGCAAAGCGGCTGCAGATACGGGCGTAATAGCGTGCTCCTGGTGTGCGCACAGATGCACAGTTCAAGATACAGATACAATATCTTTGCGATGATGAGCGAGCGTAAATATTTATTCGCTGTCAATAACAGTTTCATTAGGCGTGCAGGGCCAGACGGGGCTGACTGATAAGGCAATGCCACCGACTGCACCCTGGCCAAATGAACCGGTTAACGATTAACGGTTAACGGTTTGCCCTGACCAGATTGTTGACTTGCATCAGCTTCAGCATCAGCATCAGCATCAGCAACACGATCAGCTGCACCTATTGATTTATTATTTATTCCGTTTTATTTTTAATTTTTTTGGCGCACACTTGGCGTATACTTAACGTGCAGCCCAAAAACAGCGTGATTGCATTTTGGCGCCTGGGAAAGTCATTGAGGCAACCTGGCCTGATGTCACGCTCTAATATGAACGAATACATTCGCTGACTCACTGTCAGACCATTCATCAGGTAAACAAGCCGCGCTATTTATTTGGCTAACAAGACTCTAACAACAACATTTTGATAGCCGAATAAAGGCCATAAATATTGAAAGCCAGCGGCGCGAAATCCGATAGCTCTCGTCTGTGTTTACTTGGGGATACAAATACACACACACACACACACACACACACACACCCAGGGGTGTTCATCAGGTTAACTGAGATAAACAATCGGCCAGACAGTAACGGGATGTGAGACATAACAAGGCATTATAATGATATGCGCTCACACAAGAATGTGTATATAGACAGAAGATCAGTTTAAGGTGCATTCGGGTTTCAGGTTCAGCTTTTTATTGTTCAGTTCTTATTAAGTCAAAGGAATAATACAAAATAATGAATTTGAAAATTTCAAAATAAGCTTCTTTATTAACCTAGTGTAGAAAAAAGGGGAACATTTCAGGGGGTTTAGTTTTTGGAGCGTGCTCCAAATAACAAGATTTTACAATATTATCCTATTCTCCTGCATGGAGGAGATGAAAGATTTCTTTCTCCAAACAGAAGTAAGCCCTTTCTATATTATTATATTGTAAATATATTTATTGCCTCTTTCTCTACGATATGGAAGCAAAGCTTTTGGATCGCGTTAAGCTATCTCTGCAACTTCCGTTCGAAATCGGAGCATCTGTTGCATAACGTACTTGAGTATTTAGTAAGCGTAGTATCTACTCGAGCATTTGACTTCCCCGTGCTGAGCACGGACGTGCTCAGACACCGGCTTCCATTCACTTGGCAGACTCGATTGCATTGCATTTTCATTCATGAATTTGAGCAGAGCAAATGAGTGCTCGCATCGCAGTCATTGACCAGCGGCAGCATCAGCGATTTCCCCACAGATGCTGATGCCGAATATATAACGTACTATATGTAATATAGTATATATATATATGCGCGCTATATTATGTATTTACCGACGACGTACATTCTGTGCCTGTTGTTGTTTGTGTGAAATAAACAAGCGAATAAAAACAAGGGCGCGTGAAAAACTTCCTGGGCCTATCTCGTGGCAGTCATCAAAATGTCATCGGGGTTTGAAAAACAACTGTAACAAATTGTCTATAATAAAAATAGCTTGTGATAACTGAATACACACCCACATCAAAACAACAACTAATCTGCCCTGCTAAAAACCACCGACAATTAGGTCGTCACGGGACCAAAGGACAACCCCAAATTTATAGAGCTCTCAAACATCGCGAGATTTATATTCTCATTTGTTTTATAAGCGTGTCTACGTTTTTCAGCAAATTACGTTTTCGCTCTCAAGTCTTTATATTTATGTTCTTACTGTTTTTTTTTTTTTTAATATATGCATTTTTTGTTATCGCTCTCGGAAATGGCTTTCAATGCAGTTGTGCGGACTTCTTGTCTGGCTTGCAATTTCGCTGAAGGTTCGGAACTTTGGCGAAGGTTTCAAGAGCTTTAAACAAGACTTGCTTAATCAGCAAATTTGAGTAAAAAAAAATACAGAATAACTAAAGTGAATCTTTTAAATTAAAAAAATAAACAAGCATGCGCTTGCGGCGTTTGCACGGCACAGAGATAGCCCCAAGTGGAGATACCCTAAGAAATGTTAATTTCTAAGCTAATAAGCCGATTGCTTAGAAATTTCTACGATATACGTAACACGTACGATAAATAATATCAACAGCTCTACAAATAAAAGTTCTTTCTTTAAGAAAAATATTGTTGAAATATTGTTGAAATTTCTTTGATCAGTTTACAAAATCAAACAGATTTATATTTTTTAATAAATGTATTATTCCTATTCAGAGATTGGCTATATAGACTCACTTCTTGCTCATTAACATAGAGACACAGGAGACACGTTTTATTATACCCGTTAACACTTTTTTGTGGGCACAGGGTACTACAAAAATAATTACTTTCGACCCTGAAATAGAGCACACGAATATTGCGACTATTTGTAAAGAATTAGGGGCAGCAGTTTTTGTTTGCAGACCATTAAAATTGTGTTGAAACTGATAACGGTATATGCAAGTGGCCACATTGGTTAGATGCGTCAGAATTCACAATTGATCCCCTCGAATGCCAATGCAATTGCAGGCTCAGCGAGTCCAGAATCTTCCGCCTTATCTGGCCTGGCAGAGCACAGCGATAAGCAGCTAGAGATCCACCAAATAGAAATACGCAAGCATATATTATTATTATATTATTACCGTCTGTACACTCGGAGAAAAGCGCCAAGGATGTTGGAAATATCGTGGTTTGAGAAACTATTTCCAAAAACCTATTTATAAGTATCAAATACAGAATGAAAAACTTTGTACTTCAATTTAGCAAATTTTATGATTGTTTTAGGGGCCAAATTTATTGTATTTAATTCAAGAATTTTTTTTATTCAACATTAGGTTAATTATGAAATTTCGAATTCTTTCAAGAATATTCAAAAACAAAGTTCTGAGAACCAAGCAATGCTAATTCTATATCCTTCGTGCAGTGTTTTTCTCGCAGTGTACATATTTACTATAGGAATTTATTAACTGTTGCCGGGCAGGGGAAATCATTTTCAGCGCTTATCAGCTGAAGTTTTAAGAGATTTTGAAATGAGTGGAAACAATGGGATTGACAAGACTAAAAGGTAAAGTGTTCCAAAACAATATGACCGCACTTTGTAGTGCCCTAAGTTAATGGGGTCGAAAAAAAGACATTCAAACGAAAATATAAATTATATTACACAACTTAAATATACGTTTTCAGTTTTCTATTTAGTTTGATTAGAAAATTGCATAGAAATAAAAGAATAGTTGTCAAGAAAAAACTGTTTTTAAATGACATACAAATCGAACCAGATTACAAAATATAAAAGAAGAAATTGTATACCTAAAATAAGATAAAATCAAGTGTTAATATTGAGTATTTTGAACACAAAATTTTTGATTTTTTCCGAGTGTAGACCACCGCTAAAAGCTACCCAGGAAGGGTCCAGATTTATTACCATAATGCGCTGGCCTTATAATTCCCAACTGGTGGCAATAAAAATAATTTGAATGGGCTTCTTTTTAAGCTTGAATCGTGAATTTATGCAATCGTTTGTTTGTTCGTTTTTTATCTGGCGTGTGTCTGGGGCAACATAAATTGTCTACACACTGATAAAAAATAAAAGAATTTTGCTGATATCTAAAAGACATGCGACAATTGCGACTAATTGCTACAAAGACAACCTCAGCAACCGAACTGAACAGAGCTTCAAATGTGGCCTGGTTTATTTTTGATATACATACATATCTATTTTTTTTTAGATGTAATTGTAAACCATGTTTGTAGCGTGTCATATCTGTGCCTTACTATTATATGGTGGGGACCGGGGTGGGGCTGGGCCTGGGGTGTCGGATGTGGGAATAGCATTAATGCATTAATTGATCGCAGTGCCGCTAAATTGTGAGTCTCGGAATGGCACATGAAATTTGTTGGCGTTGTCGCATTTTGATTGACTAAATTACGCATCGCTTTAAGAGCAGCGGGGCGGGGGCAGCGGGGGGCTGGGGGAGCTAGCCAATTTGCTGTAAAAGTTCTAGACGCCGCTGTGGATGCTGAGTGCTTCTCTCTACTCGTTACTCACGGTTCCTGTTTGGTCACGTAGTCATTTGACAATAATTGGAACTCGTTGTTGTTCTTTTTCTCAATGTTTTTTTTTTTTTTTTTGTGTTTCCCTACATATTTATTGTTCTTTCTTTTATTTTGCTGATTATTTTCGTGGTGTTGTTCTTGTTGTCGCTTAGCTGGACTACGTAAGAATATAGTATGTACGAAAGCCAACAAAGTCTATATATACATAGAAGCCAAAAGCAAAAATGCTAATGTCGCTGCCAGCGATTTTTGTTTTGTTTGGGTTCGTTTTGTTTTCTTCGTTGAATTTTATTTAGTTTTTCTTTGCCTTTGTTTTTTACTTTCAAATGTGTTTGTATTTTGTTTTAAGTATTGTTGCTGTCAAAATGATTCAATTATTTTTAATTACTTTATTTAGATTAACTTTTACGTTTCGCTCAAATTAAACCATTTAACCAATAATTGAAAGAAATATGCCTAAGAAATATCCCCCACCCTGCGATGACTGTTTGGCCACCTGTTCCTGGCTAGGATTAAAGGGCTGCTGTTCCGTTTCCGTTCGTTCCTTTGGACTTCGTCTGCTATTGTTGTTGTTGCTGCTGCTGCTGCTGCTGCTTATCGCAGCTCAGTCTGAAGAGTCAGAGTGTCAATCTCTGCTAAATGGCTCTACTGCTGCTTACCCCTGACCGAACGACCCTCCCCGCCCACCGCCCGCCACCCCACATGGGCAATTTTATTTATAGCGCATAGACACAAAGGCAAACGGCGCCGTAGAGCGCAAAACTGAAACATGTTTATGTTTGCTGAATTCTATTTTTCAGCTTCTTCGCGTTCCTCGTTTGTCACTTACTTGAAATTGTTGTCTTCTCGCTCTCGCACGTTCGCTTCTTCACGCGTTCCCTTTGCTCCTTTTTCGCACACGCGAAGTTGTTTGTTCTTGCCGAAATTTCGTTTGTTGTTTCGTT
Source organism: Drosophila sordidula (assembly GCA_035047465.1). Lineage (NCBI taxonomy): Eukaryota > Metazoa > Arthropoda > Insecta > Diptera > Drosophilidae > Drosophila > Drosophila sordidula. The sequence goes on from JAWNPQ010000163.1 coordinate 416,405, forward strand.
TTTCACGTTTTGCCAAAAAAGAACACAAAACAACAAAGGAAACAAAAAAAAAATAGAAGCACACACACACACACACACACACAGAAACAAAACACTTTAGAAAAATAACAAAAATAACAACAAATCGAACAATTTTTTTTAAGCACAAAATTTTGCACGCGCGTTTTTGTTATTTTGCTTTTGTTGTTTTTGTGTTTTGCGAAATGTTTTGATTACTTTGTGGTTTTATTTGGATAGAGGCTGTCGTTGCTGTTGCTGTTGTTGTTGTTTTTGTGGCTCAGCTCGAGATCGTTGGCGTAAATTCAGCGCCTGCTTGCGGCCAGTTGAATGCACTTTTTGGCAAATCCGACGGATGCGTTCGCCGCGCTGCGCACGTCTAGTTCACCGTTAGTTCTATCTGTGATGGTGCTGGTGCTGGCTCTGCGTGTACTCGTATCGCTCCTGGCCGTGCCAGAGATTCAGGTCCTCGCAGCCGCTCTCAGAAGCCGCACGCCCGTGCACCATTACAACTCTGCCTGCAATCGATTGCCCCACGGGCTCCGGGCCGTAATGGTGTTTGATATTGCTTGAGCTTGTTGTTGTTCTACAACTTCTTCTTCCTCTCCTTCTCCTCCTCCTTGCCCCTGCTAACTTGGTCGCGGCGAACTTTCCTTCAAGGCCAGTTCAAGTTGAATGCCAACAGCTCTTTACCAGTTAAGGATCTACAGTGGGCTTTGAACTCTAGACCATGACAACGACAACGACAGCGGCAACGAAACGGCAACGAAAACGGCACGACGTATACGTGACGACCGGTCTTTGGGATGCGCTGCCGATACGGGGGCGAACTTCGTCGATCGAGCGAGCGCTTCTCGCCAGGCGGCAGCTTGCGAAGATCTGCTTAACTGAACTGTTGGCGAGCAGCGTTGAGCGGCAACTGTTCGCACGAGTCGCGCGCTGTCGTTGTGGCAGCCGCTGCCGTTGCCGCTGTAGTCGACGCCGACGCCGACGTCGACGTCGAGATCGGCGATCATCGAAGATGCTGCCCCAACGTCGCACAGTGGGCACTTTCGACTAATTATGCGTATAAAGTATTTCCCATCGGAAAGAGTCATTTGATACCCTTACAGGTAATATATTGTTTTGCACTTTGATTAAAGAAGACCAAAATTCCAATAATTAATATGCAAAATATTTAAGGTATTATTTTACGTCGTCTGGGAATATTTTTATTTATTTATTTTTTTTTTTAAGGAGTTGATCAGAGAGTTATTTCTCAAACTAAAAATATTAAATTTCTATACAGAACAAAATACTTACGTGCTATTTTGTAGAGCTTGTGTTAATTTTGTAAATGCTTTTACTTAGTTGTTGCAATCAATGTTATAGCTAATTATATGAACGATTTAATAATAACGTAGTCACAAGCTTTGTTTCCAATTAGCTGTTATATATACATATAGTTATATAGTATATGTTTACCTAGAATTATTATTACAAAATTAAAAACTGTAATAATTTATACCCCATTATAAGATCTCATTTTTTTGTAACGCATTTCGGGTCGTGGCCCCACTGTACCTCTTCCTAATCAGCTGGCGGCGACAGAGCGAATTGCGCTCTCCATCTTCCGCTCTCTTTCTCACTCTATTCAAATTGCGCTGTTTGTAGGGCTTTTGTTTTTGTTCTGCTCTCTCTGCCGCTGCTCCCAGGACATAAAGACATACAGACATGCACTTGCGTACATATCTGTGCATTTGTGCACAGTTCTCGCCGAGACACTGATAAGTCGCTTATCTGATTGTCAACTGACACATTGAGGTGATGATGGTTGATAAGGATGATATGATGTGCCCACACAATTTGCTTTACGATCCCCACACTCTTCAACTGAAAACTCGTCAAATTGCGCACATTTTGCCGAATTCCCGAATTCTGCGTCGTCAAATAAACAGAATTGGGAAATTGTTTAATTTGAAATTTATTATAGTTTCTTAACCCCTTCCACAATTTGTAAACACACAGAGCCTATGTTTGGTGTTATTCATATTGTTTTTCGCTCAGTGCATGCCAGCGAATAGTTGGTACGGTGGTAATCTCTGTTTTGGATATGATAATACGCAGCTAGAGTGTAAACATAGCGGGAATCATGCGCACCCGTGGAATGCCATAGAACACATCCCATCCAACACTTTTAATAGTTCAACAGAACTGTGCTAAGCTCCAAGTAAATAAATATGCACAAATACGCAAAAAGATTCGGTTCAAGTTAATCATTTAAAAAAAAAAAGCCCGCAGCTTCAGAGAAAAGCTTAAGAGCAGGATCATAAAGAAATTGCTGAATTTCCCTTTCCCTTTCAGGCTCCCTTATTCATCACAAGAACATGGCTAATCATTGAGTGTAATTACAGTGCCTGAAAGACGGCGCCGACAGGCATCCCACCGACAACCCCCAATTGAGTTGACGAAATCAGTTTCACTATTTACCTATTAACACCAATGCAAATAATGTTAATGTGCTTATATACACATATAGTACATATATTTTCGCAGATGTACTATATGTACTATATATTCTAATCAGAGTTCTGATTGCGTCATGCGCTTTTTAGTCATGTGATTTGAAGAGCAACGCATCGAAAATTATAAAAAATATATATTTATTTAAATTTCTATATATATTTAAGTACAAGTATATTCGGGGTATCGAACCCTATATACCCTAGCAGATATATTTCATATTTAAGTGTGATTGTTGGAATTTTATCTGAATATCATATAAATACTTAACGGTTCAAAAAATTTCACTTTTATTGCTTATCAATATTTTTTGCAATCGATTTTTTTTATTCTCACTCAGATAAATATCGATATAATTTTTTTTTTTATTATTTCAATAATATATAATACATTAAATTTAAATATATAATATTTTTTTGATTCATTTTCCTTTCAATAAACATTTGAAGCAACAAATTTAAATTTATCTTTGGCAATAGATCTGTTTTAAATCCCATTTTTTTAACGCAAAAACTTATGAAAACGGAACGCAGGAAACGGAACAAATAGGGATAGGCTTGAATTGGATAGCTATAAGTTTTTTGAAACGATAAACATATTTTTTGCAATCTTGATCCTTTTAATTTTAAATTGGGTTGAGGTTATAAGTTTCTGAAAGTCCAATTAAATGAAATCAAGGTTTTGCTTAAAGAGCTGATGGACAGGGCTTAGATAATTTGTGAGTCAATTGACAATTAAGCCATTGGCAATTTATCTGGCTATTATCCCGCATATGGCATACAAATTGCCGTTTAGTCCCCGGATTTGCAGCATGCGTCAAGCTACCGTTACGTTCTACACGCAGTGCATTGACTTGCCAAAGATCAACGATTTCTAGTTAATTTCATACGCCGGAGCACCACCTCCGCCAAACGGCAGGCCAATTTTGAGCCCGCCTGCGTTTGTGGGTATTTGTTTTCTTTTTTTTCTTAATGGCAAATACGTGATCGGAACCTCGTTCTATGAGCCCAAGCTGGAGCTGGAGCTGGGCTTGTTAATAATGTGTACTATTTGATTTGACAAAAGCGCTTTTGTTGCTGGCAAGCAGCAGCCGCCGTGGCAGTTGGGGCTCATCTCGCAGTTGGTGTCACGTCTGCGGCGTTATCGGGCCCGGGTGGCAGTCGGAGCTTAGCGGCGTTCTCTCTATCTGGCCAAGACGCTGGCGACGGGCTTACGAGCCCTGCATCGTCATTAGATAACTCGGCTAGTTAGAGCCGTGCGCAGATAACTTGGCCAAATCGCATAGGCATTGATAAGACGCTTGAACTTTATGGGCCAGCTCTGCGACGGGAAGTGCTTAGAAGCGACACTGTCATCGCTGCCGCGTCGTTATCAATCGGTATTAGGCTTATCTATCGCTAGGTAAACAACAGCACAGCCAGACATCAACAGACTTGAGTCCAAAGATGCTCCAAGCACGAACACAACTCGACTCTGCACGATTGCGAAGCTGGCCGGCAAAATCTGGAGAGCCAGGTAAAGGCTTCCTGGTGTCCTCTACATAAATTGCACTTAAGACTCAACTAAAAGGCGGCGACGCTTTACAAAGGTAAAGGTGGAATGATTAAGGCTTACTTTTTATTTAAAAAAATTGAAACAGAATTAACGGCGGTATATGTATAATTTTTTTTGGAAAAATGCACAAACTTATAGATATTTATTTTGACAGAGAATACTTGTTTAGGCTGTGCTCCGCATTTGTTTTTTTTTTAGGGACCGTAACTGTAATAATTATGAACGTAAAAATTACTTGTTTACATTTATTATATTGCCTAAAGAATATTTATAATTTTTCAAGTTTTATTTGAAAGTTAAAAAATAATTACATTTTAAGTTTTTATAGCATATATGTTAATATATTCGTGCGTATAGCATTGAATAAATTAACATATTTACAACATTTTATATATTCATTTAAAGATTAAAGATCATTACAAATATATGTGGTAGAATTTAAAGATATTTATTTTTATTTATGCTGTTTTTAAATAAAAGTTGCAGAATATAACTTAAGACTTGTTTCATGATTTTTAAATTCAAAATGAAAACTTTTATATAAAAGCAAGAGTCAAACATATTTTTTATTAAAAAAAATTAAGTTTATTGCTTTTCGAAAGAGCTCCACTTAAAATAGAAACATTGGTGTAATCCTTTTTTGTGTAGCAAATGATTTTTTTGAATTTGGGTTTCAAGTAATACCAGTGTTTTTCGGTCCCTGGTTTAATTTCAACTCCAGCTTAGTCACTATCAAACAGAGTTCGACGAATATGATGTATGATAGTTTATATAAGCCATCACTAATAATAAATAAATAAATACAGAAAAACAAAAGAAATTGCGATAAAACTGAATTGGTTAACGTGATTAGCTAATGATAAAGTCCTGTTCAATTTAGCCAGGTAGGGAAAGCAAGCAATCAATCAGAGAAAGGAAGAGAGAAAGAGAGCGCATCACTGAAAGAAAGCTCGCCTTGAGTGCTGTCGCACTCGTGCACATGTAAACATCGATTTGTTGTTAGTAGTTGGCGTCACAATTCAATTTGTTAAAATTGTGCCTTTATTTATTTAGTGTTTTGTCAAACAATTTACAATAAACGCGGCCGCTTGCATTTCCCGTTAATTTGCTAGCCTAAAAAGTCGCGATATACGAGTACCCAAATCGAAGGGCTCTATAATCTAGAAACTAGAAGCTTTATACTGGGATGCGTCCATCTCAGTTTCGCTCAAATACATCGATTACTGGTTTATCAATTATTATTTGCTGTAGTTGTTGTTGTCGTTAGCGATTCGTGTACTTGATCAGCTTGACATATACGATTAGTCGACATTTATGACTACTTTGGGGTTATTAAATCAAAAATCATACAATTTAAAAGTAATACAAAAACTGCTTCAAATTGCTTAAGTTTTATTATTAATACATTTTTTTTTTGTTTTAGTTTATTTTTTCTGTTCTTTTTCTTTATAATTTGTAGTTTTGTATAGTTTCGCTTAAAGTGGTTTATGTACTCATATATATAGCTTTATAGTTTGCAGCTTTTCGGCATATTTTTATATAACTGTAACGGTGGGCAATAAAGAAACAACAACAAAATTGATAAACAGTTTACCAACATTTCACTTGAGCACGCAAATTAGTATAAATAACAATCATAATAATTATAATAATAATACAAATAATTAGATAATGCGATAAAAAGCCAATTGAACATTTGTTAAGTTTTCTCTAGTTCGTATCTCGTGTTAGTTTAGAATTGAGTTTATTTTAGAAACATTCATTTTAATTTTCAATTTGTTTTTTATTCGTTTAGTTATTCGCCTAGATGTTTTGTTTTTTTCGCTTTAAGGTTTTCTTCGGTTTTGTGACTTGACTTGTTGAAATTGATTTAAATTTGACTACCGACACACAGACGCACATTGAGATTGTACTTGAATACAATATATTATAATTAATAATTATTTGGTTGCTGTTGCTTTTGTATATTTCGTTTAAAATTAGACACCATTTACATTTACAAACATACAATAAATACAATACAATTACATACACAAAGAGTTTTTGGGTTTCTTGCTACTGAGTTTTCTCAATTTGTAATCGCAGCCTAAAAGTAGGCATCATTTATATATATATATATATATATAATTTTTGCTTATCTCGCTTCTGCTAACTTCGTGTGTGCTGGTGTGTGTGCGTGTGTGCGTTAATATGTATGTTTGTATATACTTTTGCATATAATTACGAGTACGTCTATATCTAATTGCTAGTCCGACTTGATCGGTATATGCAGCTTCTTACTTGACATCGTCTGAGCGCCATATATGTGATATACATATACGTCATATACTAAGTATTACATCATATATGTATGCATGTATGAACGTGTATGTGTGCGTATGCATGCTTAACTGTCGAGCCCAGACATAGTTTCTAAACCGGTGAAAGCTCCAAGATTGCGATTGAGATGGATTTAACTTGATTGATTGCCCTGCCATCATTCACGTAGCTCAGCTACGACTCAGGTGAAGGTATGTGTGTGTGTGTGTGTGTGTGTGCAATCTCTAGTTAGCTCTGATGTTGCTCTCTCGTTCGCTCTCCTTTCTCTCTTTTATCGTCAGTCTAACTTTTGCTTCTCAGCTTTTCTCTCAACAAGTTTTGCTCCATTTTGTATTTGTCTGTCTAAAGTTTGTAAAGCTCACTTTCCTAAACGTTGTAGTTTTCACTTCTCTCTCTCTCTTTCTCTCCATCTGTCTCGCTCTCTTGCGTCCAACTCCGTTTCAGCAGATTCTCTTTTGCCTGTCGCCCTGAAGGCTAATTTCAATAAAGTATATATATATATATATCTATATATGTATATTATATATATTAAGTAACACATACATATAGACAAACACACAACACACGATACGCGCATAAAAATATGAAAATATGTATGTATCTAATTTATCTTTGTTTTTAAATTACGTTTAAAAATTTTGCTTTTTTAATTTATAATTTTTGTTGCGTTTAGCGATATGTGGATGTGTGTGTGTGTGTGTGTGTGTGTGTGTGTGTGTGTGTAGTTGTATCATAGGGAAAAGGGAAAATCGAGAATAGGCTCAAATGAGAGCGCGAATAGTTGGCAAATAAGAAACTAGTCGAAAGTAACGAGAGGAAAGTAGCGAGTGGAAAGTAACGTGTAGCGAGTTCGTTCCATGATTTGAATTGATCGATTCGATTGTTCGTTTAGATTGGTTTATCAATTGATAGCTCTTTAACATGCTAAGTTTTTTTTTTTGTTTTTTGTTTTCTAGTATAAGTAGAAGTATTCGTTACCTAATCTGTTTCTGTTTCTTTTAGTTTTTTTTTTTTTTTAGTATATTATTTGTAGTTGTAGTATTGCTTTATGCTAATTACCTTAGGGATTATTTCATATATATTTATCAATGTACGATTGATTTTGGTGTTATCGGTTACAGTTTGACAATTGCATAGTTTGTGGCTTTAATCGATTAATTTCGGGTGCACCTTGGTTTTTTACTCTAGCTTTCGCTGCTGCTGTTGGTTTCCTGTTTCGAGAAGCACTTGGCAGTTTTTAACAGTGTATTCATCTTGTTATCAGTTTGTTTTTCTTCTTCGTTTTTTTCAGTGGTTTTCGTTTCGATAAGTTTCTATAGGGTAACACTACGAGGTTCGAATGGGGTCCGATTTGGGGGCGGGGGCGGGGGTGGGGCGGGAGCAAGGGACACTTAAGGTTAAAGGTTAACGATTAACGGTTAACAGAACGACGTTAAGAACACACGCGACCTAGTGGCAAGAGGCAGGTTATTATATAATAATAAGTAACAACGGTAAATATGCATCGAGTATGCTTCCAAATACGGGCACTACAGTAAAACACACACACACACGCACTCACGCACGGACACACACACACACACACACACACACAGCCGCAGCCCTACCCTCCCACTCACACACGCACACACAGACACATACGCACACACGCACCGTCGGGCCTCGAGAACAAAAAAAAAAAAAAAACAAACAAACAAACAAACGACTTAGCCCGAACCAAAGCCGAACGCCGCGATCGGCATTTCGCGCAGTGTATCTCAACGCTTCACCCCGAAGAGATTGGGTATGGACTTGACCTTCTTGCGGGAGCAGTTCACGTAGTCCTTGTACATGTCCGAGCGCAGATAGCGCGAATAGGAGTCGCTCTTCATCAGATGGTAGACATGGGAGGCGGCCACGTCGAAGCACCAGCGATTGGGGCCGTTTGGCGAGTTGACCGCCTCGCGTGCCAGCTCGACGGACTTGGAGTCGACGTTGACCGGACAGGGTGCGTCCGGCGCGAGAAACTCCTGCCAGATCTTGTGTATTGCCTCCTTGATTTCGGACTGTGGCAGCGCCTTCATCTCCTGCACCGATTCCCAGAACCTGACATTAAGTACATTAGCATAAGCATATTAGATCGGCTCATTTCGCGGCTCACTTGAGATTCTCGCCGCTGTACTCCTTCTCCAAGAACTTGGTGAACTGATCGCGTCCAATGGGATCGTTGAGCAGCTCGCGCAGACTGAATGCCCATCGCTTCACCCGGCGCACAGGAACATCTTTGCTGTGTGGATTAAGGAGATCTCAGTGGTGGTTCAACGGAGCAGAGGCCGACTGCTGGCTTACCTAATTCGCTCGGTGTCCCACATTTCGGTGCTGTCCGTTTGCCACGGATTGGGCAGCTCCGGCGAGGTTAAAAAGTAATCAAACTCATTGTACTGATCGTAGTAGGCGACCAAACTGCGTGCGGGTGAAAAGGTCGGATTAATGCGGTCGGATCGGATCGGATCGGATCGGATCGGTTGGCTCTACTCACGCTTCGGCCGCCTTGGACACTTTGATTGTGCGCCGCTCGAGCTTCTGCTTGCGCAGCGCAATGATGCGCGTCAGCTGCTCGACGGGATTTTTGGCGACGGAGGCGCCCGAGGAGCCGGTGCCGTGGCTGGAGCCGCCGCGCCGATACGCCTTCTTGATATCGATCTCGGTGGTATTGACGCAGCCGGGCATCGGCCGGTGCACGTCCCAAAAGGCGCGCTCCTGCGAGTCGAGCACCTTGCGCTCCAGCTTGTCCCGCTTCTTGGCCACCTTGCTCTGCGACTCGGCCTGCGGAGGTTGCGATCAGTGGGCGTCAGCGAAACTGCGGCCGGCTGGGATGGCCTTACCTGCATAAATATGAACTCCCATTTGCGCGAGAACATCTTCTGCAGCTTGGCCAGATTCTCGGCCTCGTAGTCGGCCAGCTCCAGGCGCGTCTTGTTCTGCATGGTCCGCTTGCACAGGTAGACCGCATAGTCGGTGTTCTCCGGCTCCCAGCAGTTCGAGGGCCAGAAGTAGGGCGTCTGAAATCTGACCGAGGCGAGTCGTGGCAGTTTGTAGGAGTAATCCCCAATTATCCCCCCTCCCCCCATGCTCACCTGTAGAAGGTGCCGTCGTTCTTCACGGTCAGCGCGTGATCGTCGATGGGAAAGATGTAGCCGTGCGAGCTGAGCAGGTGCGCAAAGTGCAGCGCCTCTGTTACGTCCTCCACGTCGAAGTTCTTCAGTATCCAGGCAACCAGATCGGCGCCGGTGAACACCGATGGCACCTTGCTCATGAACGCCTTCACCGTGCGCACAGCCACGCCCCCCGTCTCCGCCTGCATCTTCTCGATTATGGCCTCCATCTGGCATTGGGATAAACAAAATCAATTCTTGGCAATGACCTCGGCGATCACTCATCCAAACACACCAGAAATACCCATTCAAAAATCAAATTAACTACCTAAATTCTTTTTAACATCAACTGTAGCTAATCAACTGTTAATAACATTTCCCTTTATGTTATGTTAATGTAACTAGATGCTATGTTCATGTAAGCGCTTCTAATAGCCCTTTATAAAATACTAATTACTCATTAATTTAATTAAATGTACCTTTATTCTTTTTAACATCAACTGTAGCTAAGCAACTGTTAATAACATTTCCCTTTATGTTATGTTAATGTAACTAGATGCTATGTTAATGTAAGCTCTTTTAATATCCCTTTTCCACTATCAGCGTTCGGTGTTAACGTGAAAGCTTCTCAAATTGTTTTCTATATGAGTTCAGCCTTCATTTCCACGTCTTACGTCAATCAATGTGACTGCGTGTTTGTAAACAAAAAAATATGGCTCATTCTACAAATATAAAGTATAATGGATTCGGCCACAATGGAAATTTTACCAGTATTGAAATGGCAGAATATATCTGGGCTTTTGTAAACTATAAACAGTGCAGTTTGCACTAAAACAAGATATTGGCCATATTTATTGAAACACACGTGGCTCGAAACTCTTTGGAGAAACCTTTCATTGATCGAAAATTCATTAGAGCTGACTAAGATACCCTGTTCCGGCGAGCAATCCCACAGGGTATATAATTTTTTAATGGAAAACAAAAGTATTATTACTGAAAAGTGGCAAACTGATGAATTGTATGAAAAAATTCATAACATAAATGCATAAAGCTGATGATTTCTCTTATTTATCATATATATATCTTAGGACATTTGTGTGGAAATGTTGCAGATACGAAATATATCATATTTTATGTTATTATATTCTATTTATATATTATTATAATAATGCTATTATGTTAACATATTACGTTATGTATATACAATTTTTGATCATGCCACATTTTAATTAATAAATTATCATTATAAGTTATAATAATTGAAATGTAGAATGATCAAAAATAACCTGACCTGGGATTCGAACCCGCATCCCAAGTCCCGAATCCTCATGATAAAATTGACTTCTCCAAAGGGATTTCAAACCCCATTTTTGTTTTTTTGGTGATGAAACATTGTAGATGAAATAATAAATAAATAAATAAAAGTAACTACATTCCTCGCCAGATGAGTTGTCGAAGTAGACTCCACTCCCAGGCTGAAGTGCTTGTCTTGGCCATATTCTACTCATGCTACCAATAATAATAATAAAGACAGTTCTCTAAGTTATCCCTTTGCTCCTCTTTCAGTGTAAATTTCGAGCTACAAATTTCCCAAACGGGAAAAGTTCGAAAATGGGTACGCACCTTCTTGTAGACGAGGATGTTGGGCGCATCTTCGTTCTTGCTGCCACGCTGCTGCTGGTGCGGCTGCTGCGACACCGACGGCGCTGGCGGCGGCTGCGACTGCGACTGCGACTGTGACTGCGACGACGACGGCGACTGCGACTGCGACGACGACTGCGAGGAATGATGATGATGGTGATGATGATTGCTGGCCACGCTGAGCAGGCCGCTGGATTTGGACGCTGCTGCTCCGCTGCCGCTGCCGCTCGGCGCCGTTGCGTCCCGGATGCTGACCGTCTTGCTGGACGGCGGCGGCGTGGCAGCGGCAACTGTCGTGACGCAGTTGTTGCCGCTGCTAACGGTGCTCACTGCGGCCGTTACAATGGCGCTGGTGGTGGTGGTGGAGCTGCCGCTGGTGGTGGAGCTGCCGCTGGTGGTGCTGGCCACCTCGCTATCGCTCTTGGCATTCACATTCTCCGGTTGCGGCTGCGGCTCCGACTCCGGCTCCGGCTGCGGCTCCGGCTGTGGCTCCGGCTCCGTGGCAGCTGCAGCCTCGACTGCCGCCTCGGCATCAGTGTGGTTGCCATTGGCCGGCGGTGGTGGTGGACTATCGTCCGCTGCTGCTGCTGCTCCTACCTCCGTTTCCGCGTCCGCCGCTGCTGGCGTCGCCGTCGCCGCTGGCGTCTTGGGCGCGCTGCTCATGGCCAGCGCGTTGGTTGCTTGCGTGCTGCTCTGTGTTTTGTCCGCCTCCGAGTTCATCGTTACCATTGTAGGTGCCGCTCGGCGCGCTATTTATAAACGGGGCCGGGCCCCGCTCTGCCCGCCGCTCGCTGTGTATCCTTTGTGGCGTGCGTTATCGACTTTGCGCGCTCCCGCTCCCACTCCCCCTGTGCGTGCGTGCGTGCGTCCGTGTGTCTGTGTGTGTGTGTGTGTGTGTGTGCGTCAGTCGATCAATGCTTGCGTGTGCGTGTGTTCGTGTACGCTGTATACCGACAGCAGCAGGCAGACTGCTGCAGCTCTCCGCTCGAGTGTCTGTTTCAACTGGGCTGCGTCATTTGGCCAGCTCCATAGTCACTGGCCGCCCGCTCGACGCTCGACGCTGACGCTCGACGCTGACGCTGCGGCGCCGCTTTTGCCGTTTTTCGCAACGTTTGCGCTTTTCGCAGCTCCGCGCTAATCACAATTTTCGCTTGCAGAAAAAAAGCGCAGCCAGGGCGCTCAACACACGCGCACGCACCAGCGCACACATGCACACGCACGCACACGCACGCACGCACGCACACGCACGCACACACACACACACACACGCGCGCGCTCTTCACACTCCTGCACAAAGCAAGTGCGCAATTTTCGCTTGCAAGTGATTTTCAAATGAATTTGTAACTATTTGCCTCGAATTGTTATAAATTAGATTTTTTGGCTACGCTGGCTGTTGCTGCGGCTGCTGCTGCGGCTGCTGCTGCTGCTGCTGATGCTGACGCTGATGCTGGTGTTGCTGCTGGTGCTAATGCTGCTGCTAATGCTACTGGCTCTGCTGGCGCTGCTGCTTCTTCTGCCTTTAGCTTCCTCTTTTTGGCGTTAGCCTGTAATCATTTTACGGCTGCCTGGCAGGGGGGCGGGGCGGGCGGGGGGCCAAAGTCAATTCAAGTGCCTCTGCCTATGGCGTGTGCGTCGTTCACGTTCTCGCCGCGGCTTCGTGCCTTATTATGAGGCGCTTCCTGTAGTCGATTTGCTGTTGCAATCGATTTTTGTTTGCCCAACCTCCCCACCCACAGTACAAATACACACGCACACACGCACACAAACGTACACCCACTGAAGCACGCCCACACACAGTGACGCGAGCGCGCTCTCTCCCGCTCCCGCTCTCGCTCTTGCTCTCGTCTCTCTCTCTCTCTCTCTCTCTCTCTGTCGGGCCGCTCTCCGCTTATTGCCCAGCGACAGCTGTTGTCAGTGCGCCAGGGCTGGCAGCTAACAATGGCATGGTCACCCTGGCCGCTGCAAAAATTCCAAGTGCATTTCGAGTTCGAATTTGTAATTGCTTTATTTAAATGAATATGTTTTTCGGCTACACTTATTTGCAAACAAGTTATAGCTAAAAAAAAAAAAAATAATAATAATAAGAAGAGAAGTTACATTTATCATATATGTATGTATATATGTTTGTATATCTAATTATGTTTGCTTTACTTTTTACTTTCGTGAAGCTCAGCGAAATTACTCGTGTGCTTTTTTCGTTTTTGTTTTTAAATTAATTTATAGTGAACTTATTGTTATGGCTTTTATACAATTTTGCGTGGAATTTTGCTGAGAATAATATAGTTTTGCGGAAATGGTCTTATTTAAATAAATACAAAATAAAAAAAAATAAACACAATAGTTAATTCTGATTAATGCATAAACTTATAAACAGGCGAGTGGAAAACAGCACTCAAGATTATTTTAAAAGACAATCGAACTGGAAAGTAAGACTAAGTCTGTCAGCACACAACTGTACTTGTCACATCCTTAACGTATTTACACAGGTTTTAGCAGTAGCCGGGCGCAAAGATGTGTGTGTGTGTGTGTGTGTGACTTTGTGTGTGTGAATATATACAATACATATTGCGTGCATCAAACAAATTAGGGTAATTTTTAATTAAAAATGAAATACAGTGTGACCAGCTGCATTTGCAATTTTTAGAGTTGAGTACCAGGGCTGAAAAGGTCAACCAGACAGGAAACGGCAATTGGAAATTGGAATATGTGCGATATTCCAATTGACAGTAGACAGCCGGAAGTAGGTGTGTGTGTATATTTACACAATATACTGTAGGTGTCAAAAAAGACAAGGTAATTTTTAATTTAATTAAAAAACACCAATGTGACCAGCTGCATTTGTAATATTTATAGTTAAGTGCTCGGATGAAGAGGATAATCAGAAAGTGATGTTCCAATTGGAACAGTTGTGAATATGTGTGATATTCCAATTGGCAGTAGCCAGGCGGAAATATATATATATATATGTGTATGTGTGTGTGTGTATATGCACTATATGTTGCATGCATCGTAAAAGAGAAGGTAGTTTTCAATTTCAGAAGAAAAAAAACACCAATGTGACCAGCTGCTTCCGTAATATTTAGTTGGGTGCGCGGCACCAGGGCTGAAAAGGGCAGCCAGAAAAGAAACCCAGTTGGAAGCGGGCACTTCCAATTGGCATAGTGTATGGGAGCGCGTTCCGGGGACCGTGTGAAGCGTTGACTACGTGCTGCTCTAACGGTTAACGGGCCGATCTAGGCCTGGGCCGGCTCCTGGGCGCGCGACTGGCGCACGGGCCGGTCGGACCAGATGAGGCCGGGGCCGGGGCCCGGGCCCGCGTTCTGCGCCTGGTAGGACAGCGGCGGCGGGCCCAGCTGCGCCTGGGGCACCAGCTCCGCCTGCGGATTGAACTGATTGTTGCCGTTGTAGTTGACCAAGATGTCGCTGGCCAGGCTGTGGCCGATGTTGACGCCGCGCTCCGGATAGTACGGCGGCGGCTGCTGCTGCTGCTGCTGCTGCTGCTGCTTGTTGGGCTGGCGCCAGTGCTTCTGCTGCGGCACGGCCAGCAGGCGGTACAGCGGCTCCGGGCCGGGCGCGCTCGGGTAGCCGGGCACAAAGTACGGCGGATAGGGCGGCTTGGCGCCGCCGTGCCGCAGCCGCTTGAACTGCGGCGGCGGCGCCACCGCCGGCCGCTGCCAGAACTGCGCCGGCGGACGCAGCTGGTACTTGGCCGCCCGCTGCGGCACCTGGGCGTCCAGGTATACGGGCGGCGGCGGCGGCGGCGTGCTGTAAACGTCGTACGGCGCGGGCGCGGGCGCGGGCGACTGCAGCTGGAGCTGCTGCAACTGCTGCTGCTGCTGCTGCTGCTGCTGCTGCTGCTGCTGCTGCTGCTGCTTGCCCAGCCTCAGCTGGCGCTGGCGCTGCAGCAGATACGAGTCCTGGTCCTGGTCCGGATCCGGCAGCTGCAGCTGCTGATGCTTGCCCACGCGCAGCTGGCGCTGCCGCTGCGGCGGCGGCTGGTAGACGATGGCCTTGAAGGCGTCCTGGTCCTGCTCGTCGGCGCTGTAGTTGACCATGGGCAGGAACGGCTGCCGGTCGAAGTCCGGCGGCTGGAAGCGGCCCGTCGCCGGCGGCGGCGCGATCAGGTTGCTGCGCAGCAGCTGGCCCAGCGTCGCGTCGTAGTCCGTGTGCGGCGGGGGGCGTGGCTTGGGCGTAATGCTGACGACGGCCACGTCGTTGACGGGACTCGGCGGCGCCTTGTAGTGCGGCCGCTTGGGCGGCTTGGCCGCCAGGAACTCGCCGATCGCGTTCGGCTGCCGCTTGGCCTCGAAGTACTCGTAGTAGATGGGGTTCGCCTTGGAGAGCGGCGCCTGCTCCCGCTCCCGTTCCCGTTCCCGCTCCCGCTCCCGCTCCCGCTCCCGCTCCCTGCTCCGCTCCGTGCTGCTGGGCACGAAGACCAGCTGCGGACGCGGCGTCGTCGGCTGGTAGTTGACCGGGTAGATGGGAATCGGCACGGCCACGGGCACGGGCACGCGCTCCACGTACTTGCTGGGCTGGCGGGGCGGCAGGTAGCCAATCGCATTGTACTTGACGGACAGACGGGCCGGCGCACGGGTGGTGCTGGTGGTGCTCGTGGTGGTGCTCGTGGTGCTCGTCGAGCTCGTGGAGGTTGTGCTCGAGCTGCTGTGGGGCCGGCGCGTCGTCGTCGACGGCGGCGCCTCCAGCCGGCTGAAGTGGTCCGGCGGCGGCGGCAGCACGATGCCCGGCACGAGCGGACCCGGCGGCACCGGGTTCGAGTAGTTGCTGCGGTAGACGAAGCTGTACGCGGGCGGGTAGTACAGCGAGGGATCGTCCTCGTCGAAGTCGCTGATGTTGGCGGGCCCGGGCCCGGGCCCGGCGCCCAGCCAGGGTCCGAGCAGCGGACTCCTCAGCACGGTGCTGGGCGGCGGCGTCCCGTTCGCGTGGAGCAGCCAGGGCGCGTAGGGCGTCGGGTAGACGTAGCTGGGCGCCGGGTCAGCTGGCTGAGGCGACGCAGCCGCTCCCGGCCGGGCAGCAGGATGCGCGCCCGGGCCGTGGCCAGCTCCGTCGACCTGGCCGTGGGCCGTGTGCTGGCCCGGAGCGGAAAGCGAGCCATTGCCAGCTGGCGCACGGAGGCTCTCGATCTGATTATCTCGGATAAGCTGCAGCGGCCCGTGCGGCTCGAGCTGCACGGGAAAGGGAGGCGCCACCGCCGGGTTCGCCGGCAGCTTGATCTGCCGCGCCGGCGCATCGTAATCGTCGATGGCCGGCCAGGCGTCCTCGGCGCCGGCGGCCTCCGCCTCGTTCAGGCCGCCGCCCTTGATCACCAGCAGATGGTCCTCGGCCAGCCAGATGTCCTGCTCGCTGAGGCCGCCAAAGTTGCGTTCGTTGTCCAGCGGCACCTCCGCGTTACGCGCGTAGCTGAGCACGCCCGGGCGCTTGGGCACGCGCCGGAAGAGCTCCTTCTCGATCAGGCCGTACTTGCCGTCGCGCACCTGGTCCGCGAGCGTCTTCTTCGACTCCTCCTTGCCGGCCTTGGCGTTCGCCTTGGCCGCCGCCGCCTCCGACTCCTTGCCGGAGCCGGCGCTCAGCCGGAGTATCCCGTTGTCCCAGTTGTCGAAGTCGTCCGGCTCGCTGAGCAGCGCCTCGTCGTCCTCCTCCAGCGACGGCGGCGGCGATGGCGACGGCGACGGCCTGGCCAGGCGGTAAGAGCTGCTCGCCTTGCGCCGGGACGTAGTCGCTGTTGTTGTTGTCGATGTCGTTGTCGTTGTCGTTGTCGCTGGCGCTGCTGTTGCTGTTGCTATCACGTAGCTCCTGCTGCTGTTGCTGCTCACCGCGGACACCTCGTATGTGGAGTGGCCCTGGGCGTTGTGAATGTGCCCGGCCACCAGGCGCTGGATCATGCGCGGCCTGCGAACGGGTAGCAAGAAGAAGAGGTGAGCAAATACTGTGGGTGGGGGGGGGGGGATTGGGGGAGTGGGGAGCCGCTGCAAGAGACATTAATCAACGGCGGCGCCCAAAATGGGCAGGCGCCAACAGCCAGCGACAGCCAGACACAAGCCTAGTCGAGAGTGCCCGACTAGCAGATACCCTGTGGCCAGCAACAAGTGTGTGAGAAGCTATTATAATAATAAAATGTCTGCGAAAATTTAAAAAATTTATTCAAATTCCTCAATTGAGAATTTCTAGACGAATTTGAAACGGATTAAAATAGCCGATTCTAAATATTATTTATTTATTTTGGTCTATTAATTTATTATAATAATAAAATGTCTGCAAAAATTTAAAAAATTTACCCAAATTCCTCAATTGAGAATTTTTAGACGACTTTGAAACTGATTGATTAAAAGAGCCGATTTTAAATATTATTTTTTTATTTTGGTCTATTAATTAATGATAAACATAATAATTGTAAAAAGACAAATACATTTTTTTATTTTTATTTAAGTTTTACTTTTTTATATTAATGCATTTCTTTTTTCTTTATATATTTTTTTTATATATTTTTAATGTGTTAAAATGTTTCACAAGTTAATTCTAATAATAATTTTCGAATTGATTGATTTTCGAGTTGATTTTGATTGATCATAAATCAATAAAGATGCAATCGATATTTCAGAATATTTCAGAATAAATAATAAATTAAAATTTTAAAGAAGAAAAAAAAGGAGTTCTATTTCATTTGAACTTGGATAGAAATTTGGAAACTTATTTATTATTATTATTATTTCTAAATTTTGAACTAATCCTAAACTGAACTAGTTTAAATAGAAAGACTAACCAAAACATATTTTATTTATTTTTAAAATCCGCTCAGGGCGCTCAATTCATATAGATATAGATATTATATAGATATTATTGAAAATAGATGTTATTAAAAAAGTAAAAAGTCGATCTATCATTTGATTATTTGAATAATAAATTGGAACTGCAATTAAATATATTAATGCAGCTAATGAAATCGACTTACGGACGGACAGCCCGACGGACAGAGTGCAATATATATTTAAGCTGGCCACGAATAAGCTCAATAACACCATCATACCCTTCCGTTAGCCAATCGCAATTTGTACAGGGTATGGAAACTCACGTTTTAAGTGTGCCGGAGACGCTGCGCGACGGAGCGGCGGGCACGGCCACGGAGACGGGGACGTGATTGGAGGCTGCCGATGACAGCGTCGGCTGCGACTGACGCCAACTGCCGGCGTCGACTGCGCCCAGCGTCGGCGTCGACGTCGACGCCGGCGTTGGCGTGTCGCGTGGCTGGCGGGCGGCGCGGATGCTGCCACGGCTGCCGCCGCGTGGCGCCACCGTCGTCGTTGTCGTTGTCGTTGCTGCGGTGCCACGACGTCGTTGCTGTCGTGCCGTTGTCGCGGGCGGCGGCGTGGTGCTGCTGCTGCTGCTGAAGCTGAAGCTGAAGCTGCCGCCGCGGCGACCGCTGCCGTCGTCGGTGGGCGGCGTTGTGGGCGGACGACGCTGGCGTGGGGCGCGCAACGTTGGCGCCTGCGTGCTGCTCGTCGACGAGGCGGCCCCGCGGCCGCGCTGCCCAACGGAGCGCGTCGCCGCGCCCGCCGTCGCCGCCGTAATCGCTGCCGCCGCCAGCAGCGCTATCACTATCAAGTGCAAGGTTAACGATGTCATCTGTCGGCGAGAAGAAGAAGAAGATGCAACGGATGAATGCGGGTAACCCAGCTGGGGGCACTGTCGTCTGTCGATTATGCAAGCGTGGGCATGCCAACGACAGAAAGTCGACTGGCAGATACCCTACATATCGCCAGCTCAGCATAACAACATAACTTTACTTATTTCGAAAAACCGTTGCAGTCGGATGTAGCCGACTTCTTTACAATGCAATAACAACCAACACATATACCCTAGCATTAATTGTACATATTAATAATTTACATTAAAAAATTCTTTTAAATGCAGATTTCATATTGAGGCTATATGGATCCGGATATGTCCAATTTTTTGTCAATTTTAATCTGCACCAAAAATTTCGTCTATAAGGATGATTTTTACGATTTGCCACGCCCCCAAAATCTCAACACTTTATCTGACGCGCTTTAAGTCTCTACGGACAGAAGGACGAATATGCAGAAATCCAATATACTCTGTTCACTTCGTGAACGAGTGTACAAATACATAGGTGTTTAGATTAAATAATAGAATAATACCCTTCATAGGGCCTTTTTATACAAGTTGCTTCCGTCTGATAAACTTAATACCGATAGGATTCTGTTTAAATGTTAGTAGCTTTGTAAATTTCTATATTCGTGAGATTACCCAAGATATCTTATAAAATTAATACAATTTCTTAGGTATTTAAATTTTCAGAAAGCGTTTACTTCATGTTTTTTTTTATTATTAACAGTTGCACTAAAATTAATTTCACAGAAGAAAATTTGAACTTTTCTATTATTTAATGGACTCGTGGACTAAATGTTGACGTTTCGTTCCAATGTTGGGAGCAGAGTGGAGCTTTAGTCAAGATCTCTCAAAGACGTTGGCTGCTGGTATCGATTAAAAATAGAACGCGTTTCGATTAATATAATTAACCGATTAATATAATTATTAAGTACATTATGTTTAAATCGTTCGTCTTCAAATATCTAATATTTGATTGTTATTCACATAAAAAGATAATCAAAAATCCAAAGAAAAATAATATAATTAAAAGGACGATTGACTTGGACAAGTTTAGAAGCGTCACAGCAGAGGGAAGTTAATTTAAGCTTAACATTTTAAATTAACATAAATTAACATAAACTAGCCGCTATCTGTGTAATTTAGCCATTTCATGTAGGGTATCAATAAGTTCAGGTTCGTTGCGCGTTCGTCCAACAGTCTGCAGAGTCAACACACTCAACTCCACACCACGCGACGCCACGCCACTCCATGCCACTCCATCCCATTCAATTCAATTCAGTTCCACTCCATTCCATTTCGTTCCACTTAATTTGGCCCCTCTGCAGCCCTCGCATCTTCGATTGCGATGCGCTCAAGTGCATCGAGCAACGAATTTGCCATCTGGTTTTTGGCTTTTGGCTGTGCTTTGTTGTTGCTGCCCGTTGCTGGCATTGTTTGTTGTTGCTTGTTTGCGCACGCGCCAAGCTTCAACTACCAATTGTTGTTGCTGTTTATGTTGCTGTTGCTTCGCTCATGTTAATTAGCTTCGCTCAATTGATAAATGGCCAAATGGGCTACTTTGCTTGTTGTTGTAGCTTTTCATTTTTTTTTTCTTTTTTTGAACGCCGATGATTTGTGGCTGCGTCTTTGAATGTAACTGTTCAACGTTTCGGGCCCCAAAAAGCATTATAAAGCACTTAGTGCTCGGAATCATAACTGCAACTGATATGGTATTCAGTTTCAGACCTCTTTGGCTATTTAATTGCGCTTTGTTAACCATTGTTGTCTGATGGCTTGTTTACAATTGTAATCAGCGTAGGCGGAGTTACGATCGGACAAAAAACAAGAATCTTACATATAAATAAAATATGTCAAAGGTCCTATTTCCGCTTTATTGGATGTAAAGGCTTGAAATTGTAGTTAAAGGTAAACCGCAATATGTCTAAAATATCATATACCGCTTTGATAAATATTTCTCTATTTGAGATTAGCATAAGGTCTAAGTATATTAAATGTTTGCAATGATAAAGTAATGAAAAAAGAAAATCCTATATGACAAATCAAACTGTGATCAGTTAATTCAACTTAACTTTATTAAGCTGATCTATTAAATACAGATAGCAAATAATATGGAAATGCTTACTGGACTGTCATGCAAACCGTATTAGGATTAAAGCCAAAATTTAAACCGAAGCAGATGAGTATATTATGTATAGGAATTATACAAGAGTCAATTGTTTTTACGAAAATATTGTAGAGCTCAAAAAAAAAGCAGAGGTTTTATTTTTATTTATTTTCTCAGGAAATCAATATTTTAGGTTACTCGCATGCGGCTCAATTTAAAAACTAGTTCAGTCCGTTGGGTACTTGCCAACTAAAATGTCGAACAATTTCACTGCAACAACAATTGCAATTGAAGTTGATTTACTTGCTCAAGTTATCCAAGTTAACGATTCAATGCGAATTCCGCGCATTTCAAATGCCTTTATCCGCTGCTGGCGCAGAACAATCAAATTATAATACTTATAAAGCCAAAAAACAAAACAAAAAAAAATAAAAATGTGAAAAAAATGAATTGGGTCCAATTTAATCTATGACACCATCGCCCCGAACTGCTTTCAAATAAACTAATTAAATTGAGGTAAAGCAACAAAATAACAACAAAAAATTGTAACAACAACAACAACAAGAGCAGCAGCAAAAATAAGGCGCAGGCAGTCAGCGGCTGCAAAAACGAGCGACTACAAAGAATTATTTATTGCCAATCGGCGACGCCGCAGCCGGCGACGGCGTCGACGTCGGCGTCGCCGTCGCCTTTCATTCAAAATGCAAAGTCGCGCTAACTTGGCAGCAGCAGCAGCAAGGCTTGGCCCCGGGAACGTGGAATATGGAACGCGAAACGTGGAACGTGCGGCTCTATGACGAATCTGACGCGACTGCGCAGCCACTACAAACACCGTTAGGCAGCGGCGTGCGCGCGCACGCGAACGGTTTTCATGTTTTTTGATACCCTACACCTATCAAATAACTTTGAACGGGTGTATTCGATTTATGTGAGTGCTTTCAACAAAACAACTAACTTTTTTATCATATATATATATTTATCATATATATTTTTATCATAGATATACACAAATTCTACGAACAATTTTGATATATGTGCCTGAAATTGCTATATACATAAATAATAATTTCAGATTTTTCAAAAAGTGGCGTTAATCATATATTTGTGCATACACTCAGAGAAAATAAACAAGAATTTTAATGCCACAAATCAAATACAGTTCTTAGTGTGAGAAATGTTGTACGTTTGCTTAGCTTGTTTTTGCCTTTAGAACACAAATTTTTCTGAGTGTACAGAGATTTTTAATTCGTTACAGGGTATCTCCCACGTGAGCACTCGTCAAGCAGCTTTGCTAGTTTTTACTGCCTTGTCTCTTCGAGTTAAGTATTATTTTTTTGGTTTTTGTTTTACTTTTGATTGCCAAACAACAATTTGGCCGATGTTGTTGCTGTTGTTGTTGTTGTCGCTGGTTCTACGTTCGAAAAAAAAGCGCTGGACAGGCGCAGGCGTTGCAACCGAGTCTGGGGCTGGCGTTGGCGCATTCCGCTGCCTCAAATCCAGTTACGAATCACGTTCCATTTGATTGTTTCAGTTTTTCGGTTTCAGCCTTTTTGGCTTTTATAGCATAATTTTTGTTATTGTTGTTACTTTTGCTATTTGGCTGCACTTTGCATCGTTGTTGTTGTTATGATTTTTGGGCTCGGCAACTGCGCCCACAGTGCGATGCCGGCGCCAGCGCTTGAAAACACTCCAAATCCACATCCACATCCAAAACCAAAGCCAAAGCCCAAAACAACTTCAAACTCCAAGACTCCAACCTGTCGCTGGAAGTTGGCCAATTAGACACGTTCGCAGCGCGTATGAGTCAACAATCAACGGCAACAACAATATTAACAACAACAACAAATTTGACAACAAAAGTAAAATGTTATTTATGATTTTTGATTTCAATTTGTTGTCCTTGATTTGGGTTTGGCATTTTACGTTTTCGCCTCAGTCTTTATGTGAAGGCGTTAATGATTTGGGCGGCTAGTGGAGGCCAAGCCAGGAGAGCGACGGACTGCGAGGGGGGGGGGGGCAGGAAGAGCGGAAAGAGAGAAGGGCAGGGTGTTGGCAGCTGGCTGTGTGGGCAGCAAACAGCAAACGGCAGTGAATGGATAGCTAAATTCTTAATAATTTACTATCATTATTATTTTCAAACACCACATAAAAAACTTCTTAGAACATACGAACAAAATTTGAAATAGAAAATCACCTTTAATTTTATTTTCAAATTACAACACCACGAATCATGTTCAACACTTTTTCCCAATTTTGTAAGCAACACGTTCTAACGCAATGAAACTCCAATGAGAACTGACATCTGCTGTGGCATTCACCTAGCTTATAGTTCTCCAATTGGAACAAAGAAAGGCCCATTTCAAAATTTTGGAAAGCCAATGTACGCTCTGCTCTAGTTAATGTAACCCGAACATTAGCGAAACAATTGAATTTAAATTTCGGTGCTTTTCACATTATTTTCAGGAAACCCGCCCCACCATTTTGGATCATAAATAATTTGTCAAATTAAATAATGAGTACTTTATTTTAATTAAAGTGCACGCATTTTATTGTGTTTACTTTTTGGAGCAAACCAAATAAATTAGAAAAAAAAAACACATTTGCATACATATATATAGAAAGCGCTGAACACAGAAAGTGCGGGCTGTCAACGTGGAAATTCCGTTAGGTCCCTACGAGATCTAAGTATTATAATACAAATTGAGCAACAACAAAAGCTTCACTATAAATTAAACTAAAAATCTGAAAAGTTTCTGGGCTTGTTTTAAGGAATTACAAAATTCAAGCAAGGAAGAGTTGATAAGCAAATGTTAATGATATTTTAAGCAGCTGTTAATAGATTATATATTTTTCTAAGCTATTTAACTTTTGGTTTCCCAAATGTAATAGCGTTTTTTCAAGCATGGATCCCACAAGCCACATGAGTTATATTGATCGAGTTTAGCCTAAATTATGAGCTATAAAATTTATAAATAAAACAGGCAAATGTATGCATACAGAAATTGCTAGCGCTTGCAGAAAATTCTTCGTATAAAATTTTCAGAGGAATATTTTTATTTTTATATGCTTCTATTACAAAATATTTGTAAGAAGAATTTCTGTATATAATTCGAGGATTTTCTTCTTATTTAAGAAGAAGAACATTCCTTACTTAATTTAAGAATATTGGCGGCTTCATTCAGTATACTCTCTCTCTCTCTCTCTCTGTCTCTCTCTCCTGCTATAGTATTATAATATGAAAAAAGTAAGTCACTTGGTCGATACGCCAACGTCAGCAGAGGCGTCGCTGTGGGGCGCCTGTCTTCTCCCAGGGACCCCTGCTGCTGTTCCCCACAGTTCCAGGCAGCACCGCCTCAGACCCAATCCCCAGCCCCCCTCCCCCGCCGCCCACACAACGGCGGTGTCCAACTGTTGAGGTTGAGACATGCGGCGCAGGTTTTGTCGGTCGTCGGTCGTCGGTTTGCATATTTGCCGCCAAAGAGCCAAACGAATTTTCTGTTAAATATTTGTTGGTCTCGTTGTTGTTGTAGTTGCTGCTGTTGTTATTGTTACTGCTGCTGCTGCTGCTGCTGCTGTTGTTGCGGCCGCAACTCGCAATGGTCTGGAATTTTAAATAAATGCGATTTAGTTGTGCAACATTTTTACTTTACTTTTTCTCTTCGTGCTTACGACGGCAACGCTGGCGGTGGGGGTGGCGGTGCTGGCGGCGGCGACGGTGTACGAACGCCACTTGCCCCGCAAATTTATGGTAAATAATTAAAGTAACAAAGCAGCAGCAGCAACAACAACACGCCAAAGGAAAGCACAATTGCACGCGACGAAGTTTTTATACACTAGCAGAACCCGAAGTTTCGTAGTGTATACAAAAATAAACTAATTACGAAATTTGGAAAAATTCAATGTATAGTTTTGTTTAATATATTTTGAAATTTCTTATTTTATTTTATTATAATGGGAACTGAAAGCTAGCCTCAACTAATTGATAATAACCAACTAACTAAAGGCTTACCAAATTCCAACAACCTATAACATTTTTAAAATAGTCTATAGCTGCAAATTATATACAATAGTATATTGTAAAGTTAGTCACGATACCTACAATTGTCTTTATTGCATAAAAAACAACAACTTAAGCTACATTTTTTACCACGCTACATTTTTTATCAATTAAGAGTTCTTACGGAAAGTTGAAGCTGTTGTTTAATAGAACCAGTTGATTTAAAGTTAATGAAAAAACCAGGTACAGTGGACGCTCGATACGAGAAATCTCGATTTTTAATATATTGAATAAAACATGAGCTTAATTTTCTTTAATGTAAATTATGCAAAAGTATTTCTCTTCTAGTCTCTTAAAGTCTTCATTTAAACTTAAAATTATCAATAGAAATAATTAAATAATTAATTTTAATAAATTCATAAAGACCCAGTGTTTGTTTGAGCTAAAAAAGCAAATAATTAAATTTACATTTTTGAATAATCTCTTGTCTGTCTATAGAAGTTAATATTTTGCAATTTAATTTTTTGTTTTTTTTGTAAATAAGATTTTTATATTCATAAATATTGTTATATTTGGATAAAAAAAATTGTAAAAATTTAAAAAAAAGCTTATCAAACAAGCACTGTATTTTAAATTGAACTAATTTAGTTTGGCGTAAGTTGCTTTTAGATGCATACAATGTTGTATGTAGGTTTACGTGTGCTGTTATAATTATTTATTTATTTTTTATTGCTTGCTGCAAAAACTGAGCAAAAGCAACAAATATCAAAAACAGCCTACACAGCACAAAAGCATTCGGAAATCGTATAAAAGTAAATTATTTTTTTATTCTGTGTTCGATTGGTCTGACGTGAAAGCGAGAGTGTTGCCGCTGTTGTTGTTGGTGTTGTTGCTGCTGCCTTAGCTGCTGTTGTTGCTGTTGTCCCAGTTACGCGCCAAGCATAACTTTAGCCAACTACTGCAAACACGAAGAATAGCCAACAACAAAATATTTACAAAATATTCATTGATTTCAAGCGTCGTTTTTGTGTTTTTGTTTTTTTTTTTCTCGCTACAGGCATTTGTTGTTGCTGTGGTTTTTCATTTTAGATCATTTCTTTGTTGTGTGTTGTAATCGTGCCCATAGATTAATCAGTGGCCTTAAATAATGCAACAACAAGTCAAATGTGCGATGTAAACAAACCGTGGCGAGAGCAGAGACAGAGACAGAGACAGAGACAGAGTCAAAGAGAGATCAGAAATCGACAGCAGACGGCGCATGGAAGTTCTCGGAATTGTTCCGACACGATATATACACACACATACATATAGGCATATATAATTTCAAATGGCGCAACTGGCTCATTGTTTCGGGTGCTAGCTGATTGCGCAGTTGGCAGCAGTCGAATAAAATGTGGAGGGGCCATGCGTCGTATGCGTAATCTCGTTGGATATTCAATATTACGTATGCGCCGCGTGTTCCTCGACAGTGCAGCCCACAATTATGTGGGCCGAATCTGTGTCATTCACTGCACTAAAGCAACAACAACGACAGCCAGCCAGCCAGCCAGCAGCCGGGGAAGCCAACAAATAAGCAGGCTGCTCACAATTTCCGCTAACCAAAACCAAAATCGATTGCCGACAACAACAACAACGACAACGACAACAAGCATGGCTTGCAAGGCGCGCGCAAAGAGAGCAATAAAAAATCACCTGATTTGCATTTAAAGCCAACAGCAACAACAAGCAGCCAATATTGAGTTTAGGGTAAAAACTGGGCGTGGGAACATGCAGATCCCAGCCAGAGATCCAGAGCACGGCCCAGCAACAGCCGGACACGCCCCGACCCGCCGCACTCCGCTCTGCGCCCAGGCAACTAGCAACAACTTTATTATGCAAAGTGAGCCGATTTTGATGCCCGTTCGGGGGCGTTCGCCTTCCATCATGATTTGCCCCTAATGACAAAGTATTTAACTGCTTAACGGCGGCCACTTTGGCCTCAGCCTCAGTTCACCAAAGGGCGGCAGCAGCTGCTGCAGCCGTAAACAATCGGCCGTCAGCTTAGCGGCATTCCGGCCGTATTTCACACACCCAAAACTCCAGAACCGCTATGGGGCATGGCGAGCATTTAGTTGATAGAGTTTAATTCGCTTTAATTTACATAACATGCGCCCCAAGCACTTTACAACCAAGTTGACAAAATATCGATGGAAAAACACGTTACAAAAAAAAAAAAGGCATGAGAATTAGCCTTTCTCGTAAT
This sequence comes from Drosophila sordidula, assembly GCA_035047465.1. Classification (NCBI taxonomy): domain Eukaryota; kingdom Metazoa; phylum Arthropoda; class Insecta; order Diptera; family Drosophilidae; genus Drosophila; species Drosophila sordidula. The sequence continues at coordinate 443,542 of JAWNPQ010000163.1, forward strand.
TCCTGCTACATACTTATATTTCATTTACATTATATAATTCATATTTTTTATATATTTAATTATAGACTGCCTCCATCTTAAGTCGTTCCTTTGAACGCTCTAGAGTTAAGGCCAAATGTGACTGGCAAAAAATGGCTAATATTTGTGTCCAGGGATTAATATGCTTTTAATTGATTTACTGGCTAAGCAGAATGAAAGTAAATATTTTATGGCTGATACAATACTTTTGGATCTATTTGTTGCAAGTTCAACTATTCAGTCGGCTTTATTCTAGCCTTTATTCGGCCAACTGGCGCAGCACTGTCTGCGCAACTGGCTCTGGCCTGGGCCTGGCCAATGGGTTGCATGTTGGTCAGCCGTCTTGATTGACACCTTTTAACTACCGTGGCGCAATTGGAGCCGACGACTTTTGCGACTCTTGTGTTAAATTATTCACTCTGGCAGCGACGAAGCCAAAACACAAGCCAAACCCCGTGACATATTTTTTTCTTCCATTGAAGCAAAAAAAAAAAGAAAAGAAATCTTTCGCAATCCCACAGCGGCCCCGTTGGCCCAGGCAGGATTCCGACTCCGAATCCGAATCTCAATTCGCTGTGGGTGGCGGTTAAATAGCTGAAATTGAATTTCAGCCCGATCCGTATCTATAATTATTATTACAATTATGAACATAATGGGCCACCTTCGCCATGCCCAGCAAATCGGAGAGCTTATGCAACGGCTCCAAGATGAAATGGGATGGCGATGCTGCCACGCCCAGTAACCAGTGCCCGCAGCCAGTAACTAGTCCCAGTACCAGTTCGTGGCCAGAGTCCCGCTGTGCGCCGTGGCCGGCGAGTGGAGCTGCCCGATTGAAATATTTGCACGTCGCATATTTAGTTAGCATAATTTGCTCTCTAATTGTCACTGACAGTTTAAGAATGCGACTGGTTCGCTGCAATTGTTGTTGCTGTTCGTCATTGTCAACACTGTTTTTTTTTGCTTCAATTTTATTTTAGATTGGCACATTGCATATTTATTTATTGGCACAACAAGTTGCAGCAAGCAGCCAACCAAGCAGCCAGCAAGTCCCTCAGCCCCCCAGCCCGCCAAACAGCAACGGCTCCAATTACACCCACCGCACAGAGGCGCCGCCTGGCGGCCGAACCCTGCAACACAGCCGCTAATTAACGGTTACGCTTAAGCACTGTGTGTTGTCACATGTTAATCGGGAATATAATGCATATCGAATGTCCACACAGCGCGACATATATAAATTATAATCTATTGGCAATGTTAACGCTTGCTCTCAACTCGGGTTCGCTTCTCGATGGCAACATAGGACTGAGTTCTACCAAGGCTGGCAATTAGCCGGTTTATAAGCTCGACTATACAGATCTCAAAAAGTATATTGTCAAGTTTTATATTTAACGAAAAAAAAAGATATCGAAAAATAGAATATATATATGCATTTATAAACGGTGTAAAGTTGATTTGTCTGCAATTTCCCGACTAAGCGGAACATATTTAGAAAATGCTCAACTCAGCTCCATAAATTCAGGAAAAATAGCATAATTTTTTACTTCAATCAAATTCAAACGTAACAACGAAATTGTCTTCCTTAAAATAGGTTTTTTAAGTCTCGAATACTGTACCTCAACTATGAAACGTTGGGAATTACATTTTACGCTTATTGCAAGTACGAATATTCAAGAAATAATGTCTTTGAAATTTCCAAAAAGTGTAGTTGGATTTAACACTAGAGATAGTCGTTCCATCGATTATTTAAACATCGATGGTTTCAATTATCGATAAATTAAAAATTTAGGCAATAATTCAAATAACGTATGTTGAAAACTAAATAAATATTTTATATACAAATTTATGTAAAGTACCATACAATAATATATCATTGGTCGAAAAATATATCTATCTATCGCACAATTGTAATACCATCGAATATATCGATATTGCCATCGATTTACAACGGCGTTTTTTCCCCAGTTTACATAGATTTTCAATATATAATATATGTCCCTTATCTCTGTCCAAGTTACTTTACTTTCAAGCACAAATTTGAGTAGATTACCAACGAAAAGTAAAGTTTTTTAATTGTTTGATGATGACACACTCCGGGGTCAATTTGGGCCAGGTCTTCCTGCTGGCATTGAGAACTCCTCAGATGGAGGTTGGGGCAAATGCATTTCCGTTCCACTGGGCCAAATGGGCTTCAGTTTTGTGCAACTCACCTTTGGATCTTAAGATATCACAGAATGGTTGTTTTGCATTAAGAAACGGCGACACTTGTTCGTGATGTTGTAGTTGTTGTTGTTGTTGTTGTTGTCGTGGTAGTTCTTGTTCTTGTTCTTGTTGTCGTTGTGAACAGCAGCAACAATTTGCTTGCAACTTTTTCGTCTGCTTCCAGTTCTCTGTTTGTTGTTGCAAATGTGCTTTTGTTCGTGCCCCTTGCTTCTGGCTAAAACCGAGCGGACTTTTCGGACTGCTAATATTGAAAATGTCGGCGTTTTAGCTACTTTAAGCGGTTATTGTTGTTGTTGTGTTCCCTTGGTAAATTAGCTGAATTGAAGCCAACTTTTTAGACGCTTTTTAATGGAGTTGTTATTCTTGGCCAACACTCACAGCGGCTTAATTGCTTATGTTGTTGTTCTTGTTGTTGTTCTACATGTTGCATAGACAACGACAACAACATGACGCAGCCCTGCGTCGATTGGGGCTCTGCAATGAAAAACAACAATTGGTTTTTAATTTCAAATGCAAATAAAACAATCTCTATTTGAAGACAAATCTTAAATATTATTTTTTTTTTCCTATTCTGAGGAACTTGATTATTATTGATTATTGAAGTCGATTATTTAAATATAAGTTGTTGTACATTTACTGGCTTTATATCTAAGAGTTATACAAACCTATGGATATATATTTTAAGTTGTTATAATGCTGTGAATTGTGCAGTCGGTTACACCCGACTTCAATTTTCTTACTCGTTTTCATTAATATTTTCTCAGTTCTAGTGACAACTTTCCAAAAGATATCATTTTTAATACACCTGCAAATTTCACCAGAATATTATAGGCGAAAGTTGTGTTATTTTTGGGGCCAACAGGTTGATACTGTGTTTTTTTCGCCCCATTCTCAAGTTAACCAAACTCTGCCATATCATAGGAAATAAAATGGGTATTTCTCAAGGCGCATAAATCAAAATCGTTAGCCGGAAAAAGCCGCGATTGCAATTACGAGTAGAACAGAGAAACCTAATGAACCGACGCGAAGGTTTTTATGGCCAATTTATGCCTAGTTCCAAGTCCGGGCCGCAACTCGATTGCCATTGAAATGGAACGCAGAGGGAACAAAAATAAATAAATGAAAACAAAAACAAAAACAAAAACAATTATATTCGTTGGTAATGTTGCAATGAAATTGCTGAAAATGCGTAATTAGCATTTTAAATGGGCATTTAATTAAGAGATTTATAAACGGTAGCGACACTCGATGCCAGCCCGGCCACTTATCAAGGCTGTTTCGGGGCTGGGTCTGGGTCTAGCTCCGGCACTCTTCGCCACTGGGCAGTTCTACGTCGTTGGGATCGTCATCGCCATCGTCATCGTCATCGTCATCGTTATCGTCATGCAGTTGCAGGCGAAAGGCGGAAATTGTTCGATTCAATGAGCGCACGCTTCAGGAATTAAGCAAAAATTGCGAAATTGGCAAGGAAGAGGGGGCGACGAGGGGAGCCCGCCAAACTGATTTTCGCCCGGCAGCTGGGAGAATGTCACAATGCACTTGGATATTCATTGGGATGCTGAGCACTCCGATCATTTCCCGATGCCAGTGGAGCTCGCACGGAGTTGGTCAACACTTGACGCCCAGTTAATTGCTTGCCACACACGCACACACACATTCTGGCCAGCTGTTTGTTCAACTGGGCCCGCTCAGTACATCAAAATAGCATTAGCTGGCATCGGGCGCTAAGTGAACTATATGTATGTATGTATATCTGTACCCGACTGGGCTCTTTGCCCAACTGACCCATATTTGTGCCCGCTCGCATCGCGTTTCGGTGTCGATGTGTTAATTAGTCAACGCTTTGCTTTACTTTTCTTTACTTTACCTCACGCCACTCTTGGCCAACAGTTAATGATCGCCGCTCATGGGAATGTCTACAAATGTGGGTTCCCCAAGTACGACTGGGGACTATCTTCGACTCAAGTATGACAAGCATCTATTAGGGCTTAGTTTTCTTTTACAGATCATAAGAATTCTACAAATTCAATATTTGAATCCAACAGAATATATAGTAAAAACAAATTAATAAAATATATTTATTCATGTAAGATCATTGCAGTCGGCCGTAACCGACTGCGTAATACTCGTTCACAGTACACAGAAGTTATTATTGTTAATTTGGAAAAATATAGAATTCCAATATTTCATTTTTCACCCAAACACTGTCTGCCAAAAAGCTCTAAAGTTATGTAAAAGGGGTGACTACTAATCTACCATTAAAATTTTATGACTCCAGCTCTAAAACTGTGAGATATAGATATCAATTTTGACATGTAAAGCTCTCGGATACATAGCTCCCACATTTGAAACACCTACAACTTTTTCAAAATTGAACCGATTTTCATGTCTGATGGCATTCTCTTCATGGTTTGTCCTCTAGATAGATTCAAATATATGCAAAGGGAGGGCACCAGCAATCTAAATACCAACTTTGGTGACTCTAACTTTAATGTTGTGGGAAATATTCACCTTTATCGATTTGCGATCGTTATGTTATCGATTTTCCAACCTCCCAGTGGGTGTGACGCGGGGATACACGAGTATATATTCCAAGTTTCAAGTGTTGATACGGACAGACGGACAGCAAAGCGGACATGGCACAAACCCAATATACTCTTTTCACTTTGTGAGCGAGTATAAAAATTTGGAAAAGCTCAAAGGATAATACCGCTAAATAAAATTAACTACAAATCTAAGAAACATCAACTTGGAGCTGTAAAATCACTTAAAACCATAAAAAAGGTGAACTTGGCAGCAGATTGATTAGTTATTTGAATTCGACCCCAGTTGTATTTTAAATTATGGTGAAATAAAAATAATAAATAACCAGACATTATAAAAGCAACAAAAAAAAATGGTGTATTTTTATTGGGTAAAAAACATTCTGACAATGAAAAAGTAGAGAATAAAGAATTCAGCAAACTATAAGCTCTTTTTTTCTAAAAAAAAAAAAAACCCACTATTCAAGTTAATGCCTCATAGACCCACTTATTCGGTTTCTGCACATCTCAGTGAGTTCGAGGCAGAGATCTGCGACATTCAATTGTTGTATACAAAACAGAGGATCGATTTGCAGCTGAAACCGCTGAAAATAAGAGAAACCGAAACCAGAAGCCACAAATTGCAATTGCGGGCCCAACTGTCATGATAAACAGACAAGCAAACAATCATAATTCCCGATACAAAGCGTCTGCTGTTGCCCTTGAAACGTGGCTGCATAAAACCCAAAGAAAACCTTGACGCCAACCAAATGTGGATCAGAAGAGCGACGCAGCGAGAAACAGAGCTGAGCAGAGTCGACAAATTTGCTGTCGATTCATGTCCGATACGTTAAACGAATCCGAATCTAAATTTGAATGCCTTCCGCTGGTCAAGTGCTACACATCAGCAGCAGCAGCAGCAGCAGCAGCAGCAGCAACAACAACAACAGCAATAGCAGAGAGATAGAGATCACGACTTTGATATACCCCGAATCCTGCTCCGCTTTATAATCAAGTAAGGTCGATATAGCATTCGTATCGTTCTATTCTTTAAATTTCAATTCAAAATTGCAAAATTCTTCAATTAAAAAAATTAAAAGTCTTATATTAATGCATTTTGGGATTAGAAAAGCCTACCTTCTACCTTTTTTACAACGCTTTTACTTGATTAAGGCGCAGAGATAAGTAAGATTTGGTATAATTTTTAATAATGGATATAGCTCAGCTGCGAAACATTTGATTGAAATATAGGATGCTATAAGATATTAAACAAATATATATATATATATATGTAATTTTAATATTATTTCTTGTTTAATTATTATAGCTTCTTAAAGTTCTCTTAACTTCGAAACCGAAAATCGAAAACGTTGAGAATCTCTCATTCTTAAAGACAGGCGGACCTGGCTAGATCGAGATCGAATATAGCCTTTGAAGGCATCATACCCCTTCCCCTCCTACTTCCAGTGGGTACCGAGTACAACGAATACAGCTACAACTCTATTATGCACGGAACGCCGGTTCGATCAAAGCGCCGAAGACATCAGCTAAATGATTGCAGAGGTAGCCAAAAGTTGTCGGTGATTAAACAATACTCGTAGAAAAAAGCAAAAGCGAAAAAAAAAACGAAGAAAAACAATTATTGTTGGCCAAAGATGGAGCAGGGTATGAAGCGGCAAACGGGGATAGCCGGCGTCATGCTGGCGGACGGTACGTGAGGTCGACAAATGTTTTTGGCGAGATGCTTCGCTCGCTGCGGCACCTAATGAATGAATGAATTGAATGAACGAATGCAACCGAAAAGCAAATGAATCGCTGCTGCAGGCCGGAGCGTGAGATTGTGCGAACGGAACTCGTAAATCAATGTGTTGTTGTTGCTGTTGTTGTTGTTGTTGCTGCTGCTGACGTTTGTCGTCAGCATCTGCTGCCACCAACTGATCATCATCAGGCGTTAAAACGTTCGATAAGCGTCAAAACGTTTGACTCTTTGATTAATCGACCTGTGAAGTTGCCAGCTGGGTGTGGGGCTGGTGGGGAGCGGATGGGGGATCGGTGAGTGGGGACCAGGAGTCCGCAAGTCTGCCAGTTGTGTCTGTGGGGCATTAATTGGGCGCAAGCTGTAAATTCGACTGCCGTTTAATTGAGGAACGGTTCGTCAGATCGTGCCACACGCATCTGGCCAACAGTTGCGACATGCAACGCCAGCAACAACAACAACTTAGGGAAATTGCAAAACCATTTGGCCAGCTCTCAGCACAGTCCGATATCCGGTTGACTGCGAGTTGTTGCCCGACAACTTATTAAATCATTTTTGTGCATATATCATTGCACTTTTTCGTGCCTTGCATACGAAAAGCAGCACGCGAAAACCGAAACCCAAAAAAAAAAATAATAAACAAATCAAAAACTGCAAACAAACAACTCATAATAATACATAAATAAATAATTGAGTTGGCCAGTAAGTAAATTGAAACGCAACGGAAATGATAACTCAAGAACTAAGGGTTGTGCTGCCCATATTTAATTAACTATCTGGCAACGCTTTAAAGCACAGCAAACTTCTGGCTTATCTCAGCAAATATATGTATTTAGAAGAAAATATCAAAATAAACCTTTTCATTAATGACTTTTTATTAATTGTCATATTTTTTGATTTTTGAAACAATTTAATCAACAAATTAAAATTATGGCATTGGCACGTTTCAAATTACAGCAGAAATTTGAACTTTTAAAATAAAGCATGCTATTTCTATTATGTTTCCCATCAGTGTATATACAAATATATATACTGAAAGTATAGATATCTCACTTATAATATATATGTATGTATAGTAGAGCACGCAGATATTTTATATTTATTTAATTTTTCATTATTATTTTTAATTATATTAAATTATAGTTTCATTTGAAATAGCCCAGTCTGAACAATTCGAAGCTATCAGTTCTAGATAGATTTCTGCGACAATTGATTTTTTTTCATTATTTAGTTTATTAATTAATAAAGTATATTTAATTTTATATTTTATTTACTAACGATGCAAAGATTTACGAAATAAAAGCAAAGTATCCTCTGTTGTGTTTTCCACTTACATCAGAAATGGTAAAACCAAATGAATTTTCTTTTTTTTTTGGCTATCATATCTTATATTTGGTTATTTTGTGGCCAAAATTGCCCATCACTTGATTCGGTTCTATATCTCAGAATTTGTACGCAAGCAATTTATTTCCGTTCCAGTTGTTGGCAACGTGTTGTTAGTGTTGTGAAATGTCGGGCACTTGAGTGCTGCAAGTCGTTGCGAATTTCTGCGAGCACTTTGACACTTTCATCCAAGCTGCCAGTTGCAAGGTGCTGTGGCAAGTGGCAACCTTAATTCCTACTGCAAATGAATGAAAACATAAAACGAAAACTTTCACGGAATACTTCAAAAACAATGGGCGTCTGTGGGCGTGGTCCGTTTTCACATGTGCCACAGTTTCAAGTGTAAAAGTGCATGGGAAATTGCATAAAAAAAATATTCGCAGGTGAAAACTCATGGGAAATGCTGGCAACATTCAAACACTTGCCGTCTGGGGTCAAATACTGATTGCGAGCACTACAAATGGGATCTACATTAATAAAAACGATTTCGGCTAAATATATATATTATATATTAAATTTGAAAATAAAATAAAAACAACTAGACTGTGGAGAGATAATTGAGTTTCGAGTTAAGCTGCTTTAAGGTGTAAAAGTAAGAGGGAAAAAATGTGAAAGCGCTGCGAACAGAACTCTAGATAAATTTCACCTGAGAGACTTGCAGTAAACCCAATAACAAGAATAAAACTAATACTAACAATAATAATAAAAGCGCAATCAAATAAACCCATATACAAAATACAAAAGAAAAATATCTATTATTTCAGTCTAGGTTCGTGAATAAACAAAAGTAGCCTGACTTATATAGATCAATTAAAAAATATACAAAATTTATTAATTAAACTTTTACATAAAAGAAAAATATTTTTATTTTTATTTATTTGCATACAATTTGTTTTTTTTCAGTAAAGTTAAGGTCGTTTTCGACCTTTGGCATGTTAGTTGTGCATGTTACCAAAGATACCCATTAATTGTTTTCATGATCATCTTTCAGCGTTGAGCTGTCAAAAATTCACCTTGCACTCGTTTTTTTAGGTTCTCTCGTTGCTTTAATCCCTGGCAGTGCTGCGACTGCGACCTAGCAGTAAATTTCAGTGTTGATTAACCTACTTTTTATGTTTTGGATTTGCTGTTTATTGGGTCGTTAAACTTGCCGCTGTAATTAAGGCACATTTCTGAGTAAACCTTTGCTAATTGGCATCCTAAAAGACGTTGGAAAAAAATGCAAAAAAATAAAAATAAAATAAGCTTGACAGAGAACCACTCGGAGACTATTTGATTGTTATGCACATATTCGATTCTAAGAGGATTTGGGCGAGTATCGCGATATATGTTCGTGTAGCTATATGCATGTGTAGTATATCAGATATCAGTTAGATGTGAACTAAATTTCATATGTCAAATATTTTTCATTCTTATCAACACATTGAAAATTGATTAATCTATAGAAATCGTGGCAATTGGTCAAAATCTTCAACTAAATCTTGAAAAATCGCATTCAAACGAAGTTCTTGCGCTATGAATCACGTTCGATTGGAGACAAGGGACGGCTACCTAATACGGATCGATTTCGAGGTCCTGCAGCGCTCCAGGGTTATCCAGCATATGTGCGAATTTAGCACCACGGAGAGCGCGCACAAGGGGCTGATACTGCCCGTGCACGGGCTCAATCACGACGTACTCCTCAAGATTCTGCTATGGATGGAGTACCACAAGGGCGACGAGGAACCCGCCTGGGTCCAAAGCAAAAACGAGCCCGCCGACATCGAGCGTGAAATCGACGACTGGGACAAGGAGTTTCTCCGCGAGAAGCTGGCGAGCGTCCGGGCGATCATGAAGGGCGCCGACTACCTCGACATACCCTGGCTGGTCAAGCTGTGCGCCCGCAAGCTGCGCATCCGCGGATCCGCCGAACTATATCTGCGCATCCTGGGCACAATAGCGCCACTAGATTAGCTGATCTTGTATATAAGTAGTTGTTTTGTGGCATGCGCGCTCCTCGCCGTGCGCCCATGCGGGTCTTAGATCAGTAACTAAATTCCAATAAATAAACGTATAGTTGTGGTTCACGATGATCAGACGAACGCTTATTCAAATTTGTCTATCTGTGTAAGGCTTTTGAGTTACTTTTCGGGCTCGCCCAACCTATTTCGAATTTGTATTCGACGAGACTAAAAAGCTATTTGATTTCTCTGATAATTATATCTCGGTTACAATCTCGTGATTCTTGATTTTATTTTTTTGTTTATGCTGGGTTAAACACCTCTTTCAAGAATACTATTGCATCAAATTTAAAGAAACGTAATATCAATTTTCTTGGTATGTGCGCACATAAAATGCATTTTTCGCGTGCTGCGCATTAATTTCCATTCATTTTCATTGTGATGTTGCATTGTGGATTTTTCGTATACCCTCACATTGGGTATCACAATTCGCTTAAGACTAAAGACAAATGAATAGAGGCCAAACTTGAGTATGCCCAACTGATCTAACTTCTATATATATTTTATTCGAGCAGAATTAAATTGCTGAACCGGTTCAGCCTAAATTTTAAATTGAAATGTTCGCGAAGAGTGTTTTCTCTTCGGCTTTCGATTAGCATTTGATTTAGTTGTTGGCGCTGTTGTTGAACGCCTTTGTCGCCGATTTATGCGAGTGAGTGCCATGTGGTTATTGTCTGCTCACACGCATGCGCAACAGCAGCAGCAACAACAACAAGAGCTGCAACAACGCCCAGCAATTTTCGCTACATAGTAAAAAATAGTGTTCGGAATTTGTTGCCTTCTTTTCTTCATTTACATTTTGATGGCAGTGCGAGCGCAGTTTTATTGCATTGGCCATTGAGCAAATGGCCAAATGGCCAAATGGCAGCTGGGCCAAATACAAGAGCCGAGTACTATAATTAAATCGCTTTAATTGCAGAGCCAGTGGAATCGAATGTGGCAATTGTGAGAACCACCGACAAATGGCATCGAAATCGCAACCGAAATCGGAACACGGAATACGGAATACGGAATACGGAATTCGGAATTTGGAATACCAAGTGCGACGATTGCGCAACAAATTGCCAGCAATTTGTCGACTCTGATTGTGAGTTGTGAGTTATGAGCCCGATTCAGAGCCGGACTGCAATTCGATCTGGATTTGCATTTACTATATATTCAAAGAGATGCCAGACAAATTGCAGCCATTTGTCGGCGCTGGCAGCTGCTAAGGAGCCCCTTGGAACAGACTGTATAAGTTGGGGGAACAGGTTTTACTAAATAAGGAACACTTCTTTACTTTACTGTAAGTATTAATAATATTTGTTAACAACGACAACAACAAAAAAAAAACAAAGCTAAAAAGTTTAATTTATTTGATCAAGAATTCCCTTAGATTTTAAAAAACTTTGATCCAAATTTAAATATGTCGCATATAAATACTTATTTAAATATTTATGAGATTATTTTGCCAAAGTGAACTAGCATTATTTATTGTTGTTTTTCAGGGGCTCCCCATTGTAAACGAGGAGCTGCAAAAATTGCGCCTTTTTATTTTGGCAGCCGTAATTGAAAAGCGGACAGCCGCAACACGAACCGCGAATGGCGAAAAGCCAAAATGGAAATGAATTTGTTGCAGATGGAGATAAAGCCCAAGATGACGGTGATGATGATGCTCGTAATGACGATGAAATGTTGATGATGCGCGTGCCGTGGCGCCATTTGCCGTTTGGCTAACCAAAACGATCGGCGCGCAAATTTGTTAACGCTTCCGGCCAGGCCAACGGAGTTGAGCTGAAGTTTAAGCTGGAGCTGGAGCTGGAGCTGGAGCTGAACAGGCTGCTTGGCCACCTGCCAGAGACGTGCTACTGTTACAACAACGGCAATAACAATAACAACAGCAGCAGCAGCAGCAGCAACAACAACAATTGCAGTTCGCCTTTTGATAACTTTTCGACATTCACTTTGCCGCAATTCAATGCCAAAGAAAAACGCGTCATAATTTCCGCGCCGCTTTTCACATAGCCAAGACACAAAGCCCAATTCAAGTTTGGACTCAACTTTGATTTGAATGGCAGCGGGTGAAAGATGAGTTTGCATTTTATTTATGGCTGTTTATGTGTGTGTGTGTGTCTTTATGGAGCCGTGGTCACATAATTACGACTCCTGGCCCGACAATATTCAATAAAGAATCGTTGGCCAATGTTTCCTTATATGTGTAATTCCAAAGTCTACCCATGGATATACCTGGCCTGAGCCATTGAGACAACTGCCCGGAAGCCGTGCCCAAATGTTCGTTGGAGACGGGGGCCCAGTTTGGCTAGAACCGTTAATTATGGCCAATAAATATTAGCTGCCAAAAGTGCAATAAGCCAGCGGCAAAACGGCGATAAAGACAATTAAAAAACCAAACTCAAGACTCTTTGACTCCGTCGGGGATTGGTCATTTATCATGCCAGTTAATTGCAATTGAAAACAGAGCACCACTGTGCACACTGGCAAAAGAATCGTTGAGCTTACCTTAATTATAAAGCACACTACTTTCGATTTTTCGTACATTGTAAGGATTCTAGGAATTTCATTTTTGAAATATGTATACATTTTAATTTGGAAATAAACTATATATGTCTGATGAACATTTTACAAGTCTCCAGCTTTGAAAGGGCCAAAAATAAATTGCAGGCTAATTCCTATTGAATTACTGATCAGATTATAATAATAATGAAAATTCGAATTTGCAATTTTTCGTTATAAAAAGATAAATGTTGAAGAAATATTTATAAAATGCACAAGAATTACTATAAATTTTATAAATTATATCAAAAATAAAAACTATTTGTAAATAAAACAATAACTGTTGCCACTGTTTTTTTATTTTGTTAATAAATTATTTACTAGCATTCTGGGAACATGGCAACAGGGAAGCTGCTGTTTCTCTCTCCGTTTGGCTATTTTTTGACAAGCAGATGACAGGAGGAACAATTGTCACAGTAGGCATTGAATTGCTGGATATTTCAGATATTTCACTTCAGAGTCAAAACCTGTGCTGTGAACAAAAAAAAAGAAATTCATTTATACGCAAGACTTTCGTGTTTATCTTGTGCTCTCTTTCTCGAAAAATCAGGAAAGCTCTCAAGGATTTTGGACAATAATGTCGTCCGACGAGCTAGTGTTGACCGCCGAGGTCCGACAGAGAATTCTCGAGTACGCCAAACGAATGGAGAGAACCGGTAAGCGCCGTCAACTAGCCCGTGGTACGCGATGTTACTATAACTACCGAATGTTCAGGCAGCGACCGCTTCAACCCAGTACCAAATAGTGCCCAGAGTGTTCAGATGTCGACCGGGCTGGCTGGCAGCCCAACTGCAGCGGGCATGGCCAAAATGCCCGGCCAGAATGCCCTGGCCGCACAGAGCAGCGACTGCAGCGACGACAGAGAGATCCGGAACCATATGGAAATACTGGTCGAGGACGAGCATCCAACACGTCGCGGCAACCTGCCGCCGCACGCGGTCAAGATACTGAAGAGCTGGCTGTACGAGCATCGCTACAACGCCTATCCCAGCGAGGTGGAGAAACGAATCCTCGCCCACAAGGGCAACATTCTGGTGCAGCAGGTGAACAACTGGTTCATCAACGCCCGCCGCCGCATTCTGCCCGGCATGATACGTCGCGACGGCAACAATCCGTCGCACTTCACCATATCGCGACGTTCCAAGAAGTCGATGGCCAACTACATGGAGCCCGTGAATCTGAACACCAGCTGTCCAATGAATCTGGGTACAAGCCTGCCAGACTCCGAATTGGTATGTGCTCGATTTAAACTCCCCTTAGCCTCTACCTCAAAGCGGGTTTCTTTAACATTGCAGGATATTGAGAACAGTCCCTAGGTTCACAAATAATTCCCTGATTTCAGGCACAATAATATAACTTTGAAAAACGACACTTGACAGCTAAATTTCAGAATAACATGTACTGTGAACAGAATAATAATTGCAGCTCAAATGAGTAGAAATTGCACACAAATTGTTCATTTTATAACTGTTTACCAAACACTCCGCTCTGCTAAAATAAATCGATTCGACGACTATGTCAAGAGAGCTGTGAGCCAAGATTGAATAAAAGTTGAATCTTATTGTACAATATGTTTCCTCCATGAGAAATTGTTATTCATTCCATTGAATTTAAGAAATATATTAACCTCATCTCTAACATGTTAATAAAAAAAATGGCCATAAGTGTAAGCTGACATTTTCTGGGTTTTATAAACAAACTTTAAAAATATCTTTCTTTAATTCTCTGCATACTCAAGGCGGAAAACAAGTAAGAACAGCTTAAAACAGTCGAAATCTGTCTTGTTTATGATTGTAATATTTTTGGCTCGATTGTTGTATAGATTAAATATATACATATATCTGAATATCTGACGCGGCTGTAAACAAGTATATATTCCAAGCTTCAAATTTATAACGGCGATATATATTATATAGTATATACTACTCGAATATACATTATATACAAAAACATTCTACCATTGAAATATATTCGATGATACAACTGCTTAAAGATGTAGAAATATATTTACTTTTTATGCTTGTGCATTTTCAAAAATCATCTTCTGAATGCTGTGCAAATAAACTTGAAACCACTGTGCGTTGCAAATGGCTTCCAAGTGACTGGTAACTGTAGCTGGTGGTTAAAACAGCGTTTAAACAAACGTTTTGCTGACAGCTGAGGGGCAGTATGGAGATTGTGGGCCGTCTTTCGGATTCGGGTTTCAATTCGCCCATTTGCATGTCGGGCGACAATGTTGGCAATTACCCGAGTCGGGGTCTATATCATAATCGCGCAGGCACCCAGTTATCAGCAGGCTATAAAGCAGAGCAAAGCAGCCGCAATTAGAACACTTAACACCCGGCCAGCCAACCGGGCAGCCGGAGGCGGTGCGGGACGGGGCGTGGCGGCAAGTCGGTCGGCATTGCATAGTATTTCGTAATAATTTAATAACAATTTTTCTATCCGGCCAGTCGAAGTCGATCAATATGTTGTTCTTGAGTTGCTGTTCGATTTGAAATTGAATTTAATTAAAGTTGATTATTATGACAAAATGATTAATTAAGCCAATTTGAGACGCCCACTTGGGCCCGGCCAGGCCGGGCCAGCCAAAAGGCCTAGATAAAAATTATATACAGCAACGACTACACATGTATTCGCACACAGTCAGCGACAACAAGCAGCGTCCAAGTGTCGTTGTTAATGATTATTGGAGCTGGCGACATGTCTGCCTGCTAAATTGTTGCTAATGTCTTGCCATAATTCAATGCAAGCGCCTCATAAACAAACAACTCTGTTAACGCGGCTCAGTGTGGACGACCCCGGCAGGGACTGAGCTCCAAATGGGGGGAGGGGGCGTGGGGGTTACGTGGGTAGGCGGGCTATATACCGTGCCGCTATCAGTTGCAAGTGTTGAAGTCATAAATCTGCATAATGATCATGTCTATGCGAGCGCACCTGTGTGCGTGTGTGTGTGTGTGTGTGTGTGTTGGCCCAAAGTGCGTGTGGGTTTTGTTGACATTAAACAGCAAAGCGCAAATTAGCCAAGAGCCAAATGCATCGCACATTCGCCTCGGTCTCGGCAGGTGTAGCAGAAACGGCACCTGAGCAGCAGCTAACCCCACTCCTAACGTGGCCCAATACAATAAGCGGCAAGACATTATGCGAAAAATAGAAAACAAATATAAATCTGAATGTTTGTAGTTTAATTTCGTTTTATGTTTAAACTGATGTCGGTTCGATAGTGGACAAATTTAAATTTACTTTAAATGAAATATGAAAGCGAAAAATTTAATTTGATTAAAGAATACTCAAATTAAAATAAACAAATTTCAATTTATTTCTATTTATTAATTTTGAATATGAATAGTTTTTAAACATTTGAGTATGTTAAAAACTTAGGAACAAAATGAAATAAAAGTTGAAAAGAAGCCAGCTTTTTCACAAAAATAAACTATTTTCTGAAGAGCTTTGATCGCCGTAATCTCAGCCGAGTGATTAACAGCCGGTTTCATTGCCAATTTAGGCTCAAAACGTTCACTTATCGCATTTAATTGTAATTATAATTTGTTCGAGCTACAATCAAAGCGTATGTTGCATGCCCCGCCTGCACTGCCGCAAAGTTGATTAGAAATAATTGCGCTATGAAACACTTCAGAGTGCCATAAAAGACCTGAACATAGATGTTGGCCATTCCGCGCTACTCGAGCTCCCTCTACCTGGCCCCGTGGGAGAATGTGTTAGACATCCATATTTGAGTAGCCACTTGGCGCCTAGCCGAAACTGGCCAAGAAGCGTGACAAATGTCATAAATTGGAGACTGCACCCCCCCCCCCTCCCCTTCCATCAACAGGATGCGTGTAATTAACTTTTATGGATCGTTAGAATGCCACAATATTCGAAATACCTGGAAATACAATTGATTGCACAGGAAGCGCATAAATTAAGCCGAAATAAACAGATACCGATACAAAGATACAGATGCAGATAGAGCTTGAGATACCGAGAACAAATGTGTGCAATTGGCAATTTAGCAATTGAGAGCACAAGCTGCTGTCGATTAGTTTGCCAGAGTCTCGCGCTTTGAATCAATCAGAAGCTGCCCGAACTTATGACAAGTTTATTGCAACAACAGCTAAAGATACAGCTGGCGATATAGTTACAGATACGAATACAGACACAAGATCTTATCCAACTGACATATGCGACACTGACAACGTGATCGAAGCAACGGATCGATGGGACCACCGCGTGTGGCTGCCACAGCGGCAACAAGCGATTGACGTGGACACGACACTTGGCCCAAACGTTGGCAGGAACTTGGCCAGCTGCCAACTGGCCAAAGCGACAACATTTCACACGCAATCGGACGGCATTTGCATGAGTTATAAGTGCACAAGCCAATCCAGATCTTTAGCCGAATCTGGCCACTGTTGAGAATCCCTAAGAATCAAGTATTACAATTACTCCTGTATCAATGACCTAATAATATTTATATATTTTATTAATAATATTTTTCAATATACCCTGTACGCATTAAAAATGGTTGATAATAAACAGAGAAGTTATTTGCCTGAGTGTTGATCTTGAAGAAATATGCAAATAGGACAGCTCAGACGCAGCTACAGGGTATTTCATAATCAAACACCTCTGTCGCCTCTAATAACCTGTTAATGCTAATTTCTGTTTGTCATCGCCGAAAACAATTCAAATGTAAATTTCGATTCATCGTTTGTTAACCAGACACATTTTCAATTTTGATGCGTAGTATCACAAAGTATGCCATTAATATTATTGTTATTATTATATTTGATCAAATATTTAGGATTATTATTTTTTGATGTGGCAACGAGTTTTTCAGCACTTGCCACCATGCCCAAGCTAAAAGATACATTCCATAGATATTCGCTTAGTTTCGTAGGTTTTTGCAATTTCAATAAACAATTTCCTCATTTGCTGCGATCGAAAATAAATTAAATAATGTTAACATAATTGTAATCTCAAATTGTTTGGCCCAAAGCAAAATGTGCGCCACGCCCCGCAACAAGCGGCGATCCAAAGGCGCAGATAAATTCCTAATAATACGAGCAGAAATTTGAGCACATGTTGCAGAGCTGCACAGTGAAAGAGACGGAAGGAGAGAGAGAGAGAGAGAGACACACACACTCAGCTGTGTGTATTGTTGCATCATTGACAAAATTGTGTAGCATAATTTGGCCTCTGATTGTTTTTGTAATTTGAGGATCAAATCAAACAATTGCATAAGCCAAACAAATTGCCCCCAGATAAGAAAACAAAAGCACAAACGGTAAACGGTGCGTATACGCAATTTGCATTGTATTAAAGCATATAAAACAATAAATTAAAAATGGGTCAAAATTTAAAAATATGTTTTGTGAAATTTATACTAAATTTATAGTATACCCTGTTCTTTGTAAATAGTGGAAAAAAAATAATTATTACTTGATAAGTAAATGTCTTAATTTATTTGCATATAAAAATTACAAATTTAATTGAGAAAAACTTTTGACGAGTTTTCTACTATTTTAAAACTGAGTCTTAAAAAGATCAGTTTTAAGAAAGAAACAGATTTCCTAACAAATTATTTACAAGCTGAGTTTGCAGCAAAACTGATAGAGAATTACAAAAATATATGTAAGGCAGCACACTCTGTCTACTATCGACCGATGTATATTTAAGCTATTAATTTATGCACTGGTTCCATTGAGCTAACTTTTTAGATTTGTAGTTATAGTAGAAATTATATATAAATAGATATATAAATAGATTATCAATAAGAAGAGCCTTTGATGCCAACTGCAAATTAACCAGAGCTACTAAGGATTCAGAAAGTCTCGCTAAGTTCCCGATCTGTCTCTCTCACATAGCGAAGGTTCCGATCGGTTCCGTTCATGGACTTTAATAAATTTCAATAAGTTTTTGTTGTCGACGGCTACCCGCTGAGTGTTATGCTGATTGGCTGACAACGGGGTGCGCTGACACTTACTTGATCGGAATCGGAATTGGAGTCCGAGTCGGAGTTGGAGTCGATGTTGGAGCTGCAGTTGGTATCGGGGTAACCTTGGCTGTGTGTGTGTGTGTGTGTGTGTGTGAAACCCGTTATGGCCGGATAGGCACTATCTCGGTGCATATTTTCCAAGACATGCCTACGAACATAATTGGGTTTTAATTGATACAGAAAAGCGACAAATGGAAACAAAAAAAAACACAGAAAACTCAAGTCGAAAAATTGAAAACCCGAAAAGCCGACATGCAAATTCTAGTAAAAGGGAAGTGATTAATTTCCATGTGGTTCGAGTGTCTGGTCTGATCTGGTTCGAGCACATGAGTGTGTAAAAATGTGTGTGTGTGTGTGTGTATATATATATCATATCGAATTACCAGCGGCCTTAACAACACAATTATGACTTGTTTCGACTGGCGGCCAAAAAGCCAAACGGCCAATTCAATTGGCCTAATGAGTGCAACGAATTTGACAGCCCAACCGCAAAAATGTGCCCGAGTATTCATTTCGTATGCGGCCATATCTATTCAGTTGGAAGCCAGTTCTCATAGCAATCCATAATGCAGCTAATCGAAGCGATTGTCAATTCCAATCCGACGGCGAGCTCCAAATTGTGTGAAAGGGCCGTCGCGGCAGCAACGACATTGTCAACATTCATGAATACCATTATTCACATCCATATATATTCGTGCACTCATACTGATATCTCTAAATATGGATATATCTGTGCTTTTGTTCGTTTACAAATCACAGAGCCACGCCCACAAAATTTACATACATTGAAAAATGAGCATTCCAAAAAAAATCAAACAAAGCAATTTCATGCATAAATAAATAAAAAAAATTTATATATATATAGTCACTATTACAGGTTGATCGCTTGTAGCAAGAAATACACTACAAATGTTCATATTAATTAGCACACAGATATCGTTGGGGCCTTAAGAAATCCAACTGAGTGCTTCCAAAAGTTTATACTAAGAAAAAAGGTAAATCATCTTCTTCAACACTTTCAGATTCTAGTAAATTTATATAATGCTTTGCTTATTATTTTTTATTTTAAATATATATAAAACTATTTTATACTTAATTTCGGATACCAAATATATATATGGTATCCCTCGGAATTTAACATACTACCTTTTTTAGATAAAAAAATAATTTAATTAATTTGCATTTAAATGTTTTAAAATTAAAGTTTTTGGGAAATTAAAATATTTTTTAACTAATATTAATACTTAAAGCCACAATACACATAATATATAAAATAGAGTAGCAGAGAGCTTGTTGAATGTTTTCTAAACATTTAAATAAATGGTAAAAGAATATTAAAATTTCTTCTTACTTTTCGTAGTCTCAACATTTAGAATGGCCAAGTTAATATACCCCACGCTACTCTCTGCGGCTCGGGCTCGCCATAGTGCACTTCATCAGCTGGCAATTAGCATATAGAGTCGTAAAACAAAATCCAACGACTGCCTTAATGGAGTCATTTTGGGGCTATAGAGCGTTTAAAGCATTTTGGGCATATAGTCAAGCTGCAAGCCCCCTTCCCCCTCTTCCCCCTGCCTGCCGCCCCTTCGCTCAGCGGGCAGACACACCCCAACCCCAAAATATTTCGATGCTGACTATGCACGAGAGGCTGACATGTGTATTTGTGTGTGTGTGTTTGTATTAACATTTGTCTTGGTTGGGCGCAAAAATGCTAAAGTTCGTTTCTTAAGTCTTTCGTTTTATCGGCGTCAAATTGCACAAATGCGCAAAACAGAAACTTTTACTTTTATTTATTGGCTCGTGCAGCGACAAAAACCACACTAAACACACACTGCAGACTCAAATGTGAACAACAGCAGCTGCTGGTAAATATCTTTGGCCAGGAGATAATTGCTTGCTATCTCAAATATTTTGCTCTGTTAGCAACATTTTTGGGGTTTTTTGTTTTGTGTGGATATCTTGCTTGAGGTAAGAAATAAAGTTCAGCAGCAGCAGCAAATTCGGGTGGGCGCTGTTGCAGTTGCAGTTGCAGTTGCACTAGCTGATTGCCGTTAATTGTGGGTCTGCGCCATGCCACAAGCAATACGCGCAGGGCGTGGCGTTTTGGCCCAAGAATGTTCGGCGCAGAGAAAGCTTTGCAGGGGTTTTTTTTTTTTGGGAACAGCCCCAAGCAAAATGTCCGAAAATGTGAAATGGAAAAATAAACTGAAATACTGACGAAAATCGGTGCCAAGGTTGCCGCGAGACACAGTCAAAGCCATAATTAGATCAACAGTCATAATTTTTATAGTTGTAATTGTTGTTGCTCGTTACAGTGGGGCGCCAGCAACAATAGCAACTACTAAAACAACAACAACAACAACAGCGGCAGCAAACACCAAAAAAAAGCCGCCTTAAAATTTGAAGCAATAACGAAATCCAAAAAAAAAAAAAACACTTTAATTTGAGCGCATTTCATTTTGTCAAGTCGCTTGGCCCGTTGGCTTTTTATTGTTAGCAGCCAGTTGTTGTTGTTTTATAAACAAATAGAAACAACCACAGGCAACAATGGGGCACGTTTGTAGGGCGGCCGCCGCTTTGCCTCACTTCTAGCCGCAAATTCGTAGCCAATTTAAATGTCATTGCGCCATTTTGATTTCGATTCCATTTGCTTTCCCGCATTTAATTCGAAATTGAATCGAAAATACAACAAAAGTCGAGCAATCTACCAAAAACAAAAACAAAACTCTTACAAAAAACTAAAACAAACTAAAAATCAAAGGAGAAAAAAAAATGAAATCTTATCAATCGCCATCAATTTATCTATAAACAAGAGTCGAATTGGAATGGAACTGCTCGCTGTGGGCGCGCAGGGGTCAGACTCGGGTTCACGAAAGGCGTCAACTGGCCACTCACAATGCGATTGCAGATACAATTGTCAGATAAGACCAACAGCATTTGAAAGTGAAAGCATCGCTCGATAGGTTCTCAGTTCGCCCGGACCCGAATCTAATGCAACCTACAGAGAGACCTTCGAGGGCCAAAACAAAAGCAGCTGCAATCAACTCGAAGTTGTTGCGAAAAACAATAAGCATTCAATTTAAATTTTCCAAGTTGTTCTTTATTTTTAGGATTCACAGATATTTAAATAATTCGTTGTAAACATTTTAATACTCGTACAATTTATGGATTTGTCGACTATAGAAAAATATAAAAAATATAAAAAAAATAATAATTAAGTTGGATCAATTTCAATTTTAGTTCAATTAGTCTGACAAGTTCTCTAGCCGGAACATTTGGTATATTCCAATCCCAAAGACTCAAATTGGGTTAAAGCAGAATTAATTAGAATTAAAATACTTGGGAAAGGCCTTATACACCAGTCTTGTTTTTAGCCTGCACAGCGGGAGATTCTTATTTTGTATTATTTATTTGCCCTCCTTCCTGGCGCAAGCAATTATAGACATTGTTTTCATTTGCGTTTATTTCCTTTAAATATCATAAACGAAAAATGAATACAGCCGAGACCCGCCTGGTTGAGGCTTTTGCCTTTGCCGCACTCACGCACTCAAAGCCAACTACTTAACTTGGTCAATGGCCATTAGCAGCAGCTGGCAACTGGCAGCTGGCAGCCAAGTTGGCAGCTTGGCAAGTTGCTTGTCCAAGAAGCACCGACGGCAAATAGAGCGTGTCCATGCCAGACGCTTGACCAACTGTGTCTGCAATTTGAAAGTGCCGCAAGTGAATCAATGAGCCAATGAGCCAATGAGCCAATGAACCAATGAGTTCGCATTGCCGTGCGCCGTGTGTTCTTGAGAATTGTCGCATGGGGAGTTCTCCCAACGGATTCCTTGGCATGCTGGCCTGTGGTGTTGCAAGTGCAACAGCATTGGCGACTCGCATTCGTATGTGGCGCGAGGTCTTGACATTGTACCTTGAGCGGTGTCATGTGCTGGCTGTTGATCATGTCATCAGGCAAATGTGAATGAAAAGCTGCCACAGCGAATCAAAGCTAATTGTTTGCCGATTGTCTATCTGTCTGTCTGTGTGCTTGTCTGACAAGGCATGGCCGGCATCACCGACAGCGTCCACACCCTGTGGGCGTTGCACATTGGCACAAAAACACGCGGCTGCTCCACTTTTAGCCAACAACTTTTGACCGTGCTCACTGTTCACTGTTGACTCATCGAGGCCGGGAGAAGGTTTCCCAACAACAACACTTTGGGGCTGTTGCACAAGCCCAAAACTATTGATAAACCGAATGTGACGCGCTTGACTGACGCTTGCCACAGCTGAATTCTTGGCAAGGCTCAACGGCAACCGCTTCTTGTTGCTTGCACCTCTGACAACTCGCCCCGAGATGCTGCCCTCACCTGCCCATATATGATCTCATTGTCGGCTAGCCGCCAAGCTCTTCAATTGCATTCGGCACCTTTTGAACGGACGCCCACGTCGAGATAGTTCAATCGGTCGTAACCATATATGTTCTTCACCTTATAGAGATCTATAGCTGTCTCTCTCTAGAATAATTTGCGGGCGAAATTCTTATTGCATTTGCATTTGAAACAGTCCCCGGCGAAAATTTGCAAAATTTAATAAACAAAAATACAATATAAAAACGCAAAAAATTTGAATTTAATTGCAATTGATATTCCAAGCAGAAATATAAGCTGCCTATATTCATTATATTTGTTCAGAAATGTTCAAAATATATTAGGTGGAAACGTGGTACCAAAAATAAAACAAGCTCAATTTTTAAATACCCCAAAATAATATTTTTGTATGTGTGTTGCAAAATCAAATAAATAAATTTGAATTTTGAGACGAGAGAAATATAAATCAACAGACCGACAGCGACAGATAAAAAACAAGTGTAAACGTTGCAATCGGACGTATCCGACTGGCAAAATACAGAATTTGTATATTTCGTAGGGGCAGGAATGGGCGTGGCCAAAATTTCTTGGCTCGAAATTAAGAGGAGGCCACCCAAAGACTGTCTGTCAAATTTGGCGGGTATATAGTCAGAGTTTCAAGTCTCTAGCTTCTATGGACAGGCGGGCGGACAGCAAGACGGACATTGCACAAACCCAATATACTCTTTTCACTTTGTGAACGAGTACAAAAACAACATTAAAGCCAATTCTGAGGGGGTCAAATTTTTTATCAAAAATAATGCCAAAAATTTACAAATAATTTTGACAAAGCTCTCGGATACATAGCTCCCATATTTCAAACGCCCATAACTTTGTCAAAACTGAACTGCTTTTCATGTTTGATGGCGTTTCTTTCATTTCTAAATTGATTCTGCATTTCGAATACCCGTGACGTGGCCGAAACATTTTTTCTCTGAATTTTGGTTTCCGATTTTAAAGGCGGGGGCGCTGGGGATGTTTTAGTGGGCGTGGCCAGGAGATAAAGGTATCGATATATTTGCCGGTTCTCACCAGCAGTCTACATAAAAAATTTGCTGACTCTAGCTTAAATATTGTGGGAAATATTCAGCTTTTTATCGAAGTGCGATTTGAGGTGTATCGACTTGTTATCGATTTGCCAGCCTCCCAGTGGGCGTGGCACAAAAATCTTAACAGTTTGTCTGTAGCAGATAACTACAAGTATATACCCAGCATTTCAAGAATCTATCTTCAAAAGGGCCGAAAAAACTTGCGCTCATACGGACAGACGGACAGACAGTGCACAAAACCAATATACTCTTGTCATTTCGTGAACGAGTATAATTAAATAAACTAGAAAATTGGTTTTTCATAGATTAACGGCTTTTGATATGAGTTTAATTATGAGTTTTTACTATAAGAATTAAGAAATCAGTTCTCTTATGCATTTGTTAAGATATTCAATCGCTATTGTATTTATATACGTACGTAATCATTATTATAAATATAAATTTACAAAAATACACGAAAAAATTAATCACGACTGAACTGGAACAAATTGGCTTCATTTAAGTAATTTGTGCTGTGGCTTGTTTGGAAATGAAAGTATCTGTAGATTGGCTAATAAATATTTGTTAGAATTGCGCAAAGTATTTGGATGCGCATATAAATGATTTGAGCAGTGCGCATTACTCATACGCCCAGTAGTACGCTTGGCTTCATTTGTTTGCTTAGTCAATTAACAGCTCGACCGACGTGAAAGTCTCTCTCCCACTCTGTTTTCTCTCGCTCTCTCTCCCACTTTTCGTTGCCTAACATGCCCTGCCAAGATCAGCATGCAATTGTTGTCGTTGCCTAATCAGCTGTCAGTTTTTACCCTTTTGTTTTTTGGCCAAATTATTATTGCTGCTGCATGCCGCAATCTGTGCCACTGCCCGTTCTTTTTTTGTGGCACTTTGTCAGCACTCGCACATGAGTACACCACACATGCACTCATATCTGTGCAAATGTGGGCGTCTGGCTGTCCAACTCATTCGAGTCCAAGTCCCTGGCAGGCCACAGCGATGCATTTCATGGCACGTCTCATGTCTGTTGTCTGTTGTCTCTTGTCTTTTATCTTATGTCTCTTGCCTTCTAGTCTAGTGTTTGTGGCTTGCCATTTGCCATTTTTCACACTGGTAGCTGACAGAAGGCGAACGCAAAGTACAAAGATAAACATTTTGCATGGCCATTGGTAATACTCATATAATTACAAGAAGCTGTCGCCGGGCAGCCCCAAAAGACAACAACAAGCTACAGTTTGCGAATTTGCCAAACAATGCGATCGCTGGGCACGAAGTCGCCAAATGTCGCATTGATGGAACTTTTCCTTTTGTCGGCTGCCCGCTGCAGACCTGCAGAGGGTACAGGCTACCCCCCCCCCCCTCCTACCCGTCCCCCTTCCAACTGGCCAGTGTGGCAATTACGGGTCTCGACTCGTGCCACGCGTCCGCATTTACAATACACTTTGCGGCACAAATTGTTGCTGCAGCGGCTGCAATTCTACTGCTGCCTCTTTGCGGCCGCATTAGACTGCATCAACTGTGATGTTCGATATAGTCGTATTTGGGTATGTGTGTACAGTAGAACAGCTCTAATGTGAACTGCGCTCGAAAGCAGCATAAGGCTCAACTAAATTTGTAGATTTAAAGATTCTTTCTATATATGATATATGCTTGATTATATTCAGTTCTTAATTACTATTTATTCTTCTATTTGTTTTTTAATGTTTTGTATCTGTCATTAATTTACCTACAATCATTCCTCACGAACAATAAGAAAATTGTTTATATATAACCATCGATTGGAGAATAAACCTTTGCGAAAGACGTTTATTTATGTTTGCCCTTTTGAAATATTTGAAATGTTATTTAGCACAATATTGAAATGACTGAAAAACTCGTTTCAAAAATAAAAAAAAAAAAACAGAAGCTATATAAAATATACGACTTAATGGTTTTTGTTTTGGTATGGAGGTGATTAAGTCTTTTAGAACCCAACTCAATGGGGTTTAACGTACACAAGACTGTGCAAAAAAATAACTCGTATATTTCTCTGCATTTAATTATTTCTCTGACTAGCAAAATCTTGAAAGTAAAGCAGATATGAGGTTCTAGCTGAAAGTCTTTGTAGTTAGGCCTAACTGTACCACAGTGGACACTTACTATACGTTAGATTTGTATGGCTGCATACCTGTACATATATGTATGTGTGTGTGGCAAGTACTTTTATACACAAATGGTGTGGCAGAGAGCGCGAGGCTGCCCCATCGTCGATTGTGGCGACTGCTGAAATGGGGCAACTGCGGGGCTGGAGCTGGAGCGACACAGTTACAGTTACGTTTACTGTTACAGTTACAGTTGCAGTTGCAGTTGCAGCTATATAGTAACGGTTAAGCGTTAAGCGCTGCGACTGGCGATTTTTCGTTTGTTTATTTTTTTTTTTTTTCGTAAATTTTTTATTTATTTTTTTTTTCCTTTTATTTTGTATTTTGGCAGCAGGTTCACAACGAACGCGGCATGCGCTGCACTTGAGATCGGGGCAAACGGCCTGGACAACTGGCAACTGGCAACTGTGCAGCATGCCACACGGAGCTGCCATATCCGAGTTGTCCATGTGCCGCACGCAGCTGAGAGCAGAGCACTGGAAACGAGAGCAAAAGCAGTCACTGTCGTTGTTGTTGCTGCTGCTTTGGCTTTCGGTCACCCATTTGTTGTTGTTGTTGTTGTTTTTCGTTTCTGTTTTTTGTTTTCTTAGCAGTTTAGCGCCCGTTGTCGTGTCCCCGGTGCCAGTGTCCACGTACCAACATTGGCCTAATGTTGCACATTGTGTGCTGATCTTGTTTATTATGCAAGAAAGCTGCCAAAGTAAGCCAGCGACAACAGCAACAGCAACAACAACAACAACAACAACAGCAGCAGCAGCAACTGAACGCAACATATAACCAAATCATGAAAGAAAAGTAATTTACAGATAGCCTGAAACTTTCATACCCTTTGCAGATATATTTTCTTTTTTTTTGAATGGAAACCCTGAAAAGGCATCCAATTCTCAAAAAGTTTGAAGAAAGGCAATATTTACTGAAATTAAATATGAACTTGTTTAAGGAACTTTTTGGTAAAGTTAAAAACTCAGTTTCAATTAAACGATGAGTTGTTCGATTAACAATTCAGTTTTTTAACAATCACATTGTCTCAAAACAAATTTATGTATTTATTTATAGCTAATAGAAAAATATTTCTAGCTTAAAAGATAAGCACCTATATCTATTAAAAGATTATTTGAACAAATAAAACCAAACTAATTTTAGGCAGTTATAGTTGCGTGTTCGCTGGAAAGTTTGGAGCACGCCGCCACACCCATTAAGAGAGAGATATGTGGATATAGTATTTGTTGATATGTCAGAAACGATTTCTAGTTGCATGTTCAATTTGATTAATCGAATTGCGCAAAATGCAAACTTGGGGCATTCGGTGCTTTCACATGCATCGCGCACTCCACATACAAATGCCCAATTTCGGGGCGAGTTTATTAATATGCATATGACAAAATACCTTTTCGAGCTGTTTGCCTGTTGTTGTTCGGTGCTGGCCACTGTTTCTCTTCTCACTTCACTCGATGCACAAAACAAAAATAATAAACAACGCACATAAATTATACTATGCACAAAGCAACACGCACCGAGTTCACATAAAATGCCAAAAAAAAAAAAATGAAAGGCAGCGCGTGCCAAGTGTCGTTATTAGGTGCTCCGATCGATCGTCGAATCGTTTTCAAAAGAACCCGCCAACATTTCAAGCTACAGCGAGAGCTACGGCTACTGTCTACAGTCTACTGTCTACTGTCTACAGCTACTGGACTGCCAGCAGACAACTGCGAACTGTCTGCACTGCGCTGCGTCGCTAGCAACATGGAAACGGAACGAAACGGAACGCAGCGAAATGAAGCGAAATGAAGCGAAGTGAAGCGAAGTGAAGCGAAAAGCAAGCGCTGCAGAAACGGGCGTCGAAAGGCGTCGCGTGCAGGCTCGAGGCATTTGGGAACAAACTGGAAAGTGGAACGGGAACGGGAACGGGAGAACAATCTGCATGGTTCTGCGCGGCGGCGACATATGGAACTGGGTCGGGTCAAGAGGTTGCAGTTAGCTTTAAGCCACAGCCAAAGCAACCGAATTGAACGATTAAGACAAGATTTTTTACAACAATAATTGCGAATTTTAATAACAACAATTGCCGCATCAGTTCTTGATACATATAAACTAATGCCGCCAAATTTACAACGAATGTCAATGAAAAACTAAATAATAAAAGAAATCTATTGCTAATTCATATTAAATGATGGTAATCCTAAAAAATTTGATTAGATTACACTAGAAAAATTTGCTCAATCAATAGTTCTGACAAATGATTTATAACAAAAGTTTTTGATTTAAGCTATTTTCAAGATATTTGCCACAAGTTTTATCCTAACAACATTATTTCATGCCATGATCATCCGGCTAACTGTTACGGTTGGTAATTTAAATGTCATTTAATAACATTTGCATTCATATTAAACAGCAATCAAACCTTTGTTCTGGTTATTCGAGAAAAAATCGATTTTAATTTGGCAATAGAGAAAACACTGTTAATTTTTCCTTGGTACTGCAAGCAATCGTAAGGTTGTTTTTACCAAGACATTCCTCAATGCGATCACTAACAGAAGATTTCTATAATTGCAGTACAAGTATTTTCCTAAATTTCTACGATTTCAGTAAGTATCTTTAAATGAAATAAAACTTCATCGTAAACACGCTGCCACAAAGACATTGCTTCAATGCCACATATGATATTTTTCTCTATTTAATACCTCGCCCGTCCTCAAGCATTTTATGCACTTCCTGTCCAAATTGCCGTATTATATTTAGTCGTAAATTTGCCATGATACCCGCCACCTGCCACTGGGCATTTGTTTGGGGCAAGGTCAGCGACGAGTTGACAGCCAAGTGGCCGCTGGTGAGCATCGATGGTCGCGCGGATCGCCTTGATTGTTGCGGTTCAGTGCAACTGGCTCGGAAGTGATTTTCTTTGCTCAGCCACATACACTGCCACAGGGTATAAGAAATCAGCCAATAGACGTGCAACGCAGCACTTAGATATTCTTGGCTAGACTAGACTAGACTCTTACTTGTATCTATATTTTGTACAGGCCTGATCGGATTAGTTTCTGATAAAATTGCCAAAATTGGTATACCAGAGAGAAGCTAGAGAAATTAAGTTATTCTTCTTTATTTTTATAGTCTAATTGATTGTACCAAGAATTGGGTATAAAAACTATTATTTGCTTTTACAGATAGCAGGTCTAATAAATTTAAATTTTGTTATAGATTTGATAACTACTCAATATCTAGCTGTCATAGTAATGTTCGCAACTGAAAATGTATTTACTTCAGCTTTTGAGAAGAGTTGTTTCACGCAGGGTATCCGCTGTTCGGCCTTCGAATAATTGCGTTCTTTGTGGCTCGTTTTGTTCGCGTCGTCTGGCCCAAGTTCAGTTTGGCGCTTCCTCTGGGGGCGCTGTGCACCGTTGCAGAAAACTAGCCGCTTGGGAGCGCCGAGACACATTTGGTTCAGACTGGCCTCAGGTCTGGCTTAGATTGGCGCTGCGATAAGGCTGAGACTGAGGCGGCCAAGACTGGCGGATCAATATGTTTGGAATTTGTTTTCAAATGCGTTT
The DNA here is from genome assembly GCA_035047465.1 of Drosophila sordidula. Taxonomy (NCBI): domain Eukaryota; kingdom Metazoa; phylum Arthropoda; class Insecta; order Diptera; family Drosophilidae; genus Drosophila; species Drosophila sordidula. Next base: position 473,115 of record JAWNPQ010000163.1, read on the forward strand.
CTCACTTATGAAGCTATAATTAGAGAGGAATTAATCAGCTTACCTCAATCTGTGGCTGGAATTCGGTTTGGGATACCAGATCCAAAAACAGGTTGCGATCAATTATTCTGCCAGCGCCAAAAACAACACATCACAGAGCACACACTAACACACACACGCACACAGCGAATATTCTTTTCGGGGTAGAGCAAAAAGCGCCCAAAGCGTCAACAAATTATTCGATTTGTATTATCGCAATTGTATATCATAATTCATGGGTGCCCCGCAAAAACAAAAGAAAAATCTTTTAAAAAATTCACCGCAAAAAACAACAGAAAAATATCGCCATGCAAAAGAAAGGTTTTAAGTGGCGAGAGGAAAATGATGACAACCATTTAACAATTAATTAAAAAAATTTTTAACACTCGGCCATTAATTAAATAAATAACTGTTGCTGGCGTTTAACAAAAATCATTTTGGCAATGATAATGGTACACGGCCATTAAGAGATATCGCAAATTAGCATCCGTAAATTGAGTACACTCGTTTATTCACTGGCTACCGGCCAAATGGATTCACTTGCTGGCAACTCGGCGGCCGCTGCTTGAAATCACTTTTCGATTCGAATGCGCGCCAACCACAATTGATCGTCAAATGATCAGAGTTCGTCTCAGTGCGCAAGTATCTGAGTATCTGCGAGAGTTCACGTCAGCTCTGGCCGAATCCACAACACCGACTAACTAACGGCAGCCGTGTGATAAAGCCAGAGCTCCGCGGCGATTGGCAGTGGAACGAGCGCACTGCGACTTAAGCTGCGATCACACTAGCACACGAAACCAATTTCAATTTGCCAGAGGAAATGTATTTGATTTGAACAATACTTAATATTTTTCAATCTAAATGAAAAATGTGTTTTGGCCATTTGGTGTCTCATATTCCAGAATCTAGTTGCAGTTAATCGCCAAGCTCAATAACTAATTTGGGCTTTTTAGGCACTTTCTTTCCTTCCTAGAAATGCGAACAGTTTTGACCTAAACTTTTAAATTTATAAGCAGCTTGTCGAAAACTTATGGACGGGGTTACGATCATATATCACTCGTGTTCCCTCACAGACGCGTTGAACATCAATTAGCCGGACATGGCCAAAAACGCGGCTATAATCGGTGCCAAAAATTGTAAATTGAATGAATTGCCAAGAAGAAACAAATTACAAAGACACAGCTGAAAAGTAGGGCAAACATAATTCAACTGATATATGTATTTATATATATTCAAGAATACCTTCATTATTCAAAGCTGTTTTAGATACAGTTCTACCATTTATCTTTTTGAGACACGTCTGAACGCAGCTTTGGCCCCAACGAATGCAACAAGTGGAAACGAAACGAATGTGAAACGCTTTTGCTGCACGCGAGTGGGGCGAGTGGGGCAAAGAACGGGGACAGGGCGCATATCGCAAATATGCTAATGATAAACAATCAACATTTAAACATTTAGCGGAATGTTTTTTCTATAATGGTGGGCGCAAGGATTTAAAAATTTGCAAGCCACTTGTCCGACAAGCGCACAAATTATGCAAATTTCATTATGAAATGCGCCAGATCATTATGTGAAAAGTAATTGTATTGGCATTGGTCACACTAAGTGTGACCGTATGCAAATGCGTTTCTTAGGCCTGGGAACTTGTCGGCCTACGGAATCTTAAAATATCTTATTGCCAGCAGTGAATTAATTTTGTACTTGACTTTATACAAGTAGCATATTTTCCATAACCTGCATAATATAAACAATTCATGGCTTATCTAGACCTATAAAATGTTCTCCAAAATAGATTTGGTTTTGAGAAACCTTAACTTAAATTGTGCAATATTTTTGATTCCATAGTTTAAGTTCTTAATTTATAAAAGTCTTTTTTTAACGAATTCAGAAAATTAAAAATTTAGAAAAATAAAATGTTGAAATATTCTAATACAAATATATAAATGTTTTTCCTATAATTAGTATTTATTTATATCATAGAAAACCTATGCTTATAAATCTTGTATTGTTGTTGTAAATATATGTAGATTATAGTTTATTTGATATAGGAGAATTGCATTTCCTTAGTTTATATAAAACTTTATATGTCACAAAATTATGATAATTTGTAGATATTTGCCAATCCATATTATACTTTCTATAAATGTACACATAATACAATTAATTACCATTAAAAAACTTATTTTCTTTATTTTAATAAAATTAACATGTTTGACGATTTCAACTTAATTTCTCAAATTTGTATAATTTACAATTTGGAATGTTCAAATTAAATTTAAATTAAAATGTACGTACATATATTGATTATATTACTTCTAAATGGTTCGATGAAGTGCCATTTGCCATTTCGAGTCCTATAGACGACAATAATTTAATCCTTTTATTTATAAAGTATTTAAATACTATTAAATACAATATAATGGGAATGCTCCTCCTTAAGATTCATATTTTTTGTCTTGTTAAAGATGCATATTTATCGCTCTTTATTCCCGCTTTTCTTGATCTAATGCAAAGTAAATATCAGACGAATATATTATTTCGTAGCAGCGAATTTCAGGACCCCATAATCCTTTATTTATATTTTTATTATTATATAGCGGGGTATTCTATAATACCAAAGTGGGTTCGATTCTTCCACTGAGACGCTTCCCACAAATCGATAAAGAAAAACGGATTATTTCGGGTACGGAAAAACATCAAAATTAACTTCAACTGAGGGTGATAAATTGGCTATCGAGGGGCTACAAAGAAAACGAAAAGTGCACAGACGGAAGTCGTGGCAATAAAACAAAAAACTACAATAATAATCGAAACAATTAAACAAAGGCGAACTGTAAAATATACGCATGTATCTATAACAACAACAACAACAACAACGCCAACTACCATAACAATAATAAAGTTGATGACTATTGACGGCAATGATTGCCGTCCGATCTAAATCTGACGTTTGGCGCAGGCAGCGAATGAAAAGGGGGCGGCGGGGGCCGGCAGAGGGGTCAGCTAGGAGGGGCATGCTGGGTGCGGCGCCAACGTGAAACCTAACGGCACCATTACGATAATATTAATATACATACAGATCTATAAAGCAGCTATATAGCTGCTTCATATATGTCTATATTATAAGGCTTATGTATGTTTGCAATTTTTTCTATTTTTTTATTTTTTTTGTTTTTATTTTTTTTATTCCGCCACATTCTCCAAGGACAAACAACATTTTAGTGAGCGCCGCCGCCGGCTAACGGCAAAGGCAGTCCGAAGCTGAGATTGATCTACAAAGCTCAGCTCTGGTCTCTAGACTCGGGTCTCTGGTCTGGTTGAGTTTTTCGCATTCGCGTTGCCAACTTTCCTTTTTGTCTATATGCATACCTATGTGTGTGTGTGTGTGTGTGTGTGGGCACAAAGTGTGCGGGCGCACATTAAAACAAAAGCAACAACAGCTGAAACAGAAACAGAAAACTAAAAACCCCAGCACAGGCAATGCCAATGAGGGCACCGCATTAAAAAGGTGTGGCAACTTGGCTACGTTCTGGTGCAGCAACAACAACAACAACAACAACAGCAGCAGCAGCAGCAGCAACAACAACTGCACCGTACGCCAACATAGCAGTTAAAGTTAAAGTTACAGTTACAAATTCAAAAGCCGCCAGCACCAGGCCAACAAAACGGCATAAATAAAAATTTGTGTTGGCTTTTCAGCAACTTGAAACAAAACTTCAAGCCACACGCACACACAACACCACACCGCACACCACAGCCAACAACAAGAACAGACCACCGAAGTGTCCCATACTCTACCACAATAAAATAAATAAAACAATAAAATAAAATCAGAATCGTACCAAAGAAAAGCCAACAAAACTAGTTTTATGTATATATTGATCAATGAATAAATCTCACTTGAAATTTAATTGTACACCAATTTTCAAAAACAACAAAAAAATATTTTAAAACTTTTGACAATAGTGGATAGAACCGACAATTTGGATCCAAAAAATTTATTTTGCTGACATTAACTTAAATTTTGTAAAAGGTACTATTATTAGATATTATTATTTTATATAATATTAAACCAACAAAAAAGGAGCTCCACTTTCGGAACAATACCAAAATGGAAGGCATTGGTCTCAACCGTAGGCGAACCATAGAAATTATTATTTTATTTTTTTTGAGGACATCTGTGAATATAGCAAACACAACAACAAATTAATGTGCTTTAAATTTGCTCTTCAAATCTCGGTTAATTAACTGAAATTTTGAAACGAGTTGTTCGAGAACTCAAACTAGCCAAAAGCTTCCATAACGTATTTAAATCAAATAAAAATAAATTATTCTAAATTAAATTAAATTAAAATTCAAAACTAAAAACATATACAAGAAAATAATGTTGAAAAAAATATGGGGAGTGTTAAAATATTTTAGAATTCGTGCAGAATATGGGTTAGAGAAAATTATATTTAAAATTTAAAAAAGAAACAAGTTTAAATAATGATATAAATTTTGAGCCAAAATAATATCCATCTGAGTAGCTTGATACTACATACTATATATTAGTTTAAAACAACACTAAAAGGAATCGCTGCAATATTGATTTTCAAAAATTCAATTGAAATTCGTCAGAGCACCTTTTGATATTTGCGTTACAAACACCATAACTAAGTTGTTGCGCCCTAATAATCGACACAATTTTTTAATAATTTGTTGTTGTTGTTGTTATTGTTGTTGCTTAAACATTTAATAGCGATTGCATCGTTTTCTTTTTTTCGATTTTGCAGCAATTTACTTGTATGCTCACATATCATTTGGGTGTTTGGTGTTTGCGTTTGGCTTACATTGAATTTTTGGCGCTTGCCAAATCGCTTAACAATTTATTCAAAGTGTTGGCGACAATTCACTTTTCGTTTTCAATTTTGGATTCAGATTCGTTAGATCCATTTGGATTTGGGGCGCAACATTTGCGCAACGGCAGCGCCAAAATTTATGGCCCGCCACTTACCACAAATACAAGGTCAAGCCGTTGAGAATCGCGGCGCGGGGCAGGGGCGCAGAGGGTGGCCGCGGTCGGTCCTGACCAGCAACAGGTCCGACTCCAGGCAGGAACCCGGGGCAAAGCCTCAGTCCGTTATGTTGGTGAGTCAGCGGCATGCAATTGACTTTGATTTGTGGTGCCCCCATGTTGCACAAATAAATCAGCGGCAAATGCAATTCCCAAGGCCGCAGCAGCCACAAAGGCGACAACTGATGCTGTTGCTGTTGCTGCTGCTGTGGGTGGGGGGGGGGGGGGCTAGGCAGGGCGGGCACTGGAACTGCATGCAAAGGTCAAGTCAAGAGAAATTGCACTGTGAGGCGAAAGACAAAAGTGAGAAAGTTAAAAATTATGTCAAAATTTGAATTAGCAACTGGGAAAAAATAGAAGAAAAAAAAAAAACAATTCGCAGCTGGCAAACAATGCAATCGCATAAATTATTTTTCCTATCAGCTGCCGCGACGGGAAACGCTTTTCACTTTCGCAAATGAGACACACGATGTCAGCGTCTTGACTCAGTTTCGACATTAAGATGTTGAGATGAACATGTCACCCGCTGAACAGCGAGAATTATCAATTGCAGCAGCTGGATACACACACACACACACATACATGCATGTAAGTGCATAATTTCCCTTTTGTGGTATCATTTTAGTTGCCCCTTTTTGCGGTTGCTTTGCGGCTGCGTGCCGCGCACCCAGCACACAAGTGAAAATGCTTTCACACCCCCAGACGTACTGGGAAAATGCATGGGCAATGAGGAAAAGCGCAGCACTCATATGAAAGTAATTCAAGGTTTCATTCAAACACTTTAGTTGCTTGGCGTTTGGAATTTTTAAATTCGCCGCTTGAACTTCGACAGCGACAGCTGCAAATTTTGCTAGTTTCAAACTATATTTAAATCTTCGTTTAAATTACCGAAAAATGTCGGCGGTTCACTAACGGAAATTACCTAACATATATCGAAATTACTCGCAATAGCTCTGTTAAGTATTAAGTATTTTCAATCATAACATAGTATATCATATATCGAGTATCGAACATATTTGGTATCGCAACCTCAGTGCTTAAAGAAACAATGTGCAGTAATAACAGTGCCAAACGAGTAGTAGTCGATCGTAAATACTATTTCTACTTTTCAATATGAATTTCGAATTTCATTTATTTCTATTTTTGATTTAAAAATTGTAAGCTTTGTGCAGCATAGCATTAATTATAATTTTGTTAATATTAAATGTATGTACCCTTACTCATTTAAAAAAAGAATATATCAGTAGAGAAAAATCAGATTCTGAGGCGGTTAATTGTTCAGTCAGAAATCTTGCCAAAATTGTTTGTCATTTACAACTTAAAAGAGTACCCGACTATAACTTCCCATAACTAAGTCAAAAGGCAACATGAATCTGTATCTAAAATTAATGGACTTTTAAAAAATAATTCTTTGACTTCAATATTCAATATTCATTTTACAGGTACTTAGAAGTTTTATATTTTAATTATTATATTTTTAATTAATATAACTACTCAACAGTTACCCTAAAAATAGCTGCTGTTAGCAATAACGGAATGTAGCTGTTTAAATGCAATAATATTGATTAGCAGACTCTGTTGGCTTTGACAGCTTTTTAGTTATGTAAAGCAACAGACTTATTCGATAGACTGCCAAGCAGCGCCAGTGTTGTACAGAAATCGTTAAATACTAGAAAGGAACTGTTAAGCGTTACAGTCTGTTGTGACCAAAATGAGTTGATCACTATCAAAGGTCATGTTGACTGTTGACATTTGATGGTGCTACGAATTGATATGACGGGATGTGGCTGCATCCTACGGTAGGCTTGAAGTTGCCATAGTATATTTGTCGCTTGGCAATTTAGTTGGCACTGCAATTGCTGCCAATTTATCCATCCTGTTTTACTGGCTGTTGACTTTGTCGTCATTACGTCTTCAACTTTCGTTCGGTGCGGAGCTACAAAAATAGTTAACTGGAAATTGCGATAAAATGAACAATCTGAGTCCCGTTTTCTACAATGCCGAGTCCGTCCGGCGCGTCCTCAACTGGCCAATGGTGAACGAGGCCGTTGAGGCGGCGCTCAAAGCGGTCGTGGAGCTCTCGAGCCCGCAGAGCACAAACGATGTGGAGCCCATGGAACAGGATCAGGGCAACGAGGTGATCGTCAATGGCAACGGCAACGGCAACGGCAAGTCCTATGTGAGTCAGCCGACGCGCAGCATCACGGTGGCCGGCAACGATCCCAGCAAGCTGCTGCTGACAATGCCCGCCTTCGTGGGCAACTATCGTCTCACGGCGGGCGGCGCCGGCGGCGATGCCACCAATGTCGCCCGCTCGACGCTGGCCTGCAAGGTGGTCACCTCGTTCAGGGCCAACCGGCAGATGCAGCCGCCGCTGCCGAGCATCTGTGCCAACATACTGCTCTTCAACGTGAAGACCGGCGAACTGGAGGCGATCATGGCCGCCACGGACATCACCACATGGCGCACCGTCGCCGCCTCGCTGGTGGCAACGAAATACTTGTACTTTAGGCGATTTGGACCCCGTGCGGAACACCAGCTGGCGATCAACGTGGCCATCATCGGCTGCGGCGCCCAGGGACAACTGCACGCGGTCGCCATGTGTGCGAACTTTAAGGTCAAGCAGCTGAATCTCTACAATCGCACCGAGTCGCAGGCCATCCAGCTGGCCAACCAGCTGACCCAGCGACTGTCCAACGACAGCAGCAGCTGCTGTGCCACCGATCTGCCCGACATCAAGGTGTGCTCCTCGGCCCACGAGGCCGTCCAGCTGGCGGACGTTATCTGTGTGGCCACCTACTCCCGTGAGGCGCTCATCCATGCCAGAGATCTGCGCGACAAGCGCTCCGTGCACATCAACGGTATGTTGGCCCACCTCGACTCGACCCGGATCGTAAATGTGTCCTGCCGCCTTTTAGACCTATTTATGCCCATCCAAATCGTACTTTCCATTTACGTTTGATATGCTTTCAGCCGTGGGCGCGGGCGAGGTCCAATTCGGCGAGGTGGGCGCGGATATCTACGCCGAGGCGCTCGTCTACGTCGACTGCATGGCCAATGCGACGCACGAGCTGGGCGGTCTGCCAGCGCCGATAGCTGGCGAGCTGGGCGACATCATCATCAATGGCAACTATCCGGATGAGCCGGCCGTGACCATATTCCAATCAATGGGCAAGTTGCGATCGACTCGCAAATATTTGCAATAATCATTAATCATTTCTTACCCACAAGCAGGCATGGCCTCCGAGGACGCCTGCGTGGCCGAAGCCGTGCAGGCGGCGCTGCTGTCGTGCAGCAAGTAAGATACCCTACGCCAGGTTCGGGCTGCTGGCGCCACATTATAGCCATTCCAATTAATTAGCCATAGTTAGATATAGCACATGTGTCTTATAAAATAATAACGAAGAAACGCTGCAAAAAATCAATTTCATAAAAACGGCGTTTTTCTTTTTGTAAATTTTTTTTGTTTTGTAATCATTTTAGTATTTTTTTTTTTATTTTCAATGTTTTGTTTGTTGGTTTTCTTTTTGTTTTCATTTTTTGTTTCGCTTTTGTTATTTGTTTTGTTTTGAAATTTATTATTAATTAATTTTTATGTTTTACTTATTAATTTAGTATCTGGTTTTCTTTCATTATCATCTTTATCATCATCATAATCATCATATGCGACAACCGCTTGCCCCCCTCCCTGCCTTCTACTAGCCCTTCACAAGTTTTGCACTCATCCAATTTCCATTTATATATATACTTGTATATCATAGATACTGTTAGCCTTTAGAAACGCGGCCTAGAACCCAGTGGGAAAAGTGTTTATTTTTTTTTTCTTTTTCTTATTTGGTTGGTTGGGATAATTGGCTTTGGGTCCCAGTCTAAGCCCTTCTGAATGCCGCATGCACGTTTTTCCCACTTTGGTTTAAATAATTTTTTAGCATAACTATTAAATAATTTTTTTATAATTATATATATATATATATATATTTATATATATATATGTATAATCAGTTTGTGTTTTTGTTTTGTTGCTTTTTTCTTTACTTGTCAATTTAAATTTTATAATTATTAATAAAATACTCAACAAATAATTTAATTGGGCTTTTTCATCTTGCGACTTCCGCTGCAAATGAGACACCAGTTTGTTGTTGTTTCCATGATGTTGTTGTTGTTGTTGTTGGGGTTTAGGTATGTGTATTTTGATTTCATTTTTTAATTAGTTAGTACTATTTAAACACTTAATAGGTATTACGCTTTATTATGCCTTGTCTTTCTTCAACGAAAAATAATAATTAATTAGTCAAAAAAATAAGACAAAAGAAAAATGAATACATAAGAAATTAAATAATTAGAAATATATTTTTTTTTTTCAAAACATTTTGCTTGTTTATTTTGTTGGTTTTTGTGTTCAGTTCGCTTTCGCTCTGAGACGAACCAAAACTGTTTTTAAAAAAATAATAATAAAAATAATAGTATTTTTGTTTTAAATATTTATATATATATAAATATATATATATATATATATATATGCAGCATATAGAAATATACACACATATACATATATATAGACATATATATAATTAAAATGTGCATTTTACATATAGATTCGCTCTTGCAGTTTGTTAAAATTAAATTAACACACACGCATTCAATCGACAGATGTAGAATTATGGTTACAAAAAAAATTATATTTATAATTATAATAATATATTAATAATCATAGTTATAATAATAATAAATTTAAATTACATAATTTATTGACGCTGACAATAATTAAAAAAAAAAATACACTTAAAACTGATGGCTAAAATTAAAGGAAAGTACGCACGTACATGCACATTTTTTTATTTTATTTTTTTTTTTTTTTTTTTGTACGCATCTCTTGAAATGGTTGTCGAATTTTTTCATATTTTTTTTTGCTGTATTTTTTGCTTTGCTTCTGCTGTTTTGCTTTTGTGGCTCTTTCATCGGATCTATTAAATTGTAATTAGGCATAAATTAATAATTATTATTATTTGTATTATTACATATATGTATATTTAATATTTACAGTTTCTTTGCTACTTGTTTTTATGGGGTTTGCTTGTTCTTCAGCTGCAACTGTTGTTGCTTTTTGCTTCATGTGTCTCTGTCTCTGTTTTTGTCGCCTATGTCTGTCTCATTCTCATTCGGGTTCGCTTTGCAATATTTCATATTTACTTTGTTAGCGCACTAAAATCTAATTTTTCATTTCATTTTCATTTTATATTTTGTATAGACTAAAGAAAAAAATGTTTTTTGCTTGATTTCATTTTTTATTTATTTTTAGGTTTCTTTTTCTTTTTTTTTTTTGCATATTTGTATTTCAACTTTACAGCTCAGCCTGTCTCATTCTACCCACCATGCTCTCTTTTTCTCTTGAAGCGCCTTGGCTGCAATTACTTGCCCAGAGTCAAGCTTTATTTAAACTTTTTCTGTTTTGTTTTTAATTTTTTACGTTTATTCTTTCTTTTTTTTTTTTTTGACTGCGGTCTGCAGAAGCTGTGGAATTTGGGTGCCTTGAAAGTGCCCGACGAAGAGTCCCCACCCCGCCCTGAACTTATATCAACTTTTGCTGGCATCTCAGCCATTTCTCAACATTTTAGTTTCGTTTACTTTGCTTTAGGCAAATTTTTATATATGGGTTTTACATACATATAGATCTCTATATATTATTGAAACATTTAGCGTGGTATTTTTTTTTCTTCATATTTTTAAATGGTTTTGTTTTTTGTTTTTTTTTTTTTATATATTTCTATTAATATGCCTTTGATATTAATATTTAATACATTGTTACGCAGTAGTTCATTACAATTATGGTTTAAAATTAAAAAAAAAAAAACATTATGTAATATATATATATGTATATATATTATATATTTAATAAAAACTATTACATTAGTTATTATTTAATAAGAAGTAATTTATTTTTGTTTTCTCAGATGTGTGTGTTCTTATGTTTTCTTTTTGTTTTTTTTTTTTCTTCATCTTGTTTTAATGTATATATTTATATATATAGTCATGTGTATATATATATAAATTTATGTTTAAGAGTTGGTACAACTTGTTGAAAATTTTTGCATACTTTGTTGTTTTTGTTGTGGCATATAAAAATGTTTGTTTATTATTGTTTATGATTTTCCTCTTAACCTTTGATAAACATTTCAACTATTTCTTTTCGTTCTCTTTGCTTTAAACCATTTAATCTTTGCTAGTGTTTGCAATTTCTTGGGTTGTTGTTGTTGTTCAGTGTGTCTGTGACTGTGTGTGTGTGTATGGGTGGGTGGGTATGGGTGTATGTGTCAAGGGGGCTTTTTGGGGTTTATCGCTGCCAAAATAAAAGACTAGCGGCTTTTTGGATGTTACAGAATTTTGATACAAAATAAATATGATTTAAATGCAAAAAACGATTTCAATGCAATTTCCATTTAAATAATTTCATATTGTTGAAATTTGAAACGTTTGCGAGTGTGTCATGTGTATGTGTATGTGTGTGTGTGTGTGTGTGTGTGTGGGATGCATAAAAATAGGATTTGTTTGAATAAAAAAATATTTGCATAATAAACTTTATATTTATGTATTTATATATAATGTTTATATAATGATGTATTGTATATGTATTGTATTTTAATTATATATGTATTGTATGTTAAGGCAAAAACAAACAATAAAAAAACCCAAGTAATAAAAATAAACAAACTGCAATGTGTGTGTGTGTGTATGTGAACAACATACAAACAAAACCCATGTGTTGTGTGTGTGTGTGTATGGTGAGTGTGTCTGTTAAAGTGTATGTCAAGCAAAGTTTGTGTTATCTCTGCTGTTAACGTAACAACCGCTCTGCTCTGCTATTTTGCTGTTCTCTGCTGGCTTTTTTCGGCCCTGCTTCATCAGCTTTGCTTTGCTTTTGTTTGTTTTTCGTTCAATCTACGCTAATTTTTGCTATATTTTGCTGCTGTTTTGTTTTTGTTTTTGTTTTTGTTGTTGTTGTTGCCTGTTACTATTATGTATTATTATTAATTATGCTCTTATGCTTTTTTGTAATACAAAGAAAAACTGCTTTCTTGCCGTGGGTATCAGACGCATTTGTAGACATTTTTGTTGTTGTGGTTATCTAGTTACTAACTTATATTAAGCTTGGTTTCTTTTTGTTTTTAGTTTTTAATTATTATATTATAATTATTATTATTAACTTTCTGCTGCTTCTTTCTTTTTGTGTTTAATATAGTTAACAAAAAAAAAAAAAAAATACACAATTTTTTTTTTAGCAGCCTTTTTAAACAACTATGTAGCTCTTCATCTTTCCATCTCTCCTGTTTTCTGCTGTTCTGCGCTTCAGCTTCAGCTTCTGCTCCTCTCTCATGTTTTACTTTTACTTTTGCCATCCAGCGTTCGTCTTTAGCTTCTAACCAATTCTGCTCGCTGTCTTTGCTGCTTTGCCAGCTTTTATGCTTCCTTTCATCTTTTTCTTAGCTTTTTTTTTCATTGTTTTGTTTCTCTTTTTTTTTTTTGTTTTTTGCTTTACGCTTGTTTATCACATTTAATATAATATATATGTATATATACCATATACTATATATATATATATATATGGGAATATATATATATATATTTTTATATGTATATAGTTGTATTTAATTTATGTTCTCTTTTTTGTTTTTATTTTATGCATTTGCGATGCGCTTTGCTTGGGAGATGCGCTTATGGAAATTCTTCGGGTTGTTCTTGCTGGTTGTTTGTTGTTGTTGCTCTCTTGGTGTTGTTGTTGTTGCATTTGCAGCAGCAACTGTGGCAGCCAACAACAGCAGGAAGCGTTCGTTAACTGTTTGGCAGTGTTGCTTAACGTTATTAGACAACTAGAGCAGCTCCTGCTGCAGCAGCAACAGCTGCTGTTGCTGTTGCAGTTGCGCCTGTTGCTGCAGCTGCTGCTGCTGCCAGCGCTTGTACATGCCCAAATACGTGCGTGTGGTTGTTGTGGTGCTGGCGGTGCTGCCGGCACCGCTGCTGCTGATTGCTGTTGCAGCCGCTGCTGCTGCCGCTGCCGCCGACGTTGCCGATGTTGCCGATGTTGCCATGGGCATGGCTAATACAGGCAGCTGCAGTTGCTGTTGCAATGTTGATGTTGTCGTCGTGACTGCTCCCACTGCTGCTGCTGCTGCTGCAGCTGCCGCTATTGGCGGCTGCCAGTGTGTAACATCCATTACAGTCTCGTAGCAATAGGCGGCTGCATCAAGCAAGGTTGTGGCATAAAAACTGTTGCTCTGCTGCCGGCGATTGCAGTGGTGGTTGTAGTTAATAATGTTATTATTATTATTATTATTGTTATTATTATTATTATTATTATTATTATTATTATTGTTGTTGTTGTTGTTGTTGTTGTTGTTGCTGCTGCTATTGTTGTTAGTGCTGATGCGCTGTTGCTGTTGCTGCTGTTGGCCAACAACTGCTGCTGCGGCGGCGAATTATGAATTGGAATTGCGTTTAGTTGGCAGCTAGGACGAGCTGGACTGATTCATATTGCCAAACATGTGGGCTGAGAACGATGTCTGTCCCGCCGAATTGGCCTGCGACGTGGACGACTGTTGTTGCTGTTGCTGCTGCTGTTGCTGCTGCTGCTGCTGCGCCTGCTGCTGATTCAGCGAGCCCCGCCCGTGCTTCGGTATCGGCGGCTGTATATATTCGTGCCTTGCCAATGCGAACACATCCATGCGATCCTCCTTGCGATACGCCAAACAGCCCCGAATGAAACTCTATGCAAACAAAATACAAATACAAATATTAACAAGCGAACGGAGAATGGAATTGAATTAGCTCGAACCTTTGCTTCGTTGGAGACCGTTGGCTTATTGGAGAACTGAACTTCGGTGGCCTTCAGTATGGTATTCTCCTCGAGAATCGTGGCCTGCGACTGATTATGGCCGAACGGCTTTTTGCCATATAAACACTGATAGAATATCACACCCACACTCCACACATCTACCTTCGATGAGATTTTCGGTGGATTCTTGCCAACCACAAAGCATTCCGGCGGCAGATACCTGCGAGAATAAGCAAGTTTAGTTATTATATATAATATTATATATATATATATATATATGTATATTTACCAATAGGTGCCCGCGCCCTGAGATGTCAAATCCATGCCATGATCCGGATTGTAGTTCTCATCGTCCATCACTTTGGACAAACCGAAATCGGTGATTTTGATCTCGCCGCACACGTTGCCCTCGGTTAAGAGTATGTTGCCCGGCTTCAGATCGTAATGGATGACAGGCGGTTTAATCTCATTTAGATACTTGAGTGCAGATACAACCTGAATAGAAAATCCAATTATTTAGTGTGTTTATATAGGAATACCTATAATAATTTATAATTAGTTTTAATGTATATACGCTTTTATTTTTCTTCTTTAATCTTCGTTGGAACGAATTGGAAAATATCCTATTTATAAGCTACATTCGTTAACGTTTACGAATGACGCACAAACGACAAAGAAAAATATTTAAATAAACTTATCGGGAACTCGGGAACAAAGAAACTTTTATTCTCTTATTTTATATTATTCTGATTCTACTGACAAGTCAAGAATACAGTGGGAAAAGCATGATGATAAAGGTGCTTATATGGGTTCTCGGCAAACATTTACGAAAATCACACAAAACAGAATTGGAAAAAGACATTTAAACTAGAGCACTAGAGCTTTGTATACAATCAAACCAATTAATTAATTGATGATTGTTCCACAAGAGGGAGAGAGAAATCCCGACTTATTTGGCAACAATATTTAAATATATATTTATACAACTCACCTGCATTATAATCGAACGCGCCTCACGCTCGGGTATAGTCTTATGCTGCTTCAGATAAAAGTCGAGATCGTGTCCATCACAATACTCAAGCACAGTGCAAAATGAATTCGCATCGATCTCAAAGACATCATAGAGCTTCACCACGCGCGGATGATCCAGCGCCTTGTGTATATTGTACTCCCGCAAGGCGTGTCTAGATATTGTCAATTTTATTCAAAAACAAAAATAATGCCATGAGTAATGTGTAAATTTGAGCTAAATAAAAACAAACCCCATAACTAATCCTAACTATTCGACTGCACCTATCTCTAGCTTACCCTAGCTTAAATCTAAAACTAAATAAATATCAACTTCTTATGCGTTCAAAAGATCTCTCAAATATATACAAACTGAATGAAATGATTTCTAGTTTGTTTTATAAAACCATTATCTTTATGGCTTCTGCTAACATTCAAACATTGTAAATCAACGGTTAACTAACAGACAAATAGACAGACATTTTAACATGAATTGTTTCAGTCGAAGTTCTTTTTAAATCAAAGTTGAATTTGTCAAACAGAACGGGATATTGCAAATTTGTGATAACATTGAAATGTATAATTTAACAGTGACCTTTAAATAGTGCGCTTTTGCTAATACTTTTTAACAGGTACTGTTACCAAGCTGAAAAATGAATGTTTTACACGATATTTGGACATTTTGTTAACTTTTAACAGTAACATTTAACAGTCAGCTTTAAATCACGCACTTACAAATTTTAACATGAAATGTTAACAGATAATGTAATTGAAACCACTTGCTTTTACAACAGTCACTTTTCACAGGGTATTTGTACAGCTTTCGCTAACATTTAACATTTTTGCTACACATGATAACATAAACTATTAAGAGAACTACAAATATTGAATTGAATTATGCTCGCCCTAGTTGCGATCCTAAACCCCCATCTGGGGATGTCCCTCGATAGTTTTGTGGCTCTGTTCGCTGCTGCCTCTACTCACTTGATATAATTAGCTTTCTTATCCTCCTTCCAATCCTTGTTTAATTGGTGCACCTTACATGCGACATAGCGTTGCTCCTTGAGGTCGAACGCCTTGTGCACCTCGGAGAAGCCGCCCTTGCCCAGCAGCATCAATAGCAGATACCGATCGTTCAGCACGGGGTGATTGTTAAAGCGGGACTGGAAACCAGATAGATTTAGCATAATCGATCATCTCAATGCTGGCATTCGCACTCACCTGATCTTCGTTGAGTATGCGCTTGAGCTCGCGTATGTGGAGATTGCGTTCACGTTCGAGCTTCTCCATCTCCAGCTGCAGATCGGCGTCCTCCTTTTTGAGTGCGTTCTGTCGCAGCTTGAGTATCTCATCGTATTCGTAGTACTCTTGCGCCGTGTACGCGCCGGACACCGGATCCGGCTTAAGAAACGTGCCCGAATCCGAGCAGCTGCCGCTATCGTTGCCACCGATGCCGCCGCCACCGGCGCCGCCGCCAGTGCCGCTGACGCTGCCAGCGCCGCCAGCACCGCCGCCGCCGGCGCCGCCACCGCGATCGGATAGGCGATCACCGACGCCGCCGCTATTGCCGACATTGGCGCCTGAGCCACCGGCACCGCCGCCGCCGCCGACGCCGACGCCAACGCCGCCGCCAACGCCGCCGCCACCGCCGCCGCCAATGCCGCCACCGGCAACGCCGCCGCCATTGTGCAGCAGCTGCGCCTGCTGGGCCTGCGTCGAATTGGAGCGGGAGAGGCCGCGACCGCAGGAGACGACCACAACGGCTCCGCTGCCAGCGCCGCCGACACCGGCGCCCGTTGCATTGACGGCGGCATTGCCGACAGTGATGCCGCTGTCGAGGCTGCCGGCGGCGGCGTTGCCGCCGAGACGATCGGTCAGCTGGGAGGAGTCATTGGAATTGGAATTCTGTTGTTGTTGCTGCTGCTGCTGTTGTTGCTGCTGCTGCTGGTGCTGGTTGTTCTGCTGGTTGCTGTTGTTGTTGCGCTTGCGACCCGATTCGGCTGGCCGCTTCTTCATCAGCTGCTTCTTCTGGCGATCGATCTCCTCGCGCTCGGCGGTGATCTCCTCCTGGCGCCGACTGAGCTCCTGAAACGCATAACCATCCGTCCAGTTCTCCTGGAATGTGGCGCCGACGCGCTGTGTCACAAACTGGCCCAATCGCAATCGATTCTGCATGCACTTCTGGCGCGCCTCCTTCTTCTCGATGCTGCTCTTCTCCTTGAGCAGCTTCTTCACCACATCGATGCACTTGGCAATGTGCGATTTGTGCTGATCGATCACCTTCTGGTGGGTAACGATCTGGCACTTTTGCTCATCCGACTGTCTTGTCATCTCGTCCAGCTTCGCCTTGCCGGACTCGTGCTCCGCCTCCCGTTCCTGCAGCTCCAACTGCGACATATCCGTCTGTGTGCCCTTCGTGTATGTCATGATCGCCGTTGGCATCGGCAACGGCGGCGGTGGCGGCGGCAGTCCGCCCACTACGCCGACGCCGACGCCAACGTTGACGCCGACACCGACGCCAACGCCGACGCCGACGCCCACATTGACGCCCAGCGTGCTGAGCTGCTGATGCGTGGGCACCACGGTCACGCTGCCCGCCGATGTTGTTACGGGCAACTGTTGTTGCTGCTGCTGCTGCTGCTGCTGCTGTTGCTGTTGCTGCTGTTGCGCCTGCTGCTGTTGCGCCGTTTGTGGCCCGACGACGCCCAGTCCGAGACCTGCGGCGTTCAGTACGCCGTGCGCCACGCCCACATGTGACATGGCCACGCCCATTTGCGTCTGCTGAGGAACCATTGCATTGGAAGTCTGCTGCTGCTGTTGCCGTTGCTGCTGCTGCTGTTGCTGCTGCTGCTGCTGTTGCTGCTGTTGCTGCTGCTGTTTGGCAGCCGCTGCCGCCGCCGCCGCCGCTGCCGCCGCGGAGCTAACGAAATGAAACTCGGCGCCCGCCTGCTGCACCTGCTGCTGGCTGGGCGACTGCGTCTGTGGACTAGTTGAATGGTAGCCGTGTATGGAGTACGCGTTCGTCGTCTGAACCTGGCTGTTGACCACCTGCTGCTGCTGCTGTTGTTGCTGCTGTTGCTGCTGCTGCTGCTGCTGTTGCTGCTGCTGCTGCTGCTGCTGATGCTGCTGTGTTGCCGACGACGGCGATTTGCTGCCCGTGTGCTGCCGCAGCGTCGAGTTGGCGCCCGTTTGCTGCTGCTGCTGCTTGTTGAAGTAATCGTTGATCTTCTTGTTGTCGCTGGCGCCGCCGGGCAGCAGGAGACGTGCACTTTTGCCGCCAGTGCCGGCGCCGGAGCCGCTGACGCTGCCGGCACCGCCGCTGGCCAGGGGACAGCGATCGGCGAGGCTGAGCGCCAAACTGATCTTGGACATGGAGTTGTCCCGAAACGGCAGCGATTTGCCTTTGGTGCTGATGACGACGCTGCTGCTGCCACCGCCGCCGGCGCCGCCCCCGTTGCCCGTCTCATCCGGATTGAGGGGCATTTTGCGTTTGCGCTTGCGCTCCACCGGCGTGCGCGGCTGCTTCCCGCTGGCGTTGGTGGCGGGTCCGGGCCCGGGGCCAGGTCCGGGTCCGGGTCCGCTTCCCGGCCCGGTGCTATTGTGCTGCTGAACACCGAGCATTTCAAGCATGGATGCGCCGTTGTTCGAATGCAGTCCCGGATTGAGCTGCTGCTGCTGCTGCTGTTGCTGCTGTTGCTGTTGCTGCTGTAGGCTGCCGAGTCCTAGCATATCGTTGACATCCTTTTCGCTGTGCGAGGAACCAGTGCTCATATTCGAGTCCGGATTGCTGCTGTGTCCGCCGGCGGCGCCGTGCGGCTGCTGTTGCTGCTGATGCAGCGCCGCGTGCGGATGTTGCTGGTGTAAATGTTGCAGCTGCTGTTGATGCTGTGGCGGCAACGCGCTATGATGCAGCGTTTGTTGCTGTTGCGCTGCTGCCGCCGCCGCTGCTGCTGCTGCCGCTGCCGCCTGCTGTTGCTGTTGCTGCTGTGTGGTAAGCTGCTGCAGATGCAACGTGTGCGTTTGCAAGTGTTGCTGCTGCGGCGTCAGTTGCTGTGGCAGCAACTGTTGTTGCTGCTGCTGCGCTTGCGTACTGTGATGATTGGCAAAATGCTGCTGCTGCTGCTGCTGTGGCGGCTGCTGTTGCTGTTGCTGCTGTTGTTGCTGTGCTGCCTGACTGCTGGGATGATGATGACTTAGGGTCGATGTGGTCTGTGGGGCCATCTGCAATTGAGCGCCGGCGGACATCTGCAAGCACACGAAGAACAAAACATATACAATTTAGTTAAAACTTTTACAATATATGCATTTATTTAAGTTTAACAAATGATCGATTCCTGCTATCGATATGTGAAACGCTCTGTCATTTTGCAACACTGAACCAGTTTTTGTTTTGATTCGCTGCTTCGTTGGCGGCGCTGCCAGACAAACGCCTCTCAACCAAGTGGCAACGGCCGCAAATTGAAAAAAAGAAGAAAAAAAAGTCAAATGCTAGAATAGCGAAAAGAGCGCAAGAGAAACGTGCAAAATACATGGCAACAAAACGACGAATGCTCGCGTGTGTGTGAGTGAGTGAGACGTCACAGCAAGCGCGTGCTACTCTGCTGAGCGCCGCTCCACAACACATGCGTGTGAGTGAGCGCAATGCAACAGCAGCAGCAGCAGCAGTGTATGTGTATGTGTGTGTCTTTGTGCATGTATGAAATATTTTATCAAAAAGCAAAGACAATGAGAAAAAAAAAAAACGACAAAAGAACGAAGTTGAAAATTAAAGTACAAATTATATACGTATGTCTACCCAACACATTTCTTTTTTTTTTTTTTTTTGTTAATTTTTTTCGTTTTGTACATATTTACTTTTTCAAATTTCTTTTTCTTCAACACAATTTAATATATTATTTTATTCGTTTCTTTTTTTTGCATTTGCATTTGCTTTGTGTATGTGTATGTATATATATATATATATTTATATATTTATATATATATAAATATATATATATATGTGCGTGTGTGTGTCTTATTTATGACAAAATGCCGTTCACCTTTTTTAAGCGCCGCATATTTTTCTGCACACACATACGCTTTGCTTCTGTGTGTGTGAGTGTGTGTATGTATGTATGCGTGTGTATGACGTGTGTGTGTGTGTGTGTGTGCGCGTGTGTGTGTGTATGAATTTTCACATTCTATTACAATTTATCACATTCATTGTTGTGTTTATTTATGCACTTTTTAACGAACTTTACAACATTACGCTTTACGAATATTATCGACTATTTTGCACACCGCGTACTTATTTTATGGCTGCTATTTGTATTTTTCTTTCGGTTTTCAGTTTTCGGGGCAGGCAGCAAATTGTTATACGCGTATTTGTAATGGTGCGCGCGGCCCGTAACGAGCAAGAAAGAAGGTGAAAAAAGAAGAACAAGAGCAATAAAACGCGTACACAGACAACGACAACGACGACAGCAGCAGCGCCAGCGACAGCGACGAACGTCTCAGACTCGGCGCTTTTGCTATTTGCAGAGAGCAGCACACGAGCACGAGCGCGAGCGCGAGAGCAAGGGTGAGCGACACAATACGATGAGATGAGAGCGGGAACGAGTTTGAGTGTGAGTAAGAGCGAGTGCACAACGAGCCGGAGCTAAAGTCGAGACAACAACACAACTGCACCACTACACAACACTATTTGCAAAAAACGACGGAAAGAAATGTACAATAAAAATTAATCCGATTGACAGGCCAGCCACCGCTTCGTCGTCGTCGTCTGTCGTTCGGTCGCTCGCTCGGCCTTCGTTGGCTTGTTGGTTTCTGTTGCTTTTGATAAATTTCTGCGACTTCCGCGCGCGCCCATCCAAAAACAACATCGAAACTAAACTACACAACTACAACAACTATTTGTAGTTGCTGCTGCTGCTGCTGCCGCTTTTGCTGCTGCGACGTCTCTGCTCTGCGCGACTGCGAGCGTTCTTCTTCTTGCTACACTTCCAACATTGCCCAGCAGCAGCGGAGCAACCCAACCGGCGTCTTTGTCATTTCGCGAGGCGCGCGTTGTCGTCGACGCTGGCAGCGACGCTGACGACGCCATTGCCCAAATTATGTTCGTATTTATGCATACATACATACATTTACGTATGCATGCACACATATGAGTATACGATGTATACATGTGTGCACGTAAGTTTGTGTGCGTGTGAATGAAAGAGCAATTTTAATTATGGTTTGAAAATTAAACAAAAAAATGCATACAAACAAATATATGTACATATGTAAATATTTAATGAAGAAATTGTAAAATGCATACAAGTTTCAATTATATGTAAGCATTCCGACTATTTGTCTAAGGTTTACTTTAAGCTAGACAAATCCAAATAAGAATCGAATTACATACAAATTTATACAGGGGCTTTCGTAATTCGGTTTAGTACAATTTTGTTCTGTTTCTGTTTTCAACGTTTAACGGCAACGTATTCCTGGTCATACTGCCAACGCCTCTGCCAGCGTCACAGTCAGCGTCAGCAGCGAGCAGCGTAAAAAGGAAGGAAGCAAATTTTGCGCTGTCGTCGCATCGGATCGTCGTTGTTTGCGGTTTGGTGAACACGACAACAACAGCTGCTGGGCGCTGACTGAACTGAGGTGCCCGCTGCTGCTACTGCTGCTGTTTTGATGAGAGTGAGAGCGAAAGATGTGACTATGTGAAAAAGTGTTGCCAAACATGATTGAGACTAAAATGAGCAAATGCAAAAGCGAACATACACACACAAGAAAGTTGTAACGGGCCAAATTGGCAACGGACAAGACCCAAAGAGACAACAAATGATAACAAAGGCAAAGCGTCGGGGCAGCCGCGGCGAGCCCAAAACGCAAACACGGGCAAAAATGGGCAGCGACGACGACTTAATTTTTGGGCTTGCTCCACTCACGTGCGCGCGAATGAGATAAATCTATGATGATGTTGATGTTGATGGAGGGCCCACAAAAGCAAAAGCGTGCGAAAAGGCCCGCGAGACGCAGACGTAGACGGCGGCGAACGAGAACCGAGACAAAACCAACTGCGAGCGTGAGCGTCCCTCTCTCTATATGAATGTATGTGTGTGTGGGTGCGGGGTAGTGTGCGAGGGTGTGGCAGTGACATGCATAACGTTTGTATGCACTTCTTATTGGCACCATCTGTGCATGCGTCCATGTGTGCGTGTGACTGTGTGCTGCCGCTGCGGATGCGACTGCAGCAGATGTAATTGTGTTTGTGCGAGAGAGTGAGCGAGTACTATTACGATTGCGAGTGCATTCCAATGCAGCTTGAAAAACCGTTGCATATTATGTGCTTTTTCAAATGCTCTCGAGCAGCAGCGGTTTTTTTTAACGCTCGCTCCTATCATTCTGCCTCACTCATACAAACGACAATGTAGTCGCAGCCTCAGCGCATGCAACGAACAAGTTTTTTTTCTGCTTTTGGCAACGTGTTGTGATAACGCTTTACTGCAAATATATACGCACACACACACAAATATATATACATACATATATATATATATATTGTATATGTATATTTGCATTTGTGTGTGTGTGAAAACTGGTTGTCGCCATCGCGGTAAGACGTTGACATTAGGGCTGCCATCCAATACAAAAGTCAGCGACTGTCTGGCAACGCCGTCGTGAACAACGCCAGCCAACAACACTCGCCGTCGTCGCCGCAGTTTAACAGTTCACATCGATGAGTCAAGGTCGAGAGACGTCACGCAAATTTTCGTTTTCATTGCTTACCCACAACACAACACACACAAAAAAAATAAAAGAGAAAAAAACTATGTCCGTTTATTTTTAGCGTGCGAGTGCCGACGCGTCGTCGTGTTTTAACGACGGCAAGCCGAACAGACACGAGACGCAGTAACGAATGAATGGGAAGCGGCAACGAATGTTTTTCTTATAAGCACACAAGGCAGCCAGCCACAATCGAATATTTAATTTATGTACTTTTTTTTTATTATTATTTTTGCATTTATTTTTGTTGCTTTAATCGTTGTCATTGGTTTAATATAAGCGACGCGCACTAAAAACTTAATAATAAAATATATAAACATATTTTCTTTTATACCTATTTATGTAAATTTGCAGGGATAAACTAATTAATTTTCATTATCATTATTGTGCAATTAAAATATGTACTAACATTATTAACCCGCTGTTTAGCTCTTTATTAAATGTTTTTATTTTTAAACATTTATAATGGGTCATAAATAATGGAAATTGATTGTGTGTTAATTTCTCTTCCAAAATGTAAATTTTCTGTTAATTCCCCTTAAAAGGGCAATCAACGGGTTAACATAACTTGTGTCCCCCCCAATTTGCTTAACAGAGCGCTGTTAAGCAAACGTATGATGGGCGCACAGCAAAGTGCCGCAGCAGCAGAACTGGCAGAAAGCATCAGCACGTGCATGAAGCGCCGCCAATGTAAACAAAGAGAAATATACACACAAAACGAAAAGCAAGAAAAAATAACAACACTCACGCTCTTAGTTAATTTGCGACCAGCGGCGCCGCTGCCGGCGCTACGCTTGCTGCTGTTATTGTTGTTGTTGTTGCTGGTGCTGCGGCTGCGTTTGCGTGCGGCGCTGCTTGCCGAAGCTGATGTTGCTGCCGTCGCTAACATGGCAGCGTAACAGTGAGAAAATGTCGCTGCCGACGCTGACGCTAACGCTGACGTCGCCGTCGCTTGAACAGCTGACACGCTTACCGGCAAAATCTTATAAATCAGCTGCCATGGGGCGCAGCGTTGTTGCTACAACTCTCTCGCGCTCTCTCGCCGAGCGAGCACTTTGTGTTTGTGTGTGTAAGAGAGTGTGCTCGGCCGGCGTTTTCTCCAATTATTTGCACTCTCTTACGTTCGCTCTCTGTTGTTTGTCGACTGTCGTCTGCCTTTTGTTTTGTATTTTTGTTTTTCTTTTATTTTATTTTGTCTTGCTTGTTTCGCACACTTTGCTTGATTTGCACGTTTTGCATTTATGTTACACACACGCTTTGCTTTGGCATTCGTATCGTTTGGATTGCCTCGTCTGTTTTTTTTTTTCTTCCTTTACTCTAGCTGTTTCTTTTTCTGTTGCCTGCTGTTATTGTTGTTGTGTTTAGTAGGAAGTTGGCAAAAATAATACACAAAAAAATATTCAACCGCGCGCGTTGCCGACAACGACACGTCACGTTACTCGCTCTTTAAGTTCGACACTGTTGTGCTAGAGAGCAGCGGCAAGGTAAAATTGGCAAGTCTACAACAAAAGCGACAACAGGCCGTTCATGCCATGCCTGTTGTTGGCTGGTTGGCAAGGGAGCAACAAAAAAAAAAATAAAATAAAAGCCGAGACTGCGACGCTGACTGAATACGTTTGCATGTATACATTTGTATGCATGTGTGTGTGTGCATGTCTGTTAACCGAGTGAACTTAAATTGTTTAGTTCTTTCTGTCTGCTGCTGCTGCTGCTGCTGCTGCCGTTGTCGCCGTTTCTTGGCGTTTCTCGTTTGTTCTCGTGTAGTGCGATCGCAAGGCCGCAGCTGCCGCTGCCGCTGCGTGCGCGTTAGAAAGCTCTGTGCACAAAATTTGTTTAGCTATAGACTCTAGAATTGCCGTTAGCTGCAAATTGCAGTCGGCTGCGCAGCCGTCAACCAAAGTCGATTTCAGTTTTTACTGTTAGCAGGCGCACAGCACATATAACAGCAACTGAAGAGTGCACACATGTATATGTACACATGTATATGTATGTGTGTGTTTGTGTATGTGGTTGAGTTGTTGGTGAAAGCATTTCAATAGAATATTGCCGTTAACGCTAGACCCGAGCGAGAAAGAGCTAGAAGACTCCTTGCTATTTGCTTAAATGCTTGCTCGCTGAGTCCCAAAAAACGACCTCACATTTAATTTTCGTGCTGCCGTTTAATTAGGTAGGTACATACAAACATATGGATACATACTTATACATACATACATACATACGTACGCATTAGCATGTGCCTGAAATTGGCATTAATATTATCCGATAATGATGCGGGGATGCGTTTGTGTCTGTGTTGTTATTGACGCACCTGGCATTTTATAAGCATGTGCATACATACATACATACAGGTTTACTTATGTACTATTATGTATACATATGTACAATATAAGCAATAAAGAATTAGAAGTGTGTGTGAGTGTCCCGTTATATTTGCGCTGCCGTTCTCTTTAGATTAGTGTAAACTACTACAAACACATACACATACATATGTATGTATGCATACAATAATATTATGTACGCATGTATGTTTGTGTGTAATTAAAAAAAACGAAGGCACGAAAATCAAACAAACATGTATCCACATACAATATACATACATATGTGTGTATGTATGTATGTACGGGCATACATATAAACCAATCCGAAGCACAAACTGAATAAACTTAACTTTGACATATGCAAATGAAGCAAATCAATTAGTGCAAAAATTAAATGAAATTCAAGATGAACATAAAATAATGGGCCACAATAAATACGCGAATACGAATAAATATGCCTGATATATAAACATATACATATATACATACATATACACATATACATACATAAATTTGGGCTGGCATACATTTCGTATGACTGTGTGTATAAAAAAAAACAATAATTAACAAAAAGAAAACCAAAGAAATCTCATTGGCGAGTGTTTCAATAAGAGATACCCTTTAGCAAGTTGAACTTACGCTCATTAAAACATAAATATGCACAGAAACACTAACTATGTACATATATATGTATATATATATATATATAATATATATGTGTTCATATGTATCTATACTTGTAGATGAATTTATAGATATAGATGATTCAAATCAATGATTTTTTATAAACATATTTTCACCACAGAACTTAGTATGTCTTTTTAAAGCTATCCAGTAATCAAAAAATATAGTTTATTGATTTTTCCAATCTTTATACAAAATTTATATAAAATATATAAAAAATTATATAAATTGTATACAAATAAAGCTTTTGAAAATCGATAAATGTATATAAATATATATTTAATAGATAAGTTCTGTCTACATAGAATGTTAATCAAGCTAAATGCAAAATTGTCTCTATCTCAGAAATCGTTGGGCCAGTTTTACGCACATTTCATTTCGTTTGATTACAGGGTATATATAACTAATTACAATTAGTGAGCCTTTTTTACTCGTCGGCAAAGCCGCATACAAGTTTTTTTATCTTCTCTCCTCTAGCTGCTTTTTTTATGCATTATAATAATTATTTTTTTCCCTTTTGCTTTTTATGAATGAGATGATTTCGTGTTGCACTTCTTCGTATATCTGTATATTTCTGTGTGTGTGTGTGTTTATATGTATTCCATTTCATTATATACTTTTTTGTTGCCCATGTGACTTCAAACTGCGCAACTTTCACCCGAACAGACAACAAACAAAATATATTTTAAAAAAATGCTGCAAAATGTTTAACTGCAAATTATGTATGTACATCCCCATACAAACATACACATATGCATACACACACATGCACACCAATTTATATATATAATTTAATTTATTTATATTTTTTTAGCATTGACATTCGTCCCAATGACTCTCAGCTGACGTAATCGCAACATAAAAAACAAAACAAAAAAAAAAAACAACAAAAGTTCAAGAGTGAATAAAACCAAAAAACCAGAAAAAAAAATTTCAGTTTGGGCGCGACAAAGTCGACTTTGCGATGTCTCAAGTTGACTCGATCAAAATAAATATAAATAAATACGCTCCATGTACATAGTATAGGCTATCAGGGAGAGGTAGATGAAGGTACAGGGAGGAACACTTGAAAACTGGGCAAAAGATAATGCATAACATACGAACACTATTTATACTTAAGACCATATGTCAATATCATATTTAAATATTTATACATATGTACATATGTATGCATATATTTTATCATTTATTAAGGACTTTTGAGTTAATAGTTTCGAAATTACTTAAAGTTCTGATTATCATAAGCAATACCAAATATGAATTTTTTAACAAAAAAAAAATTCTTTGGAGGCGAAAATCTGTACTGTATTGATATTTGTATGTATAAATAAATGTATGGGTCGGTGGGTCAGTAAAAAACGTGGAATTGCCCGAGTAAAATATGCCCTATGACAAATTTCAAACACAAAAAAGAGAATGTTGCAGTCGGGTGTAACCAACTGTACAATTCTCGACAGTAAACAACCGAATCTGCTATATTTGGTACATTTCACCGATTTTCCACGCCACACACCCCACGTGGATGTATTCGATTTTTTTTTGTTTTTATCAAAAAATACTGCTTTATATGGACAAACCCAATATACTCGTTTTATTTGGTGAACGAGTATAACTTCAAACTCGCACAAACTGTTTCATTCTGTGACACAATTCAAATGAATCAGAATTATAGTCGGATAAATGAGCTTCCAGCGAATTTGTATATGTGCTAAATACTACAAATTATGTAGAATCAGATCTTAGTAATTTTGTCAAGAACAGCTGAACATTTGTATAAACATGTATTACAGAGGACGCTCGATGTGAGAACCTTAAAATTCGAAACAAAATAAAAATTCTTTCTTTGATTGCGAACTAAAGTTTAAATTAATTGATAGTTTTTTTGCCGTGTGATTTAACAAAAGCAAACATTTAAAACTGTATTATTTAAACAAAACTGGTTTCCAATTTATATCAGAAAAACTAAATTTTCTTGTCTGGAAAAATGTAAAATTTTTTTTTTAGATTTTAATAAAAAAAAGTATAATGTTTATATCAATTAAATGGATTAAAAAAAAAAATAATTACAAATCTAATAATTGCAACTTTTGAACAAGATTTAATAACCGTGAGACCACTGTACATATATGCACACATACATCTGTATATGAAGCGCACATGTCTGGCAACTATATATGTATGTACATGTATGTATGTATGTGTGCATAAAAATTGTTTGGACTTGCCAATTCAATTGAATATCTGTTTTTGTGTTTTATTTTGTCGCGAAAGCTGGTGGGTGCTAATCGTTTGACATTATGTAGGTGCCCCGAAGTGTGAGAGAACCCACCAAGCACGACCAACAAGTGCTAATCTATACATATAAAACAAACACACACACATAAATATACACATACATATGTATGTATACAAATTGTGACAGTCGAAAAGAAAATATAAAAATGTTATCAAAATTAGAAATTTCATGCATTTAATTCAAGTCACGTACACACACACACACACACACGTTTGCGTAGATACTTATACGTGTTAGCTGCCCATTGTATTAAGTTAAACAAAAAAATGTTTAACGTAAATCAACTAATTAAATTTAAAAGCTATTATATACTATGTATAAAAAAATATGCCTGCCTACAAAATGGTAAAGAGCCAAGGGAGAAAGAAAAATAAATTAACATATCTAAATATGCATGCCTGTGTCCATGTGTGCCTGTATATGTGCACGCGAACAAAAACATTGCCAAAAAAAAAAAAAACAAAACAAATAAAATAAAATTAAACGAGCATCGGGCAAACAACAACAATTGCAATGCGCCGCGTTACGCATACGCAGATTGACAGCAGCGACAGCAGCAAGAGTTGAACAACGACGACGACGTCTAATTATGCTGCTGCCGCTGCTGCTGCAGCGGCAACAACAACAAAATGAACGACGAGCGCACACGACCCACTCACCGAGGCGACCGAGCGACGAACGCAGCGACGACGGCGACCCACGACAACACAAAGTGTAAGCGCAACGAGTGGAAACGAACGAGTTGCGGCAGCGATGCCTGCCTGGCTGCTTGCCTGCCTGCCTGCCTGTTGTTGCTCACTCTCTCAATCTCGCGAGCTCTCGCCCACTGCAACAACAGTAGCAGCAGCGAATTGGTGGATTTGAGTTTACTATTGAGCAGGCAAATCACACACACAAACATGCAAAAGCAAAGGCAAAAATAACAACACACACATACAGATACAGCAGCGCAGAAAAATAGCAAATAAAATGTGTGTAAAAGTAAAGTAAAGTAAAGTAAACTGACGTTGACGGAATCGTCGCTTTAGCCGCGTGAGTTTTTCGTTTCAGTTATTATTGAAGCACAAACAAATTGAGACTAAAAATGCGGCGTGAGATTTGATTGTGAGTAAGCGCAAGCGTCGCGTTCGTGCCGCTGACGCCGGCAGCGACGTCAGCGTCTCAGTCACATTTTGAAATAAAGGCAAACAAATATACAAAAGTAAAAGCCCAAAGAACGCAAGGGGGAATGAAATTAAATGTATGTATGTAGCTTTGTATAATATGTATGTGTGTGTGTGTGTGTGTGTGGTGGGA
This sequence comes from Drosophila sordidula, assembly GCA_035047465.1. Classification (NCBI taxonomy): domain Eukaryota; kingdom Metazoa; phylum Arthropoda; class Insecta; order Diptera; family Drosophilidae; genus Drosophila; species Drosophila sordidula. The sequence continues at coordinate 502,373 of JAWNPQ010000163.1, forward strand.
AATGAAAAAAGCGCAGAAAAGGAAAAAATAACGCAAAAAAAAAACTAAAGCTTAGCGACTCGACTGGACAGCGACGTTGTCGCGACGTTGGCGCCGCTGTTGCCAAGTGCAAAATATGATGGGCGTGGCAGCTGTTGTGGGCGGCTGAATTGCACGGTGTGTATGTGTGAGCGTATGTATGTATGTACATCAACTATTGTTGTTGTTGTTGTTGTTGCTGCTGCTGCTGCTGTTGCGCTGTCAACAAATCAAGCATAAAGCAAGAAGAAGCAGGCGAAGAACAATAACAACAATAAATATTCATATGAGGTAATCGTGGGCAGCACAGTTTGTTTATCAAAAATCACAACAACAATATGCACGAATATTTTTATAAAATTTTCAGCGAAAATTCAAAAGCAAAAAAAATTGCCAAATTGGCAGAAAAGTCAGAAATCAAAGACAACAACAGCAACAACGACAACAGTAAACATTACCGCATCTGGCATACATGCTTAATACTACACATAAATAAATAAGTATGTGTGTGTATGCACATATATACATATATATATGAATGTTTTTGTTCGAGAATTTTTGCCTTCAGATGTATAAATGTATGTGTGTATGTATGTATGTATGTATGTATAAAGCAAATGGAATTTTTATGAACAGTCACAAAAACAGCAACGCAAAATGCAGCCAACATTTATTTATAGATTGCAAGACAAAGATAGCGCTAAACGGGGCAGGTTAGAAAGAGAAAGCGCCAACGCCAGCGTCTGACAAGTTAAGTGGAAGGGGGAGGAAGGCTGTAGCTGGTGGGGGGTAGGGAAGGGGGAGGGGGGTTGGTAGCAGAGCCACACATAAGTAACGGATCACTGTGCCGACGAGTTTATGAACTAGAGACTAGACAAACCCCAAAAGGCAGAGAGACAACTGTTGAGGGGGAAACGCGGGGGAGAAGTGCACAACACCGACAGCCCAGACGAACAGACTGTGTGCGTGTGTGTGTGTGTGTGTGAGCGAGTGAGAGTTGTGCACAATTGTATAAAAAAAGAAGCAAGAACCAAGCCATGTGAAATGTGTACATACTTTGTAAGTAGAAATATCTGTACATACAAGTATATATACCTACTATGTACGTATGTATGTGGAGATAAGAACCAAATACATCCAAAGTTCAGTTTTAGAATACTACAGGGAATGTGATTTAGTCAATGGGTTTTTTGTTTGGCTGCAGCTTTTGCTGGGTTTTCCGGAAATTAAAGATATGCATAAATATGTAGGTTTTTTTTTGGAATCAGAAATTTAGATATACAAAGCCCTGATACGGGAATGTAGCTTCAAATAGTTGGCCAAAAAGAAAACCTCATTGAGGGAGTTTCGGGTAGAGAGCACTTAGCTGCCCATTTATCAAGAATCCCATATAAACCTAGTCTAACCTATACAAATATTTGGCAATTATAAGTTGCAATAAACACAGTATTTATATAATTAATATTTTTTTAAAATTTAATTATAATATACCATATATATTTTTATTTTGTATTACTTTGAAAAGTATAAGTATTTACTTTTTTGCTTGTTTATTTATAGTAAAACTCAGATCATGACTCACTGCATTATTATTTAAATTGCACGTCGTTCAATCGTGAAACAATATTTATTTAATTGTTTTGAAAATACTTATATTTAAAACATATTTTTTCCTTTTCGATTTTCAATAGTTAACTTGTTTTACTTTATAAGGTATCCTTAAAAAAGAGGGAATTCTACGGTATTTTCTTATTTTTATATATTTTTCTTATAAAAAAAAAGTATGCATATAGTTATCAAATAAATATGCATACTTTATATTTAATTTTTGTGCAGTCAATAATTTGTTTTTGTGTGTTGAGAAATAACCTTTAAAAATTGCTCTTTCAAGGATTTTTGCATTTCGTACATCTCGTTCGTTTAAGAGTCAGTGAAAATTTCTGGTTATATATGGTATACGATTTCATCAGCATTGTTAATTTCGTACAACTAGTGGGGTGACCTTTGATTATTTCGCTTTACTCAACTCGCTTTCAGTTATTAGTTATACAATGCGGAGAGAATGAACGTTTTGTTCGATTTAGTACATACTGCCTATATACTTTATATATAGTATACACAGCCCAATGCCTATATGTGAGTATTATGATTATATCTGAGCAATACATTTAGGGCGAAACCTATTTGTGTTATTGATTTTGCTTTTGATTTTCAGTTGTAGTAGCTTGCAAACGTAATTGGGCTGTCTATGTGTGTGTTTGTATATACGTATATACATTATATTATATATTATATTATATATATAACCTCATATATATATATATGGAACATTGCCCCTTAAATCAACATTATTAAAAACACTCTAAGCAAGTGTGTTTGACTGGAATGAGTAAAACAATTTTTTGTTTTAATTTAATGGTAACCTGGTGTTTATATAAAACAATTACTTGGCCTTAAATTAAAAAAAAAAAAATGTTTTTTTTGTCGTAAGAAAAATAAAATAAAACAGGTATATTTTCAATTAATATTTTTTTATTGCATAAATAAATAAGTATATTTGTTTATTGCATAAATAAATAAGTATGGTAGGTGTATTAATTTAAATCACGTTTAAAATATAAGCGAAATTAAAAAAATTTAATTTGCTTTTAATTCAATAAAAGTAGGAAAAAACAAAAATTATGCTGTGTATTCAATTTAGTGTTAATTGTACACTAGAGAACCTATCGTTTTATTGTGCTATACTACAATTGTTATCGAATCAAACACAATAAGAAATCGATCATTAAATCTATTAACCAGTATCTTGATAATAACAGTTAAAGTTAATTGTATTTATTACCAAGTTACTATGCCAATTTTTAACTGACTGGCAAACTGGCTGAGAAATATATATGTATATAGCTTTGTGGAATTCTGAGATATGGTTAACTTCCTACCCATTCAGCCATTCGTACAAGATATAAAGAAAATAAATAATTAAGTTTTTTCACACATAGTATATACAAATTTTTGTTTTATTTTACTGCTCGTAAAACAATTCTACTTAAAAATGTTTAGATAAGTTTCAATGAACAAAAGCAAACTTGAGAAGTCAACAAAGGAACAAAAGAGAAAAAATGCCAATAATTAAACTGAAACATTTTCAAAGTTACCTCCCCCAATTCGCCTATTTCATATATATTTATATATATATATACACGGACACACACACTAAGTACAAACAAATTTTAAACAAGAAAACACGAGAAATAAGTGTAGAAAAATTTATTGCAAACTTATCGCAAGATTGGCAATGGGGTAGTCTAGTGTAAAGGAAATGGGTAGAAAAATGTATGTTTTTTTTATTCCACTTCCAGCCTTAAATTACTTTTGTTTTTATTAAAATCTTTTTTATAACTTAATAACATAACAACGCCTTAATCTGTGAATGCCAAAATCAAATTCTTAATTTTAATATCAAAATTTCTAACAAGAGACTCAAATACTGTTCTCAAAGTAAGAAATATTGTATTTCCATTGAAAACGCTTTTCGCTTATTTATTGTTAAGACCCAGTTCTACTTTAAAAATCATTTATATTTAATTAAAAAATATAAGGAAATAATACAAATTCTAGACCTCTTTTTTTTGGCTTAAGAAACCTCATTTGAACTACTTCAAGAACTAATGTTTTTTATTTTTTGTTAAATGTATCATCATATTGTTTACTTATGATTTATTTATTATGATTTGTATTTTCTTTGAAATAATATGTCGTTTCCCCAAATTTTATTTTGGGTTTCAGTTATTTCATAAGAATTATAGCCTCTATAATTGTGTTTTATTTTATTCATATTTTGCACGCCTTCTGACGCCTCTCAAGCGGAAATAATAGTCGCAAAAAACAACACTAAAATGCAAGAGAACGAAAATTAATAAAATGAAAAATAAAAGACCCAAAAAAGGCAAAAACCGAAAACAACCAAACCCAAACAAACAAAGACAAATAGCTTTGTATTTGTTTAGGCAATTAACAAACCATTTTTATGCTCAATAAATTAATAAACTGTTAAAATCTGTAGACAAAAAAATAAACAAAAAAAATCAACGGCATTTCAAGTTTGAAGTAAAAAGAAAACAAAAAAAAAAAAATGTCGCCACGCGCGTGTTGTGAATCAAAAAATATAAAAATAAATAAAAGATAATAAAAAAAGTATAAAAATAAATACAAGCAAAAGTATGGATCTTTATTTATTTATATGCGATATGTAATTTTAACTGTAAAATAGTGATTCGAAGTGGAAAACTAAATAAACAAGTAAGAAAACAGAGGGGGAATGGTCGGCTTAGAGATACCCTGTGGCCGCTCTGATTCAAACAATTAGAAATATATGCAAATATAGGGAAAGGCAGGACTACATTATATGCCTCGTCCCGAATATATAATTGATGGAGCCCGGAATACCTGCTTGCTGCTGGTTGCATATATTATCACTACTTTAAATACCCGTTGCAACCCATTCCCAATGGGTATAGTGTATAAAAGCGTGCGAATAAAAAATGTCACCCGGCTCGTAAATATTTATCAGCCCCTGCTGCTTGGCCGATTCAGGGTGCTATATAAATATACTATATACTGTACTATATATATATATATATATATATATATATATGTATATATACAAATAAATATACATATATAATTACACACACACACACACAGACCGACGCACATGCAGAACAAAAGCAATGCGCACTTTAATAAAAATCACTCATACGTAATTTCATTGGAATTTTTTGTTGTTTTTCGTATCTGTGCCTCATTCCTTCGCTTCTTCTTCGCGTTGTTCTTCATCATCAAAATCGCTTTAGACTCAATTCTGTTTTCATTTACGTTAGTTGCTTTTTTATTTTTTGCTGCTTTATGTCTACGTCTACTTTACACTTTGATTCGCTTATTGTTTGTTTGTAGTTCCTCTTTCTTTTGCCTTTGTTTTCTTCACTCTTCATTTTCGCATTTGCTTTGTGCGAATCGTTCGTTGTTGTTGCAGTTGTACAAGGGCAAATTTCAGTCAACAATCGATCTAATCATCATCATCACTATTATCATATGATCAGCATTATTATCATAATTATCTTCATAATTTTTTATCTTGAGCGTCAACAATTTAAAAGCATAGATAATGTTCCCCAAGATTTGAATCAAAAGAGAACTACGCAATTTTTACATGAACTGGGAGAGTTTAATCGCCCGATCGTAATATACGATTGAGAGAACTGCGAACCGATTCTATATAGAACATAGTTAATACTATGTTATTCTATACAAATGCTATCTATAAACTTATTAAAATAGGATGAGTCGACGTTTATATAGTTGATAATTTATGACATATACTTTAAATTTGAATACATAGCCTTTAAAAATTGATTATATGAATCTTATAAATTTTGCCTGACAGACCAAAAAAAACTTGGTATTCAAAGGTAAATTTTAAATAGTTAAAAAAAATGCTTCAAATATGGTCTAAAAATAGATAGAGCAGCTCAATTATACCGGTTAATATATTAAAATGAAATTTTTATCTATTTTTAAACTAGAGCAGTTTTTGTTAGCTTTGTGTAGCAAAGTTTTCAAGTATTTTTTTTGTTAAAGAAATTTGTTTGAAACTTTTTTTTACAATTACAAGCTAAGTTAGTTTGCAAACCTGAAACGGATTTCTGCTTGTTACACTCGTTCATCAAGTGAAAAGAGTATATTGGGTTTGTGCAATTGAAGTTAGGTAATTAAAACGTGGATAATATACTCGTATTAAGATTTATAGACTACGCCCACTGGGGCGTTGGAATACGATTTAATCTATATATCTTCCTCAGTTTCACAGCTAGACCAAATTTATGGAGACAATAAAATTGTCAAAAATGTTGGGCGCCATAGCTTTCATGTTTTAAAAGATCCCATACTGTTATAATGTTTTTTTTTTTTACGTTTGAAGACATATTGGTCAAGATTTGTCTAGATTGATTATGTATTTGAAATATATTTATTAATTTTGAAAATAACCATCAAACAAACCAGCCCCCAATAAATAAGAACCATATTGAAACTGATTTTGAGCTGAATTTGTTAGTTGTTCGGTAGATTTTGGATTCAAAACTGGCGCAGATGCATTATGGTTTTTCTTGTTTTATTTTTTATTTATTGTTTTTAAGGCTACATGTTTTGGTTGTTTTTTCGCGTTCACAGTCGTATTAAACTGTCGGTTACACCCGACTCTAACGTTTTCACTTGTTTATTTTCTATAAAAAATGTAATTACCGACAAATTATGTTTTTTAGACGCTATATAATGATGTTGTTATCAATTAAATAAATCTCATAGAATGCTTGTCAAACGAGCTCCTCTATAAGCCGGCAGTTTAAGCCACTTTTAAGGCTTTTTTTTTTTTAAATAATTTCCAGCACATTTAAGAAATTTATGTAAAATAAATATTAAATAATGGTGGGTTTAAAAAAGAAAAGCAGAAACAAATCAGCTACTTTCTGAGTGTCAGTTAGTTAGTTTGGTTGGTTGGCTTGGCTTGGCTTGGCTTGGATTGGATTGGATGTGTGAGTTAGTCGGTCGATTGCTTGTTTCCTTTATGTATTCACATACATTTCAACAATTTCCGTTAACGCCTACCAGCTTTCATCTGGTCACTGCGGCTGATTGAAGCATGTGACTGTGTGTGTGTGTGTGTGTGTGTGTGTGTGTAATTTTGTTGCTGCTGTTGGGAATGCGTTGAGGAGGACGTCGCCACTTGGCTGGCTTAGTAGGGGTTGTTAAGGAGGCGCCAGCTGCTCCTCTGTCCTGTGGTGTGTGTGTGTGGGTGTGTGTACAACTACTACCACTATTCCTGTGTCTTTCGGGCACGGCACAAAACGGTTGGCTCACTCGCTCGCACGCGCATTTTAGCTGGCAACAACTAACAACAACTGCAAGTGCAAAACTAACTAAACAACAACAACAACAACAAAGGCAGCACAATATTTCAGCTGGAAATATGGAAAGGCCGTCAGCGTGTGTGTGTGTGTGTGTGTGTGTGGTTTTGGCCGGAACAGCAGCCTAGGCAAACACAGAGAGCTGCCAGCTTTGCGTGAGTGTGTGTGTGTGTGGGTGTGTGGCTGTGTGACTGACCCGTAGCCCAATTGCATATGGCAATTGCAGAGCCAGCACCTGCCACACACACACACACACACACACCCATACGCACCCTCACTCACTCACTCGCACAAACTTGGCCAAAAGCTGTGTATCAATTTCAAAATGGCGGAGACGCAGCAGCCTGGAAAGTCATTGGATGTGTGTGTGTATAAGTGTGTGTGTGTGTGTGTGTGCGTCACTCGCGCTATTTGGCGGCAGTCAAAAAACTTATTGGTTAACAACGGACCGCGGCGGCAGCGCATGGAGACAAAATGGCGGCAAGGAACAACAAAAAAACAAACACGCAGAAAACTTGACATTTTCCAGTTAGGTCTCTGTGTGAGTGTGTGTGTGTGTAACAGCTTTTCCAGCTGCCGAAAATGCAAAGCGAAGAGCCTACACAACCGACTACAGAATTCCCTTCTGCAATCCCCCCTGCCCTCCCCTCACCTCCCCTTCCCTTCCCTTCACCCTCCCGTCCGTGCAGACAATCGATTTTATTTGCGGCAACAACGGAGAAAACCTGAAAAAACTGTGCACAAACATTCTGAATTTGCTTTATGCACTTCGCAGCGCAGTTAACGCACTCTGCTGGGCCAAAGGGAGTGGCATGCAGCAAAGGAGAAGGGGGAGGGATGGGGGTGCATACTCCGCTTTGAGTTGCACATCCGTAAGATACATTCAGCGCTGCCATAAAATAAAGAATGAGAATTTCCACACATATATAATAAAACAGCAGCCTTACCTGCAAGAAGCAAAAGACAGAGAGAGAGAGAGAGAGAGAGCGAAAGAGGGAGAAAGACATAGAGCGGAAGAGAGAGCGATAGGTAGAAAAGGGTGAGCAAGGAGCATAAGTGCAATAATTATGCGATACCCTCAACCTCGTCCTGAATATAACCAACTGGCAACAGTTTTCCCTGCCTACAATATATATTACAAAGCCCACAATTTACAAATTTTATTCAATTTATAATAGACTTTTTAAGAAACAGAATTTCCTGTATAGAACTTGATATAAAATAAAAAGAAAACAATAAAAATCTCGCCAATATTCAGTGTTCACATATTTTTTAAAAATTCTGTTGGTAAACTTTGTAAATTAATCTTTGCTTTCGACTAAGTACAGGGTATCTTAGATCGTAAACTAAATAATTTGCTGTAGATGCCATCAAAGTTAAGCCCAATTGCTGCTGGAAGGCATCAATGCGGCAGCTAAAGTCATCAACTTATAGAAATCAGCGAGACATACGCAGGCGCCATCTGGCGGCTAGCGCGTGCAACACATGAAACAATTGAAATCGATATTTGGAATTGAAAGAGAAAAAGTTCTGAGTATTTAAAAAAAAAATTATGAAATTATGATATAAATATTTTGAATATATAATTGAAAAAATATTAGTGTTGATTGAATTTCAATTATTATAACAATTAAATTATATACAAAAATATAATATGAATGCAGTTTTTTTTTATTAAATTTATATTGAGATACAACTTATATTTTACAGTAAAATTTCAGTTGAATACTTTTTAAATTGCCAAAAGAAAAAGAAATTCGAAACTTTTTAAATAACACTAATATAAGTATTCCGCGTAATAAAACTTTTACATAGGTCCTATGTTATAGTTAACTTTTCTATAAGTCTTGACAATTTATCAATATTCCACTCTGAAGCAAACATGAAAAAAAGCAAAAACAAGCTTTTCCACTTCACTCAAAGGAAAACACACATTTTCTCTCATTTGTCAGAGTTATGAATTGAGCTGCAAAGTATTTTCATTTTGAGAAACAAAAAAAAAAAAAGGAATGAACACACACACATATATACATATACGTTGGCTGGCGCTAAAAAATATGCTACAAAAAATTGGTTACCCAGCGAAAGCCTCGCGAGCTCTCGAGAGCTCAATCCAACAACATGCGGTGGTTGGGTGCGGGGCGAGGATCGAGGGGCAAGGGGCAGGGGGGTGGTTAGGTTGTTGGCGCCCACTGATTTCAACACACACACACACACCCAGCTCGACCAAAACCGAGACCATTTAATATTCACCACACCACAAGTGGCAGAGGATAGCAGGGGCGGCGGGAGAAGGGGTGTGTGTGTGTGTGTGTGAGTGGGGTGGCGTGCTGAGGGGCGGCGCTAAATTATTTAAAGTTGTGCAAAAGCCGAACGCAGCCAAGAGTAAAACAAAGCATGTAATAAGTGTTTAAAAGGTAACGGTGCAAAAAAGAAAAAAACGAAGCCCAGCACAAATACAAACGTAAAAGAAAACTGAAAGAAAAAAACACAAGGTAAAAAAAGAAAAACCGAAAAGCAAAAGAAAAGCAGCACGCAGCGCGCAGGGACGCACGGAGGCGTCGCGAAGCGAAGCACGGCCAGAGGAACGGAGGAACGGACCGGGGGAATGGAGCACTGGAGGACAGGACGAAAGGCCCGCAGAAGGCCAGCGCTGGAGGTGGGGAAAGGGCTGCGGGCTGCCAGTGACGGAATGGACAAATCGGAAGGACGTCAACGTTGCTGTCGTCGTCGTCGTCGTCGTCGTCGTCGTCGTCGTCGTCGTCGTTTGTCGCCGTGGAGTCGTCTCTGGGTCTTGTTGCTGCTGTCTCGTGGGTGCCCAGCTTCGCCCTTTCGAGGTGTTGTCGTTGTTCTTGTTGCTGGGCTCTAAGCATTTCAAAGCCCAACGCGTAAAGTGAGCAAACATATAATTTTAAAGCAACAAGAAATTGAAACAAGAACTGCGCTCTGCGGTTAGCCGACGTTTAAATACTCTTGCAGGGGAATTATTTTTACAGCATATAGAGACCAGTAGTTAAGACTAAATAATCTTGAGAAACAATAACATTTTTTTTAAGCGAGAACTAAATTTTGCACCGTTTTTTTCTTTACCAAATTTGCTGAGTATATCTTAAAAATCTTCCTTTCGTCCCACCGTTTCAACATATTTTGTTCATATATTATTCGACATATCTTAAAAACAAAAACAAAAAAGGATAGTTCCTATGGCAGCTATATAATACGCCACAGTTTGTCGCCCGTCTCAAGAATATTCTTGTTAATATATGCGTTGCAAATGTCATAAGAAAATTATAATGCCCTTTGGTAAGAGCAAGCATCAAAAAGTGAAAAAGAAATATGCAAAAAGTGTTGGAAAGAGTTACGAGTGCGGGAAAAAGTACAAAAGGTTGGGGTGGCTGGTTGAAAGTTGGCCCAAACTCCATTCGGCTTGTGTATCTATACACATTTTTACACACACACACACACACACACACACAAACATATATATTTACATATTTTACATATACTTGTACATATATTATACATTTACATATATATACATGTTTAAATATATATATATGTGTGTATATGCGTTGTGGCCTGGAATTATGAAATTATTTCATGGCATGTCACGCGATTTAAGAAGTTTGAGGCGTAACCTCAGAGCAGCCCCAGATACCAACAACAACAACAACAGTCATCGCCCCAACGCCCACCATTGGAAATGTAAGAAGAAGCTGAGAAGGGCGAGGTTTCAAGGGGCTTTGGTGGCAGAGTTTAGCCAAGAGAGAGATAGCGATAGAGAGAGAGAGAGAGAGAGAGAGCGAGCACAAAGAACTGCTTAGTGCCTAATTTATGAGACTGACAGAAGGCTTAGCGTGCACTGCAAGGACCCCCATCCCCCCCCCCCCCTTCCTCCTCCATCTCTCTTCTCTAGTACCTGACTTACAGCCATAGAAACATGTTCCTATAACGTGCCTGTTCTCTTTCTGGATGTTTCTCTATCTTTCGCTTTCCTACCATTGCATCAGGAAATTATATAATTGATCAATTTAACTTTGTGCGTTATTTCTAAATGTTGCACTTGATGCACAAAAAGTTATATTTTATGATTTTAATAAAAACAACAAAAAAACGTTAAAGCCTAAAATGGTAAAAATGTAATGAAATTTTATTTAAATATGAATTGATTTTAAATGTTGCAGAAATCAATACAAAACTTTTAGACAAGAAAATCAAGAAAATCTTTTCTTTAATTGACGTATTACAAAATATAGATTATATTTCACATGGAATTAAATTAATTTAAATAATTTGTAGCTTGACTGCAGACATTTAAGCAATTTCACAAATAAAAACTCTATGCATTTAGTTGCTACTTCAAATAATAATTGTTAAAAATATTCAAGAAATCTTTAAGATTTACTTACTTTTGCATAAGCATTTTCAAAAACATGGGCTCATTTGTTAAATAATACAGATATTATGTATATAAACTTTTTAACGTTTTTTTTGTTGGTATTATATTATTCGTCTTATTGCAGCCTTAATTTTTCTTCGTTTCGTTTAGCTTTTGTATTTACTTTATTTCATTGTTGCGCACTTCAAGCAAGAGAAAAAAGTTGAAAAATAAATAAGAGCCGAGATATTTAATTTTGTCAAGGACCTGGCGACCTGGCCACGCCCAACCAAAAAACACAAAAAAAAAAAACAAAAAAAAAACAACAAAAAATGAAAATGCGCGAGTTACAGCATATAGGAGGGATGTGGGGTAAGGGTGTGTGATGCGTGGGTGGCAGACAACAGCAGCAGGTTTTTTTTATTTTTTTTATTTTATTTTTTGGGTCGGCCAATGCGCCTTATGCGTAACGTATTAAGTATACGCCATGGCGCACGCAATGCTGGAGCCATAAAAGAAGCGAAAGAAAAATAACGGTATGTATGACATTTCCAATTAAAGCAAGAGAAGAGACCAAGAAAATGTATATGTACATTTATATACCCACATACATGTATATATTTATAAGAAATGCCAAAAGCGCATTTAATATATAAAAAGAAGCCCTCGGCTAGGGTTAGGTCCTCTGCTGTTGTCTGCTATATATTGCACACACACACACACACACACACTCACGCTCTGTGTGTAAATGTAAACAGTGGCCAACAAAAACAAAAAAATTACGTTCACAAACACGAAACACGCGCGATTTTCAACTCCCCAACTCAAAAGTTCCAAATAGACTGAAATGTCCTTCGCACGCAGAGGCCAGGCCAACAACAACAAAACAAGGCGAAAAGTGGCAAGTGGCAAGTGGCAACTGGCAACAACGCCACAAAATACTCAATACCAGTGCACACACACACAGACACTCGCACACTCACACATATACCTATGGGGAAAGACAAGCGCCAGCTGCGACGTCGACAGCGACAGCATCAATTTCCAAGTTGCGCTGATAAAAAAAGCAATACACACACACACACACACACACACACAGACACAGCTGCACATAGTGCCTAGGCAAGGACTAAAAGGACATGGCCGCGTTACCAAAAGCTCTGTCATAAAGCAAACAACTGATTGAGTTTGTTTAGGCCATTGCCAGTGAAGTGGGCTGAAGGGTGTAAAAGAGAGAGAGGTGCAGCGAGGAGGCGGGGCTGCCTTAGCTGGCAAGCGGGTGGCTTTTTTCTCTCTGTGTGTGTGTGTGTGTGTGTGTGTGTGTGTGTGTGTGTGTGTGCACGCGCCTTATTAGCTTCTGTTAGCGGCACTCATAAATTTTGTTTGCGGCTGCTGCTGCTTCTGGCTGTTTAAATGGATAACATGGCTTAGACAAATATTGAGTTGCCACAATCTCAAATATGCCCCAAACAAAACGAGGGAGAGAGAGCGAGAGAAAGCGAGGTCAGTCAGAGCAAACAAATTATACACTCAAAGAATAAATCCATTGAGTACTTAAATCAGGTAAGAACAATTTTTAACAAATATTTTCAAATCGAAGGCTGCTTTATATGTCGATAAAATATATATATAATATATAACTATGACTATAATAACTTTTTGTAATCTAAAATCAATTATTGCTTTAATTTAACACACAGTCCCTTTTCATTTTCATATAATATTGGCCAACTATGGGTTAAGACAAAATAATAAAACAATTGAAAAATGTTTAAGATTAAATACGGACTTCCGCTTAAAGGCAAAAGGGTCAGCATATCGAATTACAAATACGGTTGTAGATATTGAGTATTGAGAATTCCAGTACAAGAAAGGTTGAATAAATGAGAAATAAAAATAAAGGAAAAACACCTCTGAAATGAACGCCAAAAGTTTGATAGATTTACAAAAAAAAAAAAAAAGAAAAGAAAAGAAAAAAGAGCTGCCAACTTGTTAGTTTAGCAATTAAGAATGATATACTTAGGTGACCAGACAAGTGGTTGAACATACTTCGAGCTGGGCATTTTTTTCTTTTTTTCTTTTTTTTTTTGATAATAATTACTAGTTCCAGAGAGCCCTGACAACCCTTAGTAACCAGGCCGCTGATGCATTCCACTTGAAGGCAATTGGGTCGTGTGGGCTGAGCTTGAAGCGAGTTTAGCAGCGGACGCTGCATTTTGTCACGAGAGTCGGCGACAGAGATTTAGAAAGAGAGCAAAAGGCACCAGCGCCAGCAAAGACAAATTGCGGAGGATGGAGAGCGAGCGAGATGGAGATAGAGGACGAGAGCAAGCGGCAGCGGCAACTGCATTCCCCAGGGTAGATGAGGTGGGCCCGGATTGGGTTGGGTTGAGTTGCGCCAGGTGAATATCTAAATGGCAGTGGCAGCCACAGCAGCAGGGGCGCACGCGTCTCTGGGAAGCTGCAGTGGGCGTTTAGCGATGGGTGGCAACATACAAACACACACAAACACACGCACACACCCACGCACACGCACACACGCGCGCGCATAAGCAGGGAAATAATTAATGAGCTTATGTGGAAGCAGTGTGTGTGTGTGTGTGTGTGTGTGTGTGCGTGTGTGCGTGTGTATAAGGTTGGATTAGGCAACGTGTCTGGCTAGTGCCAGGGTCGAATCATATAATAGTTGAAACTTGAACAGAATCTGCACAAAATCTGAGCAAATTTGCTTGCCAAAGTTTTTGCCAAAAGCAGCTTACGCCAGACTTTTAATGCCACTATAAAATTCCAAAAGATTGTGACCTTCGTACCTTCTTAATGGCCTTTATCGAAATTGGACGTAAAAGTCTAAAATAATCGAGAAAAAATACAATATTTTTACTAAAAGGCCCAATACAAGAAATGTGCATGAATTTAAATGTTATATTTATTATTAATTAAAAATTCATTATTTCTTTACTTTAAATAGAAACTATTTGGGTGTTTTAAAAAAAAATGTATTCGAAAGTAATTATTTTTAAAGCAAGTAAATATATTTAATTGACTGTTTTAAAACTGACTGATTTAAAAAATACATATACCAAAAAAATATTCTTATGGTTCGTTACTGTGGTATTTTTACAATTGAAAAACTTGTTTTTATGTTTTTTATATATCGATAATTTCAAATAAACTTCGATGCTACAGCTAAAACTATTGAAAACAAGTGAAAAATTGAAGGTCCAATAATTTGAATACGTAATTGGCAGTCGAAAAAACCTTGCAACAAAATAAAAAAAAGAATACACAATAATGAAATCAGACAAAAGTGTTTCATAATCACTTTCTGTTTCAGGGTCATGAATAAAATCAAAACGGAAACGTTGGCGCTTTGTCTCGCAATTATATTCTGTGGCATAATTCGTTTAATTCGATAAATATTAATTGCAGGCTTATTTGCAAGTAAAGTTTAAATTTGACGTCACACTTTCTTTGAATACCTTAAAATCAGAACTGATTCAATGGCATCAAAATGATTGAATTGATTGTTGTTGTTTGTTTGGGGTTTGCTGCTAAATAATTTTGTTATTATTTATTATTGATTTCATTCGACTTATTTGATTTAGTTAAGTCAAGGACAACGCTGCGTATGTGTGGCATATTATGCATGTGTATAGAAATATTACGTATACGCATCGAAGAACAACGAGTATAGAGAAAATGAAGAGAATTGAAAGACTTAAATGCTGTTTTTCTGCCTCGTGTGTGTGTTGTTGTTGTTGTTGCTGTTGCTGTTTGCCATAAACGTTTAAGTTATGAATGCTAAATGCTAAATCAATAATGTCAAAAGACACACACACACACAGACAGATAGAGAGACAGACACGCACACGTACAGCATGTACACATACATATTCATATATGCAAACGGATGCTTAAATATTTAAGTAGTTTGTTAAGGGATGTGAGCATTGGGTGGTTGGGTGGCTTAATGTTGGGTTAAGGGCTGCTTTGCCGGCCTGTAAATGCCAATAGTACAAATGTCAGTTCGGGCCATGAAAGAAATGGCCAAAAGCCATACATGCATACATACATAAATATGTTAGCATGTACATATGTTGGCATGTGTAACAACCAACACACACAACCACACACACACACACACACACACACACACACACGCATATACACAGGCACAAGCAGACAGAAAAACGATTTGCCTTTTATGCATGACACGTAGGTCGGCTGTTAAAACCTTCTGCATTTTGCTTTGGGTACCCTATCCCAACACCCACCCATCGGCCTGCTCAGACAAACACCCACACACACCCACACACACACACACACACACACACACACATACACACCGCTTATATCCATTTGCTATATACCATTTATATACATAACATATATACATGTATACATGTGTATTTTTATAAAGTCGTTCTTTTTGGCACCAGCGCGACTCACAAATGAGGCATATTTGCGCCGTCCTTGTTGTTGCCCTTAAGTGTTGGATAACACAATAGCAAACAAGGCTAACTTATTGATTTGTGTACATGCAGTCACAAAGAATAAAAAGAAAATGCTGCAAAATAATAATTGACTGAATCAGAGCATATTGAAAAAAAAAAAAGAAGAACTAAAGACAGAAGAGAAAAATAATTCCATTTTAATTATATTTTATATCTAATTTAACAAACTTTAATAATTAAATTTTGAATGAAAATCTAAAAATACTAAGATAATACATTTGTTTAAATTTATTAAAAATAAGCAAATTCAGAGTTCGTAAAAATAAGGCGCAACTATGACATACCCTCTACACTTTACACATCAGCTGTATTTCTTTGCAGTTTAAAAAAGTATCTTAAAATGAAAATATTCCTGATATTTTGGTATCTCTTAAATCGATAAGTGTACGAAATAGATTTGTATCTAGTTGGTGAAGTTATCTAGAAAAAATTCCTTGATTTGCGCTTGGTAAAGGAGAACTTATGTGTCAAATTCAAAGTCTGGCAGACAAATAGACAGACAAACTGTTATGGGAAATATTTTACTTGTCGATTGGGTCCACGAATAATGCCCACAACTGTGCACATTGCCCGAGAGTTTTGTTGGCGAGAGGGGGACTTCGAACTGTGCTAAGTCTATAAATAGGTCAGCCTACTCAGGCGAACAATTGTTAAGTGCAAAACTACTTAAAGTTGTCGACTAAACGCGTAATTCATTGTTGGATATTTATGAGCATAAGGCATGTGACAAATTCAATGATGATGCTTGCGATGATGAAATCATTTCACGAACAGTCACGAATATGGCGCAAAGAACGGGCAATTTGTTGAGAGATCAACGAAAGAAAAAGAAAGAAGAAGAAAAAAATAAAAATAATAGTAATAGTAGTAATAACATTGGGCTATAAGCAGCAGTTTACAAAATATGCAAGTAGGTGGCGCACACTGCGTATGAGTAATATTCACTGACAACAAATACAATTTTGTGCTCGTTTTCGATATCGCCGGCTCTCTTCGAATCTTTCTTTGTCTCCCTCTCTGACTTTCATATTTTCTCATTAACAATTAGTAATAAATGGCCGCTTGCTTATGAAATTCCATTCAAGTGATTATGGCACGTTAGCAAAAACAAGCAAGAGTGCGACTCGGAGATACCCTGCCGTTATTTTAGAACAACAAATTTGTTGGCTATAGATTTAAAACTTATAGATAAAGATCACAAGACTGACTTGGCACAAAACCAATATACTCTCTTCGTATGCGGGCAACAGAGTGAAAAAGCAAAATTAAATTAAATCGCACACACAACCGTAGACTTTAGCAGCAAGTATCACTAATAGAGCCTGTAGAGCAAAGCACCTGGCAACAACTGTCGCCTCTTTTATGAATACATAAGTATATATATATATTTATATATGTATATATACTACATACACACACACTGAACTATACATATACTTAAAGTCCGCTCTCGGGCTGACTCTGTTTATTTATTGTCGTCGTCGTCGTCGTCGTCGTCGTCGTCGATTTTGCGCAAGCTTTTCGAAACTGAAACTCTATTTGCTCGACAATGTTCCCATTCGGTATGGTTACGATTGGTTGTTTTCTTTTAGCCATTGAATTGACCCAGCCCCATTGAAGGTTAACTGTTTACACAGCTTATGCACTCCAATCAAAGCTCATACGAGTTGCAACTAGCACGCAAAACTTTCCAAAGTTCAGAGTTCAACTTCACTTGACAACAATAATAACAAACAGTTTGTTCCTGACTGTCAGCTCCTGATATCGCACTGTCCTTAAAACAAAAAACAACAACAAGGAAAACGCACTCAGAGAAAAATACTGTCGGATCAAATACGGCTCGTTTTGTTCTCAAAGTCTGAAGAACATTTTTTTTTATTGAACATTTTTACATTAGGTATAGCATGGGTATTATGTATTCAATCATTCAATCAAATGCATTACCAATTAGTGACAAGCCAGAAGCTGACAAAAAAAAATGCATAGGAATTTGGAATTATATAATTCGACAATAAACGTAAACTCTGAAGTTATGGAAACGGATTTTTCGGACAGGCTATAATTTCAAGAAATATGCTAAAGTTCGCTA
Organism: Drosophila sordidula; assembly: GCA_035047465.1. Classification (NCBI taxonomy): domain Eukaryota; kingdom Metazoa; phylum Arthropoda; class Insecta; order Diptera; family Drosophilidae; genus Drosophila; species Drosophila sordidula. Next base: position 520,334 of record JAWNPQ010000163.1, read on the forward strand.
ATCTATCCATCTTAAAACAGACAAATTATTCGATTTGAAACATTTTTGATTACACCGACACAAAAATAGATCAAATTTTTGTGGCACATTTTGAGCCGCACTCGGAGAAACACTTGAAAACAAATTCCTTTAGAAATTCAGACATTTATAAAAACCAAAATGATTCAATCAATTGATTCACTCACTGCGATCTCTCATAAGTTTTGAATGGCACACGAACAAGAAACTTACCTAGAAAAGAATAAAAAAGAAATTCAAATTAGAAACATATTTCGCTTAAGTAAATTATTTATATTTAGATTAAATTGAGTTACCTAATGATCCAATTTATTTTGGCCAACAATTCTATTATAATTTATATATATAGTATATGTATATGAATATTTAATTTGCATGTTGTAGGGTATACAAAATTATTTGTTTTGACAGCAACCAACCAAGTTGACCCATTGACTTCGAAATCTATGATTACTATGATTACCAAATATGGTAGCTGCTCCAAATTTTTTATATATTTTTAACGATTTCTGTTTACCCAGTTAGTAAGTTTAGTTTTTCGCTATTTACGAATGTTATCATACTTATTATTTTAAGAGTATATTAAAAAAGAGAAGAAGCCAAAAATTTCTTAAAAAAAAAAACAAGAAAATTCGTTTTATTTTTATTATTATTTTGATAATGAATGTGAATATGGGTTATGTTTATCATTGTTTTTATGGTAATCATGATAATCATAATGGTATGAATATAATCTTAATCTTAATTATGATAAGGAGTATTATAAGCATAAGAATCATAATCCCTATGTTTGAGAATATGGTTATAAATCAGCTTAGGATATTCATTATTAGTAGATATTAGATTATTATGCTTATTATTACTATCAATATAACTCTTGTTATATATTAGTTTTTACCTGTATTTAAAAATAAAAACAGAACTAATTTTCTTAACAAAATATAGATTTTTCCCAATAAAAAAAAAAACAGATCAACGAAATTGTTTACATTGTTTTATTGTATAATTAGCTTGGATCCCGGCGCGAGGTATTTCTTAGTTTAGCTCGCTTTTCGTTGGTTTTTGACTTTATTTATTGTGCATAAAAAATTTGCGCACTGCATTTTTGCGTTGGTCATTGATTGCATGGCATGATAAATGGGACAACAACAACAACAACAATTCAATAAAGAGTGCAATGTGTGTGTGTGTGTGTATTTACCATACATACATACATATGCGAATTGCTTTGTTTGTGGCTAAACGGGCAACAGTATATAATAATGCATGCACATAAATAAACAAGTATATAAATATATATTATATATATATATACTATATAAGTATGTGTACGCGCCTCAGATTATATAAATACGAAATTCAATTGAAAGTCGTTCAAGTGCAAAATACGCGAAAGAAAACAAAACAACAACAACGAAAAGAAACGAGAAAAAAAACAATTAAAATCAAAAAGCTTCGACTGTGATTGCAAATGTTGGATTAAGCGCAGCAAACAGAGAGGGAGAGAGAGCGAGGGAGAGAGAAGAATGTAGGAGACAACAAGCGAGAGCGAGAGAGAAAGAGAGGTAGTGTGAGAATAAACCTAAGAGGGAGAGCGTGTGGGGAATAGAAATGTGGGCCTATAGCTGCACATATGGATATATACACATGCATATATACTCTATACATACATATATATATTTGTGTAGATATGTGCCTGCAATTGAAATTGTAAACAAAAATGTCATAGATGAGCAAACTGTGAACTGTAAAATTGTATTTAAGGGTCGACACAATCGCACATTTAAGCAGATACTTCAATTGCAATTGTACCAAGATACAAATGGCTGTAAAGTTCTGGCCGAAATGTTGCAATAATTGTGTCCACAACTGTTTGAAATTGGAAACAATGTTTCGGGTAATGCCTCATTGCACAATATCAATGAAATAAGCCATTTTATATCCTAAATTTAACTAGATATTAAACTTTATTCAAGTGCTAAATATGTATTCAACTTTTGCAACTAATGTAAATTTTATATTGACAACGAACGAACACAGTTGATAATAATATGAAATCTTTAAAAAAATATATATATTTTGTTGCTTTAGTAAATTTGTTGGTTGTTGATCTTATGATTGCTTGATTGAACCAGTTTAAAAAGTGGTTCACATTTATATTCATTATATTTTAAATGAATAATAACAATTTAACAAACTGAATTTGCACCAATTATCAAACTGTTTAAACTGGTTCTAGGTGTACAAAAACTTACATTTGCATTTCAAACCATTGTAATTTAACATTCACAATTTAATTAAAGTATTTATTTTTGGTTAATCGCTTATTTACTTTCATTTTATATATAAATAGGTTTTCGATTCTGTTTAAAAAAAAAGGGAAAGTATTAGCTTTGCCTGCAATCTAGCACAAATAGATATGTATTAAAAGTAAGTCTGTATGTTTTTTCTAAATACCCAATATATATTTTTGAATATTAAAATAAAATAAATTTAAAATCAATTCAAATGCAAGTAGACAGGACTCTCAATTACCTGCCAAAGTAACAGACAAAACTCTTTGACTTAATTACGCTACATTCAAATATGTCTGCTGATTGCAAAACAATATGAACAAAATGTAAAAGGAAAAATATAAAAGTTAAAACTAAAACAATTGCAACAAAAAACAAACCAGTTTTGCACTTGTCAGGCGCTGGATTGCAGTCTCTGTGCTATTTAGCTGTTGATTCGCATTCGAATGCAAAAGATCGAGACAAAACAATAAACGCAGATACATTTTAGAGAGATATCCACACACACACACACACTTGGGCAATAACAATGCGCATATTTGTATCTTTTTGTTGACTCCATGCAATAATTAACAAAATGCAAAACAAAAATGCAAACAAATGTTTTTCAATTGGGTCACAATTGCAAAACGTGGCGTATGAGTAATTTACAATATTGCAAACGACAACAAAAAAAAGTAGCCATATAGCTATAGTTGTGGGCTATAATACCAATTAGAATTGAAATTTGTTTATGAGTTTTTTTCTTCTTTCTTTTAATTTTTTAGTTCACAGTTCTCTTTGCGGACGACAACTAAACGAATTATTTAGGTACATACATACTATATATATATATATATGTATATATACATATACTCGTATGTATGTTTGTATGTATATATAGACGAGTATCTCTCGTTGTTTGTTGCCTTATAAATAGAAACCGCTATGAACACATTGAGCAAAGTAAACTGATAAGCGCTAAATAAATACATTTACTTTATGCATACAACTACAATGAGTTGGGCGGGGTTGGGGCGTTGGGGAGAGGGGGGTGGTGGTTGAGGGGGTTTGGGGTTGGTAATGCGACTGGGGTCTGAGGTCGGTTAGTCGCTCGTGTTGATCCGCTTAACGGAACGTGCTAGCAAAAATGTAATACCACAGCTAAAAGCAAAATTTAACATGAAAAATTTACTGTCAAAGCATATGGCGACACTGATTGGAACGATATAGATACCCTCAAGGTAATATAAGTTGGCAGACAGATTGTTTATATTGTCAATGTATAAGTTTCATGTTAATGGCAATGTTAATGATTCTGTTATATTTAATGTAAATGTTACTGTTACTGTTACTGTTACTATCAATGCTACAATTAATCTTTAGATATTTTTATCTTGGTATTGTTCCAGCAATTTCCGCTGCTAATGTTAATGTTCATGTTATTGCTCCTTGCATTCATATGAACATGATAAAAAGTTAGTTGCAAATGTAGCTGGTTTTTTTTTTGACGAATATTCCTGTCAAAATATATGTTCAAGTTGATATACATTATGTTTTGTTATCTTCGAATTAAAAAAAATGTTTATATATTGTGCCGATTGTGATAATTTCTTATCGACAAGTTAACCACAAGAAATTATTTGTTAAGGATAAGGATTGATGCATAACTACATTAGCATTAAGATATTTAAGAAGAATTTAAGTGTAACCGACAAGTATAGGAAAGATATTTGTCAGATAGTTAAACACGACTTGTATTCAAATATATCCGATAGATATCGTACAAGTAGATATATTTAATAAGTGTTTAAAATATACTCTACTATTATCATAAGCATCTATGTAATATTATTGAAGTTGATCTCTAATAAAGCCGAAAGAAGAAGGTCTACGAAGTCAACAATAACGTAAATCTTTTTTCAAATATAGATACTGATATGCCCGTCAAGAGTGTGACCTTATTAAGCCTTACATAAAACTGTTAATCTGTAACTGGTAAATGTGACAATGATTTGATTTCGTAATTGAAGCGCAACTAACTGCGGTAAGTAGCTTGTATCTTGTCATAAACTTGGCTAACTGTTGCTGTAATTGTTTATTTTCGTACACAGATGCACACACAAGTGTGTGTGTGTGTGTGTGTGTGTGTGTGTGTATTCACTTATAAATAAATCAAATTATCTGTTGCCATTTGGCTAACTCTGTTCAGTTATTGGTTATTTCAATTAAAATTATTGCCGTTGTTGCACAAGTTTACTGACGTCAACGTTATGAAATCAAAGCTGCATAATAATGTGTTCGTCTACAAATAGAACCAAATTCATATTAACGAAGACAACGAGGGCAAAATACAAGAGTAGACAGCTATTGAGATACGATTGCGTTGACTAATTGCCAATTACAGTTGTTTCTCACTAACAACGTGTCTAAGAGCAATTGAAAAGTTATTACGAAAAATGTAATTAACGTAAATATAGAGAAGACAACGAAGACAGCTATCGAGCTATCGCTTAAACACTGAGAAGAAAAACTTGACGTACCTAATTTAATGTTACTTGATCAAATGTAAATTAAATCAATTCAATTGTCGATCATAATAAAAAAGTGTGAACAAAAACTTGAGTTCGCTAAGTGAACATTATTTTAAATATTATTTGATTAAATGTAAATCAAATCAATTTATCGTTATCGTTGTCGACTACAACAAAAAACTGAGAAGAAAAACTTGACGTACCTAATTTAATGTTATTGAATTAAATCTAAATAAAATAAATCGTTATAAATTCCCAAAACTGAAAACAAGAGCAGAAATGTTATCGATACATTCACAGACAACTTAATTATCGATAAGAGTAGCTACAGACCGGATTCTGGAACATTATCGAAATGTGCCAGATTATCTGTACTTGTAGACAGCTTTGGTCACACCTTGTAGATACACACACACACACTTGAACGAGTTGCGAGTGAGCGAGAGACAGAGAGAAGAGCGAGCGAGATAGGGAGAGCACTGAGTCAAAAGGCAGGGGGAGAGCGTAAGGGGGGGGGGGTCATTACGCACCAGAATCTTCCGAGACTTGAGCAATTATGGCCGCCCGTGAGCGCAAAAGATTCGAGTACAACAACCGTATTTAAAACAAAAGGCGAAGACGTGGACAGAGACGAAGCAGTAAAATGGAATACAAAAGTGCAGAGCAACAAATGAAAGAGCTGGTGGAGTAAAAAACAGCAAAAGACAAACAGCTACAAAAAAAAAACAAAAAGGAAAAACAAAAAACTCAAGCAAAAAGTGAAGTCGTAGGTATGACGAGAACAACAACAACAACTTCAAGAATTCATTCCTGTTCCTGCCAGCACCGCCCCCGCAGCAGTCGTACTGAATTTTGCCTTATTTCGTCGTTTTGGCCACTTTTCGTTATGCAGCTCTCGCCTTTTTTAATTTCAAATGAAAAAACACAAAAAAAATCAACGAAGGTTTTTGGCTCAGACATTTCGCATTTATTGATTTTCTTTTGGTTTTTTTTTCTGCTTTACAATATTTAGTGGCCGCAGCACATCTGTTAGATACAGCGGCGAGAGCAGCCAGCATGGCAACAATGCTGAAATGTATCTGGCGGATGCATGAACACGCCACAAACAAGAGCGCCGCAAAACTTTCGGTCGCTGCCGCCGCCGCCGCTGCCGCTGCTGGTGGCACCTCTATGCAACTTTTTGGTGCGCACGAAAATTTTCCTGCCAAGAAAAATGAAAAAACGCAAAGCGAATGAAATGAAAAACGCCCGCGAATGAAAAAAAAAAAAATAATAATAAATAAAACGGGCTCCGAAGCTTTTTACCCCTGAGAATTATGTACATAAGGCGGTTGTAAGTTTTAGTTTTTTGATTAGATTATATCAACAACTTAATTATAGACTGACGGCTCCTATAAAAAACTTTCTATAAATATATATATATCAAATATAAATAGAGCTTCTTTATTGCGTTAAAATTATATTAACCTTTGCTGCGGTGGCAATCAAAAAAAGTTGTCCGCCCAGTTTTTATGGAAAGAAAGGAATCGCTTTAATGTTGTTGTTGTTGTCCATTTGTATCTATGAAATACTCGTACATATGCTTATTTACATACACAATATACTCGGACTCAACTCAACTGTACAGGCTCAACTACACAAGTTTTTTTTTTTTTTTTTTTCAAAGGAAAGCGCGACAGCAGCAACAACAACAACAACAACAACAACCAGATGAGGCGACCCAAGATTCGAGACCAAAGCGTAAGCTGTTAAATCTCAGAAGACGATGACAACACAAAGACAAGCAAGCACGCGCACAAACACACACACACACAGGAATGTGCTCAGCAGTTAGGCCAGCCGACAAAAAATCTTACTTATGCTTCATTTTTAGAGCTGTTTAATTAAGAAACAATTTTTATTTTTAGTTCTATTTTCCAATCATTTTATGGTAAATTTCAAAAATAGTTTAAAAAATATATTTATATAAATCAATAAATATAAATATTTTAACAATATTATATACCATATACTTTGAATGAACTTTTTTATTAATCTGTGTTAACTATATATCTTCATAATTATTTAAACTAAGAACCTATTACAAAACCATATGTAAATATTGTCAATATATATAGCAATTGTGCTTTTGATCAGTTTTGAGGACTTTAAATATAATAAATAAATTTAATAAAAATGCTCAATTTATTTGCTTTATGTATATGTACTTTAAGGATTTCGCTACATTTCAGCGCATAGCACAAATGACAAATTTGTGGGGTGGATTGATTTGGTTTGCCAGCCCGAGCAACATAAAAGCTTTTGTATGCTGCAGGGAGCAGACAGCAACAGAGCAACAGAAGCAGCAGCTGCTCGCTGCTCTGCCTCTGCCTCTGCCTCTGCCTCTGCTTCTGCCTCCGTCTCTGCCCTGCCTGTGGCTGTGTGCGCGTGTTTGTGTGAGTGCGGTGAGCAATTGCGCTGGTGTGTGTACGAGTTTATTGGTTGGCTTGCAGCAGCCGCAGTCGCTGTCGCTGCGAAAGGTGGCCGAGGCAGCGGCTGCTGTGAATGCAGCTGTCGACAGCGCAGCTTACGCATGTGCGTCAACTTGGAAACCACTCGAAGTTTCGCCCGTTGAGCAGCAGGCCGAAGTCTCGTAATGCGAAGCTCTAAAGCTGCAGCTGAAAGTCGAGGCGACTGCCGAGGCTGTCATAACTGTATGCGTGTGTGTGTGTGTGTCTGTATTGTATGGAGTGCAATTTGATAATATGCTGAAATTAAACATGTAAAAATAAATACAGCGCAACGTGGGTGCGTTTTTCAACCCCCACCCCAGAGCAGAGACTGAAGAGCGCTCTTCAGTCAACCCACAGTAAAAAAAAAAGAAAAAAAATGCCGCTATGGTAACCGTCTTAAATCAAAGAGCGAGAAAGAGACGAGTGATAGAGAGAGAGATAGCAGAAGATATAGCGAGCGGAAGACAGGGAAAGAGAGAAATAGCGAATGAGAAAGCAGGAGTAAAATTAAATTAAACTTGCTCTAACATCAAATTGGTTAACCTGTGGCATGACTCACAACAGTCTCACATAAATGGGGAATAAAATACACTGAGCGAATACACTGTGCACAACATATCAAAATAAATGACAAAATTATTTATGAACAATTATAAGTTGTGAAGGTAAACGTTTGGAGATAGTAGGTCAAAAACTAAGCAATAAATATAATATAATATTTATTAAGGGGTCCTAATAAGAAAATCGAAATGCTATAAAACAATTTAAATTAAATGCATTTTTTAGATTTTCCTCTAATTTTCCTCGAAAGTTTAACTAATTTTAATGGCAATGCATTTTTTCTAATGTTTTTTTTATAAAGGATATGTTGAATATTTTAACTTTTATTTCATAGATATCCTTATCGATATTTTTATTTAGAAAATTAAATTAGAAAAAATAGTTTGTAGAATTGAATTGGGAATATTTTGCGTTAGGATACATATGCATATATACCCTATATATTGTAGTTAGATTTATTTAATGTAAAAAAAACAGAAGAATACTTTGTAATTGCATTTGAGGCAATGGTCACGTGGAGAGAGCAGAGCGCATGACTAATGTCTACTTTTGCATATATGTATAATTATTTATATAGTATACGTATATATATGTTTGTATAGGGCTTATCTATTTTGCATTATATTTCGAAATTCAAGAGTCGCAATACGTGCACATATAAGGACGTACGAATGAGAGTAGCTGACGCAGGCTACAAACTGCACAACAACTGTGCTGAGTGAGTGGTTATATGGTGGGGCGGAAAGGGGGCCACGGCGAGGTGGAGAAGGGCCCACACTCAGTACAATCATATGACGCACTGTGCAGAGGCGGCAATGGCGGCAGCTATGACGTACAAGAGATTCGTATTTTCGTAGGCGCTGCTACAGATGCGGCGCAAATGGTGTCCCTGTGTGAGCATGTGTGTGTGTGTGTGTGTGTGTGTGTGTATGTCAAAAGGGGTTTCTTTCTGCTGCTGCTGCTGCTGCCTCTTCTTCTTATGCTTTGTGTGCGTTTTTTTTTTTAACAAGAGGCTACTACAAACATTCGCCAAAGAGCAAAAAAAAAAAAAAAAAATTAAAAGAATGTTGCCATAGCACGGTGTGCGTGTGCGTGTGCGTGTGTGTGTGTGTGTATGTATACAACAAGGCTATGTATTTGCATTGTGTCGCTGCGTATCTGTATCTGTAGGTATATACATTCATTTATATCTACATATAACTCTTGGTTAGCTGGGCATGTAAAAAAATAAACAACAAAACCAAGCCACAATACATATTAATATATATATATATATTACATACATAATTGTATATAAAAACACATACACTCTCTATGTAAACGTGCATCTAAGTATGTATCTTTGTACTTGCACGAGGTCAGAGATTCACACGAAGTGTTAGTGAAACAAACAACAGGCACGAGTAACAAGTAGGGGCACCAAGGGGCACCATGGGGTGCCAGTGGCACCAATGGGGTACGTGGGGGCAGCGGTCACTTAACGCCCTCAAATGTTTAAAACAATCAAATGCATGCCACAACAGCAAAATAAACACATAAAAACAATGAAACAATGATTGCAATTAACGCATAATAGAAATAATTTTCAAATAAACAAAAAAAAAACAACATAAATGATTGAAAAAATATTAAAATTTTATTTGAGTATAATTTAAGAAGATCTATTTAGGTACAAATCTAAATAAATGAGTCAAACCAAATGAAATATTAATAATACATAATTTAATGTTATATAATAAAATACAATATAATATAGAATAATGTAATATAAATTCACATAGTTGTTTTCTGTACCCAAAACGGAATAAAATCAGTTGAAAACCGAACTGTTCCAAGCCGAAATATTTTTTTAACTATAAACCGAACCTTAAACAGACTTCAATAACGTACAAAAATATATATATTTATGTAGTATTTTTTGTTTGAGCATCAATTTTTTCCACTTTAAACCTGCATCATTTTTTGCCAAGTAAAAGATTTTCCTCACGTAGGGATCATAGATCACATATAGGATTTGGCTTTAAATTGAGAATGATCGCTACATCTATATATGTATATATATATATGGATACGAAAAGTTAAATTATAGTATTTTATTATTCCTTGGGAAGCACCTGAGCTAAGCTAATTAACTAACTAATTACTACCCTCACCGAGAGAGCATCCAGAATTCTAAGAGCTGATTTTGCCTCGTGTTTGGCTTGAGATAGGAGAAATATTTTGTTGTTGTTTATTTAGAAATATTGCGCAATGTTCTTAGCTATATTTATAAATACATATTTATTTATATTTAAACAGTAAAAACTGGTTTATTAGGAGGTAAAATCCTCACAATAAGATTTTTCTTTAAAATACTTTGAGATAAAATGAATTTAAGTGATTTAAATTTTGTGAGCGGTCTATATATGAATTCTAGAAGAAAAGGAGCTGATATAATATGGAAAGAGAAATAAACTACATAAAATATAAAAAACAATTTAAATACATGTAAACACACACAACCAACTAACATATGCACTATTTGTTGGCTATGTAGTGCTACAAATACACCTACGTGTGTGTGTGTGTGTGTCTGTGTGTGTGGAAAAGGGATAGATAAGTACCTTTTGCGTATATTTGGTTGTACGTCATTTACGGCAGTGGAAAATTAACAAGAGGCGAAACGAAAATATGTATCTAGATGCAAACGTGTGCCATGTGTTAATATACCGTATAGTCGCCGCGTATCTGTAACTGTTTAGCTGTCTGTATCTGTAGCTATATCTACATCTGCGAATGTATCTGTGTGCAGCTGTAGCTGTGCGTGTGCCTATTACCTTGCCAAGTTGTTGTATGCGTATGTCTATATATATATATATATATATATATGTATATATATTATTATAAGCGTGCATTGGAGATAATTGAATGAACGAAATATTGCCAGCCCGACTGACTGACTGATAAACGGACGGAATGGCGGAATGGCGGACCAGTCTGGAATAGACTGGACTGGCTGGCTGGCTGGCAGTTGCCCGTTTCTGTTTCTGGTTTTTTCGGTTTTGGGTTTTGGTTCTCGTTCGGCTTTTGGTTTTCGTGGCATTGCCACACAATGCACGGGAAGAAAGTAAAGAGCAAAATAGCGGCGTCAACTAGCAGGGGTTGCAGATAAAACAAAGACAAAGACGCAGGCGGAGCTGAAGCCGGAGCTGGAGTTGGAGCTGGAGTTGCAAATGAAAATGGAGAAGACATCAACCCTCGAAAAAGCCGAAATAACCCAAAACGCAAAACTAAACAAGAAAAGAAAAACACGTGAGAACGTTGCATTCGGGTGTAACCGATCGCGCAATACTCATTCACAGCAGAAAAACAGCTTAGTTATTGTTTCTTTAGGAAAAATATCGGCTCGAAGAGGTAATCAGAAAATTGCCTGAAAAACTTGACTCTAGCTCTAAAAATTTCGACGTTTCCTTGCCCCCAAGATATTTGGATTTTATCGATTTGCCACGCGCCCAGTGTGCGTATCCAAACATTTTTGTGTGATCTTTAGAGAAGATTATCGGTAATCTGTGTAAAAAAATTTTATGTATCTTACTTTCAAATTGAGAGGAATATATACATTTAATTGGTCTGCCACGCCCCCACTATTTGGCGCGATCTTAAGCTCTAAAACTTAGGAAGATGAAGAGATTAAATATAATTGCCTACATATATACCAAATGTTCACATTTCATTTGCACAAACCCAATATACCCTTTTCACTTCGTCGACGAGCATAAAAACTCGACCAACAACACTTCTCCAAAAAAGGGCAAATAAATGAAATTAGATTGCCAAACGCCGTGCCAAATGAGTAAAGGAATATGCCAAGGGCGAAGAGCCGAACAGTGGAAAGTGGTGGGGGGAAGGGGGAGCGGGCTGTTGGTGGTTAATGGGGGGGGGGGGGGGAGCTAAGCAAAATGACGACGACATGTTAATTACGCATTGGATATATGCGTATTGGCTGAATTTTGCGTGTATTTGTGCTGTAATCCAACGGATACGTAGTATCTTGACAGTGTTGGGGGCGGGGGACATGGGGGGGGGGTCGTTTAGCTAACAGGGGTTAGTTTTTGGACTTGAACTGCGCATTCAAAGCTGACACCCCCAACCCATCCCGCGAATACACACACAGCAAACAAATGCCTGAGCATAGAAAAGTAGCAACAAAAACAACAAAAGGGAGAAGGGTGAAGATGTGGGGGGGGGGCATTTGGCGCAGGGTTCGTCTCATCATCTCGTTCGCAGTTCGGTTTAGTTGTGCTTAATATGCACGTGTGTGTGTGTGTGTGTGTGTGTGTGTGTGTGTGTGTGTGTGTGTGTGTGTGTGTATAAACGTATTTGTCGCATTCATTGATTGAAATGACATTGAGCTAATCAAGCAAGCGAATCGTCAAAACACTTTTCGAAACTGCCCCCACGCCCCCAACGCCCCACACGCCTCTCCCAAACTGAACAACCAAAGCGCCCAAGGAACAGACCTAAGCAACCCAATTTGTTTACGCCATATTATTTAGTAGACGTTAAACAAGTCGAACACATTTCAGATACAGCTATAATTGAAATTTCCATTTTTGATTTCTAAACAACTCTATATTATATGCCAATCAAAAAAAGTCTTTAATATAATATCAAAATATATAACAAAAAAATACAAATGAAAATAATAGCAAATAATCAATAAATATATTTTTGTAATATGATTTTTTAGAGATCTCTTAATAGAACGCAAAAAACTTTAAGACCCCAAATAAATATGTTCACTAATCTGATTCATTCACATCCATTTGTTAGATCAGTTCAAAGAGAATATATACAATATTTTAGGAATCCCGAAAGCCTATTAAGAAAATATGCAAATTCACAAAAAAAAAACGTGTTTTTTTATAACAAAAATGTATGTTTACAATTTGCTATCTATTGCTAGCAAAGAAACCTGATATATAGGCACCTATTCTATATGATGAACTTTTAAACAAAAAATTAAATTTCTCAGAAAACGCCGAATTCACAAAGCGTGTATACAAAGAAATATCCAAAGAACAGGTTGTGTTAATAAGTTAACTGTTACAAGGCTTTGAAAACCCTTATTTTCGTAAATTTGCCGCAATATCTGGTGTCTGAATCATCCACCCATTTGGCTAGCAGGTGGTGTTAGCGGTGGTGGTGTTTGTCCTCAACTAAATACATATGCAAAAAAAAGACACACATTTAAATATATGCCTGCATACACACATACACACATACATACATACATACATACAAACATACATATATATATAAATATATAAATATATGCCATTGCGAGTACTTGTAACTGCAAGATGACGCATAATTTTGGCAAGCATGTAAATATCTACATGTACATAGATAAATATATATATATATATATAGATATGTATATAGACATTTCGTGCATGTATCCGCAGAGAGTTGACGTCGCTATAAAAGGCGCGACATGCATTTATTTATCATTGACATTGACATTGAAATCTATATAATGCATTTCATAAATATAGCACATAGATATTATGATAAAAGATATTGATATACAAAATGAGATAGAGGCAGGTAGAAGAGAAAAATGTAGATATAAATTGAAATTTAGATCTACAGATGAGATACAAATAAAAATATAGATTTAAATAGAAATTTACAAAACTATAGAAATGAAGAGAAAAGGCATAAAGATAAAGATAAAATTATAAAGATATATATGTTGCAGCTATAGCTCAAGCTTAGCATTGAGATACAGTCGCTGTTTGCGATTTGCAGTTGGGAGAGGTGCAGATACACTCACACACACACACACACAGTATCTAGAACGTGACTAACCAAAAGGTGGACTCGTTGCCCCAGCAGAAGGTCGCTGTGTTGTTTGGTTGTTTGTTTGGTCCTTCGGTTGCGCCTGATTGCCCCGACAGAGCCAGCAAATGAACGAGGGGTGGGGCGAACAGGAAACCAGCCGCTGACTCACACACAAGGAACTGCCTCACTCACTCACACACACACACACACACACACACACACACCCAGAATTTTGTGTATCTACAGCGTATGTTTATTAGGTGCCTGGTCTCTAAAAATTTGTCATGTGTAAAGTAACTCAACGCTATGACGCACAATTCGAAAATATTTCTGATGACAAACAGCAGAGCAAAGAAAGAGTATCGAAAACTATAGCATCTCATATATTTTGAACATTTTCCAATACAATGAAATACCAACAAAATTCTAGCACAAAATGTACTCAAAACTGAACTTTTACTTAGAAAAGCACGCAAAGTGCAAAGTTTATTCAAGAAATATATATAAAACTTAACATATCTGTAGGCTTCGAAGCTCAGCTTAATAATATAGGACATAGTTAAATTCCATAATATCATTACATGTATTTTATTTTGGTATATTTATTTCAGATTTATGAAAGAATTTATTTTTTTTTTAATTTTGTTAAAACTTTTCATATAAATTTGTATTGCTTTATTGTTATTTATATGTTTAATAATTATTATTAACACTTTTTTTTTTTGTATATTTAGGGAATATTTATATTCTTTATTATATTTATTTATTGTGAATTTATATTAAATAATATTACTTATCTTCAATATTTCTTTTCAATAAATTATTTTAATTTTTTAATGCCAATTTATTGATTGAAATATTTCAAAATATAATAGTATAAAATATATTTATGTATTATGTTTTTAGTTATCATTTTTACTATTTATATTTAATTTTTATCAATTAATTTAGAATACGTTTTTGTATATATGTGCAACAAAAATCTAAGCAAGTTTTGTCAGAAGCCCAATTGGATTTTAAAATATAGAAGCATTAAAGACAAAAGGATTATGAATATAATCGTATATATTTTCCAAACGATATACAAATCAGTATATATCACAACAATGCTTGAATTTTGACTTCAATAAACCAACCTGGGCTGTTCAAAATCTATATTGTGTAAAACCATTTATAGCGGCTTTTATTTCTTATCAATGCCTATTTAAAGAATAGGCATATAAACTGTAGAATTCCTTTTTAAATAAAAGCAAAATGATAAGTGAGCAAAAAAAAAAAAAAAAAGGATGGAAAACAAAACAAAACGCGACTGAAAATAGAAAACCCATACGTAGTATGTACAAAAGTATTATAAATACACAAATTTAGTGATAAGAAACCATTTATGATAACGAGTTAGTCGAACGAATTATTCGATCGAGCAATTGAAATTTGCACAATGAATGAAAGTGAGGCTAGAGTTCAAAGAGTAAAAAAGTGTTCCCAAACAAAAGTCCCTTGTTTAAAGTTAAATTATTTAAACTATTTTGTAAATATCTATATACAAAAATAGTAACTAATATCTCACTCTCTTTATAAAGAACTATAGAAATATATAGGTACAAGTTTCCAGCTAAAACATATCTCCAAATATCGCCTGACAATATTTTTCAATACCATATATTTCTAAAGTTCATTGGTCTCATTAGGCTGCATTTACTGTATGGCCTCTCGAGTGTTTGACTGTGTGTGTGTGTATGTGTGTGTGTGCCTTTGTATCTGTGTGCGTGGAATTTCACCTCGGCAACGAAATCGCATTGAAAAACGAAGCAGCTGCTTTACTTGTACCAGGCTATCGTTGTTTTTTTTTTTTTATATATTTGTTCTACTTCTTGTTATTGCCACAGTCAATTCATTATTGTTTTATACCCTAGTTAAAGTGCGCAATAGAGGCGTCTCGTTTGTGTTTAGAAGATATAAAGAAATTTAGATATTAATTTCGAATTGAATTAGAGAAGAAATCAACTCTTAGAGTTTGTTTTAGCCCATTATTTATTCAAATTCATTTTATTTGATTGAAGTGTGCTCAAGGATTTGAACCGATTTTAAAGAATATATCAAATTTTGAGGAATGAAATATTATTATTGATGACGATTTATATGCGTTGTATTTAAAACGAATTTTATGTTAAATTAAATAATTTATAGCAGTTTAAGTTTAAGACATATTTAAGGCCGGGTTTCAAAGCGATCAAGAACTGTTCAAAAGTGATTTAAATTTATGTATATATGAATTAATATTATGGATTTTTCTTTCGTTTTGGTAGGTTTTTTTTTTTTTTTTTGTATATTTGTTGCACAAAAAAACTTACATAAAAATCTTTGTAAAACAAATAATAAATGTCATCATCAAGATTGTTGTTGTTGCTGCTGTTGTTGTTGTTGTTGCTGCTGTGTTGCAGTTGTTGATGGTTGCTGCTGTTGTTGTTGTAGCTGTAGCAGTTGTTGTTATTGTTGTTGTTGTATGTGCTATAGTTGCTGTAGTTGTTGCAACTGTTGCTGTTGCTGCTTAAATGTTGTTGTTGCTGCTGCAATAGTAACGGCTGCTGTTGTTGTTGTTGTTGTTGTTGCTGCTGCTGCTGCTGCTGCGCGACAATTGCAAATGTTTGTTGCTGTTGCTGCTGCTGTTGCTGTTGCAGTTGCAGTTGCAGCTGTTGTTGTTGCTGTTGTTGATGGTGTTGCGGTTGCTGATGATGAAGTGGTTGCTGATGCTGGTAATGTTGTTGATAGCTTTGCGCTTGCAATTGCCAATTTTGCATTGCACATGTATATTATATATACATACATAGGCGTCTGTATTTCTACGTACATGCGTATCCGTATTTGTGGGCGCTATATACATATATGTATATATAGGTGTATATGTGGGGATGTGTGAGAAAACTTTCTTTTCTTTAGACGCGAGACAATTTTTTTTTTTTTTTTTTAATAAAATTATAAAAAAACACAGCACAGTAAAAAAAAATCGAATTATTTTTTTCTTCCTTTATATTTTGTTGTGTGTGTAAATGCTTTTGTTTAGAATATTATGGAACACAAGCGAACACACGCGCATTAAGATAAACAGTAGGTAAACTTTTTTAATTTTGTTGTTGTTTGTTTAGCTCTCTTGCTTGCACTCGCCCACTCTTTTTCTCTCGCTCTCTCTTCTTTCTCTCTCTCTCTCTCTCTCTCTCTCTCTTGCTCGCTCTTCGTTGAGTGTAATTTTTTGCAACTTTATGTTTTGCACGCACTTTTTGTTTTATTAACTTCCAGTCGTGTTGTTGTTGTTGTTTTTGATTACTTTTGTGTTTTGTTTTGCTTTGTTGTTTTTAAGTTCTTTTTATACAGTGTGCACAAAATTGTTTTATGTTTTTAAGCTTGGTTTGTTTAGACTTGAAATGAGCTCAAGGTAAAAATTTTGTATCAACGACCGAAACGCGACAATGACGACGACGACGACGATGACGGCGACAGCGACGTTAACGACGACGCTGGCAGCGACAGCGGCGCTGAGCAGCTGCAGCTGATGGGCTCTGTTATAATTTGTGCACGCACACAAACGCACACACACACGTACAGAGGCGTGTGTTTGTGAGTCCCATTGGGCGCCCTTTTAATTGCTTTTCAAATTTTTAACTTTTTGACACACGGGCACCAAAAAAAAAAGCGACAAAAAAATTTGGTTTGGGCGCACACACTGCAAATAAATTGTTATTGAAAAAATAAAATAAAACAGAAAATAGAATGCATGTACATATGTATGTATGTATATACACATACATATATGTATATATTAAATTGCCGCAAACAAAAATCACGCGTTGTTGTTATTGTGTTTAGTATTTTGACTGAAAGCAACCGACGACAAAAGTCGCCTCGCAAATGTCGATGACGACGCGACGACGACGTCGACAATAGCAGCAGCAGCAGCAGCTGGCGGCGACGCCGTCAGCAACAAACATGCATGCACACACACAGACACACACACACACAAACACGCAGTCATGCACACGCACACAGCGTGCAAGAGAGTGAAAGAGACATCGCGTCACGTCGTGAGAGCAGGCACAGGGCGCAAAGCAACGCGTTGTTGTTGCCGGTTTATGCTTAATGCTGCCATCATTCTCTCTGCTTGTTGTTGGCTCTGCCTTTGCCTTTGCATTTGCATTTGCTATTACTGTTTGATTTTGGCTTTACTTGGATTCTACATCACATTATCATTGCCGCAACACGACCCTGTATGTATAATAGTTGAATACACACACACACACACACGTGATAGCAAAGGTACAACAATAACAACGCAATAACAAAAATAGTCTAACTGTTCTTATTGTCGTTGAGAAGGCGGAAATAAACGTAGCGCAAATTGCAAGCTATTCCCACTGTGGACTGTTCAGGCGCACAGTGGACGTGATAGCAGCGTTTTCAATGCAAATTTACTACTGTCTACAAAATTAACACAACATATCACATTGTATAATAGAGTTCAATAGGGATTTCCCAAGTCGTAGATAGGAAAATATTATTTAACACCGAGAGAAACAATTTATAAAACAAATAGATATACTATACTTATTGAGCCGTGAAGTAAAAGTGCGCACATACAGATAATGATCCCATATATATTGATTATACTATAAGTATAATATCTTTTTTACAAAAAATAGATACTTTGTTTTCAACTCACATTTAAAATGTCATTAATTATAATTAAAATAAATAAATAATTATTTCTTGATTTATTACTTTGAATATACATATCTATTTGCTTGAATAGCTCTAGCTCTATTTTAATCTCAAGTATTATGAATAATATAACAATAGCTAATTTTTCATCAACAATTGTGATAAATAAATAAATGTAATCGAAAATAAGCGTTACAAAATTGATTAATCACTAAACGTACACCATTTCACAACAATGGAATATCTGTGGGACAGTTCTGAAACAATTTTCCTAAAATATGAAATCTCCGATTTGCTGACTCATGATATGAGCAGCTCTAGAAAACATTGACTCATCTGTAAGTATGTGCATATGTCAATCAACCCTGATAGAAGCCGGCTAAAAATGTTCTGGCATCATCGAAGAACTCTCGTTTGTATCCCTTACAAATTGAATGGGCCCGTTAATTAAGTTATTTTCATGAAATTTAATACACTCGAAAACAAAAGTGAATGAACTTCAACTCAAGGTAACACTTACAGTTGAAAGATTTCAATCACAAAACGGCAACAATTGAACAATTAGTAAAACAATTGAAATCGATGCCCGAAGCTTAAGAAATAAATGTTGAAAATACTTGACCTATTTCTGCATATTTCTAGAGTACAGCAAGGTGTGTACTCGAAATTGAGCATCAATTTAATTACAACAATTTCATAGATAATCAATATATTCTGAAATATATCGATTTTAATGTCGAACTGACTGAAATCTATTTAAAGCATACAAATTAATTAATACAAAATTTTAAATATTGACTATTTGATATATTTAAAAAAAAAATGCTACAAATATACTGTAATGAGTACATAAATTTTTCAAGTGCATTACGTCCGGGCAAACAAAACAAAAAAAAATATATATATTAATAGTAATAAAATCAATAATAGCGCCTGTTATCTACCTCTACATATATACGTATGTGTGTATATATAAACCGATTTTGTACTTTGCATTGTCAACAGACAATTTCGCTTGGATTATCAGCATTATAAACGACTTTTAACCTGTGTCTTTGCAGGCAGAAGTGCAAAGTAACAAACCTATAGACAGGGTATAAATTAAATAAAGTAAAACAAACCAAAAATAATATGTAAATGTAATTCAACTGCATGAATAGGTGAATGTTTAGTCATTAATGAATGAGTAAAGAAAATGTTCGACTTATTTTTATTATTACGTGCAATATTGATTCACTTTTATTACCGGGTATTAATTGAATGCCTAAAACAGGGTATCATAATGTTGTTCAAAAGTTGAAAATGAATTAATGGACAACTTATTTATATCGCTAATGCACTTTAATAATTTATATAAACCCAACCATCTTTGAGAATTTACGAGCAAAAGAATACAAATTTCCTAATTTTTAAAAATTCGAAAAATACAATAAATATATAAAATACATGCTTTCTTCTTATATATATTTAATAAGTAAATAAGATATAATATATCTTTCAAGTATTTTTTGGGGTAAGAAATTTTATAATTATATAAAAAGAAATTAATTTAAAGAGGTAATCTTTTTAGAAACAAGTTTTGGTGTATTTTATATTTTTATTCAATTCCTTGAGAGTAGCGTAAAATGCACAATTGACGCATAGGTGAGTGGTATCCACTAGTCGAGCACGGTCGACTTAAACATTTTTAGTTGATTTCGTTTTTTGTTTTTGCGTTACTTTTATTGTCGAGCAATGATGGTGAGAGTGCAAATGAACCCGCGATAATATGAAGAAAATATAGTACTAGTACAAACAAATATATACGTACATACGTGTGTGTATGTATATATATATATATGTATGTTTAAGTATGTATAATGAATTGTTAAAGTGTAGCCATAAAAAGCAACAACAATTTGTAGATATACACATATATATATGTATATATATATATATATATATATATGTGTATATATATATAAACAGGCGGCCAGGCAAGCAGACAGTCAGACAGACCCCCAATATAGCCTTATATATTTGTAAGCATGTGCAGTCGTTGTCGTCAACGTTGCCGTATCTGTAGCTACAACAGCAATAACAACAGCAACAACAGCAACAACAGCAACAACAACAACAGCAGTAGCAGCAAGAGCTACAAAAGCACTTGGCATGCTCGCCTTTTGTACATAATGTATCTGTATCTAAACATATACATACATACTTAGAGATACATACAAAACAACAAGAGATTCAGCGGCAGGCAGGCCAGGCCAGACCAGACCAGGCCAAAGTAAATGCTTCTTTTTTTTTCGTTTTTTTTTTGTTTTTTTTTTTTTTTTTGAACCGGTTGAAGTCATATTTGCCACCGTGGAAGAGGAAGAAGAAGAACAGTAACAGCCAGCAGTCGATGTCGATGGCGACGTAAGCATCGACAGCGGCGAAAAAAAACGCGACGCATCAACTATTTGCTACTTCTTTTATGTACCGTGGCACTCCATGCCATATCCTGATATCGCACACCATATAATACCATATTTATAAGGCTTACGTAAGAAAAAACCTTATAAGATTTATTTACCAACCAAATGCATTTTAAATGCAGACTCCGAAATGTAAATTGTTTTGATTGGCGATATAGAATTTGCTCGATTTTACCCTAATTTTATCGGTATATTAGTTTAAGAAAACCAAAAATAAATGAGCTACGATCAGCAATTTATCGATAATATCAAAACATTTAGAATCTGTCGATTTTTAATATCAATAAATGTACTAAATACTTATCAGGTTAATAGATAACCAACGAGTCGATAATGAAGAAAGAAGTTATCGATAATCGATCGCCATTTATCGATAATATCAATTCGTACCAATTTGACGAAAGACTTAACAAATATTGAGTGGAACATTGACACTAATCGATCACTCAAGCAAAAAGAGAAACTATCGATAATATAAGCAAACGACAGTTGGAGCTATCAAGATATTTGTGATTGTTTCAAGGCGTAATATGCAAAAACAACAAGAAATATGTGCAAAAATATAGATATCGATCGATAACAGTCAGAAGAAGCCATCGATAAGTTCGTTATGTCTGTGCGAAGATCAACTTGGGCTGTAACTTTGGAGCTGCACTCGTGCTTTTAGGCAAGTGAGATACAAGTGCTCTGCCTGAGATACATTTCTATATTGAGATATCATTTGTGAGCTCTGAGCTTCTTACACACTTTTAATATATATACAAATATATATGTATATATGTGACTTTTGTAGAATGTCGTGCACGTCTGTCAGTACCACTTGCCCTCTCTCTCTTTCTCTTTCCGTCTTTCTCTTTCTGTGTGCCCCGCATAGCGTTCTAGCTTCAATAACCAGTGGAAAAAAAAAACTCAAACACACACAGAGCGAAAAAAAATTATGTATACACACGCCAATCGGTTTATATCTGAGATAATATGTATGTGCACAAGTGTATATATATATATGTGTGTGTGTGTGTATGTGTGTGTGTGTGTGTGTTTGTATAACTGCGAGTTTTGTGAGCGGGCGTTTGCCTGTCGGGAGGCAGGGACAGCAACGGGGCCGAGGTGGGTTTGCACAAACCAAAGCGACAAACATTGGGTAGGACTGGTCGATTAAACCGAGTGCCTGAACTGCCTCTGCTTGAGCAAGGGACGGCACCGGCTGCGGGCTGGGGGAGGAGGCACTCAGTTACCTACTCCTCCCCTTCAAACCCCCCCCCCCCCTCACACTCCACCCCCGCGCATACAACGGCTCTTTGATAATTTCTCGCTCATTTTGTGACTCGTCGTGAGTGCAAATGTGCGACAGGCAGCATCAGCAGCTCCTTGTTGCTGTAGTTGTTGTCCGCCAACCGAAACACCACAAACCCCCACAAGCCCCTCCGCACTCCCTACTCCCGCCCAGTTCACTGCCAGCCCACCCATGTACCTCAGTGTGTGTGTGTGTGTGTGTGTGTGTGTATCTGTAAAGTCTTGTATTAATTCTAATAAGAAAGAAAAGTATCTGCAGTGAGAAGCTGTCGCTGATGCTGACATTTACGTGGGCCAGCGAGATAAAGGTGGGCAGATGCGTTAATACAGTGAAACGCAGGCCCTGACGAACTAATACAGTAAAGTCCAGCAAACGTGAGCCAGGCTCAGAAAAAAATACAATAAAAATATAAAAAACTTAAAGCTTCTTTAAATTAGGCTATGACATACATAGTATAAAAGCTTTCAGCTTTAAAATGAGCTTTAAATTATTCATGTGCCTTTTCAGTTCTTGCCAAAATATTTAAAAGTCTTGTTTTAAGCGAACAAAAAGCTTTAATGTACTTTAATCAAGAAGTAGCACATTGTAGTTAGTTAACTAATTTGCAGTTTATACAAATTTCAATATTAATTAAGCTTTGTTTAAACGAATTTTAACTATAATGAGCTTTAGAAAAACTTTAATATGCTTTACAAGTCTTGAGTACAGCTGAAACAAGTGCTTTTAAATCACATGCCAAGATATTTAAAAGCTTAAAACTTCCAGGTTGCCTGAATTTCAAACTCATTAAAACTTTCATGTGTGCTTTTAATGATAACGTCGTGCTTGTTCTGACTAAGTAATTAAATTGATATTTCAATAGTTTTGCACATCAATAAAGATCTTATGTTTGGCAAATTTATCTGTAGAAAGCATTTCTGATAACTGGTATCCCTGTGGTCAACTTAGGCGAGCATTACTGTAGGCAGACTCGTGATAGCTTTCAGCAGCAGCCGCAACAAGCTGAAACAACTCAATGAATTACGCAGACCGCGTTGACAACGCCAATGCACTGTGGGGCAACTATTTTGCCATGTTAATTGGCAGCGCTCAGCATCAGTTTATATGTCTATCCAAACATGTATCCACGAGATACACAAACACACACTTATCGATGCTGCGAAGATACGTATCTCGAAATTCTCGCCAGGCCTAACCGTTATCTCGACTGCGGTTTTATGCAAGACACAAACAAATACGTGATTTGTGGTACATTTCAACAGATACATACACACACACACACAAGACTTTGTAGATACTTTTTGGGCTTTTTAAATTTTTTTTTTTTTTTTTTTTTTTTGTTATTTGTTTGGCGAATGCGAAATTGCGCCCGTGAGTACATAAAAGCACCACGTACAGACATATATCTAAATATATATATGTACATACATATGTATATAGTATAAATGAAATGAATAAAACGCAAACAACAAAAAATGCAAAAGAATAAAGAAAACGAACAAAAATAACTAAATACAAATACAAACAGCAAGTAACAGACCACAAAAGTGGCGTCCGAAGCGAAGCTTGTAAAAATACACGATTCTTCTTTTCTTCGACTTTATAGCAGCCGTTGTTTGTATACCCTTCCCAAAATAATTCACTTAAAATGAAAATTAAATTCAATAGGAAACTTCTCAACCTTTGGACTAAACTAAGTACTTTTTTCTTATTTATAAAAAATATTCCAATATAATCTTGAATTCTTATTAGCTCTAGTAAACAGTTCTAATAAATATTAAATGCAATAAAATACAATAATAAAAATAGTTTAAAACATTTTACAAACAAATTCTTAAGTAAATTAAAAAGCAAACTATAGCGTCCATAAGTCACAAGATATATGTATACATAATACATAAATATATATTAAATAAGCACCTATATTTTTGATTGAAAAAACGAAAGCGAAATTAAATTCTATATAACTAAAAAAAAATTATATAAATTCGCTGGCTTCTGACAAAATCAATATACCCTTAAGGACAGTGTAAAAATGTGCCTGGGTTTATATACTTATATATATATATTTTTCAGCTAGGGTATTATGTTGACTCATTTAAACCTAAGGGCTCTTCGCCTGAAAATGCCCGTACTTAAAAAAACTCAAAAAATATTTAAGGCACCCTGTAGACGCACTTAGTCACATAAATATTTAGCTAAAAATGCTGTTGCTTTAGACTTTTCAGTTTATTAAGTCAAACAGAGAAAATGTTTGTTTTATCTACATGTATCTGAAACATGTGTGCGTGTATATGTAAATGATTGCATGGCACACACAGACACGCGCACATTTAATATAGTGAAACAACGGCAACATTTTGCAATTGAGCTTAAAACGAAAAACACCAAACACAAAATTTGGCCCACATTTTTTGCGCATCCATTTTGCTCTGTTATTCTGCACAAATGTTCTTTCCAGTTAGAGTTGGTGGGTTTCATGCACACCTCGCCACATTCACACAACACAAACCCACCACACCCCTCCCAATACACCTTTTCCATATATCCCTAGCCCCAAAAACGTCACTGTGTGGCAATATTTTTTGCTCATTGCTTTGCTTTTTGCTTTGTTTTGTTCAGTTCAGTTCAGTTCAGTTTAGTTTAGTTTTTTTTATTCGCTCTCGCTCTCACGCTCCCCGCATGCTGGCTCTTTTCGGCTGCCCCTCGGCAGAGTGCTTAGTGTGCTATCCACACCTCATCATTTGCTCTCGCCGCACATCGCTCTCACTGTCTCTCGGCGGCACTCACTTTATGCTGTTAAAGCTTCATCGAATGAAATTGTTTAAACAATATGCAACGCAAAAAGAAAAAAACACGCACACACACATACACATACACATACACATAAACAGCATGCACCCACACACACAGACACACACACGCGCGCATTGCACTGTCGTCGTCTTGCGCGTTTACTCTTTCTCGTTGCTCTCGCACTCTGCGGCGTTTCTATTGTGTTTGCTCTCTATAACGGCACCATACACAAATATAAAGAAAACAACACAAAAAAATAGTAGAAAAAACTGCCAGCACAAACACACAACAACAACAATTTGTGAGCAGAAATTAACGCGAATAACAAACTAAAAACAACGAAAACATTTTTATTTTTCTTCTTTTATTTTTTTTTTTGTTTTTTCGTTACCGTTTTGATTTTGATGGCGTTTGAATTGCGACTGAAACTGAATGATGCTGTTGCTGTTGCTGCCTCTGGCTCAGCTGCTGCGGCTGCGGCTGCGGCTGAGGCTGCCTGACGTCGCTTTGCATTCAGCAGCAGCAGCAGCAGCAGCAGCAGCAGCAGCAACAACGACGACGACGACGTCAGCAAACGCAGCGGGCAGCAAAGAAAACGGCAAACGGCAACAACAGCAACTGGACTGGGCGTGGGCAGAGTACAAACACCGGGCTGCGTGGCAGGTTGCTGCCGATGAGCGGGCGAGTGAAGTAGCCGAGGAGTAGGGGGTGGGGGGTGGGGGATGGGTGTGGGTGGGTGTTTGGCTGTTGGGCTGCTGGGAGGCGGGGGCCTTTTAGGGTTAGGCAGGGCGTCTCTTTCGCCTAGCCGCATTTTCAATTTAAACGCGCGCACATACACACCCTTCACACACACACACACACACACATACGATTGCAGGCCGCAGCAGCGACGTCGGCGTCGACAGAGCTTTTGCTAACTTAGCTAAAACTTCCAAATGCGTAGACGTCGACGCGCAGATTTTTTATTTTACGTTGTAGGTCCAAGGCAGCCAGCCAGCCAGCCAGCCAACAACAAGAACAACAACAACAACAGCACAAGCCTGGCCTACCCCACATAACACTGCACTCCACACACCACAGCACAGCACACCACACCAGCCGACCCCAACCCACCTCATCCGCGACCAGTACACTATCCGAGCAACCAATACACCATCCATCCATAGCATGTTGCAGGCAGGTCGCAACTCAATCGCACAACACGTCGCGGCGCACGGCTGTAAGCGGCGTCATCGTGGTTACAACTTGTGCCACCAACCAAAAGCCCCGCTCCCCCCTCCATCCCAACCACTTTACCACACACACACACACACAAACACGCACACACACACACCTTGGGCAGCTGCCGAGCAGGCAAATGAAGGTGGCAACAATTGCGTTGCAGCGTTCCAACAACAAATGCGAGCCACATTTTGGTGCCACATCTCATGCATCTCTTTCTGTGTCGCTATTCGAAGCTTTAATACACTCGACAAATTTCTAACAGCTAAAAAACAAACGTAACAAATAAATATTAGTGCTATCTGGTATTTATTTTAAATCTATTTTTATTCAATTTGGTTATAAACCAACAAATACAAAAACATAATTTAAAAATTTGCTTTCTTATAAAAATGCTATAAAAACTTTTTACACTTACAGAAAAAATCGGTAGTGAATTTATAGCATATTGTTCATATATTTTCAGCAACATTTTGATATGCAATATTCTAAAAGTACAAATCATGTTTGCATTAATTTTAAATACACTTAAAGAAAATCGAACGTGTGAAAGTTTGGTTCTGAATATTCTTTAATGGAGTTCAAAACATCGTTGTTTGAAAGAATTTTCATTTTAAAAAAATGGAATTAAATTGGGTATTCAATTTACATTTGGCTATTTTATGACCTTACAAAAAATGTTTTAGAAGTTGAAGTTTGGCGTTCAAGTTAAGAGTTAAATCGTTAAAAGAGATACATTTATGAAATCATAAAAATAAAACAAGTTTAATATGTTTCATTTATAATTTTACCAAATAGACTGAATTTTAAATTATGAATAAGATTTATCTAAAGCGTAATTAATAATAAAAAAAATAAATAATATTAAAAACAGTAAGCAATTTAATTTGTTATTTCTAATCATATTTTTAAAAAATTAATTCCAACTTACAACTAAAATTATGCATCTTAAACATAATTTAAAATATTTGCTATTTTCAGTGTACAAAAACAAAAATCAATTTAATTTGTCTTATTTTATTAAAAGTAAGAAAAACGAATTTTTTTTAATAGAATAAAAAACGTCCAACTTTTATCGGAAATTAAATACATTTACAAAATAATTTGCTTGTGTATTTAGCTCAAAAACCCGCAGTTTGTTTGGCTTTAAGCTTGAAGGTATATCCTTAAAAAAAGAAGAAGCAAATTCTTGTTGTTGCAACTGCCGCTGCTGCTAGTAGCTGTGCTTTGTTTTAGCCAACTGCCTCCAATGGCTGCTTGTCGATGATGAAGTGGTCGACGGCGACGACGACGCCGGCGTCGACGCCAACGGCGCTGCCGCTGCCGACGCTGATGTTGTCGCCGTCGTTGTCGATGTTGTTCGGGACGGCAGCGCGGTCGACTCGTGTGCGCCGCGCATAATAACCACACGCATATATACAACAGCAGCAACAGCAACAACAGCAGCACCAACAACAGCAGCAGCAACAACAACAGCAGCAACAACAACGAATACAGCGAAGATGTTGCTGCTGTTGGCCAGCAACAAGCGCACTTAAAGTGTAGCAAAATGGACTGCAAAACTGTACAGCACTCGGCACGCACACACACACCAACACACACACAGCAGTCGGCCAAAAGCTTTTGCATAGCTGGCCCCATATCTATGGGCCAATGCATTTCAAGCTAATAGACGACGACGACAACAATGATGATGATGTTGTTGAAGATGATAATGATGATGGCCAATGCTGCTGCCGCAGCCAATACATTCCCCCCCCCCCCCCACAACTCACCTCCATCTGCCCCGCCACTCCGCCTAACTATTCATGGCAACGCTGGGCTCTCTAATTATAATGTGTTTGGCTTGCCATTTGCTTGTTTGGCATTCCAATGCGCGTTCAAGTCGAAGGGAACGAAGCAAATCGTATATATATATATATATATATATACATGTAAATACATACACACATATATAGCATCCATATACACATCGGACATACATAATTGGCTTAAAGTGCAAAAACCAAATACACAAAAGTAGACGAACAATGAAATGCAACAACAACAAAATAATACAACAAAAATAGTTATCAGAAAAAGTGTGCACAACTAGCAAATACCCTACCCAACTAGCATCGCAATTTAAATTTGTGAAACCTATTCATTTTAATTAATATACATATAATATTATAATATATATTTTAATATTAAGCGAGAAGTCGGGAAGGCCTTGCAGATATTAAATATTCTTGATCTGTGTGTAGCCTTCGCAAGCCCAAATTCATAACAAGTTTTCTGCATAATTTCAATACTTTTTTATTAT
This sequence comes from Drosophila sordidula, assembly GCA_035047465.1. Classification (NCBI taxonomy): domain Eukaryota; kingdom Metazoa; phylum Arthropoda; class Insecta; order Diptera; family Drosophilidae; genus Drosophila; species Drosophila sordidula. Next base: position 548,826 of record JAWNPQ010000163.1, read on the forward strand.
ATTTCATAAATATTTTGTATATACTAAAAAACAGACATTTTTGAAATTTTGTTGAATATTTAAATTGCTTTCAAAAGCCGTTGATGACGTATGGAATTAAGGTATTAAGCAGTCGTGCACACTCAACCGTTTAACCTGAAATACTATCATTGTTCTACTGCATTGAGTTTTATTTTTTTAAGTAAAAAATAATTATAAAACATTTTTAAAAACCTTTTTTTAAGTAACCTTATACTTTTTTTTGCCCATGATGTGAGGACTTTTCAATGGTAATTATTTGAAGGCATTGTGGCGTAGATTGGGGGAGTAGCAGAAAGGTTAAGCTAGGGCTAATTGTAAAGCTTAGAAGCGCAAAAGATGCAACATGTTTATAGATACCTCGGCATTACGTGTGTATCTATATATTTGGTGTATATGTATTTGTTAATGTACATGGGCATATTGGGGCAAGAAGACGAAAAGAGCGAGCGCCGTAAATGGCTAGAAAGGGTTAACACAGCGCCCCAAGAGAGACAGAGAGAGAGAGAGAGACAGAAAACGAGAAGACAATGTAAGTTGCCAAGTTGCAGGCAGCAGTAACCAGTTTTGCAGCATGTAGCAACAACAACAACAACAACAACAACTGCAACTGCAACTGCAAGTCGAACAATCGTCAAATACACAAAATCCACTTTGCAAATCATCAACAACAAAACAGGAACCAGGCCCCGGATTTGGTCCATGGCCTTTGACAGAGCCCGAAGTTGTGTCTCTCTGTGGCGATGGTCTGTACATATATAAATGTATAGGTGTGTGTGTGTGTGTGTGTGTGTGTGCAATGCAACATGCAACTGGCCTTCCACTGTACCGTGTAGCACATTCCAGTGCAAAATGCAGTAAGAAAATGGACAGCCCCAATGTGCAAGGTGCCGTTTCCATGCTCAGCTGCCAAAACAGAATGCAAAAAAAAAAAAAAAACAGGCGAAAAAAACTGCAAGTGTATGCACACACATGCAGCCGTATGCTTGTGTGTGTGTGTGTGTGTTGGACCCCTGGGAAGCAACCCCCATAGGAACAGCTCGCAACAGCGAGCGCAGCCTGTTCTAAAAGCCCAACCAAATAATATGCATTGGAATAACTGGGTTGTGCCCGCGTTGGCCCGGCCTGAACCTGAACCTGGACCTGGACCTGGACCTGGGCCTGGCAGGGGTTGGATTTTCGCCTGGAAGTGTTCATTTCTCGGCAATAGGTAAAAGTGCAAAAAACAAAGCAGTGCGTACGCCTGCAAACACAACTCAATCAACATCAAGTCAAAATAAATAAATAAAGAATATCATAAAAAAAAAAATTAAATAAAAAACAACACACAAAAAAAAAGGACAAAGTGAACAGAGCTTTAATGGTATAAAAGTTAAGTTCAATTTCGTACATCAAACACGCAACCAACGACTTGCAACAAGTTTGAAGTCGGCAAGCGGCGTCTGCTGCTAAAAATAAAACGAACACACTCGCAGACACACGCACACACACACACGCTTATACAGACAGAGAGCAGCAGCGACGCCGACGACAACGGCAACGACAACGGCTGCAAAAAATGTGATACGACAGTGATTACGCGATTTTTCCATAATAAATGTTGTGGTAAAGGCGACCTTCCGGTTATGGCTGACGACGACAACGACGTCGCGTCGCCGACACGAGGCGCAGAGCAACACGAACACTTGTTCGGCTCAACGACGATGACGGCGACCTTCCTATGGTCGGTCGGTCGGTCGCACGCTCGTTCGCTCGTTCGCATGCTTGCTCTTTCTCTCACACTCTGACACTCGCAACTTAGCGGAAAATGTCGGTAAACAGTGCAACCGGTTTTCAATTACGCACACATAGCAGTAGGGGGCAGGGGTGGGGACCTATGCACAGTGGTATAAACACTGGCGAGTGCACAACTAAATATTATTTGTTTTTCTTTTATTTTCTTTTTGAAAATAAATTTTTTTTGATGTTTAATATGTAAAACATCACTGAAAAAGGAGGGACAAATTGGTAATAGATCATAGGGGTGGTCTTACTTAATATACAAATATTTTCGTTTACCTAGAATCTTCATTTTATTTTAAAATAGCATTTTTTAACTCGTTGAAATAAGCTGACACCAATTTTGGTTGCTTTTTAGATTTTAATTGTTACAAAATCTTAAAAAAATAATGTTTAAAAAACCAATTAAGTCATATTTAATAAGTTAAAACATTAGCTTAGCTATTGTAGGCGATTAAGGTTTTTTTTAAACTGCATATTTTTGATATTGTGTAATATTCAGTATATTTCGAAATTCCTAATCAATTAAAACACGTATTTTTCAGTTGGTTCCATCAAATGAATTTAAAAAATGTTCAATAAAAATGTTCCCAAAAGCAATTTCGCTCCATGGTGTGCAGTACATCGCACTACTGTGAGAGCGGTTAAAAAGCTTTGCTCACAAGCTCAAAAGTGCGCTCCCGCAACGCGCTGCAGCAGCGTCGCGTCGTCGTTTCGTTTTACTAGGCTAATCATGTGTTCTGGTTTCGGATTTGTGCTGTCTCCCGTTGTGCTGTGCTGTGGGTGTGTGTGTGTGTGTGTGTGTGTGCGATTTGTTGGTGTTGCTGTTTGAGCATTCATTCAACGACGACTACGCTCCCGTCGCTGCTGCCGCCACCGCCACCGCCACCGACACCGACACTGATTTGAGAGCTTTGCAATTTTGTCGGTCGCTCGTTGTCGTTGTTTTTTCTTCGGGTTTCGGTATTTTTTTTTTTTTTTTTGTTTTTGTTTCTTTTTACTGTATGTGTTCGTCTGCTGGTGTGTGTAGGAAATATTTCACACGCTGCTTTGGCTGGGCAAGCAAAGCACTTGACTGTTGAGTGGCGGTTGCTGTTGCTGCCGCTGCCTGCTGCCTGCTGTTGGTGAAATAATGTTGGCTGCTGTTGGGGTTCGTTGCCGTTGGTCGTGTTATCATTTCAGTTGCTGGCTGGCTGGCTGCACGGCTTGTCGCTTGCACGCGCAGCGCCGGGACTCCACCGGTTGGGTCTAGGTGTCTGGCTCGAGTCTGGGGCGGCGGCGGCGATTGTAATCGGTTTCAGTTCATTTTCATTTAAATGGAATTAAATATGGTAAATGATGAAATCAAGCTGAACAGCAGGCGCTCCCCCCTCCCTACCTCACCCCACACCATCACTACATACAAACATACATAAATTTGTATGTACAAGCACACACACACAAATATATACAGACAAATGTATGTAGACGGCGTGGTGAGTTGATGTGGTGAAGGTAAGTGAACGAGCGAGTCAACGAGACGACAAACGGCACGACTACAACGACAACAACAACGAGTCGAGAGAGCATGACAGGCAGCGCGCGTAAAGAAAGCACGAATCGTAATCTATATAATAAATAAATAATTTGAAATGTACACACACCGAGCACAAAAACCAAAACCAAAAGCCAGCCATAAAAATTGCAATGGCCTGGTCTGTCTGTCCGGCGGTGGTCGTTGCTGTAAACGCCAGCAATAAAATCTCATCGAAATCGAGATTCGATATTCGAGGGAAAGAACAGGCGCACAGCAACCAACAGCACAGCGACGATTCCAATTTGCCGCACAGAGCGCACAGAGTAGAGCGCGAACAAAGCGAAAAAAACACACACACAAGCACACACAAAAATCGATAAACTTGCAGCTGATAAGTAAGAAGCCAACCAAAGCCAACTTGAAACGGCACCAGCAGAGTCAAAGACAACGAACGACAAAACCAACCACCACCAGCAATCGTCGACGCGTCGACAGAGCCCGAACCCACGCGCAGCCACAGCACCACCAGCCACAGGCTGAATCCAGCAAGCGCGACGGCGAAAATCCGGCGGCCGGCGTACCTGACGCGCGCGTGTAACCGCCAATTTAACAGGCAAACAGGCAGCGCAGCAAGCAGCGCTGCCACAGCAAACAGTCTCAGCCAGCCAGCCAACCGGCCGGCCGCAGCACAACTGTTTGCCGTTGCAATGCACCGAATGAAAAAAAAAAAGTGAGAGAGCGACTTGTATGAGAGCGCTGACGACATACAGGGTTGTCGAGCTGCTCAATGCGAATGCTAGTCTTTTTTTTTTAACGTGATTTTTGTGTATGAAGCAGATAAAGTTAAGATTTTAAACTGTCTCGGATAAGTTATTTTGATAAAAATACATGGACACATACTGTGCATGTACACCAGCATTGGATTCAAATATTTATTTTTATGACAAGTAATTGACTACCATATTCAATTATACATTAAAAACATATATCAGATATCTATATTATAGTGTAAGTGATGGTGTATAAATGACACTTTTACTACCGCATTTATTTGTAACATATTTAAAAAGAAGACAGGTTAAGAAAATTGAAAATATTTAATATCTCTACAATTTGAAGTCTCTACATTAACAATTTGCTTTCTCTCGCAGCTCGACAACTCTGAAACGCAATGGCGCTCTCAAGCGCGCTCTCTCGCACACACACAGCATTGCATGCTTGGCAGGGAGGGGCGAGAGAGTGATATATTTCGGTCAGCTTAGCAAGTTGTTCTCGTTATATCGATATCGTTTTGCTTGGTTGCCGTTAACAGCTGCTCTTAACATTAATTTTTGCACATTTTAAATTTGTAAATGCTTAACAAGTAAGTCGGAATTGCTCTTTAATGGACATGGAAAAAAGGGAAAGATAGAAATGCGACACAATATTTACCTACACACGGTTCATGAGCAAAATTTTGTTGTATGGCGCGTATGCCAAGTGCTGGGTGTTGAGAAAAGGCGAGCAGGCAAACAGCCGAAACAAATCCGAATAACCACCATCACCATAGCGACCGAAACCCGAGTTTCCTTCCCCCCCGCTCCAAGACTACCAGCAATAGGCAAAGGTGAATACAAATGCCGAATACATACACACACACACTCACACAGGCACACACATACATATATGCATATATACTGTCTGTAAATCGTATAATGACCATATTGCGACACATTTAAAAGCAAGAGAATATTTGTCAAATATAAAAGAGTAAGCTTAGCCAAAGTACTCGTAGATACAAATGTATCTATTACGTACATGTATTCACATTGGGGCAAATAATTTCAAATGAGGCGTTTTATAAGCGTGACAAACAGTTTAAGACACTTTAAGTGTGATACAATTCAAGTTTAAGGCAATAAATTAAAAATAGTTTCGAGTGACTTTTAATGGCAGTGTGTGGGTATTATTGACGAATAATAGTTATAGATACTGGAGTTAAATATAAGATTCCTTTAATTTATTTTTTTCATCTTAACTACAAATATCATCTTGAAAACTTGCAAGTATTTTGTGGGATAGTCCTATTAACTGGCCTTTTCTGTTTCACTTATTTCCAAAACACCTTTACAATATTAGAAGTCAAGCACAGCTACATTAAATATTTTGGTTTTCAAACTGGATATAAATGTAAAATTTTCATAAAATTTTTTCACCTTTAACAAATTCTAATCAATAATTGCAAGTATTTTAAATTAATTGAAGTACTTAAATTTCGTGCAATATAAACATATTTCTTTGTGTCTCTTGAAACTGTAAGCTGGATATAAACGTACTGTAAATATGTACATGTGTATATTTATTTGCTATCTATATGTTTAGGGTAACTATGCGGTCATATATTAACCATAAAGTCTTGTGGTTTACACACTTGGCCAATCTTTACTGTACACATATCAAAACTAAGCTTCACATTACAAATTAGCGCCCCCAAGCGGCCTGTAAAACAATAAACAACCGCAGCAGCCGCAGTCGGCAGCGGCAGCGGCAGCAGCAGCAGTCAGCAGCAGGAGCAACAGTCGTGCTCTCGCTCTCTTTCTCTTGCTTGCCATCACACTTCTAGTGGCTCTCTTGTTAATGTTTCAAGTGTTCGCTGTTGTTCGTGTCGCACGTTTTAAAGAAAAAAAAAACGTTTTTTTTTTTGTATGTTACATTTAATGATAATAATAATGTTGCTGCTGCTGATGGAAGCTTTGCTGTTATGGTGCTTATTGTGTTTGGCGACGCGTCGCGGCCAGCGTCGCTGCAATGACGCTGCAGTCTACAGAATGTAACAGGCGCACAGCAGCAGCAGAGGCAGCAGCGTTTGAACAAAACAAAAAAAAAAGCACAACTTTGGCGTATGGTGACGAGAGAACAAATGAAAGAGAGAGCGTAGCAAAGCGAGAGCGAGAGCGAGAGAGCGCGACATATAAAGCGCTCGTCCCTTGCGCGCATGTGTCAGTGTTGTTGCTGTTGTTGTTGCTGCTGCTGCTGCTGTTGCTGTTAGTTTTCTTCCGACATGCTTTGCTCTCTTTGTTGTTTTTTGTTTTATTTCATTTTTTTGTGTGTGTGTGTGTGTAATTTTTATTGCGTGTGGTCACACTTTAGCCTTTGGATTCGAAACTTATAAATTAAATTTTAGTTGCTTTTTTTGTTATTAGCTCACCGATTTTCCGCCGGCGACAATGCGACCCAAATCGCTGGCGTATCTTTTGCTGCGCATTCCCGTAATGAAAAAAACAACAACAACGGCAATAGATAATAACTTTGTACTGCGCGCAGCACAGAACACACTGGCTGCAGGGGCCGGAGAGAGGGTGGAGGCTGGTTGCTGGCTGCTGGCTGCTGCTTGGCTTATTATTAAAGCAGCTGCTGCAAATGCGACGAGCGGCAGATGAAAACCATCACTTCCGGAGGCGCTTCAAGTACTGAGGAATGTTGTATATACATGAGCTGTGTATGTGTGTGCGGCGCGCAGCCAGCAACAGCAAAAGCAAAGTAGCAGCAGCAGAAGCAGCAGCAGCAGCGCCAGCAAAGACGTCGACGTCAGCGTTAGCAGTAGCAGCAGCAGCAGCAGCAGCAGCACCAGCACCAGCAGCAGCAATAGAAAAAAAAAAAAATCAACAAACTCAACACAGCGAATGAGCCACGCAAAATAAAAGGAAAAGCAGCTTGGCAAAGCACAGCCAAAGTAGTGGGCAGCAAGAGAGTGCCAGAGAGCGAGCGAGCGAGAGAGAGAAAGAGAGAGAGAGAGAGAGGCAGAGCGCGAGCGAGCGCGAGGGGAAAGTAGAAAGGTAGAATGGTTGGGTGGGTGGGCTGGAAAGGGGGTGGGTAAGGTAATGTACATATCGGTCTACTGAGTGTGTCTGTGTGTGTGTGTTGTGCATGATGAAATGCTTGAAGGCGCAGAACAGCGCACCAAGCTCTCGTTTGACATAAGGACCTGGCGTGTGTGGGACCCTGCCTGTGTGTGTGTGTGTGTACAAGCCAGCACTGTTATGCAGGGCAGACACACACACACACACACACACACTCTCATGCATGTTTATGGCAAATGTTAGTTTTGGCCCGGGTCTAAGGGGTCTGCTTAAGCTGCATCATCGGCATTAGCATCGTAATTACAATCCAGTTTCATAATCAGCAGCAAAAGCCACATTAACCAAATCCATAGATATATATACACACACACACAAACACACACATCAAAAAAGTGCATTTATCAATAAATGTTACCATAAACCGGTTCTCAAAGTTGCACTGTCTTCATCTCCCTTTTGACCATGTCCCTTCCTCTCCGCTCTTCCTCTTTCTAGACTAAGTCGCTAGTCAAGTCTACCGAACTCGGAGCTGATACACATTGATAAAAAAAAAACAAGTGAGGGAGCGCCCGACTGGGCAATACCCTGAACCCTGTCATTACAAAATCCGAAATATGCTTCACGAAAACATATTATACCAAACTTGGTTGCTCTAGCTCTGAAAGTTTTTGAGACCCGAGTAAAAAACCGATAAATATCGATAGACTTCTTGCGCGTTTACTCTTAGCTCTTTTTGCAACGCTTGCTGCCAATTGGCTTGCCAAATTTGTCAAATGTTACCACATGTTTTCCTTAATAACTTCCGTGTTTCTTAACCGATCTTAATATCCATTGATTTTTTTTAGTGCCACAGTATATTAAAATATTCATGTCAATCAAACTTGGTGTCTATTGATCTCAAAATCTACGAAATAAGCTTAAAAAATCAGTTTTAGGAAAACAGCGTGGGTTATCGATCATTTGAAATAAACTTGATCTGCCCGTGCAATGGCCGAGTCTACATTTGAAAAGTTGAAGTCTTTAGCTCTTATAGATTCCGAAATCTACGGGTTCAAACAAACGGACGCACGGAGAGACAGACGGACAGGGCTAAATCGACTCTGCTAGTGATGCTGATCAAGAATATATTACTTATAGTTTTTACATACATTTGCACAAAACCATTATACCCTCTTAACCCATTTTCAATGGATTCAGGGTAAAAAAACACACTAAACTAACAAAAATTCCACCAGATACTGAAACTTTTTCATGAGACCACTTGGAAACTAGAGAATTTTTTACATTTTTTTTTTGCTAATTATAAATTGAACTTGTTTGCTTTCAAAGTTTAAATCGAAATCTGATGAATGTGAAAAAACTGGTTTATGAACTTTGAACTTAGATACAATGGAGCTATGAGCAAAAAATAATTACAATAAATATTCCCTATTAAATGCTAAAGGTGTAAATATTAATATAATTATATTAAAAAAAATGCATATTAAGATGTATATATTTCAGTTAAGCTTAAACGTTCTCAATTTAATTTTTTTATATTTTTTCCTGAGTTTGCAAACATTTTTTAAGCAGAGTTCTTGAAATTCACTTATTATTTATATATTTACAAGATATTTGGTAAGTAGGATATATATGTGTATATATATATATATATATAGTATATCATTTAGCTATCTATTTTTGTTCTCCTTAATAAGTATGGGGTTCTTTTTAATTTTCTTCATACACAGTGAACAATTAACTTTTTCTTACAAAATTGTTTCCTTAAATGAATGAATTTAAAAGTTGAATTAAAGCCAAGTCTTTTAATGATACTATGAAACCCAAAGAGTTTTTTAGTTTTAGTAAGCTTAGGTTAGGTTAACCATCAAGAAACCTAATGGATTATTCTGGTAAAAGTAAATCGCTAGGTATTCGATAAATAAAGCTAGATTGACCAGATCTGAAATAATTTATAATTTCTTACTTTAGCATGAAATTGTTCCTTTTCTTTTAAGCCTTTATAGATGATTCTGAAGGTATCTAAATATATGTTTAGATCATGAAGATATATTTAATTTTAATTTTTTTTATATTATATTAAAAGTAAAAAAATTAAGCATACTCTATGGAACTTTAAACGGTGTTTATTTGAAATGTTTCTAATAAAATTTCTTGATGTTACTAGGACTTTTCAGCTTATCTAATCTTTTCGTTGATTCGGTTCACGGTTCGAACCAATGTCCCGCCTTTGCGTTCGGTTCATGAACCTGGTTTTTCACATTCTTGGACCCGGTTTGCAGCTTTGTTTATGAACTTTTTATTTTGCACATTTCAAATTCAATACTATATATTACAACAAAAACTTTAAAGCGTGTTTTAACCGGTTTAGCGGTCCGAGCTGCGATTTAGAAAAATGACTATTTTATATTTATTTAATTGTTGTTTTTAGCACTAATATCAAATGGATAATTGTGGTATAGAGTTTTTACATGAATCGTTTTTTACTAAAAAGTAATTTTCACCAATTTGTGAACCGGTTTACGCTCCGTTCCGGGTTCAGTTTCGTAGAAGCTTACAGCAGAACTTTAAAGTATAGAATGAAAATAAATGAAAAAGGTAAGTAAAACGTGCGGGTTTCAGGATGTCAGGGATTACCCACCTGTTGCATCTGGTTGACAACAGGCACAACACACACCCACACACACACACACGCACACAATCGCAATATACAAAAAAAAAAGAAGGAACCTAAAGAAAAGCGAAAAGCAAAGAAAATAGATGTGCTTGGTAATTAATATTTACCAGTAGGTTTCTTAGTATCATACTCCTAACTGGGCGCCACACGGGGGTACCGAACGCGTGAGACAATCGAGCGGAACGAGAATACCAACTGCAAAGCTGTTGATAACAATGATAAGGACGATAACTTTGTTGAACGCGCGCGCGTTTCGCTCCCCCCCCTCGCCCTCCCCTGACAAAGAGAAAGAGAGCGCGAAGCTGAGAGAGCGAGAGAACGAGAGAGAGAGAGAGAACGAGAGAGATTGTTGCCACAAGCTGACTGGACAGTCTGAAACGCGTCTGGGACCCAACTCGAACAGGTCGAATATGATAACAGAGGGGCGCGGCGACGTCTGCCTAGGGGTCTAGCCGGGGTCTAGGCCGTGCACGTTCGGGTTCGCAACGGATACGCTGCCGGTACGTTTCGTTTCGTTTGGTTTGGTTTGGTTTGGTTTGGTTTGCTTTGGTCCGGGCCGGGGCCGGGCCGGTGTACGCTGCTCAGCTCTGCGCGTGGAACGAGGCACGACGAGCCTTTAAGTGGCAATGGCAATGGCAACGGCAACGCAGCCGATACAATAGGTTAAACACCAGACCAGGCCAGAACGATGCGATGCGACGATGTGGCCTGGAAATACATATACACACACACACACACACATATATATATGTGAGGGGCATCGGTTCGCCTGTGCGTGGGCTGACTGCCTCTGAGTTATGGTCTAAATAGCAACAGAGCATTTTTGGGCTCGTGCAACGAGACGCGATGCGATGCGACGAGTTGCCGCAGCCGAAGCGCGCAGTGCGACAATGCGTATGGTGGAAGGGAGAGGGGGGAGGGGGGCTCGTTGAATTTTTGGTGATGTACCTTTAATAAAGCTGACGCACGCACACAGAGAGGCACAGCCGCGACAGGAATATTGGAAGTTTCAGCTTCGGGTTGAGAGCAAACGAGCCAGCTTGCAGCATGCAACCGAGCACCGAGCAGCGGCAGCAGCAGTGGCAGCAACGACGACGTTGCCAGGACACGCCTGGACCAAAAAAAAAAGGAAATCAAAAAAAAAAAAAATACTTAGTCCAGCCAGGAAGTAGGCTGCCTGCAACAGACACTCCAAATGGTGATGATGATGTTCAAGGCGATAATGATGTTATTGCCTGACAACTTGCAAGATGCAGTTCAGGCCAAAGCGAGATAGAATGCGGCATAAAGCGAGCAGGCGCAAGCGGCAAAGGCAGACAAGGACGGAGCGAGAAAGAGCAGCAACATCTACGAAGAGCCTGCTAATGGGGCAGGCCAGAGACTGTGCAAGATATTAATAAAAATAATAAAAACATATACAACTCAGGATGGAAACGACGGCGCAATACTCTGTGCACAGTTTAGACACATGAGTGCGTTACAGTCGGGTATAGCCGACAGCGCAATACTCGTTCACGGCGTAGAAAATAATAAACGAGTATAATAAATTAATGTTGACCTCACGCACAATTCACACTTAAAGTAACATCAGCGTTTTTAGTGTAACGAAATTCAAATTAGGTTATCTAATACGATTTATACGAACATTCTAATAGTATTTACAAACATAACAACTATTATTATTATACATATTTGAAATTAAACTGGAAAAAAATGTATATGCGGGAGATATAGATTTTATTGATTTGCCACGCCCCCTCTGGGCGTAGCTAAAAAATCTTAAAACTTTATTTGACGCGGGTGTACGCGAGTATATATCCCAAGTTTCAAGTGTTCAGCTTTGAAAGCGGATACCTAAATTGCGTTCATAGGGACAGGCGGACGGACACAGCACAAATATACAAATATAATATAAAAGTTCACACTATAATAACAGCTTAAAAGAATCGAAAACGGTCTTAATTATTATTTTTGGTTTTTCAGAGAAATATCGATTGTTTCCCTTACTTGTTTTATCTTAAATATATATATTTAAACAAATGTGACATGAATGAAAATAAATAATCATTGCATAAACAATGCTGTTTTGTTTTATCATTGGAATTTAAGAAAGAAATATAAACAAAACTTATCCAAAATTATCCTCACAAAGATACTAGATTTTTGGGTTTGCTGCCAGTTGCACAAAACCTAAGTACTCTTTTTCACTTTGAACAGTGTATACAAATAAAGCATAAAAGCTTTGTTGGGAGGACTAAAACGAGCAGCAGGACACGCAACTGCCAGCGAACAACAACAACAGCGGGCAACCAAACAAACAACAACAACAACAACATATAGTCAAAGGCACCTCAAGAGCGAATGGCAGCGGCTAATGAAGTGTAGAAAGGGTTGCTAAGCTGCAAATTTATGCAACTAGACAAGTTCTAACCGAGTCCCCGGGTTCGGCTTCAATGTTGATGGAAACGCAGCAGGGGAAAAAAAACGAGCGTGTTCTATGCGACAGAGTGGTCGACTAGGAGATGCCCTGCACACAGCTTCGAAAAGCTGTAAGCAAATGTTCCCTCAATAACTTCCATAATCTTTAAGACATTTTCAAAAATTGTTAGCTGAAAAATATTTCTGAAATGTTTGCAATGAATATCGTGTCAATAATTCTAAATAAAGTCATTCTAAATTTATACGAGCCCTTGATTATGAAAGTGGTATAAGTCATATATTTCTTGTTTCGAGATATTAAGGGGTTTGCAATTCAAAGGATTAAAAAATATTTTTGTTTCAAGGGCTCATATATAAAATGTAAAATCTCTAGCTTTTAAAATATAAAACTGGCTTTATCGTGTTAAATTTTAAATGTTCTTTGAATCCTTTTTATGAATTTTGCATTATTTGTTATACTGAATTATAAACAATCAAACTTTATGTTTATATTAATTTTAATATTTTTGTATATTAAAAAAAGAAAATCATAATATTTTTTATAATATATTTAATGAATTAAAAAAAAGGAATATTATTTATTGCACTTTTAAGTCGCTCTTTTCGATTTTTTTACACGAATTTTAAAAAGACAATTGGGATTATATACTAATAGGGTGCGGGTGCGGGTGCGGAGGAGATGCCTCCTTCTGGCTGTTGCATACCTTGACCAGAAAACATAATACCCATTTTCAAGGGGTACAGGTGAACAAAATTGCAGCAGCAGCAACAACCGCAGCAGCCACAGCAGCAGCAGCAGCAGCAGCACCAGTTTTATAAGCGCCAGAGCGAGATGGGAATGGACCAAGCAGCTGGAAGCTGTGGCTGGTAGGAGCTTCGGGTTTGGAATTGGTTTTGGTTTTGGGATTTGTCTCGCTTAAAGCTGTATGTATAAGCTGCTAATTTTTTTTGGTTTTTTTTTTTTGTTGGCATTCCTACCACCACACAAAGGCCGCATCCAAGCCTTTGGAGCCCTTTGCTGGCATTGTCAACAATTAAAGTTTTACTGTGGCAAAAGTTAAGGTTAGCCGTGTTAACTGTGGCAGGTGCTGCATGTGGGCGAAAGGATTCACTCAAGTCTCGTTGCAAGTCTCGGAAAATGCAGAAACTGTTTGTATTACATGCGTTGCATTACGTTACGTAGTAGCGTCTACGTTATGCGAAACGTATTCGTATTATTTCATGATTCTAAATTACGTAGAGTCTGAATGGATTAACGCAATATCTAAGGACCAACAAAATGTTTAATAACTAAAATATTTCATTATAAAAAGTAAATTCAATTTAAAATGTAATATTAGATTACATAAACTAGCCAAATAGTTACGTTGAATTAAAAACGTAACCATTGATTTCATTATAGGCAAATACGTTAAAAAATCAATACGTATACGTAATTATTGCGTGAAATCAATACGCATACAGTATTTTTTTTTTTTTTACATATATTTACATATATTTACTTTATGTTATATATGGTGAAGTTTGAGAAGATACGAGCAACTAGCTTATATGAAAAATGAGTTACGAAAGTTTAATTCGTATAAAATTTGAGTAAATGCAGCATACGTAAATAAGGATTAAGAACTAACGTACTAGACTAGTAAAATGCAACTAGACTCCAAAGAATTAATAAATGTGCAAATACGTTAAAAATGGTTACATAAGATGTATGTAAAATTTAATTATGAGATAGTTGATGATAAAATTATAAATAATTAATTAATTAGTCAGCGACACAAACGTAACCAAATACCGTAAAGAAAAAAGTAAATAAGTTCAAAATGTTAAATGTTAAGTGGAAACAGTGAAGATGCATTATTAAAGGACATGAAAACTATATAATGTTAGATTGTGCAAATTAGCAAGTTTAGTATCAATTTAAACGTAGGTTAAATTTGGTTACTAGGCAATATTTGGTTGGTAATAGACAAACAAAATTTAAAAAACAATTTTAAATACCAACTTACAGTTGAGTAACTTAAAACTTACGCTTTCTTGCTTGTATTCAACTAACTTTACGAGACAATTGCTTACATTGAATAGGAACTAACTGACAAAGTTGTAGAGACAGAGCAAGTTTTTAATTGACGTAAGGATAATGTTAATAAAAGCAGTTCAATTATAACAAAAACAAAAACTCAAAGCCGGGTCGAATGAAATCAATTCGCATTAAGCTATTGGGTAATAGGGTTATAGAATAATCGCCGTCAATCCATCAGAAAAGGTCATAGTTTGTGATAGTTTTAGGACAAACGTAAATGTCAGACACGTCCCTCGGCTCCGGCGCGGAAGCGAGACGGTGCGATAATCACAATCGTTGCGAGCGTGGCGCTGTGCGGCAAAACAAGCTAATACATAAGTATCTATAATTGTTTTATGGCTAGCTTGGAGGGCGTGGCACCTGTTCCGGCGCTGTGCATATAGCATTGTCTTATGAGAGGGCGACAAGTGAGCTGCCAGGAAGCGTGTGAGTGTGCTAGGTTTATAGAGTTGTGTGGTTGTGTCTGCGTGTGTGTGTGTGTGTGTGTGTGTGCGTGTGTGTGTGTGTGACTTGCATGTGATGCATTATGCGCGCGCGCTGCACATGAAAAACATTGCCAAGTGCCAGCGACGAGGACAATGGGAATGAAGCTTCGGCTATGGCTAACGCGACTAACTGAAAATGGAGATGTGGGGTAGGGGGATGGGGGGGGGGGGTGTCGGCTCGTCGGTGCCTTTCAATCAGCACTCGCTGCTGCCACGGATGTTGCCAAATCGTGGAAAATTTTCGGCAGCCACCTCCGACGACGGCGATGGCGACGATATTCTGGATACTCGTGTTCTCCTCTTGTTGTTGTTGTCGGGTTGGTTAATACCAAAATGCCGGGGCTCGGTATATGCTGCCTGCTTTTTGGTTTATTCACACACACACACGGAGTGAAACACACGCATACTCAAAGACACGACGCAATTGCTTGCATTTTGCATCGATAGATGGCGCTCCTACTGCAATTTCGTCATACATTTCTTTTCTATTTTACTCGAGGGTTTGGGGGTTGAAGCGAACAGAGAAGGGGAAGGCGATACATATAAATATATATATATATAGAAATATAGGTGCATATAAATATGTACACACATTTAAAAAATATAGCATGTGTAGGTGTATTTGTGAGTAAGTATACGTAGTGTCAATAAGTCAGACTAATGAAAAAAAAATTGCAAGTAACGAGTAACATGAGTAACATATGTATAACAAGCAACTAGTATCAAGTAACGCGCGACAAGGACACAGATCGAGTAACGAGTGATAAGTATAGTGTGACTTGTATCAAGTGGCGAGTAACGAGTTAAAAGAAACGAGTGCCGAGTATCGTGCAACAAATAGCGAGTGACCTATGTCGAGTGACGAGTAACGAGTAACGAGTAACGAGTTAAAAGAAACGAGTACTATGTAACGCGCAACAAGTTACGAGTGACATATGACGAGTGACGAGTAACGAGTTAAAAAGAAGTGACAAGCAGCAAGCATCGCTATCAAGTGGCGAGAAAAGAGTTAAAAGAAACAAGTACCGACTACCGAGAAACAAGTTACGACTGACCTATGTCGAGTGACGAGTAACAAGTTAAAACAAATGTGTGACAATGACTAACAAGCACAACAGTACCAAGTAAAGCCATGAAACGAATCGCAAGTGACGCCTCGCAAACTAATGACAAGAACCGAGTAACGAGTGATAAATACGAAGGAACGAGTGACTTATATCAATAAATAAGTGACAAGTACCAAGCAAAGGGCAAGATGTTGTGAGTACTTATTTACGAGTGAAGAATTTACTCATATCCAATGGTCAAAGATTGTTCAAGGCATTTAACTTGTCATTAATATTATAAGGCTTCCTTTAGCTGTTAATTAAAGTTAGCAACTATTTTTTTTTTCTTGTTTGTAGTAAAACTTTACGTGAAGTAAAGCAAAAAATATATGAAACTCGAACTTACACCAAAAAAAGGAAACAAAAACCTGTAAAAAATTAATGGTACGCATTTTGCATGATAATAGAAAAGATAAGTTAAGACTTCCATTTGTTTTAAATACACGGAGTATCTATTTCTGTTGTAAACCAGAATATATTCTTTTCAATAATCGAGAATTTTCCTATAATTATTATTATTATTTTTTTAGTATTTTGCCTTTTGCTTCCTTTTGATTTGCATTGGGAACACTAGAGGAATACTATGTGTGGGATCAACTTCTTGGCGTTGCCAGACATTCGCACATAGGCGCTGCCATTTAAAGCCAACTTTGGCTTGGCCAACAAAATCAAATAGCTGGCGAAATGCTAATCGAATAGTTGCTGCTGCTGCTGCTGCTGATTTATGTATACCCAAAACTAAAACTAACGAAAAGGGGGTTGGCTTAAGGCGGGAGGAGGAGGGTGGCAAATGGTTAGAGAGGGCAGCGCATGAATTTTGGGGAAGGTAGCGCCAAAGACAAGGGGGCTACGATGGTGGACGCAGCGAGTTTTGGGCCAATGCATTGGAGGCTGCTGCTGCTGTGTGTGTTGCTTGTGTGGTGTGTGTATGTGTGTGTGTGTGTGTGTATGTGTGTTTGGTAATAGACACAAAACCGAAGCGAGCCGGCTCTGTAGTTTCAGAGCCTTTGCTGTTGTTCCTGATGTTGTTGTTGTTGGAAGTGGAAACTAAACTACAACAACTTTTGCTAAATACACACTGGAAATGGCTCGACCTCCCCCCCCCCCTCCCCTTTTAGGCCGCCCCTAGGCACCCTGCATATGCATTGGAAAACTAAAGCGAACCAATTTCAGCGGGCAATGCCGCGTTGTCGACCACGGTGGCTGCTGCTGTCACCGTCGCTGTCAACGTCGCCGTCAACGTCAACGCCGACGCTGGCAGCGGCCGCAGTTGTAGTCGCAGTCGTTGGCTACGTTTTTACGGCTGCTGCGCGATATATACACACACACACACATATATATAGACACAAACATATATACATATATTTATATACATATATATATACATTTTTTTTTTCCTGTTTTCCTTTCCCTTCCTCCTTCAGTTTATTCGCCCACGTAACACAAAACTAAGCGAAGCGCCACAAAAAAAAAAATAATCAACAACAATAAATTGCGAACGAAACGAAAAATTTCGCGTTTGGCCAGTTTCATAGGTAGCTGAGGGGGCGCAGGGGGTTGGCTGCACAGGGGAGGGGGTTGAATTGGGTAAGCATGGCGGGTGGGGGGCGGTGGTCAAAGCGACCCCTCCACTTAAATTCGATGGTTGTCATTCGTGTTCCTTGCTTTGACTAAAGGAACAACAGCTAAAACATAAGAAAAAGCACAACAAAAATTCGTAATAAGTGCAATTGATCATTTTCATGGTTGACTATGAAAATACCCTGTAAACTTTAGTGAATACAGCTGTGCAGCTTAAAGTAAGCGACGCAGTTGGCAATGGAGAACAATTTTTTGAAAAATTATGTAAATACCCTGTAAATATTTTCACCTCCTGCAGTAACTTAAAAACATATTGTTTAAAATATGTTTATGTTTAATAAAAAAAATCTCAAAACTCCTAAAAGTTTTATATGAAGTACTTAATGTAAGAAATTTTTCAATTTAAGATATTCAAAATTTTAGGTTACATAAAAAAATGTATTAAAAAAAACTGATTTTCAGCGAAAAAGAATTCACATAGAAATTAACTTGATTATAGAAATGTTCTATGTGACCCAGTTATATGAGAATTTTAAAAATGGAGAAACCGGTTTAAATATTAGACAGTGTCTCGATAGGTTGGTCAATTGTATTCCCCAATAATATTAGTAATAATAATAATAATAAAATGGACACAAGAATAATAACAATAATTATAATGATAATGAAAATAATAATGATATATGTAAATGGGTTCCGCATTGTGCTCTGATCACGATTATATCATATATATATATATACATTTATATATAACCCAATAAATTTTTGTTATACATTTTTCAAAAAATGAAGCATTTTAAAATTCATTTAAAAAAATAAAAATTGTTTTTTTAAATCGTAGAATTGCAAGTATGTATTTTTAATCAATTGTGGCTGTTACAATTAGAATTCAAAAAACAATATTCAAAAATATTGTAAGGGAGTCAAATTTATTGTCGAAAAACCTGCGAAAATGCACAAAAAATTCTCGGATCCATAGCTCCCATATTGCCAGCTCTCTCTTTTTTTCGGCATTTAAAAATTGAAATTACTCATTTTCGAAGAAATTTGATTTGGTTATTACATGTTAAGGAGTACTGTGCAGTCGGTTACACCCGACTAAAATTCTTATGTTACAAACACGCTCACCAAATCCATATGCTCTACCCTTCTGCAATGTCTCTGGACAATGCAACAGCTTGTTGTTGTTGTTGTTGTTGTTGTTGTTGTTGTTGTTGTGGGGAGTTAGTTGTGTTTGTTTCTAAGTTTTTTGTAGGCTCGATTCATTGGTTGGTTGATTTTCGGCTGGAAATCGGTTCTAGTTGCAAAAGAAACTCACCTGCAACGAAAGAGAAAGAAAGAAAGAGACAGCGCATAAGTAAGAGTGAGCGAGCGAGTGAGAAATGCAAATGCGATTAGCTGGGACAAAATTTAAAAAAAAAAATGAAATAAACGAAAGAGTTTTGTGGGCAGCTTTAAGGCATGTTGAAAAACAATTGCAAGCACACAGAGGCAATACACAAGTTGACCCTATGGTGTGTGTGTGTATGTGTGTGTGTGTGTGCCTACAACATAACTCACAAATCAAAACTTGGCTGAAAGTGCAGGCCGAAGTGGCTGCTGGTGCAGTTGCTGCTGTCGTTGTTGTTGCTGCTGGTGGCTGTTGCTGCTGCCACTCGCAGCCTCTACACATGGCCAGCAGCAACAGCAACAGCAGCACATACATAACTAATAGATACATAAAGCCGTATCTTTTGGGTGAATGAACTGTAATGAGAATGTGAACCTAGGCGGCAGGCAGCAGCCACTGAGATGTTGAAAATCGCAACGCAAAGTGCGCAATTGAAGCTGTTGTTGTTGTTGTTGTATGAGGCAACTCGACAACCACAACAACAACAACAACAGCAGCAACAGCAAACTAACTGACCAACAACGAGACGCGACAAAACAGCGAGCACAAAACAAACGAATGCAAAAGTCAAAAGCAGCGACAGTGGAAAAGCAGCTGTGAGTGGAGCACAGGGGGCCTAAGGAGGTGGGCGGCAGGGGGAGTGGAATGGGAGTGCTGCTCTGACGGGGCGTATCTCAATTGTATACATACAGACAGTTTGCTGCGATTAAAACTGACCAAAGCTACAAGAACAACAATAACAACAACAACAACGAGGCAACAATACGTTGCGATTGCAGGTAGGTAGAGAGAACAACAACGCGAACAACCGCAACAGCCACAACAACAACAACACCCTCCACCCATCAAGCAGACACACACAGAAATGGTATTGCAAGATGCGATCAGTTGCGATCAAATCGGTTGCAAACATTTAGTACAGTTCAAGGACGCAACTACTTAAGAGAACAAGAATCGGGTGTAGCCGACTGCAAAATACTCATTCACAGCACAATAACAGCTTAAAACAGTCTTGATTATTATTGGTTTTTTTTTTGGAAAGATATAGATTTTTGTAATTTGTGGGCATGGCCGAAAGTTTTCAGTTGGATATTTAGAGAGGATATCATGGCTGACAAATTGGGCTCTAAGATTGTGGGAGTTACCGATTATTCCGGTTTACCAGACCCCAAATATAAAGATTTGATTAATTTTCCACGCCCCAAGAAGAGGACATCAGTTATCAGTCGGAGGTAGATAAATAGATTTTATCGAATTTCCGCGCCTTCAGTGGGTGTACCCAAAAAAATAAATTTATAATAATGAATATATTTGAAATCTAGAGGTCAATCTAGAGGACAAACCATGAAAACAAATGTTATCAAACATGAAAATCGGTTAAGTTTTGACAAAGTTATGGATGTTTGAAATATGGGAGCTATGGATTTTACATGTCAAAATTTATATCTATATCTCACAGTTTTGGAGCTAGGGTCACCAAATTTTAATGGTAGATTTGTGGTCACCCCCTTTACATAGGGGTAAAAAATTCCCGGCCACACCCACTCCCGCCCCTGCTCCCGCAAGTCGCGGAAATATTTGTTTCCCACAACTTAAGAGCTATAGTCACCAAAATTGGCCGACAGTGTTTGGGTGTTAATAAATATAAATATAAATAAATAGTTTATTTGTAGTATAGAAGCAAGTCAAAAATCGTATATATTAGTATATATTATAGAATTATCCGCACATCTGGTATATGTCTGCAGAGATAGAGAGATATTTGAACATCTTGCTCTTGTGGTGGTTGCAGCTATCGGTTGCAGCAATGCACTCGATTCCAGGGGCAACTGCGTGCAACGGGAAACAAATATCGAGCGAGTGTTAAAAATGAAACTCAGCTCGGAGCTTGGAAACTCAACGTTTCTGGGGAAGGGGGTTGAAGACGACATCAACATGCAATGCGAGTATATATATCAAAAAACACACACACACACACACAAAGTTACACACATTTGGGTGTGCAATGTAAAAAGTTTATTTCTGGCTTGCGTTTCTTTTCATTTTCGTCATGTGCAATTGTTGTTTGTGTTGTTGTTGCTGCTTTTATACCTCGCTTTATTCATAGACGTCAACTTTTCATCGTTTTTCATCAGCTTGCCTACTTGTCTACCTTTCTCTTTCGCTCAGTTTCCCTTTAGTTCTCTTCGTCTCTGTTCGCTTCTTTCGTTTCCGCTGTGTGCTTTTGTTTCTTGTTGTTGTGCGCTTGCTTTGAAAGCAAATTAAAAATTCAATTTTTTTTTTTGTTGCACTTTTGCACTTAACCCCCAAACCGGCCCCCCGCTCTTTTTTTTTTTTTTTATATATACACAGCCTCCACTCCGCTTCCCGCCCTTTGTTCGAACTCGCAGCCCCCAGCTCCATTGGTTTTCCTTTTGGTTGGCTTCCTTTGGCCGCGTTGCGTGCATGTTAGCAATATGTTATTAGAAAGGCCTCGAACCGCCCCCCACTAGCACTTAAAGTCAGCAAGCCCCTGCCCCCCCTCCCACCTACCCTTTTCGTACCCACCTCATCCATTTGCAGCCTGTGCTGCATACATGCGTGCGACCACGCCTACTTTTCACTGTTAGTCCATGCAAATAAAAATAATCAACAACATATTATAAAGGTGGAGGTTCTATAAAACTTATCGTGAAATTTTCAAATGCGCATTTTTTAATCAAAATAAAAATAAATATTAAAAAAAAACTTAAAACAACAAAAATAAAATCTGTTAGCTGCTAGCATACCCTTTAAAAACGATAAGTATATATAATGGAAGTATAATAGAAATTTTGTTTTGTCAAAATTTTCTTCAGTGAATTACATTTTGGCTCATATATATCTTAAAAAAAAAAAAACAATATTGACTTTCTAAAAATGCATGTATCCAAAAAAAATTGATTTAATTTGCTGGGTCTAAAACTAAATATTTTTTGGAAAGTATTTAATTGAAATATTTTCTTTTAAATGTCGCTGTCTCAACACGAATTTCGATAGCCTCGACATTCATTTTTGTTTAACATACCGGCATTATTTTTGGGCTTATACCCAGCAAATATTTATTTATATATCTGGCATTTTTTTGTAAAAAAACGGGGTTAGTGTGAAGACGGCCAAAGTAAGTTTACCGTCGTATTTGGGAAAGGCAAAGACTATACCAAATTTAAAAAAAATATATAGCTGAGTACATAAAAAATTGCATAGCTAGCATCTAGCTTTTTAATCTCGCAGTTTATACACATCGAAAAAAAAAGAAGAATTTTGTTGTTAAAATCTTGGAAATTTATTAACCTGAGAACAAAACTCTTATTTCAAAAACCAATTTTTATAATCGCAAACTGCGAATTCTTTATCCTTGCCAATTGAAAATAAGAAAGGTGCAGACGAGTGAGTCAGACTAAGAGATACCGTGTACCCAGGTCGGTGTTGCCGTTGCCATGTCTATGCCAGTTGTGCCAATGTTTGGGCCGAAGGAGATATAATTGATAACGACTTGTTATAGACACCCCTGTCTGTCAATTTCCTTTCAAATGAAAGTAAATATCGATTTTAGATATCTAGTATATTTGCTCTAACACATTCACATTGTAAAACGTTTGAACACAGCTGGCGGAGAACGTGTCAAAATATATATATATACGCAGAACAAATTATATATTTCATTCCAATCGTTGAAATTTACAGTGAACGTATATTTACAAATACAAATTAGTGCATCTACAATAACTGAACAATTGCTATCAATGGATACAAATATGCTGGAACTTCAGGTGGAAAATAAACCAAAGAAAGATGATTCGGATAGGGACTCTAACGAAGATAGTGATATAAATACTGACGAGGATGTAAATATGGACAATAGCTCTAGATTGAAGCATTATAAACGTCAGGTAAGGAGGCACATATATAGTCGGATATTATCTGGCAGTAATCGTTATCAACGATTAGCTAAATAAATTGTGGAAGAGTACGGTGAAAATGAACGAGAGGGCTGAGCAAATTGGCCAGGAATGGAAAAAGGAGCACGAACGTCTCAAATTGGCAAATAGCAAACTGATGGAATTGAGCAAAAAATACATATACAAAGATTGGTTGATGTATGTTATTAAAGCCTACCTGTTATATCAGGTATATAATTTTAATTATTTATTCCATAGCGATGAAGACGAAGAAAAAGAGATGAAAACGGAATTACTCTCAAAAATACCCAAAGTAAAAACCAATTCTAAAATATCCAAAAAGCCAAAGTTTGAAACTTGCAAATCCAAAATGTCAATGAAAGTTTCAGAAAACGTCAAAATTTCCACTATTCTTGCCAAAAAGAAGAAGAAATCCACCGCAGTCAAAACTGTATCAAAAGCCAACGAAGAAAGGAAAAAATAACGGGGTTCGAATTATTGATGAATAGTTTTAATTATATTCGTGTTAATGTAGCTATTGTTTTCTTTTGCTTTTAAAGTCTCTGCATTTCTGAACATTAAAATTGCTGAGCTACAAAAAAACCAAAAACATGTTAAGAACACGCCCACAGTTTCCAAGTCACAGCAGATACAAGTATGTGTTCTATATCTTATTTGAAAGATACTTTTGAAAGCTAATAAGCGTACCTTGGCATTTTTTTTAAGTTCATATTTTGATAATTTCAAAGAAAACGGCTCCACCGATTAAAGTTCGTGGCAAAATATCAGAAATTTTGGGGCTGGAATGTGTTTTCGCCACTAGATTGTTACCTCGTGTTGTTTTTGTTTAATTTTTAATAACTAAATCATCATAACTTTGCTTTCACTTCAAATATCTTTAATGTGCAAATAATACTGCGAAATATTTTTCATGTTCATTGTTGACTTTAACAATGTACAGAAATCATAGTATTAACTAAAAACAAGTAAGAGCATTGCAGTCGGGTATAACCGTCTGCGCAATACTCGTTCACAGTATAAAAACAGCTTAAAACAGTAGAAAACAACAAAAATAGGAATTTTTCCAAATTTTTGTGGGGCGGGCGTAGGCGTGGCTGAAAATGTTCGGCTCAATCTTTAGAGGCCATCCGAACACAGTCTGCCAAATTTGGTGACTAGCTCTAAACCTGAGTAAGATATATGGATTTTATCGATCTTTAGAGGAGATTATCAGTAATTTATGTATTTCGCTTTAGTTTTTCAGACGGACATTTCGAATGAACAAGCGACAAAATGGTTGCTCCCATTTGAAAAGTGCGTGAATTGCGTATACGCAATGTTTGCCCGGGCCGACGATTGTGCAAACGCAACAGAGAAAAGCCAGACCAAAATGTGGCTCAACTGAATATGGAAAATGTGGCGCATTGAAATGAAATAAAAATAAAATAAAAGGCAACAACAGCAGTTGAGCATTTCGTATGACTTACATATGAGTACATGGACAAGCGCATATAGATAAATATGGAGACTTATGTACGGCAATGTGTATCTACAACAGCATCTGTATCTGTATCTGCATCTGCATCTGCATCTGCATCTGGGTGCTCGAATACGCTGTGCGCAAAGTGCGATGCCGGCACGCTGCTGATGTGGATGTCCGTCCAATCTGTCTGTCTGTGTACAACTCTCCAATTCCACGACCTGCTGCACTCGCCACCCACAAAGATACACACATACTTATATACACGCTTGGCTAGCTACCAACGAAAATGCGTTGCGAGGCACACACACACACACACACACACACACACACACACACAAACACACACACACGCACATTAGCGACAGCGACAAATCCAAGTCAACTTTGAATCCAAAGCGCGGCCCGACAAGCTGCCCCAACGTTGCACGTTGCACGTTGCACGGCCAAAAAAGTTTGACAAAGCGTCTATCCAACTATCCAACTACCCTAATCCCGCAGGCCCCTCGACGCCCGCGCCCCCGTCCACGTCCACTATAACCGAGCACAGTGGTGTGCTGATAAGCGAAAGTTAATTGAAATTTGTCTCCAATCATTTCGGTTTTCGAATTAAAGATACCCTACATACACTGACACAAAAGACTGCTTTAAATATAAACACATTTTCGGATACATTTTCTACTTTTAACAGCTTTTTTGCTTAGAATTAGAAAGTTTTTAAATTTACAAACACTTTCAAAAAGGGAATCGAAGTTACAGTTACACACAGGGTATAAAAACAACCAAACACAAGTGCGAATTCTGCAGCCGGGTGTAGCCGACAGCCCAATACTCGTTCACGCTCTTAATTAGTAGTGTTATTTCGGCTCGACCTTTAAAGGTGGAGCCGAAAACTGCCTGCTAAATTTCTCGGCTTATCCGTCACCAAGATATGCAGATTTCATCAATTTGCCACGCCCCCAGTGGGCGAGCCCTTCAGTAATCTGGCGGAAAAGTGGTATCTAGTTTTAAATAGATTTTATCGAATTCTCAAGAAACCGTAACATCTGATATTATGCGGCAGTGGCGTAGGCAGGGAGAGAGGAGGGGAGGGGGGTTGGGATTTAAACCCTTCCCCCCATGTAAATGTATATTTGTAAGTTGGTAAAAACAAAGCGGCAATTTTCACGCCCCCTCAGCCCACGAAAAAACCTGACTACGCCACTGCACGAATATATATTTCGAACCCAATATACTCTTTGTACTTGGCGAACGAGTGCAACTCCTTGAATTGTATTGATACGAATTTTTGTACACTTCTTGACTTAGCCTGAAGCAGTGTACGCATCGAAATTCGACTCCATGTAGCCCTCCCTCCCGGTTGGGTAGCAACCCTGTGACGTTGTGTACAACAGATGTTTGGGCTGCAGCATCGCGCCACGCATTGATGCAACAACGCAACGCAACGCAACGCGTCCACGCGAGGGGGCAGCGGGGGGGTTGCAAAGAGTAGACATCAGAGAAATACAAAGAGAGCTCCAGAATTCTGGCGCTCGGTTCTATTGGAGGGACAGGAACTGAGAGGGGTGGTAAAATGGCTTGGAGGCCCAGTTCCCAGTGCAAAAGGGGGGTGGGCGTTTATGTGGTACGTAGTGAGGGGCATCGGTTGGATGGGAGAATGGGGGTTGGGGGTAGCTGTGTGGGGGGGCAGCCACGATGTTTGCCTATTTGGCTGCTGCCAGCGCTTCGCGCTTATGTATAACAGTTGTCGTACAAATATGTATAACAGTTGGCAAGGTAACAACGGAGTCAGTTAAATTAAACTTTAGCTGCGCCTACAGTGTTACCAAGATAAATGCGCCACGGCCCAACAAACCAATGTCAATAGCATAAATGAACATAAACATAAAATTTACAACTTTAAATTGAAAACAAAAAAAAACATTTATATATTAAATAAAAATTTTACGTTTTTATAATTCTGTAACTAAGAGTGTAAAAAAATATATAATATGTAAAATATATGAATTTGAAAAATGAAAAATCAGTAAAAAAAAAAAAAATATAAAAAACAATGCAAAAAATTTCTTACAAATACGAATTTTTGATTTTATACATTCCACAAAACTTAACGGTTTTAAAAGAACAGAAGACAATCATTTCAAAGTTCAGACATTGAAAATGCCGATTTTCATCTACTGAATAATGCTCGAAGTTTTAATTCGCGAGCGAGTACTGAACATATATACACATATTATACATACGTTCGATGTCTATATGCATCTTTGTGCACTGTTCGGCAAATATAAGCGCACGCAAACAAATCACAATTATATATTACCATCTGCATTTGAAGCTGTCATAATATATAAGCTATAAAGAGATGATTATATAGTAAAGTACACACGCATATATATATATATATATATATTTATAAACATATACGTATTTTCATAAGCATGTGGCACATACTTAACGCATATTTGTCTAATCACATTTCAAATTTGCAATTGAAAATTGCATTAACAAGTCCCAACACAGTTGAAGTTGGCCCATTGAGAACGGTGTGTGTGTGTGTGTTTGTTTGTGTTATGCTTGCGTCTTCAATGAACAGGGACTAATTTAAACACACAACAATTAGAATCATAATAATTGTTCACCATTTATCATACAATAAATTTAACAATAAATTTATGCATTAAATACCCTCTAAGTACACTTGGGGTCTATTTTTCTGTACAAAATCAGGCCAAAATTGACAAAAGCTTAAACAATTAAATCCATACTCGTTAGATTTCAAATCATAATTTTTTAATTATAATAAACTAACTTTGAAGACTAATAAATATTATTGCTGATTGACATTTTTTCAAAGAAGAGCACAGGAAAGAATACAAAATATATAAATATATATATTTTTATGGTATCAAAAATTCAACTAAAACCGTATAGATTTTTTTTACAAAACATTCCTTTTCATCCCAGGATAGGTGGTTTTTATATATTTGGAAGCTGGGTTGTTGCATATCATACGGAAAACCATTTCGATTTTATATTTTAAAGATAATAAGAGCTAGAGACATCGGTTTTGCTTTACAGGTTATCGTACGATATTTAATGATGTATGAATATTTAACCTATTCTACACCACTGCCTGCTATAACATTATATAACAATGTTTAATAGGTAAATTAGATTATTAAATCATTTGAAGAAAGTGTCAAAGTAAAAGGAAAAGGTACATACACTAAGATATAACGCTCCGATAATACTCAAGATGCACGGGTACCAGAAAATATCACAATCTTGAACTGAAAAATATTCCCAGCTTCACAGCGCTCAGCCCACATATGTATACCCCATACAAATACACATGCAGGGTAGTTGCTGCGTCGGGTTGGGTCCAAGCAATAAATGCACTAAACGTTTAATGATTGGCTATAACATACATATTTGAAATTAATATCCATCCATTGTCAAGCCCCAAGATAGGCCCAAGGCCATTATGCAATCTGTCAACCCGTTCAAATTACAACAGCGCCATCTAGAGTTCGTTTCTGATTGTGTGCCAAATGCAGTTTTGCGTGCGAAAACTGTTAAATGAATTACACAAAGTGTGAATGAAACATAGAAAGATAGACAGCCAGAGACAGGGAGAGAGAGAGAGAGAGAGAGAGAGAGAGAGCGGGCGGGAGGAACAGGGAGAGAGAGGATGCGAGCGAGTGAGGGAGAAAAAGCTGTGGGTGGTGGTTGCTTATGTGAAACGACGCAACGCACACCTACCCAACAACCCCCCCCCCTGCCTACGCCCCCACCCCCGACTACGACCCCAACCCTGTGCACGACCCTATCCGTGCCCGCCCACACGTACATTCTCTAGCGAATTCTACGAGTATATAAAAGCGGAAACATGCTGAAAATGCTTACATAAGCAGCGTGTATAGTGGGCACAACTGGGCGCTAGCTATTGCGCAGGCCATACAGCCCCTCCCTCCCCCCGCCCACATTGACACATATGTGTGTGTATGTATGTGTATGTGTGTGTGTGTGTGTGTGTGCCAGCTGCATACATTAAACCGCAACAGCAACAGTAAATATTGAAAATTCCATATCCGTTTTGATGTCAACTCACACGATAACAACAACAGCAAAAACACCGAAAAAAAAAAAAAAAAAACTTACTGCTCTTCACTTGAAAGTGGCCGACTAACGGCTACCCAGCACACAGCTTCCAATAGTCAAAAGATTGTCTTAAATACATTCACATACATTTAATTTGAAGAGCACGTGCAAAAAAAAAAAATTAAATATTATTTTTTAAGCATTTCTCTGAGATTTATATATTTTTCTTAAGAAATGCTTAAAAAAGACCGAGCTAGAAATGTATCGATAATTAATGAATTTTAATAATGGCTTTAATCGAAAAATATTTTACTTTATATTTAACTTGATTCGCTTGCTTAAGCCTTTAACATAA
Organism: Drosophila sordidula; assembly: GCA_035047465.1. NCBI lineage: Eukaryota > Metazoa > Arthropoda > Insecta > Diptera > Drosophilidae > Drosophila > Drosophila sordidula. Next base: position 577,595 of record JAWNPQ010000163.1, read on the forward strand.
ATTTGCCCCGTCGCAATACACCCATTTTCCATTCGCACATTTTCAATGAGTATAGGGTAAAAAAAAAGCAACAACAGCTGGCGAGCATTACACCCACCCGCAACCCCCAACCCTATCAACCAGAACATCAGCTTCTTCGTTAGCATCAACGTTAAAGAATACAATAAAAAGAAAAGCTCGCTGAAAAATAAATATATGTATAAAAAAAAAAAAAAAAAACACGTTAACATCGACAACAACAAAAATTCATCGCCCTCTAGAGGGCGCCACTGTCGCCATGGACGCTGTCGTGCGCCATTTTGAGCAACAATACGAGAAACAGCCCCAACTCCAACTCCAAACCCTACCCCAACCACCAACCCAGCACTGCTCATCAAAAAGTTATTTTCCTTTTCTTCCTTGCTCTTTTTACTTGCGCTGTTTTGCAACACTGTACGATGCGTGCTTGTGCAGTGCTATGTAATGTGCAAAAAAAGGAATTATAATAATCAACTAAGCAGCAGCAGCAGCAACGGTAAACTGTCGCTTCAAATGTGTTGCAAAACGAAAAACTAAAACCATGCGGCGTATACGTAATTTCAGCCGATTACGCATACGCAGCGTTGTATAAGAAAAAAAGTACAGCGCAAAAAAAGGACAGTTGACAGTTATTATATTAATGTTGACTTTATGGACCAGTTGGGTTCAGTTCGCGCTTGATTTACACAAAAGTTGTTCATCCCGTAATACATGGTATTATTGAAAAAGATGCCAGTAAGGTAGTTCAAGATTGTTGATTCAACATTAAAAATTGCTTTAAAAAATTTAATGTTGTGCATATATTTTGTTGACAATTCAAATTTTTATATTTAATATTATATTATCTTATATTAAAAATATCCACTAACAATTGAAGAAAACGATTCTTTGATTATAATAATTATATAATTATAAACAGGAAAAAATAGTTTACTTGTGTCTGCCGACGTTTAAACACCTTTATGATACATGTATATCAGATTGCGAATTTCTCTATACCTTTTATACAAAAACGATAAGTTCGGTTTGGAAACATTGAGAAAATAAGAAAGTTTTTCATATGAAAACTAATTTTCCGACCGATCGTTCGTATAAACTATATATGCTAAAATGATCCGCTGTTAACAGTAGGAATTTGCTGATGTTTTACAATATTAGTTAAGATATCTTGAAATGAAAAATCGTATGTATCGAACTTAAAAAAAATAGATGTTTTTTTTATAATTTTTTTTTAATTTTTTGTTACGGTTTATTTTCTTCAGATATGTATTGATCCCTTCCAAACTCAAAACTGGTACTTTTTTTTGTACTCAGCTTTTCTAAATATATATATTTTTTAGTAAAAACAAAATAATACAAATTTTCATTATTTACGGTTCCTGATATACTATAATATATTTTTAGACAAAGGCACAAACACAACAGTCGCTGTAAATATTATTTAAATGCAATCATATGTACTTGGTACATATTTATTTCCACAACAGTATTTTTGCTTATTCGATTTTAACTGTTACGAATTTTGACCCACATATGTTTGTTTGTCTGTATATATAGCAATTGCATCGATTGAGTAAATACAGCCAACTGTTTAGCCAACTGTTTAAATTGAGTTTTAACTAAAGTTAATTTTTCTGACAATTTAAATGAGGTACACAGAAAAAAAGGCAGCAAAAAAATTGTCATGGACTGCACAGTACACACATTTCATTATTTTCAATTCGGATTTTTGGCTCGTTGTTCGCCTCGTTTTTTTTTTTTTTTTTTTTGTTTAATTATTTTATTTTATTCTTTTTGTAGAGAAAAGTAGAAGAGCGACAAAGAAAACGAGCGGCCCCAAAGTTAAACAGCTGAGTTCAGTTGGCTTTCTTTCATTCGCTCTCTCTCTCTCTCTTTCTCTCTCGCTCTCTGTTAGGCTTTACATAACAGTGGCGTTCTCTGTTAAAGACAGCAGTGTGACGACCGTCCGAGGGCAGCAAAATTTTTGCATTTTAGGTCAGGTCGCAAATCTATGCAGCGATGTTGGCGTCTATGCTGACGGCGGCAGCGACGCATGACTAGTTTTTTGTTGTTGCTGCTCTTGCTGCCCATGGCTTTTTTCTACGTTTTCTCGCTGCCTCTGCCTCGCTAGCTGGCAGCGTATAATTTTCATGGCAAGTTCAATGAACTTGCGAATTTTTTTCTACATTTTTTTTTTTGTGCCGTTGTTGCTTTTGTTGTATTTGAATTTTGTATTACACGAGCAAGACGAACGCGAGAGAAAAAAGAGAAATTAGGTTTTCTTGTTGCTATTTAGTTGTGTATTGTGCTACTGCTTGCCGCTGCTGCTTCTTCTCCTACGGATTCTTCTTCTTCTTGTTGTTCTTCTACTGCTTCCACCACTTCTACTTCTGCATTACCAGTTTTATATGTACTTCTGTAAGTATGTATCATAGCTTTACGGTTGCTTTTGGTACAAACAGTAGTTCCAAATGATGTTGCGACAAGAGCATAAAATAAATTGCCCGACCTGGCTGCTACCCTGTAATCTGAAACTACAATACTTGCTAGTGTGCAATTTTTTGATGTATCAAATTAATGATTTATTATCAACAAATGTCACATTAATTATCTGAGCTTTCGATTATATCTTATTCATTTTGTAGTTATGGCTACAAACAAAAACAAATTGAAAAATGATTTCTAATAAAAAGACGCCTTTAAATTTGATTATGCCCTTTTCAAGCGTTTTACGAGTACAGGGTGTCCAAAAAAAGCTTCGCACAGCAATAAATTTTTATGGGCTGCCAAATAAGATTAGATTCTTAACAGTTGAAGGGACCAAGTTAAATTAAACTAACGCCTTAAAGAATGTATTTCAGATTTGGTCTCACTGAAAGTAATGAAATTTATTGATTATGTTTGTTCGATAAAAATGTTTGCATATTTTTTAATATGTAATACAATTTACAGTTAAGATTCTTCAATAAAGTTTTGTTTTTATCAGAGAGGGGAAAAAATTGCTAAAAAAGAAAACATATAAACACTATATAAAAAAAATAAAGCGTACGCGAACCTAAATTCCAAAAAATAAACTTTACAAAAAACTACTTTCTAGGCAAGCTCGAGTTACTCTTAAAAAAAATTAAAAAAATAAATAAAATTATTATTTTTATCTAGGCGACAAATAGTAAAATAATAATTAAATGTAATGCAATCACAGATTGTACAAATTAGAAAAATAAAAAAAATTGCTGGATGGAAATTTGTTTTTAAAAAAAATAATTATCCTTAAAAAAATTGAACGGTTAAGAGACATCATGATGCATTTCCATCTAAATGTAAAAAATTCGAATTTCGAAATTTCACACTTTTTGTATCTCTTCAAATTGAACATTTCTGACTTTGATCCTGTAATGTAATAAAATATAATATATAAAATAGGTTGTAACTATTTCTTTCAATTAGCTTTTGTGCCTTGCTATTTTCCTGAGAGAATTCGCGCATAGCAACAAACAATTTTTACACATTCGCTTTTGTATGTAAAAATCCGGTTTCTGGTTTGGAAAAATCAGACTCTAAAATGCTTCAAGTCCGCTTCTTCTTCTTGGCTCAAGTCATTTATTTCTAGATATTATCACAATACTATTTCATTTCGTTAGCTAATTTTTTTTATTTTATTTGGGTAAGGCACATATCACTTTCTCTATGTCTCTCTCTATCTCTTTCACTTTCTCTGCCTTTGAATGTAAATTTTGCTCTTTTGCGCATATTATCCTGCCACTTTACGCACTTTATTTTAAGGCAGAGAGAGAGAGCGAGAGAGAGTGAAAAAATGTACATACAAATTAATAGAAATAAATCAAAAAAGCAAAGCTGATCTTATCAAAAAATAGAAAAACATATTTCTTTCTTACTCTTTCTCCCGCCCTCTCTCTCTCTCTCTCTCTCTCTCTTTCTTTTGACTTACACTCCATTCGCTCCGATACATTTTTGTACTAACCTTAAAGCGGCTCATTTTCCGTTGCTTTATTACGGGCATGCTGCGTGTGGTTTGTGTCTTTGCTAAGTGGCTCTCACTGCTTCTTTAATACTTTGTTAGTGTAATTGCGCTTCGCACTTGTTTTCTGTTTCGTTTGTCTACTCTTTATTTCATTTCCCACTGTTGCTTGTTTGGTTCGCGTTGCAACAATAAAAATATATTTAAAAAAAAAAATACACACACACAGAAAAAAACCAAATTAAATATTTGCACCGTTTTCTTCAGTTTCAACTCTCACACAAAGCTCTCGCTCGCTCAAACACACACATACACACATACACACACGTGCGCTAGGCGGCGATGTCAACGACAACAACAACAACAATGAACAACAACTCGAACTCGTCGTCGAACTGAAACTCCATTGAAGCGTGGCAATCAACTGAAAAAACAGTGAAAAACTGCATGCAGTTGGGACTGGGAAAAATGTAAAAAAAAAAAAAAAGAAGAAATAAAAAAACGCCGGCGCCGCGTCGGCAACAGCGCGACGCTGCCGCAGCAATGCTGTTGTTGTTGCTGCTGCTGCTGCAACTTGGAAAATCGCACACACACATGCACACAGAGGACGCTAAGGAGCCAGCAGAGCGCCCAGCGCAACCAGCAAAGCCAAACGACCTTTTTACAACTGGCGGGCGCAGCTTCGTTTTTGCGTTTACCATTTTCCGTTTTGCCACTTGCCGGGCTCTGCCTTTTAGGCCCGATCTTCGTAAGCGACGGCGACGTTGGCGTTGTCGGCGAATAGCTAAATCATTTTTCGGTGGTTAGTTTTTGAGCTTCGGCTAAAAACGGATAACGAACGCGCCGCAGTCGCAGTCGCAGCCGAAGCAAAGCCTGCAAAGCGCAACTGATAACACTTATCACAGAAACATAAAATAGACAAAAATATCTTTGTTAGAGTAATAAAAGACGAGTCGTAAATTTGATAAAATGAGCAAGTTACCAAAATGCACGCCTAATATAAAAGCTCATACAAATATAAAGAGAAAATAAAAAAACAAAAGCGTGCTTTGCCATGGCAACAACTGCAACTGCTACAACTACAACTATAATAAAAATAAAAATAATAAACTGATTAACCACAAAAACCGAATGCGAAACAAAAGCCAAACAGCCGTTAACAAGCCGGCAGCAACTCACGCACACACACACACACACACAGGCATATTTAAGCAAAAGAGCGAGAGAGCGCAGAAATAAGCGCAAAAAAAAAAAAAAGACTGCGACGTCGCTGCCACTGTTAAAATGGCTGCCAACAGCGACCTACGACTACAACAGAAAGCAGTGCGCATTATTTCTGCTGCTGACGCTGCTGTGTTTGTTTTTGTGTGTTGCGCATTAGCCGGCGAAAAGGCGACGTCGCGACGTCACTGTTAATAACATGCGGAAGCCGCTGCTGTTGCTGTTTCTGTGTGTTGACAGGCGGCGCAGGCCAATTAAATGCTATGTTATGTTATGTCTGACTTTACATACATGTATAAATGTCTACATCAAACGACGATGATTGCTGCTGTTAGCGGGGGGACGTTTGGAATGCTTCTGCTGCTTGCTCTGCTTGGAGTGTGTGCGTGTATTAACAACATTTACGGTGCAATTTGCGTTAATTCGCAAATGGAGTGAAACAATTTTTAAACGCCTGTATGAGGCGCACAGAAATGCAGCAGCAGCAGCAGCAGCGGTGGTTATTGTACCCACAGAAACTGCTTATAACAGTGCTATGCTAGTTAACAGTGCACTGCTTACTTGTGCACATTGGGGCCATAGCAGCAAATATACAATGAGTGTCTCTAATTCTGGTATTATTTTTATTAAAATTTTTATTTTTTTTTATTAAAATTTTATTGAATTGAAAATTTATTTTTATCATGTAGCTTTATAACAAAAAAAATGTTTTTTGAAAATGAGTTTTGTTTGTGAACAACTTATAAAAGATAAAGTAAAGACGCCGAGCACAGGTTCGAATCAAAACCTGGGTTCATAAACGTAAAAAACCATGTTCATGAACCGAACCCTGCACCTCTGGGTAATAATATTTACCCTAATATTTACCCTAACATAAACAAAAATGTTATTTTATACAATTGTGTTAACTTTGAATCACTGTAAAAGCTCCGCACGTATTCCGATCATCAGTTGCTTTTTATCAAAAGTTGAAATTATTATTCACCACAATCGCCCCAACTGTCTGTAAAATTCACCACACATTAACAGCGCCCATACTTCATGCGCTGTTAATCTACATTAACAGCGCATGGCGACGTCGCAGTCGACGTCGCGACGTTGCCGTCGACAGCGTCGCGCTTATCAGCTGTTCTTTTGGCTTTCATTTCTTCAAACACCAAAACGCACAGAGACGTGGCAGAGCCAGAAGCCGACCAGCCTAGCTTGACGTGTGCGACAGGGAGGGCAATATGATGGGGCTTGTGTGGAAAGTGCGATTGATATGGGCGTTGAGAAGCGGCCGAGGCAGAGGTAGAGGCAGAGGGAGGGTGGAAGGGTGGAGTTATGTGCGTTGCGTTGTTGGTGTTTATATGTGGGCCTGCCCGTGCAAGTTTGTGTGTGTGTGCGTGTGTGTGTGTATGCATACACATGTATTGGATGCACTGTGCAATATTATGTATTGCCAATATGAACGTATGTATATAGGCATATGTATCCGTTTATGTACATACATATGTTTTATGTGGTGTTTGCCACGGCCCGTCACGAGACAAGATGATGACAACAACAACAACAACAACAACAACAACAACAACAGCGAGTATAGCATTAACAGTGCCTTAAGCTGTTGTAGTGTGTGTGGAGCGATTCATTCTTAAAATTATAATTAATATGTATACATACACATGTACATTCTATATGTATATACATACATATGTATATATGCACACACACACATACAGCTTAATGCACGACGCAGCTTTCTTTTGCCGCACTTCTTTTGTACGCTAATTTATTTGCTTATGCTCGTGTCGTGCTTTTCATCTCATTCGCTTTGTTCGGCTCTTTGCCCATGCAACAACAACAACAACAACGACGGCAAAGGGCTCACCAAACTATGGGAAAAGCATCTTCATCTTCCATCTTCCATTTTCTGCACTGTCCCCCCGCCCCCCCCCCCTGTCATTGTCCTACCCCTGCAACGTTTCCATCCCAACAACAACATGCACAAAGTTTAAGTTGTGTGTATAGCTGACAATTCCAAAGTGCAATAACCGTTTGGCCTGCCTGGGGCTTAACCCACGTTAGCCCCCTGTGCGCTTAGTTACCCCACAAAACAAATAGTTGACAACGTTCACATTTTTAATACCCTTACATTTTGTCACAATGTGTGTCGGGCATTTTATTGCGACCTATAAAAACCAAAAGCCTATATGTCTAACTGTAAAGATTTCTTGTTGAATCTTTTGTGAATTTTAATTTTACACTTGAAAATTCTCCCCTCCAGTTGGAAAATGGGAGTTCAAGTTTTTCTTGGTGAAAGCCTAATTGCCTTTCGATTCGCTTTAAACTCCTTTTCGAATCGCTTATCAAAAACTTGGTGATTACACGGTTTAGCAATTTTGGAAAATGTGCGGGAAACTGTAGCATACTTTTTTTTTGGTTTCATGCGATTGAAATCAAACTTAATTTTAGAGCTCAAAATAAAAAACTATATTTTTTTTTTTGGAAGATCCACTATTCACACACTATTTTTTTTTTATATTTTTAAAGCTAATACGTAGCTTACAGAGAAACAATCTATCGCAAATAGATTATAAGTACCTTATAATAGATTTGCTTATAAATACTTTTTTTTGTTTAATTTTTCAACATTGCCATTTTTTGAAATTTTCAATTTTTTTCAAAATTTATTTAGTAAACTCATATTTTATAACTTGGGCAAAAATGTAATTGGTATTGGATTAAGCCTTGCTCCATACCTTTTTTTTTTTTAAATTAGCAACACTTTTTTGAATAGTACTTTAAGGATATTTAAACTTACCCTGACACCAATGAAGCGCGCCTCAAGCAGCTCCTGTTTGCGCGGATTCAGCGATGTTTGAAAATGATCCATTTTATTCCTGTTTGGGCTTGGTTTCCTTTAAGTTTTCCGATTTGAATTTGTTTTATGGATTTATGTCAAGTTTTTGTGGCCGTTTTTTGTTTGTTTAACTCTTGTTTTTTTTTTTTATTTTGTCAATTTATAATATTAATGTTGTTTTGATTGCAATGGAATTGCCTGAGGAGAGCGACAACAGCCATAACAACAATTGTCAACGCCATGGCGATCGTGTGGCATATAAGCTGAAATTTTCACAGTTATGTCTGATTAGAATCATTTTTTTTTTGGGTAAGGGAATTAATAAGTAAATATGTAGTCAACATAATTCTTATAAGTTTTGTGCTATTTCCATTCCTATCCCCTTTTACTGTTTCTATTTAAATATTTATTTCATTATTCAAAATCACCCAAATAATATATAACAGTAAGAATTACATACATTGCACCAGTCGATTTGTACTACATTTCAACACAAACAAAACACGGAAAGAACAAAATTTAAATAAGCAACATAGTACAAAAATTCCAATTACGTTAAAAAAAATAATTTGGTTTATAATTTCGAAATCTAAAATTAAATGAAATAAATAAAATAAATTTAAGAATTGTTTGAAAACAAATTACTTGAGAAATATTTTCGAAAATAAATAAAATAACGCTTAATTCCAACAACGTTCGAAAATTCAATAAGTTCAAAATTTAATAATTTAAAATATATATTAAAAATTCAGTATGAGTATGTTAACATCAAAAATTATTGTTATTATTAGTTTTTAATAATTAATAATATATTTTAATTAATCAATCATTGACGTGTTTTGTTTTATATATGGCTTGAATTTTTAGTTTAAGTAAATTTCTTAAATTTGTTGTGAATGAAAATGTCGAAACATAAAAGCACTAACACCATACCTAAGATAATTATGCAATTAGGAAACAATATAACTACAAAATTTGTGTATTTATTAAAGAGTATTAACTTTATATTTTGATGAAAAAGACTAACATAAAACAAACATATAAAATCAAATATTTAAATAATTAATCAAAAGATTCATTATATAAATTATAAATCAATTGATTTTGATTAAATTAAATTGTTATAAATGTTTTAATTTTTTGTGTTTGTTTTAAATTAAATAAAATAAAAGTTTTATTTATTTGTAAAATATACAAAATTAATACGATTAGATCTTGGTAGTGTTTATGTTAACCAAATATCTTTCAATTTTAGCTTTATTAAAATTAATGCAAAACTGAATAATATTCGAAATTCATAAATAAGTAAAATTATTTTGTTGGCCTAGGTCACGACAAGAGAGCTCCCAACTCTTAACCCCAAGCACTAACACTATTTTAGGTTATGTATCTCTCCATATATGTATATGCATGCAGGCAATACCTATGAAATATCTTACGTTTTGATTGTTAAACCAAAGTTGGCTTTAATCACGACTTGCATGTTGCTCAGCTGTTACCAATAAGAACATTTGCAAACTCCAATTGGAAAAGCGTTGAAAGCAGGCAATCTGGGGTTAATTTATTTGCAGTCCAAGCAAATGCAAAAAAAAAAATCGAAAGCCGGCTAAATATCAATATATGCCTTCAAACTCATCCCAATATTCCCGATGAGAACAACATTTACGCATACACACATACATATGCGTATATATGTATGGATGTCTTCTTGCTTTGCACGCCGGTGTGTTTGGTTTTTCTTCTGTTCTTTTTTTTTTGTCTCACTTGCCGTGTTTTTTCTTCGATTTTTTTTCAGTGTTTTTGCAATTTATGTCGTCAAAAACTTGGTGGAATGGGAGGGGGCACGGGGGGCTGGGAAAATGAGTACTGCAACAAACACTTTTCTTCACTTAAATAGCTCGCTCTCTCCTTTCTTTTCAGCCGCTTGGCTTTGTCGCTTTGTGTTTTTTTTTTCTTTCTTTTTTTTTTGCAAACGCTGCGAGGTTAAGTTTGTCTTTTTACTTTGCAGCTGCAATCCGTTGGGCGCTGGAGGAAGCTTTTTTTTTGGCTAACTACGAAAACAAACAAAAAAAAAAGCGAATCCTATTAGCAACGGTTTGTGCCGCAGGATGCACACGCACACGCACACACACACAACAAAATGGCTTTTATCTTTGCGTTTGGCTGCAATGTTGTTTTTGTCACAGTAAAAAAATTTTTAGCAGAAGCTACACAAACGCGTCGCGTTGCAAAAATGTGCTAAAAAATGCGCTCAGCTGTGGCAAGCGATGGCTAAAAACGATAGATATCGATACCTTCAAGTATATATCGCGCGTGTTATCGTCAGTTACAACTCGTAACGATGTTAAATCGGTTTACTCACTTAACGAAATTCACTTGACGAAACACTTTAAAAAGCTCAAATGATAGAATATCATTTGTGCAAATATGCAACTTAAATAATAATTTAATAAGGATGTGAAGCTAAAACAATTGAATAAAAATGTAACTAATTAATGGATAATGTTTTTATATCTGAGTACTTATTCAATATAAAAACAATTAAGACATATAAGACATTATTTTAGACTTAACTTTTATTTAAAAGTACTAAATACTAAATGTCTAATTTCTATGGAGCTTCTTTAGAAATATATATTTTTAATGTTTCAAATTCATAATTATAAAATGTACACACAATTCAAATGTATTATGTGGCGCGAAAAGCAGCTGGACATTGCATTAACAGCGCACGCTTGCGCTCTACAGCAGCTATCGATAGATATCGCTGTTTGACAGCGCACAGATGTCTTACACGACACACCGTTAGAGCTTTCGACATATGTATGTGTCTGATTTGGCGGCTTTCATTTGACTGAAGTGAAAAAAAAAAAAATATTGAGAGAACAAAATTAAACGCAATAAAATGTTTGGATTTCTAAATGTATGGAATTTGGGAAACGCATCGACGCCGGTTAGTCAACAGCATACAATAACTAGCCAATTAATTTATTCAAACAGTTTTCGCAGCCATCGAGAAACAGCTCGAACTCCAGCTCGGAGTCGATCGAGGAAATCGCATCCCCGGCTACTTCCAGCGGCGATGAGACCGTCAACAGCACCAGCGGCGACGGCGGCGGCAGCGGCGACAGCAGCAGCAGCACCAGCAGCAGCAGCAGCAGCAGCAGCAACAACTCGCAGCTGGACAGCGAGAATGATGAGGACGAGCGCTCGAGCAGCGCCCGCGAGTCGTCTCCGGCTATTGAAGTCGCAGTAGCCACTGCGAGTCCGCCCTTGCGTCCGCGCCGTACAATTACCTCGGTTGCTCTCAGTAAGTAGAATCAACAAAAAAAAAGAGTAAGACAGTAGTTACTATTGTTCTTTTGGAAAAATATAGAATTTTTATATTTTGTAGGGGCGGAGGTGGGCGTGGCCAACATTTTACGGCTCGATCTTAAAAGGAGGTCACCCAAACATTATGCCAAATTTGTGAGAGATTATAGATTTAGGTGATTTACGGGGCGGGGTGGCTGGGGGGATATCTAGAATCTGGAATCTACATACCACAATTTGTGACTCTAGCTTTAATATTGTGGGAAATATTCACCTTTTATCGATTTGAGTTTGTCATATTATCGATTTGCCAGCCTCCCAGTGGGCGTGGCACAAAAATCTCGACTCTTTGTGTGACGCGGGTATACACGAGTATATATTTCAAATTTCAAGTCTCTAGCTTCAATAGCGGCGAAAAAAATTGCGTTCATACGAACAGACGGACAGCAAGACGGAAATTGCTGCCTCTAGCATACAATTGCACAGATCTATTATACCCCTTTTGCACATTTTTAATGGGCATGGCGTAAAAAACAAAATGTCAAATAAATATATGTATTTGCTTGTGTATGTGTGCCATAGGTATCAATGTTAATGGACGCATCTGGGAGACAGTCGACGTCCTTTCGTCGCCCAGAGTTGTGAGCGCTCGATTTGGCACAGCACCAGCTGATAACGGTAAATGTACTTTGAAAGGTACAGTGAGAACTAACCGAAGCAAACATTCACAAAACATCAACTTATTTATATTTTGCTCATGAAAATTTAGAAGCCGAATCTGCAGCTAGTGGAAGATAGAAAAAGAATCGTTATCTTCGGGTTATCGAAAATTAAATACCTTTACAGACAAATGGAAGATGGTATATAGAGTAATCTATAGATAATTGAGCTTCATTTTTAACCGATATTTTCAATAGTGTATCTATGTAGCATTGATTAGCCTATCTTAGAAAGCTACAAATATATACATATATATATATCGATCGTTCTATAGTGTATCTGTAGCATTGATTAGCCTATCTTAAAAAGCTTAAAACAAAAGGCCGCCAACAAAAGGTCGGATCTATGTAATGTATCATGATGATAAAAATTTAATTTTTTTTTTTTGCTAAGATACAGAGTATAAAAAAGTCAGGACAGTTTACTATTTACAGTTTGTTATTTATTATTTATTATTATTATTATTATTTTGACTCTTTTTTAGTCCAAAGAAAGACTAAATTTATTATTTTTGCAAAAATATAAAAATGAAAAGTTCCCCAAGTCAAAAAGTTTTTTTAGAAAAGCTTAAAAATGTGCGTTCGTTGAGTTTTCACTGTACCAGGACATATGTAGACTATAATAAAAAAAAAAATTGGGCAGTTCTTATAATATGTGCTTAGCAGGTGAGGCTACGGATGCCATTAATCTTTCGGACAGTGAATATAATTCAAGTCCGCCCAGATCTCCAACACCCGTTGCCTATATTGATCTGTGTACGCCGGAAACGCCACGCCGGCATGGTAACTGCAACAACAATAATAATGAAGTGGAGATGGCCGGCGCAACTGCCACATCCAAGCCAGAAGGGATGAACAACAACGGCAACAACAACGCCAGCGTTGTAGATAATACCTACAAGTGCCCGGTTTGCCTGGAATCGATCCGTGGCCGCGAACCGACATCGACCCACTGCGGTCACGTGTTCTGCAACATCTGCATCTTGGACGCTGTGCGTATCACAAAGAAATGCCCCCTTTGCAACGAGAAGCTGACCAAGCGTCGTCTGTTTCGCATTTATATTGAGGTTTAAGTGATTGATTGATTGATTGGTCGATTGAAATACCTTGCCTTTACACACAATTTAGATTGATATGGACTTTATTGATGGTGCTAAAACCAATCAATTGATAAACTATAAACTATAAGTTTGTTAATTTGTATTGAATTAATTGTTTGGTACTTATCAGTCTAAATAAAATGTCTACCATTATTTATTGTCTTAGATTTAATATTTATAAAATTAACATGCTTTTAGCGGCTTTTGTGCGGCCTAATTTATCATAGCTTAATATAGTTGTTTAATTTAAATATTTGTTAATAAACAATAGATACAAATTTTAACATGCGACCCAAAACCATTTTATAGGTATTATAATATATATATAGAGTAAACCTGATTTTTTATATGTTGGATATGTATCTCTTTAGTTATTATAGTTGCTTTAAGTTTTTAAGTGCTGGTGGAAATAATCCAAACCATGCAAAAATTTAATCATTTGTTTTTCCTCATATTTCTGTTTTTTTAACAAGTTATAACGGCAGCATAACAATAAATTCTGAAAAATACCATAACACAGTCAAAATACAGCACTGAAGAGCCAACTGGCAATGAAGAGATTCCAAAGGTATTTAGTATTTTTGCAAATAATGAATTAAATAAAATATATATATAAATACCAAATGCAATAGCGGAAAAATGTGCATGAAAAGCGCTATTTAAATCACAAAAACTAAAAATGCAATGTTATTTACGCCATTTTTTTTAAAAGAAAACTGGCCAAATAGCATAGATGCCATACATGTTTAATAATAAAATATGATACAAAAATACTGCACTGTATTTTTCTTAAATGTTACCAACTGTAAAATTGCGGACAGCAGCCGCGAATAGTTGAACAAGTATCGATAGCGTATGCGTAATCATCGATTGACCATTGCCTGCCAGCGCTAGGCTAGTAGATAACGCTCATCCCTAATTCTCCGATTCAGTTCATTTTCGGTTTTTGTGCGCAGCGGAGTTACCTGTATGTATATATATATATCAATTTCGAGGCGTTCGACCAAAATTAAAAACTAATTTCTAGTAAAAGACGCGCTGCAGTCCACCAATATATATATTATTTATATACACATTTGCTAGCTGCGACAAATAACAACAAGAGGCGGCTACACAGTGATTACGAATTTGTATGTTTTCATTGCATTGTCTATATACATATAAGAGATTTTTATGTATTTGTTTTTTTTTTTTTTTTTTTTGATATGGAATATCATCATTGATTGTTGTTGTCGTGTAGCTGCTGCTGCTGCTGCTATTTTTTGTTGTTGTGGTTTTAGTGTGTTCTTCATATTGAAATTGCGCGTGCAATTGCCCTTTGTCTCGTTTATTGTTGTTCTTGCCTTTTATTTTTTTTTTGTGTTTTGCGAACGCGTCATCGTTTGAATGAACAAAAAGAAAGAAATGCCAAAAAAAATTCGGCACAAAGTTTGCGGTCAATTTGGGTTGTGTGTGTATGTGTGTGACACTGTTGTTGCAATTGATTAATTGCCAGCTGCGTCCTGCGCCCATCTGCTCTTTACTTTAATAAACAAATTTTATAAAGGCCGCCAAAAAGGCAAACGATCTCAGTTGGCAGCGGCGTCAGCGTCAAAGAAAGTGCGGCCTAGCTGTCTTTATGTATGTGTGTGTGTGTGTGCGTGCAAAGCAAAGCAAAGGCAAAAAACAACCAAGCCCAATATATGCATGTATTTATTTGTTGCTGCGACTGCGGCTGCTGTATAACGGCGCTTGGCGCATAGCAAAAGTGAAATTTCAGCTTGGATTTCTTTATTATTGAAATTTTTTGTTGTGCGCTAGTTGTTTGCCATTCTTTGTGCATTGTTGTTGGCCGTTGTTATTAT
Source organism: Drosophila sordidula (assembly GCA_035047465.1). Classification (NCBI taxonomy): domain Eukaryota; kingdom Metazoa; phylum Arthropoda; class Insecta; order Diptera; family Drosophilidae; genus Drosophila; species Drosophila sordidula. The sequence goes on from JAWNPQ010000163.1 coordinate 592,630, forward strand.
TATTGTTGTTGTTGTTGTTGTTGTTGTTATTGTTGCCACTGTCACTGGCAACGCCTCTGCTCGCTACTCTCTGCTTCTCCTCGCATTCAAACATAGTTGCAGAGTTTTTTTTTGCTTTTATTTTTATCAACGCTATCAGCGGAAATATTTTGCCGCGCCCAGCTTGACCTTATTCCACACACACACACACACACACACACACACCTTTTGCTCTCTCGTTGTCCATCACCCGCATTTGTTTTATTTAATTTTTTTTTCCTTTTTTTTCTCGAGCTGATGTTGACTCATTCTCTCGTTATGCGTGTTCCACATTCACATTTCATATTTCTAAGCGCCTGGAGAGCAAATCAGTCGCACTCTCTCTCCCTCTCTCTTTCCACCCACTCTCAGACAACACAAATACCACACTCTCTCCTCTTTCTGTTCACTTTTTGCTATTTAAGCTCGGCAGCTTAAAGCGCAGCTCGATGCAACTCTCTCGCCGCGCTCTCCCTCTCTCTCTCTCTCTCTCTCTCTCAATTATCAGCGCAACGTGCTTGACATTTGCTGTTCAGATCATATTATGTGCATATATATCATTATTATTCACCTTCCCTTGCTTTCATAGCATTGTTTTCTTTTTCATGCGTTTGGCAAAACGTGACTTAAGTTCAATTTCTTGCTTTTGGACATTTGAAATCTTAGCTGAAATGCAAATTCGTAGTACCCGGAAATATTTAAGGTAATATAATTTAAACCGTTGTTGCTTGGCTTGAAATTCCCTTTGCAACTCAAAGTTGGTTTAACGAGTGAAAATATTTAAATAACATTACAGCCTTGAATATAGTTAAAAGGGGTTCAGGCGAAAAGTGTACTTTAAATCATATAAACTTATTCCCCCGTTTTTCACGTAACAAGTTATTTTATTTTTAAGCCTTTTAAAGCAAATAAAATGAAAAACACAAGTTTGACAAACCTCGCTATTTATCATTATACTCGTTCACAAAGTGAAAAGAGTATATTGGTTTTGTGCAATGTCCGTTATGCTGTCCGTCCGGATGAACGCTGCTTTTTTCGGCGCTATGGGAGATAAAGACTTGAAATTTTGTAGAGAATGTTGTAGAGAAAGTGTTAAGATTTTTTTGCCACGCCCACTGGGAGGCCGGAAAATCGATAATATGTCGACACACCTCATGGCAAATCGATAAAAGCTACCGCAAAGTTAGTCACCAAATTTGGTACGTAGATTGCCGGTGACTTCCCACAAAAATTACGACCTTTATCTTCCGGCCACGCCCATTAGCCTCCGGCTTAAAAAATTGGAAATACTAGAGACTACATATTTGGAATATATATTACTGAAAAGCTGCCCCAAACACCACTGAAAAAGTAACTCGGCCACGCCTCGACGAAATATAAAAATTCGATATATATTTCCAAAATAATAATGAGTATTACGCAGTCGGTTACGGCCGACTGCAACGTTCTTACTGCTTTTGTCTGCATTTTTATTTTTCTCATAAAACTAACTTTTTTTCTTTAAAGAAAGCAATTTAAATCATATGATGTCTCTAATGTGATTGTATTCAATGTCAGTTCAGTTCAATCAGTATAAAAGCATTTAGTGCCAAAAACAAGTTCAAGCTCGCTGAATTTTCATGGTTTTATCTAAGGAATGTCCCAGTATCTGACTCAGGCACATAATTACGTGAAGCGCATTTATCAGTTTGTTATAAAGATATACACCTACATATATGTAAAAAAATTACAAATGAATTATATGCCATGTTTGTTGTTAGAAAAAAAAAATGAGAAAAAATAATAAAAATTTGGGGTGTTAAGCTGTCTTTACTTATTGATTTTTAATTTTCGGCAATGCTTCATATGTGTGTGTGTGTTTTCTACACACAAGTGTGTGCATTGCTGTTTACCTTGCTTAACAAATTCTTGATTGCAGGTCTCGTGATAAGCGCTAATTTTTTTCGCTTTATTTTGGGGCCATTGCTCAGTTTCTAAACTTGTTGCTAACTACAACAACAATTGCAAATTTGAATTTTTCGCATCCATTGTGTGTCTCGCTCCCCCTCGCCCCCTGGCTCTCTTTCTCACACACACACACACAACGTTCGCAATGACGTGAGAATGAATGTAAATGCTTAAATCAACAATAATGATAATTATAATGATGAGCATGACACAATTTTCTTCACTATGTTTTTTTCTTTTTAATTTTTGTTCTCGTATTATTTTCTTGTGTTTATTTTAAGTAAGCTACACTTTATCGTTCTGCTTGTTTGTTTGTCAAACGATTTCAAAGTTCCCTTCGCGCTCTCTCTCTCTCTCTCTCTCTCTCTGTTCTTTCGGGCATCTTTGAAGTAATTTTTGAGTGCGCCAAACCAGCACTAGCCTAATTTATAGCCATCAAGCTGCGATTTGTGCCAATTTCTAGTTTTTGTATTTAACGAATCGAGCTGACAGAAGAGCCCATTAAAATGGATAGAAACCCCAAAAAAGAAAAATAGAAGACGCAAACAGGCCAACTTTTCTTTCAACAGTTTCTCGTCTGCTTCCTTCATAGATAAAGGTCTGAAGTCTGAGAGATAAATATCCAACTAATAGTTATATGCTTGTTGAATTAGTTATGGATGGCTGGAAACGAAAAAAAGCGATAAATAGCATCCCAGAAATTATTTTGGGAAATGGGTTTTAAGATTTTATACCTTGTGCTCATTAAAATGATGAAATTAAAAATGTAAAAAATTGGTTAATAAAGTTGTGAAAATTTATGTAATCGGCAGACTCGAACTTAAAGTGTATTTGTAATCTAAAATTTATATTTCATATTATAGACTATATTGGGATAATGGTCTTATACATAGAAGAAATGTGGATGTTTTAAATTATTCTTATCTTTGAGACAGAAAAATAATGTGAATAACTTTTATTCAATTTGACAGAGATAAGATAACTTGCAAATTGCAAACAAAGCTTATCATGATGAATGGTTAGAAGATATCGCTAAGAAATTTTTTATTCTCTTCAAAATCATGTTAAGAAAATCTATTGAAAACAATTTTAAATTTTAATCGAAAACTTGTTAAGCGACATTCATTATGATGACAGATAAATAGAAGATATAGCTTCTTTCGTATTTTTAGCCTTTTATTTTGTATATATAGACCTATCTTATCGGCTGTGTCGATCTTAACTCATCGCTGCGCATCAGCCTTTTATTTTATTTATTTTTTTTTTATCGCTCAACGCTGCTGCCTAGCTTTTAATTATAGTTTCCCCCTTTGAGTTAGTCTGGCAACGCTTCCCACGCCTTGATAGTGTGCGTGTGATGTGAAATTCGCGTTATCTTTAGGGCGAAACTCCACTTGTTTAGCTACGGCCACACTTACTGGCTAACTCGCCTTGAACTTGGCCAACATGTGCGTAGAAAGTTGGGCGACATCGAAACCAGTTTCCGCCGTCCAAAGCGACAACGAACAGCGCGACGCTAAAAATAGTGACAATGATGCAAATGATGAGCAAATGGCGAATTCGCACAGTTCAAAATGGCACATGAACACAACAACAACAACAACAACAGCAACAGCAACAGCTATAGCCAAATATGAATTGAAGCTCAGAGCTTTCAAAGGTTGTTTAGCATAATTCGCATTGTTTTGTTGTTTTTGTCGCTCCCACTTGACATTGAAAGCGCCGATGGCGACGGCGACGTTGTCGCTGCGCATCACAGCACGCGACTGCGCAGCTGGCGGCGAATTCGCCGCAAAGCATTGCCGTGAGTCACGCAGCAAAATACAAACACACACACACACACACACACACACTGACATTTTACAACAACGGTTTCGTTGAGTTTGCTGGCTGCTGCTATTTCTTCTTTAATTTTTTTTTTGTCACATCTGAGTGAACAGCAGCAAAAACTTAACAGTTAACAAAACGCAAAGGCTATAAGAAAAACTAACAGAAAAAAAAAAACAACATTCGTTGCTCTTCTGCTTTTTGTTCTACGTAGTGCGTTGGGGTTTTTTTCTTCGTTTTTTAGTGTCAAATGTGGCCCAAATGCGCTACATGAAACGTGTAGGGGAATGCAGGGTGCCGGGGTAGCGACATTAGCCAAGCGAGGGCAAACGCACATTTATAATAGAATGCAAAAAAATAGAGAAAAAAAACCAAGAAAAAATTATTTAGGTTGCTTAACCAGTTCTCTGAAATGTCTAATGTCTTTGGGTCAGCAAAAGAAAAAACGAAAAAAAAAAATATATACATGTATTAAAAAATACTTATTTTAATACTTATGCAGACATTTGTTTTTATACCCTCCACATAACCTCTGATGAGAAACAGTTGAAATTGACTTTAACCAGAGAAAAATGCACATTTCACATCATAAAAATGATCAGCAGGTGGGCGTGTCTGGGCCACTAATGGATGAGAGACGCATTCCTTCTCTCGTTTTTTCTGCTGCCCTGCATTTAACTGATAGATGCATTTTGCTGCATTCAGAAATTGTGGTAAAATCACATAGTAAAGGGGTTCAAGTAGCTAGGCCGAAACTGAACATACCCTTTAACCTAAGTAGCTGAAAGAACCAAAATTAGTTAAATTCAATTTAAATATACATGTTACCTACACTATACACATATCTACATACGTATACATTTTTGTGAGCTCGTTTTACAAAAATTGATAGAAAAAAGTTATTGCATTTATTTGTAAATTTACAACAACAAAAATTAATAAAATATTATAAGTTAACAGAATTTAAAAAAAATTTGAAAGTTAAAATATTTAATTTATCTTCCAGTTCATTACTTACACATGTATATATTCAACATTTCAAGCAAATAGCAACAATGATTTTTTACTATTGAGCAAACAATATTTTAAATTGATGTGCTATCAAAATTAATTTATATATTAATACAGTAAAATATGAATATCATATTCATCTTAAATTAAGAAGTATAAAGTTTACAATTTAGTTAATGATCTCATTATTTCTGACGATGCGAACTTAAGACATTGTTACAGGGTATCTCCTAGTCTAGCATTTACGAGTTGAAACATTCTTGTTAAGCCTGTTCTATCCGGCTTATAGATTATAGCAGCCTATGGTAATAAAAAAAAACATGTTTATGTGCCGTAAAAAGCTCTTAGGATCATTTCTGGAATTCCACAGATGCATAAAATATACAAATATGGAATTTACTTATGAGCTAGTAAATGATGTGGCGCTTTAGAGATGTTTTTTGCAGGTGCAATGTACAAAAACACTCAGAGAAATACGTTCAAACTTTAAATATCAACGAATAACAACGGTAAAGGTATTTTTGTTGAAATATTGAAATTCAGTGTGAAATATCTTTAATTTGCCAATTGAGCTAGAATTACAGGACTACATTTATTTATATATAAATATTTTGAATCTAATTCAGGGCTATTTATTAGATTTTTTTGTAATGTTTATTAACGTAAATAACGTTTTAATGAAACAACAAAATCGTTGAGATAGAGTTTTGTCTTTGGACATTTTCGGATTAAAAATCGTTCGTTGGTTACGATCTTTTAACTTGTTTTCTTTCTGTGTGTAGATAATTACTCAGGAATTGGTGTACTTTATATGCGTAAAAAGTTTTGAATGAGAGTGCTCGTAAATAATTCGTAGTTTTTTCTCTAAGTGCCGATGGATTAATTGGTGCTGCATTTAAATGGATCATTTCCTTGTCATCCACCTACTCGGCTGGCTCTTGGACTATCCCTATATCAACAAAATGCGGTTTATTGAACTTAATCTGGGCGGAAGTCAAACAAAATCTCGCTTCGCACTCTCGCTGGGCATATGTAGTGCGACGTTATTTCTCTGTTTGTTGTTGTTGTTGTTGTTGTTAACTTTGCAAATGGCGCAGCAAAATAAAATGCAGCTCCAAAGTGCCGACGCGTCGTTGTGAAAAGCAGCTTCAGACGGCGTTGCCACCAGGAAAAGCTAAAGAAAAATCAGGAAAACAAAACAAATCAAGTAGAGGGCTCTAATCGGGAGCGCCCGACTAGGGGATACCCTGAACCCTGTCTTCACATACATTTCTACCCCCTTGCATTCAGTCACACATACAAACTCACGCCGCAAGCTGTGGCCCCCACTATGGAAACTAAATAAATCCATAATATTCTTAACCTTAACAAAATTAGGTAGCTCTCGCTCTTATAGTCGACGAAACATGCTAAAAAAAAAAACTAAGAAAAACCAATTCTTAAAATCGATTATTATCGATATTAATAAAACAGCGCAAAATACCAACAAAAAACACTCGTACTGCGTGTGGTATTACAGAAATTATAGTCGTTTAGTTTGAGTCTTTAGTTTTTGTATATGCCGAGATCGCTCAGCTCGTCGTCCTGATCAAGAATATATATACTCTATGGCGTCGGAGATGCCTCTTTCTGCCAGTTACATACACTTTCACAAAACCATTATACCCCTTTTACCCATTTCGAATGGGCTTAGGGTATTTGACTGCTTAGCTGTGCATCCATTTGTTGTGTTCGTCTAAAACGAAAGGGGCGTGGCACTCGTTAAATCAGCCCGGCTAAATGCTGACATGCACAATTGACGTGTGATCAAACAGCTTTCGAGATGTGTAAAAAAGGAAACAGGGCAAAAAGATTGACATCCAATAGGAGCTATTTCGTCGAAAGCAACAATTTGACGTCATATATGGGAATATAATTGTATTTCGATTACGAATCAAGTGAAATCGCTTTTGGTGAAATTTTGTTGTAATTAAATTTAGAACTCCATTCTAACCTAAACATATATATCAATCAAATGAAACGAATCGACACGTGCCGCGATTTGGATTCGATTTGATTTCGGCCCAAAGTGAAGCTAAGTAACCACAGAATTGCGTCAAGGTTAAAATCAACAAGGCAGCCAACCACAAGTTGCAACAACAACAGGTAGCAAGTAAATGCTCTAAACGTAAACTAAAACTAAAAATAAACCCATTAATTTAACAGTTAGCTTAAAACGCAACTAACAAAAAGCAAATGCCAACCAAATGGGGGCCAACAAAAAAAAAAAAAAAAAAAGCCAGTGGAATGAAAATAACCAACAACACGAACAACACGCACGCAATATAAAAGCGGGGTTGGGATAGTGGGGAGAGTGCTGAGTGCTCTGAAGATGTAACTGTTAGATGGTTATCGGAATCAGGCCAAAAGAGCGCAAACAAAATGCCCACGAGAACAACTGTATTAGACAGCTGAGAGAGAGAGAGAGAGAGAGAGAGAGAGAGAGAGGGGGGGGGGCGGTCCCCTCTTAACTTGGCTGAGAACTTTGTGTTGCGCGTTAAAAAGTTGACTGCACTTTGTGGCATAAACAAACACAAACACACACCCTAGCTTCTACATCCATCACGTTCCACTGTCTTTAGGGGGGTTGCATGCTACGAACGCCTTTTATGAGCTTGCCTCCCCTCCTTGCCACTTCACGGCTGAGCGCGCCGCATTTAGTGACGTCATTCATGCAACCACCACAAAAGAAACGTACTAAAAGAACCAGCGGCAACAAAAGGCAAAACAAATTAAGAAAAAAATATATATAATATATACACGCACACAACTATTAAGCATAGAAAATTATGAGTAATAAATAAGCTGGCACCCAATGAAGCCGCACAAAATATAAACCCCAGTAAAATCAAAAATGCCCCCATTTAGTCAATTGTAGTCTATATATTCAATTGCGAAAAAAAAAAACTTCATAAATTGCCATAACAAAACAATACAAAACAAGGAAAAGAGCAACAATGAAAACGAGAACTAAAATTGTTGGTTAGCCAAAGTCTGTTTAAAATCAATTTCAAGCAAATAAATAACATTTGGTCTGGTCGATATTTGGCTAGCCGTTTCCAATATTATGGCAAACACAAGTCGGCCCCACACACACACACACTCACACACACACGCACACTAATTTTAAGTAGCATTGGCCAAAAGCAAAACATAACGAAGTTTGCTTGCGCTTTCACCCAATTCTTAAACCTAAATTCTTAACTAGTTAATTAGTTTCATTTTCAAAAGTTACTGATTAAACTTGTTTTTTTTTATTGCTTTTTACTTCAAAAGAATACATATATTCATATATTCAAACCATAAACACTTTTACTTTTGGTCTTCATTTTGGAGAGAGCGCTTACAGCTTAAATTTCACTCTCTCTCGTTTGTTGTTCGAACTGCGCTTTGTGCTGCATTCGTAAACATTTTAACAGCAACTGCTGCTGCATCAATGAAGTTCTACCTTGCAGCATATTTTCAGGTATAAAGGAAGTCAACTTCTTAAATGAAAAAAGAAAAAAAAAATTTATTATTTTTGGAGAACGACAATCGTTAGGCGAATTGTTTTAACTGACCAATTTATTGAGAAACTTAGCTGAAAGCCAAAGTAGATAGTGATTGTTATAAGTTAATTATAAATTATAAATAATTATAAATAATATAATTATAATTATAAACAAGCAAATTAAGAAACATTTTTTACAAAATTAACTGCCAAGAAAAATAAAATGGTTTTATAATCCAAATCAAAATTTTAATTTGTATATTATTATTATTTTGCAATAGTTTTATTCTTATTATAATTCTTATATATATTAACATTGGTGTTCTTATTTATATAATTCTTATTATTAATATATAATAATATTGGCCTATTTGGCCTAATACTTTTGCTCTCTAGGTTACAACTCTTAATCTTATTACCCTATTTATATTATTACCATTCAATTGGTCTTTTGGCCCCATATTCAAACCCTATTCTAATTGAATATGATTATAAGAAATATATGGGAATTATCTAAGAATCTTTGTATTCGGCGATGACGTCATCACCATGATGTGCTACAGCTTTTCCTGCGTACGGTAAAAATTAATTTCCGCAAACAAACAAATGGCAAAAATAGAGTTCTATTCTGTTTAGTTCAGTTCGCGTTCTCTTTCTGCGTATGAAAAGCGAACGCAACGAACGGTGGGAAAATGTTTTTCTTTTGTTTAGAAATTACTTCTATGTTTTTGTGATTTTTTTTGTTATTGTTACTGCTGTTTGGTTTTTGCTTTTTGTTTCGATTTCTTGTTTTTTTTTTTTTTTGTTCGTTTGCCATTTTTAATTAGTCAAGTTTTGGATTTTTGTTTTTTGAACTTTGTTTTTTTTGTATATATATATATTTTGAAATGCCCCCCACAAACACATTTGTAGTGCGCTTTTATGTTGTTTAAATACCATTTGGTTTTGGCATTCGACATTCGCCAGTGATTTTATTATTATTTTATAGGTTTATTATACTTATTATATATTTTGTTTTTGTAAAACATCCATTTTTTTTATAAAGCATTAAAAATGGTTTATTATAAAATGTGTACGCTGCACGATTTTCGTTATTAGCTATTATGAAATTTGGTATTATAATTTTTTGTTTTACTTATATATAGCTGAGAAATTGCCTAGTTAATTTAACTAAAATATGTTGTGCATTTTTTTTGTATTAAGACACGATGTCAAGGTCTTGGCCAACACTGAAACTTCAAATTAAAAATAAATCTTAAACTCCAAGCACTAACTACATAGTTATACAATTACATGTATGTATAATAAATAGTTATGTATAAACTCCTTGTCAAGCTGCAAAACGTAAAACGGAGTTATCAATTCTGGGAAAATATTATATATCTTTTGAATATCTTTTGTCTGCCAAATGTTTGAAACGCATTTCAATATATTTTAAACATAATAAAATCATCTTTAATTTTGTGTTGAATAAAAATATGCACTCATTAAAAGCAGTTTGTTGAAATGTGGCTGGACTTATTTTTAGAACGAAGTAATTTTCTTATATTTTCCTTTTCCCAGAAGTGTTTCTTTCCAAATGTATTTCAGATCTTTTAAAGAATTAAGATCTTTATAATAAATTGAAATAAAACGTGACTCATTTGTGCCACAACAGCAGTCGTTCTCCATTTAGTTAAAAGTAAAACTTTTTGCTAGAAATGCATTAATGAAAAAACGCAATCAAAATGCTGGCCTTGGCCTATACAAAAAGAAATCACAACTAAAATTAAATTCAACTAATCCGCAATTTTCAAGTGAGAGAAAGTAAAAGCACTTTTAGCTAATGATTTTCATGCGTCACAAATGCTGAAAATGCGTCAAAAGAAAACGATCAGAGTTATTTAAACGTGTGTGATAAATTAGCAGATACTCTGTAAGCAGCGCTGAAGTACACTAAAAGAAATTTATAGCCTCTTCACTGATATATATATGTATACAACGATGATCTCAGTACGAATCTGGCTTACAATACTTTTTTTTATTTTTATATAGTATTATGATTATTTTTGGATATATATGCAAACAAAATTATGCCCCTTTTTCATAAGTACGGGTAAAAAAAACGAACAAAAAGCAACCTCAAAAATAAATTATAAATATACATAAGGAATTTCTTAGAAATCAATAAAAAATGTTTAAAGCTAAACAAAATTTGCTTTCAGCTTAATGTCAAATGCACAAAAATACTGGAGCTGCCTAATAAAACACAACCTATGTATATACATATGTATATGTATGAACATATAAAATATAGAATCGTATCTATTAAGTACTCAGCCAGAAATAAAAAAAAAAAAAACACAGAAAGCCAAAACGTTGTGCAAAAGAAAGATAATCAAAAATTGATTTCATTAGCGCGTAATTTCGATTGAAATTTTGTGTGTGTAAACGTTTTTGTGTGTGTGTGTGTGTGTGTGTGTGTGTGTGTGTATCTGTGTGTGGGTATGAGTCAATGAGTGTGCAGCGCCTCGTGTTAACTGCAAATTTTTAATTAATTTAGCTGCCGTTGAACGTTGCGTATGAGTAACATTGCAATATTAGCCAATATTGTAGACATGTGTGTTGTTGCTCTTGTTGTTTCCTGTACTTAGACTTGGCGAGAGCATAAGGTACAATAACATATTGTATTCCATTATTCACTCGAACATAGTGAGTTGCCATGGGAAACACTTTGTATACCCTCTGCTCCTTTGAAATGTATACAAATTGGATAGACACGCATCTCCAAATCCATTTCATTTAATTTGGCTACGCTCAAATCCAAAGTGCTAAAGTGCTGGGCTGGGAGATACCTCGTACGCAGCTTTACAAAATATATACCTTATTGCAATTGGAATTGCAATTACATACAAAATATTTATTTGTGGCTCATTTGATCTAGGGTATCACCTAGTCCACCCATTTTTTATAAAAATATTCTTACCTAGTTTTGGGTTTGCAAACTTACGTAATACGTAATTTGTTGGTACAATTTGTATACATATACGTAAGTAAAAGTACATAGTTGTAGTTTCTCTATTGATACTCCCTATCTGTAAAGTGAAGGGGTATATTTGTTATGTACAATTTTAGTAGATTGCTAAGGTATTTCATATATAGAGGCTTGAAATTTCGAATATATACTCCCGTCAAGTAAAGTGTTAAGTTTTTCTAGTTACGCCCATTGTGGGGGTGGCAATCCGACAACATCTTTTTACTGGTGACCTCCTCTAAAGATTACTGCAAAGATAATATATTTAATTTATATATCTTGGGGTCCATTTCTCCCACAATTTTGGAGCTAGAGTCATCAAATTTGCTGATAACCTCCTCTAAAAATCGAATCGAAAAATTGTTTTAAGCTTTTGTCGTATTGTGAACGAGTATTGCGGAGTTGGTTACACCCGACTGCAATATTTTTGCTGTTTTGAGGTTAGAGTTTTTCAGCATTTGCGCTATGAAGCTAGAATTTGTTTTTGTAATGTTTTCTTTTTTTGGTGTTGGCTTTGTTGTTGTTGTTGATTAGTAATTCAGCTGAGAGCCAATTCAGTTGGGCGTGGGAGTTTTGTTTCATTTTTTGTTGTTGTTTTTTGTGTAGATTTTCTTTTGTTTTTTCTGGCTAGTCGAGTCTATTGATTGACGCGCTCGTTGCTGCTAGCGATTACTCATACGCCGCGTGGCACTCGTCGAGTTGTTTGTTGTCGCTGTTCGTTGTTTGTTGTACTTGTTGCGCACATTATTTTATTTGACAGCTGCTGGCTTTTGTTTTCGATTCCCAGGCCAGTCGCCATTGGCAAACCCAAACCGCAACTCATCTCAACAACGACAACCACAAACAATTCAAGTTCAGTCGAGCCGTCGAGCCCATTGCATTTGTTTCGTTTGTGGGTCAAATATGGTTACTAATACGCGCGCTTCTCATATTTACAATGAGGTTTTTCTTTTTTGGTCAAAACAAATGTCACTTATTGTTAGCTCCGATCCAAGCTGATTGCAAGCTGCCAGTCAACATATATTATATATATATACATTTATACTTGTGTACACATAAATCATTTGCTCTTCTGCTTTGATCGTTGTGTACGGAACTGTCATAATATATCAAAAATACCTACGTATATTTCAAAATTGTGACTTTAAATAATTGACACTCTCAGCATGAGTTTTGTGGGCGGGTAATTGGGCGGTGCATCTCTGGCTTTACTTGCATGTTTCAAACAAAAAAAAAAAAAAAACAAAAAAAACAGCAGTTATTCAATTAACCAAATTGAGTGACTTTTAAACTGTGAGTTAAATATGGCATGCATGCTGTCAATATGCATATATGTAATTAAATTTAAAAACTTTTGCTTCAGTAAAATATTATTCATGGGGACATGACAGCCGGGCATAACAGAAAACTAATTATGCACTATTTCCTTTAGAAACAGAGTATTAACCTTTTTTATATGAAATCCTAAAAAAATGCAAATTAATAATTTTAACAAACTTAAAAAAGTTTCAATAATATTTATTAGATTGATAATAATAGAAAAAATTTCCAAAAAAAAAAAGAAGGAAATTTAATTAAAAATGCTGATTCTAATAAATTTCTTACTTCCCATCCATTTTTTATATAAACACTTAACTAAATCAAGCTAGTTATATATAAAAATAAAGAGCTGATTTAATAATGTTAAAATTCTGGTGATTATTTCTTTCGATAAGATTAAAGCCAGACAAGGAAACGGCATTGTTGTAACAAATTTTTGTGGCTTGAAGTTAGAAACAAAATGTGCAAATTGTTGCTGTCATCATCTCTCAGATGCCGTCGGATTTGATGGACCGTTATTAGTGGGCAACAACACTTTGGCAGCGATTCAATATTGGTAATTCCATGACATCACATGATGATCATTCATCATTATGATGGCCTATGTAATTATATCGTTTCTACGTCGTTCTCGCTCCGTTCTTTTAATAACAAACTTGATCTTTTGTCTTGGCCCATTGCTAAATTGGCAGCTAGCCAAATGGCCACGTGGCCAGTCGGTCAGCCAGACCGTTCGTCTAACTGTGTTGTGCGCGTGTGTATGTGTGTGTGTGTGTGTGTGTGCGTGTGTGTCACACTTTGTTTTTCGTTTTCTTTTTCCACGCCAATGCAGCTCTACGCCATACATTATTTCACGCCTTAATTTATTGCAATCGATGACGACGACGCGTCGGTCACAAAAGGCTAATTGCGAATGGCGGCTATAAGCAGACGGAAAGCCAACAACAATTGGCCGGGCCTACGAGTCCGTTTTGGCCAGCTCTGCATTATGCTATTCGCATGCTTTCAGCCCGTTTTGCTGTGTGTAAAAAGTTCATTCAACCTTTTCTTTTATGCTTCATTTGTCCACTTGCGCGCAAACTAGCCAAAGAAAAAAAATGTATATATAAAAAAAAAACAGCAAAGCAAAGCTTTTTATGCACTAACAACAAAAACTCGCACAACAACAAATAGCAATCGGTTAAATATTGCCTGCAGCAAAAGCAACTGAATGTGTTATAACAACAAATACTTATGTTCCCACAAATCTATAAAAATATAAACATTTTTTTTTTATTTTATATGTTGTTTTATGTCCATTCACAAACCAAATTATAATTGCACCGAAAATGCAATTTCATTGATACAATGGTGCCATTTTTTTCTTTTTCAAAGTTTTATATTGTTTTATATTATATATGATATTATTTATTTGTTTGTTACTGTCAATCAATTTTTTTTAAGTTACCATTTAGAAATTCTGCTATTTAATATATGTGTGAAGCTAAAACTGTTATTTTAAAAATTTTGTTTATAATGTTATTGAAATTTTTAATTTAAATTGAACATAACTGAAAACTAAATAAAATACGTTACTACAATTAACATTTACAAAATTTTACAATCGTCCAAAAAATATATATATGAATATACAAAGTATATATATATATTAATGTCGTTTGGTATTAGGTTGAATAGAGCGCATGTTAGATTTTTTCAATATGAGCCACAAAACGAACAAAAGTTTCGGAATCTTTTTTATTTACGTACATTTGCACATTTTGATTTAAAAACACTGCAGGAATCTGTCTTAAATTTAATAAATAAATTGTAATTGATTATGAAATTAATTTAATGAAATTCTTTTTTTGCTTAAGCATTATTTTTATAACAGATTTTTAAACAGATTGATTTTCTTTTTTTAAATACGATTTTTACTGTCTAAAATTCCCAAATATAAAAGTGTACAGGCTGAAAATATGCTGTTAAACATATTTAAATGGCAAAGTGAGCTTAGATAATATGAGACTGCTTTTTTTAGCAGCTAAATGCAAAGAAAAACCTGGAGCGAGATAAACACAAATTGGCAAAGGGAAGTTGTAGCCGTTACACTGTGGCTGACAGGTGTCACGGTACATGGATGTTTATATAAGCCGCATACGTTTTTAGTTATGAAACACAGCGCAACGCAGCCAGGGCAAGTCAATAGCCCGCCTCAGCCTTATATGGTTCAATTGTTGAACGGTTGAATGACTTAATGGTGAACGACAGCGACAACGGCAACTGGCTGCCTGTCACCGGCTATTTTAGCCATATCCCAAAACAGGAAGCCCAAATCGAAAATAGCTAACAAAAAAAAAAACAAAAAAAAGCAATTGCTCAACCCTTGCATTTCTCTTTTACTTGCAGTTAGACAACTCGCAGAGAGCACGCGTTGAGCGACACAGAAGAGAACGAAACGGAAGAGAGAGCGAGCAACTGTGTGCGTGTGAGTGTGCGTGTGTGTGTGCAGTGCATCATAATCCCCCCCTGCGCCGCCTTCAATCGAAATGAGCAAGAAACCAACAGCCGGCCCGGCGCTGCACAAGGTCATCATGGTGGGCAGCGGCGGCGTTGGCAAATCCGCCCTCACATTGCAGTTCATGTACGATGAATTCGTGGAGGACTATGAGCCCACCAAGGCCGATAGCTATAGGAAAAAGGTGAATGCGCGACTGGGGGAAATTCTTGTTGTAATTCGTCTTATTCAGTTATATATTTCCATATTGTACAGGTTGTGCTCGATGGCGAGGAAGTACAAATAGATATACTAGACACAGCCGGACAGGAGGATTATGCAGCCATCAGAGATAATTATTTTCGGAGCGGCGAGGGTTTCCTCTGTGTCTTCTCAATCACAGACGACGAAAGCTTCCAGGCCACGCAGGAATTCAGGTAAGTGTCGAGTGTGTCAAGTGGCTGCCTGTCACACCTGGTCTCTTTTTATCTGCACCTCCATCTGTTTCTGTCAGCAGCAGCCAAGAGCTGTCTTAGCCACTGCCACACTCACTAATTAGACGCTCAACGTTAGCCGCTGGCGGCATTGTGCCAAATTGCGAATTGTTGGCGCAAAAACCCGTAAAGAACTAAGCTTGTACAGTCTATGTATATGATAATAAGCACACACGTTGAACTTTAAAGTTCTGCAGCAAAATTAACGAAAGTCATGATAATAACAGTCTATAGTATCTTGTATCTTGAATCCAACTAGATCTATCTATATTTCTTTTAATTAAATGCCACGACCCCCCAAATCTAAAAGCAAAAACATTTATTTTTCAGAAGTAGAAGACTTTTCAAAAAGTGTCAAATAGAAAGCATATTATTTAATGTGAATTCAACATTTTTTAAGCCTAGGCGTATTTAATAAATGTTTTATAATATTATTAAAATAAATATTCTATATTAAATCTAGTCAGCAAAGATTCGATTTCTTTTCATGTTATAAACTTAATAAATACTTAACGTGGATTTTATCATGCTATCAACTATTATCGTGCTTAGTTAGATGGCCTAGATATTTGAATTTAACAAGACATTTTTGCTAGTTAGATATAGTGCTTATGGTTTTCTAGATCTCATTAAAGTGTTGAGTACACTTTACAAGGACTCTTATTGAATAGAAGTTTGGATCTTTTCGGTGTTCCATAATTATTAGTAGTGTTTAGATTGTTTTGTGTCTTACTGGTAAATTATAGCTCATTCTCCAGTCCCATCATATAAATATTCCATGGTTTTTAGTGGCTTCACAGTTCTTATGTTTTTTTTCTCTTTAACCCTTAGCTGATCTACCTTAACTTGGATTCTTATTCGGTTAAGCAGCCTTAAAGCTTCTCAGTTTTGCTATTATTTATTAATCGCGTCAAACCATTCAATATAGTATAAAATTTATAGCACATACAGTAGTTAAAATTTGTTCGCTCTTTTATTTGATTAGTATTGATTTTAGATCATGCTGAACAACATTAATATAAAATGTATATATAAATCTATATATATATATTTAAATAACTTAAATAACTGTAAGTGCGATATTAAATATTTTAGATCTTGTATGTCTTATTTTAGCCAACAATTTTAATCGTTATTTCAAGATTTTCAACAAAATTTCACTAAAGCGTTCAACTTGAAAACAACTAATTTTTTTGTGAAATTATTATTATTATTATTTTTTTTTTTTTTGCCTTCAAAACTAATTTGTGCCAAAATATTGAGTTTTTTTTTTGCTTTTCTGCACTTGCTCTGTACTCTTTGCCCAGTGTAAATATTTATGTTCATGTTTTAGGCGTGACCTCACCCTAGACATAATAAGGCTTTTATGTTCCCTTTGACCTCATTCGGAGTTGGGAACATGAGTCCTTCTAGGCAGAGGGTGGCGCCTGTAAATGACATGAAACGAGCCGGTCCGAGAGGGTTCCAATGATGAAGTGTGACTGGGTGTGGCTCAACAGGCTCGATGGGGCTGTTAGCTGAGTGACTGGTCTAATATGAAATGTTTGACATGTGTGTGTGTGTGTGTTGACAGCAGTCGTGAGTCAGGGCGCCATTTGATAAGCGTCTTATCAGCCGTTGGAGCAATTATTTATTTAACCATTCATTCCCACAGAGAACAAATATTGCGGGTGAAAAATGACGAGAGCATACCGTTCCTGCTGGTGGGCAACAAATGCGATCTGAATGACAAACGCAAGGTGCCACTCAACGAGTGCCAGGTGAGGGCGCAGCAATGGTCCGTGCCCTATGTGGAGACCTCGGCCAAGACGCGCGAGAATGTGGACAAGGTAAGTGCGGGGGGAAGGGAGAGCTCTATTTCAAGATACATATATATATATATATTTTGCGTATATTTAATGTAAACATTTGCAGAGATATTTCTTTTGAAGGCTCTTCAACAATTGGCCAAATCAAGCAAAAGAATCCCCCAAAGAAATATTTAAACGAAAAGCCCTCTTTGCCAAATTTATGAAAATTATGAGCAGAACATCAGAAAAACGAAATGCAAAAATTTATTGCACACATTTTTTGTTTCCTTTTCCTTACTTTTTTATTTCATATATGTATATATATATATATAAAGTACATATACATATTTTTTTTTTGTTTTGATTATGTGTGTTTTTGTATATTGTGATTACCGCTGCAGCAACAACAACAATCACAGCAACTACAACTATTTACAACAATAGCTAAACAAAATGAACTCAAAATGACTCACTTTCATTTTGGTTTTTTTTTCTTCTTCTTAGACTAAGATTCAAAATTTTCTTATCAAAGCGAATTTTGTTGTTATCGAATCAATATTTCTCTTAGCTTTTGGCTCTTGCCAAACAATTTATTGTTGTTTTGGCCCAGCAATGCACACTCATTCAGATTAATTTTTTAAAGATAATATCACGTTATGTCATGAAGTTCATTAATGATAGGCCTGATAGGCCAGATAGGCAGTTAATTTAATTCTGCTGCCAACATTTTAATTAATTCTAAAAAACTATTTTTGGAATATTTCAACTTTTTGATTATTTCTCTAGAAGAAAATATTTATATATATATATATATATATATATATAACTTTAATTGAGTTCGCTTTTCTATTTATGAGTTCCTCTAAAGATCAAGACAAAAAACATTCTTACTTGTTTTATCTGCTGTTTTTAAAAACTTTTAAAAGGCACTTCTAAATCCCCAATCAAATAGATCTATGAAAAATAATAAAATTAAATATAATTTGTTATACCATTTAGAGAATTTACAAAATGTCAAGCAAATATTAAACATTTGAATACTAGCGAACTGATATTAATTTATGTTGTACAAGAAATAACGTGACAGAAACTTTGTGTTTTTTGTTAAATAAAAATTTGTGTAATCGAAATCGCACAGAGCTTAGCATACTTTACAACACTGTTAACGCTACCATCGTCGATGTTACCGAAGTTATTAACGCAAAGCTGCTTGAAAGTGAAAAGCGCTTATAATATGCACATTTTCTATTTTTTTAAATTTATTTGCGTAATGCTAGCGCGTCAATGTATTTCTCACAGACTGCAGATCTATGTATAACCACACACACACAAATACCCTCTCTTACACATTTATATTTTAGCTCTATCCTTAACAATCGGACTTAGTACTAATTTGCGTTCTCTATCTCTATATATAAAATATATATATATTTTTATATATATACATATCTATACATGTATATTTTATTCCCATCACAATTGCAGGTATTTTTTGATTTGATGCGCGAAATAAGATCACGAAAAACCGAAGATTCGAAAGCCACGAGCGGGCGTGCTAAAGATAGATGCAAGAAGCGGAGACTTAAGTGTACCCTACTTTAGGCATTAGGTGCATACAAATAAACAAATTTCTTTTGACAAAAAAAAAAAAAAACAAAAACAAAAAAAAAATGATATAAAATCACACACTAATTATACTTAGAGTAATACCCCTATTATTCTCCTTAAGTACTTACGTAGCTTGCCTTCTTTCGCTTTTGGCTTTTTGCAACACTAAAACCCACTTTAGTTTTAACAATTTATTAACTTATTTTCCTTTCTTTTTTTGATTTCTATTTGAGAATAGCTTGTTTTTAATGCTTTTACTTTGTTTAACTTTTTATCCTTGAGTTTCAACTTGACAAATACCCCACACACAGAATAATATTAACACCAATAAGTTCAACAAGTACAACAACTTAT
The DNA here is from genome assembly GCA_035047465.1 of Drosophila sordidula. Classification (NCBI taxonomy): domain Eukaryota; kingdom Metazoa; phylum Arthropoda; class Insecta; order Diptera; family Drosophilidae; genus Drosophila; species Drosophila sordidula. The sequence goes on from JAWNPQ010000163.1 coordinate 612,017, forward strand.
AGAGCTTGCATATCGGCTAACCACGATATTTACTAACCTCAAACTCAGTGATCTACTCAATGAGCATGTTCATAACTTACGTTGTCCTGGTAATATACTAAAACAAACAAAAAAAAAAAAAAAGAGGAAAGAGGAAAGCTTTAGCAAATTCTGTTCTGTATAGATATATAAACAGATTTTAAACAAATAATATCGAAACTATCAGTTTTCTTATTATAAAACCAATAAAGGGCAACTTAACTTAACTTAATCATTCATGAATATTTTTTCATCTTTAAAAGCAATTTATTACTATACATCGATAAAAATTTCACAATTTTAAATTATACATATTTCAATTTATAGTTTTCTTTAGCAATATTCAATTTTTATCGAAACACAAAAATTGAATAGACAATTTTGTGAAAGTCAAAATTTAAACGATGTAACCGATGTTTTTTCAATATTATAATTAAATATAAAATAATATATTTAACTGATTTTTAATCAAATTTATATAATTGTCACTTATGTAACACTTTTCAACACTAACTAATTAGAGAACATACATATTTTATCATCGCTTAAGTTCAACGTATTTCTATCCAGAACTAAGGTACTTGCTTTTAAATAGTATCAAAATAATTGCAAATAAAGAATATTTCTATTGAGAGGTGCCATATTATCTTTGGCATACAATTATGCTAGTCGTATATGGTTGAGTAAAGGGTATTGCAAGTAGTATATTGATAATTAAAGAATATTATCGGGAACTACATTTAAAGCATACCCACATAGACACATATCTCAACATTCATATGTACATACACACACAAACACTTACTAAAAATCACGGAATTGATTTTAAATAAATTGAAATACGTAAATATGCCATTTTGGAAAGGCATATATATATGTATATATATATTTTTATTTATTTATTTTTTTTTTTTTTGTATTTTGATTATTTTTTCTTACCTTTTTTTATACTATTTTAATATTTTTTAATTTAATTTTTGGTTTTGTTTTTGTTCATTTCAAATTGCGTCTTATGGTGTATGAAACTTTTTGCTTTCGGTTTTTAGCCACTTTCAAAATTATGTAATTATAGAACTTAACTAAAAAAAAAAAGAGAAGAAAAAAAGGTAATATTAATTTATTAATTAAATTGATCGTGCGTGTGCTCTCTATTGTTTAGGTATTTTTCGATCTAATCAGGGATATTTCATCACGCAAAAAACAACGTCAAATGGACGTGAAAGAGCCGGCGAAGCCTTCTCCTTGCTGCCAATTGTTGTAAAAACTCGACTGCGTCAACAACAGGAACAGCCAACAGCAGCAAAGTAACACGACAACAACAACAAAGGCCACACGGATATACAGCAAAACCAATTACAACAACAAGCAACAACAACAAATAAGAAAAGCAACAAAAAAAATAATAATTGAGTGTTATGTTAGTAATATTTAATAACAAGCAACAACAAAATAGTATCAAAATTTTTTGCAACATTTCAACGATGATTAAAATTATATAAATTATGAATTATATGTAAAATACATAAATTAAATAAAACTCTATATATATATATAAAAACAAAACCTATTATTTAGGCAAGAACAATAAAAACAAAAGTTTCAAAGCACAGGGCCAGCTTTTAATTTAAAATTGATCAATTTCGTTTGCTAAACAGAAAAGAAAAAATCAACAGACACACATTAATTAATTAAATACACGTATATGTTATCAATTTAGCGAGCTAAAACAGCAACAAATTATGCAAATTTTATAAACATTTGCACTTTATGATATTCAACTTTATTTTATTATTATTTTATTGTTTTTTTTGTGTATAAAGTAATAGAAAAATGTCAAACAATAATTAACAAGGATAACACATACATACAGAAAAGCTTTTTATATATATATATATATACACATACAATTCATATATACATAAATATAGTTTAAAAACAATATTTGTAAAATGCAGCTGCAGGTTGAAGGAAAAAAAAAACAGACACAAAAAATCAACAACTCCATCTCTAATTATGATATTAAAACTACTATTTAAAAAATGAAATCAATTTAAACAAAAGCTAACTTTTATGCGATTTTTGTAATTTTCTAACTAGCCACAAATGCAAATAAAACAAAATATTAAAGTTAAATTTTAAACATAATGTAAAACTAACGTTTGTAGCTGCTTCTTTGAGGAAATTGTGTTTTTTTTTCTTTTTTAATATATTATGCTTGAGCTGCAGCTAAACATAAAGTTCTATTGAGAAATTATTAATATTAATCAAATTATTCTCTATCAATTTTTTTTCTGTTTCTTGCGAACTGCATTCTGTATTTTAGTGTTAAGCTATTATTATTATAATTATAATTATTATTATAATGATAACGCCTACATGTAATTATTATTAAATATATAAGTTATGCAATTTACTTGATTTCCACTGTGCATTTTGCTATCCAATTTGTTAAGCATTCTTCTCCTTTTACTTCGTTAATTTTGTTTCGTGTATGATAAATTGAGAACAGAAATCAGAAATCCGATAAAAATGTTGCTATGTATACATAAATATAGATTATATTATGATAAGGGCCTAGGGAACTGGACAAACCGCTGCAGCCGAACATCATTTTTAGCGTTCTACTTTTCCGCACACACAACTCTCCTGCTAACTACAAACACATACAATACACACAGTCCCATACTTATATATAAACATACATATATCGGAACATAAATAAGAGTAATAATTTTTTTAGCAGCAAAAGCTAAGCATTTTTTTGATAAACTATTATAATGATTATGAGTAAAACTGGATTGAAAATACGTTTAGCTTGCAAATAAACAAAAACTATGAGAAATCAAAGAACAAAATGTGTTTTATTTCCTATTTACAATTATTTTCATCAAAAGATCTTTACAAAGGTTTTCAGAACTTATTTCGAATATATTATGTGTCGGCGAAAATATCTATCATTAACAATAACATAGAATTTGATGCTGGGTATATCATTCTCTCATTTACGCATAAACATAAAAAAAAATACATTTTTTAGCACATACACCTCCATTGGGGATGTCAGCAAGTAAGTGTTGGAGTGTTTTCTTAAAAAAAGTTAAAATAGTAAAAAAAAAAAATAGCAATTGTTTTTAAGCATTTCTGTAACAAATAAAAGTACTCGGGGACTGCGCGAACAAAAGATACCGTGTACCCAATTCCAAAATGTAGCATTATACATTCCATACATTTTTTTCAATAAAGGGTAGATTTGGAAAAAGTATATCAAAAATAAAATGCCAATCTTTCCTCTTATCTTCGAGATATCAGTAACAGGAGATAATTTTGTATTGTCCATTTAATATTTCTGTAGAGGAGTCTAAGTCGTTGATATAGAAAATATTAAATTTAATTAATTAATTTATTATTATTATCATTATTTGAAGTATAGGATATAGTTTTAAAAAAAATTTTTAAATGAGAAAACTTTTCTAAAACTCATCATTAGCTGCTCCAGAGAACTGACACAGCATTCTGAAAGTTTCAAAAAGCTTTCAATTTAATTGAGTCAATAAGATAAATTGGGACGCCATGTGAAATATCTCAAAAACTTATCAGGAAAATTATATGATATACCCCAGATTCTCCAGACAATTAAAAGTACGTTTAAAAATTGCTTTGAAATCACTTTTTTATTTTTTCTTGCATTTTTGTTTTTTTACACATTTATAGAATATATATATATATACACATAAATATATATATACATATATTTATATATAATTTCTCATATATATTTTGTTACTCATTTTTTTGCATTTTTTTTGTGTTGATTTGTTGTTTTTTTTGTGGTTTTTTGATGCTTTTAAAAGTAATTTTACATGTTACATTTACAGCTAAAAGATGTTCATTTTTTGTATTTCGTTTTTATTTATTTTTTTTTGCTTTTGTCTGCTTTCTCCATTAATATATTACTTTATTGTGTTTGTATTTGTTTATTCATACATTTATAATTTGCAATACTCCCGATTTGTTTTCAACTTTAAATTAAGTAAATAAAATAATAGCATTTCTAAAATGAAATCGTTTAGTAAATATAAGAAAAAAAAAATAAAATAATATATATAGAAGCTAAAAGTAAAGTATTATGTTCATTACTTGGCTACTTACATAGGTAATTAATTCATTAATTTTAGAAAGAAAAAAACACATACAAAATTAATTACTTAATAAGCGAAACATATAAATATGCAGATCTTCAAAATGAACAAACTAAATACATTTTAAATAATCTTTTTTTTTTTATATTTTGTTATTATTTTATACATATATTTTTATTGTTGTTTTTGTTGGTTTTTATTTTTAGAACTTACAACTAATTTTACATTTACATTTAAACATTTACACAAACATTTATGCTTTAACACTAAGTTTTTGTTGTTCTTTTTTTGTTTTTTTTTTAGTTCAGTTTTTCTTTTTTGAAAATAGATTTCAACTGCGTTGCATATTCTTTTTAAAATGTTTCTGGTGTGAAAATAAACTTTGATTTCCATTTCTCTTTTATTAATTGATTTTGCTTTTGTTTTTTTTTTTTTGTTTTTTTGTTGTTTATATTTTTGTTACTTTTGTTTTGCGCTTCTTAAAATAAACCTGAAACTATAACGTTTATAATAAGCAAGCACATTTTGTTTTTGCTTTTTACAACAAAATGTATTTAATATTATCTATGCTGTCGGCCCTGTGCTTTTATAATTTCTTTTTTTTTACTTTTTAAATCTGCCAAAAATAAAAACTTGCCCAAAAATGTCATGACATATACATATCAATATATATATATATATATATATATGTATATGTATACGTTTGAAAGTGCTTTCCAAAATTCGCTTTCTTTTGAAAACAGTATTTACAAAATATAAAAATATATATAAATGAAATATATATGTTAAAGTATGTTATGTTTAGTATATGGATAGCTGATTGTTTTTATATATTTTTTAAAATATTTTTTGCATTCTTTTTTATTTGCCCATTAGTATCCGATTTTTAAAAAATTCGCATCTCAAATAAAATAAATTTTCTTTTGTTTGATTTTTAAGTTTTTCTTTTTTTGTTTTTTACTGGCTGTATCAATCATTATTGTTCAAAAGATATATACTTAACCTTTTAATTTTTTGTTGTTTAATACTTTGTTTTAACACACACGCACATACACATACAAACACACACATTGAAAAAATGCTCCAAAATATAATATTTAGTTTAGTTTTGTCTTCTGCTTAAATTTCATAGTTTTTTATGTATATAAATATTCCATACAAGTTCTTCATCGTTTTTAATTTAACTGTGACTAACAAATTACATTAGATTTTGGATCAGTGATTAAAGTAGAGCTCTTAAGGCGTTTGTTCAGATTTCTACTCATTTAAACGTAAAAAATTAAAAAAAAGTCGATTTGGCCATGCGACATAATTTTTCCAAAGATTTACTATTAGTTTAAAACGGTTAACAAAAAAAAAATGTCTATAACTCTCGGGGATAACGTATTTTTAATCTGCTTTATGAACTACAACTAAAAAATTAGAGAAAAAAAATGTATGTTTATTATATGAAAACCGAACAGATTAAATTCCACTATAAGTTAATATTTATATATATATATATATATATATATATAGATATACATATATATTTTGTCTATTTTGGGGCTAAACCAACTTCAAACAGTTTTAGGCAACAAATTTCTAAATTGGGGCTGTCATTGGTCTGCTTTCTGTTAATAAATTGGCCATGGAGATGCTCAATTCATTGTTGTTTCATAAAAGCATGAATGGAAATTAAAAATTAACGTAGATTAATCAAAAAACAAAGTAACCATGGATGTAATGACGTCGCTTCGAAGAACCCAAAAGTCTGTGTCATATATCTGGCAGGGCTATCAAGGGACCCTAGAATTTGTTAAACTGGCCAAACTGAATTTTTTTTTTTTTTTTTTCCTTCTTTTTTTAGTTCATGGCAATAAAAAAAAATGACCATGGATGCTTAAATAAACCAATCAGAAGGCTTTTTGGCTATTCAATAGGTGTGAACATGGATTATTGCAATAATTGAATATTATGAACATAGAGTTGATTTAATTGGTGAGGTTTATTCAAATCAATTGGCCAATTTATATAGTATGCTGTATCTGATAAGGTCTATTGCTGATTAATATAGATATATATATATATATATATATAAATGTATATATATAGATATATAAATTGGTGTATTGTGTTTGTTGTGGGATGTTGCTTATTGCACTATTTTCCAATAACATTTGCTGAGACTACGCGAACCTACGAGACAATCAATATGTATGTACGAGTATATGCCATTACTACATCACTACAACAACTACATATGCGTATGGGTCTATTAAACATACATCAAATACATCATGTCTACATATATGTATGTTTATACCTAACACGCACACACACACACACACAAACACAACAAAAATAACTTAAAAGTTAATTTTGTTTCCTGTTTTTTTGTAGTGCTTCGGAAAGTTTGCATAAAATATTATAGAGAATATATATTAAGTCTGTGGGGAATTCTTTTTATAGAGGTAAACTCTACTGTCGATCTTATTATGTCTTTTTACCAGGCTGCAAGCGCAAATAAGAAAATGTTTGTCGGTGGTTTGTGAACCTGGTTTTCCACATTTACAGATAAACCCCGATTTTGGGTCTAACACATTCTTTACAATTTTAAATGAAAATATTCAATTTATTTACTTTGTTTTATACATCTATATTTCTTTTTTTTTTTTTTGATTTTGTTTGCTTTCAATTCAGATGTGGAGCATCTTCCACTGAAATTAAAACAAAAAAAAATTTTTTTTTTTTAATGTGTTTTGACATGGGTTCATTAGGTTCGGCTGATTCTTTGGGAAACTGGTTCGGTTCATGATTTCAGCAAAATGAAAATTGGTTCAAAACCATTTTGCAGCCCTGGCATATATTAGTATTATCTAAGGGTTTTTTTTTAATTCTTTCTACTTTCTTAGTTTTGTTTGGTGTTTTAAGTTTTCTTAGATGGTTTCGTTTGGTCAAAGAGTGCTGTTATACACACATACACACACACACACACACACACGCACACATGCAAGCATTCATATTGTTTATTGTTGTGTAAATATGTTTTTAGTTCAGTTTTCGTTACACATTAAAATGTTTGCAAAAAAGAAAAACAATTTCTGTTATTTAGTTTTCCTCTCTTGTTTCTTATAGTTATAGTTACGCACATACATGCACACATGGATACATACATACATACATATGTATACGTATATATATAAATATATATGTATATATACATAGATATGCCTGTAGTTCTATAAAGCGTTACCCATTGGTGGTTTCCGTTACAACAGCGCAATTTCTTTTTTGTTTTTAAATATTTTTGTTGTTTTTTTCTTTCAAAAGTTAGTGCTAATTTTCTCTAATATGTGTGTGTGTGTGCGTGTATATGTGGGTGTGACATACAGATTTTTGTTTTGTTTTGTTTTTTGCTCTATGTTTTCTACATATATACTATACACATATAGATACATGCTATGTGGCTAAATATTTGTTTACATTTAATAGATCTTATTTTATATGTGTTGTGTCCAAGGTGTGCGATTGTGAGTGTGTGTATGTATGTATGGGTGGTGTATGTGTGTGTTTGTGTATGTCGCTGCTATAGCCCACAAGATGTTATTGTTGTCTGCGTTTTGTTGTAGCTTTTGGTTTTTGTGTGTATAAAATTATTTATTAAAAATAATTTTCTCTTTTTGTTTTTTCTTTTAAATATGTATTCTTCTTTGTGTTTCATTTTTCTTTTGATTTTCAAAATCGATGCTTAAATGTTGGGCGGAACTGTTATGTTTTTGTTTTTGTTGTTGTTGTTGTTGTTGTTGCTGCTGCTGCTGCTGTGTGCGATTGTTGTTGTCATTGTAGGAAAGAAATCGAAGTAACAGAGAGTTGAGAACAATAAGTTTTGCTCTTGTGTTTGTATTTTTTTGTTTGTTTGTTGTTCTTGTTTTTTTTTTTTTTTTTGTTTTTTTTTTAAGGTGGGAGCTGTTGCACACAATTCAGTTGTTGTTGTTTTCAAAAATGTTGTTACTATAGTTGTTGCCTCTAAGCTTGCTGCAATCTACTGTGCCGCAGTGCTGCTGCGCATCAAGAAATTGTAATTGCGATCCTTCTCCGTCTGATGAAAGCCAGCGGAATGACCTGCAAGATGGTAAAGAAATTTATTCAAATTAAATGTTATTCAACTAACAAATAAGTAATAATTATAGAAAAGAAAGTTTAGTATTTCTAAGCTTAGACCTGAAAATAAACTGATCCTAAAATATATATAACAAATAACATTTTGTTATATTTATATTTATATTAGTTTAACTTTTTTTTTATTTTTTATATGTTCGAAAAATAATTCTTACTTCTCTAAGTCTAACAACAATTATTGTTTATGATTTATGGTTTATTTATATACTTTTGATTTGCTTTTTTGGGTCTAGAACCAATTTATTATTTTCCAACCCATATCTTTTTCAATAATTGTATAAAAAGAGAATTAGAAATAGTTGCTATTTTTTGCAGTATTTTAGAATCTGTTTGTTTGTTGCTGACTTTGTTAAGAATATCAAAAAACAAAAAAAAAAGGTACAAATTTTATCAGATTTTTTTGTAGCTGACTGTTAGTAGTATATATGGAATTATATATTCTCTTATATACTACAGCAATATTGAATTAATGCACTTGCTGCTGCTGCTGCTTACCATTTGCGGCGGCAACTGCTGCGGCATTGGGCGCTGTGGCAGTCACAATGGTGGCGCCACCATTGAGCGCACCGCCGGCGCCGCCATGGAACCTGATGTTGGCGCCGCGCGTGGCGCCCAGCAAATGTGTCGTTGTCTGCGTTTGCGTCGGCATCGGGGGCGAGGAGCTGGCCGATGATGATGATGACACTGAGGACGTGGATGATGCGCTGGACGACGACGACGACGATGACGACGACGACGACGAGGATGATGATGATGACGACGAGGAGCCAATGAATGAGGCCGACGAGGAGACGCCGCTGGACGAGGAGCTCGGCGATGGCGATGGCGTCGACGGCGTTGGTGAGCCGCGTGTCGTTACCGTTGCTCCGGTCACGTTCGGACTGCCCGCCGGGCTGCTCTGCTGCGACGTGGACGAACCAATTGGTGAGCCACTGTTGTTGCTGCTGCTGTTGTTGTTGTTGTTGTTGTTGTTGTTCTTGAGCAGATTCATGGCGACGGCGGTCACGGCCGCAGCGGGATGCAATAACGAATTCTGCTGTTGATTCGGATTCAGATGTGGATGCTGTGCATAGCTGGCGGCAGAGGTCACATTGTTGTTGTTGCTGTTGCCGTTCCCGTTGCCGTTGCCGTTGCTGTTGCTGTTGTGTTTGCTGCTTGTCGCGTTGCTCTTGCTTATCACAGGTGACATGGCCGTTGTTGCCACACCGGTCTGCAACTGCACTCCAAATGCACGGATGGTGCGAGAGAGACAGCGAGCGCGTGACCGAGAAAGAGAGAGAGAGAGCGCGAGAGGCAGGGTGCAAGGGTTAGCATGTATTTCGTTTTATTGCTTTTATTATCGGTATGGAAAATATATGTGTTTATATATTTTTTTATTAATATATATGAATTAATTTATACTTTTAAGTTTTCTATTAGCAGTACATATAAATTGTTACTAATTTAGTAGCCTGAATAATCATTGTTCAACTCGATTAAAATCTAAACACTATATAGATAAGCCATCGATATTATAGTGGTCGACTTTGGCTACAATTTTACCTCATTTTTTCACTTAACTAATTCGCAGTTTCTGGAAATTCGAAATTTAAACAATTACTTTTTTATTAAGCTTTAGCTAACTAACCTTATTATTTCATATTTGAATGACCAATAAGAATTGTTTTTGTTGCAATTAAAATCTGATTCTCATTTCTGAAAGGTAAAATATTCAAGCGACCACTGTACTATATTTTAATTATAATTTTATTTATTTGTTTTTTAAATTTTAGAATAATGCAAAACAAATGCGAAATAAAAAAAACAACAAATTTTAAATTATATTTGGTTTTTAATTTACAATTGAAAGTAAAATATTACTAAAATTAAACAGTTTATTTTACGGTGATAATACTTCTAATGTCGTTTTCGTATTGTTTGTAAAAAAAATCTTATTTTATTAACACAAGAAGCTCAGTTTCATAATGAACCAGTTAATTAAGTTAAAAGTTAATAGCATGCAGAAAAAAGACTGATAAAAATTACAAAACTCTAAACTTTTTTTTTTTTTTTTTTTTTTGAAATGCAAAGAAAACATTTTCAAAATGATTCCGAAGTGGAATGCGAATTATTTGCCTGCACTTTGTTTTTAGTTTGTTAGATAAAAATTATATTTAAAAATGCCTTCTCCTGTTTTAAGGGAGATATAGTCAAGTTATTGTTTTAAGTGAATTATCAAATATTTTGTTAAACATTTTTATTGTTATTTTTGATCCGAAATGTGAATAGTTTTTTAAAAGAAATGAAAATGAACTGAACTACTTTTAATTGTTTCCATTTCGATCACATTTGATATAAATGGCTTTAGGTATGTATTTGAATATACGGATGCTTGGCCGCGAAAATGCTGCTAACTAAGTTTACAATCAATTAACGATTTACTTAACGGAACTAGTTCATTGTGCGTGAACTACGTCAATACTGAACTGAGCATTTGAAACAGAAAACGAATGCCAATCACATATTCTAGACTAATGCATCAACGCTTCAGTTTCATTGTCAACTTACACCAGCGGCACAGATGGGCGTGGCGGTGCCATCGAACAGAATGGGCGCGGCTGCGCCGGCTGCTGCTGATGATGCTGATAACGAGGACGACAACGACAACGACGCTGATGATGCCACCGACGACGACGACGATGACGATGATGATGTTGTACCCAGGCAAACGGTTTCATTAACATCTGGAATGGGATACAAAGAAGAGCATTAAATGTGGGCAATTTGGAATAGAGATTCAAGATCTGCTGACGATCGTTGCGCCTCGCATCGAACGCTGTCTATTGCATAAGCTGAAGGTCGTGCGGGGGGGTTGTGGGTGCAGGCGTCGCCCGTTTAAATGATATGCAAAACTTGAGCTACTTTTTCGCCGAGCTCAAATGCAAATCGCGACGTTTTGATGCACGCTCAAGTGTTTGATTGCATTCGTTTCGTTTCGTTTCTTTTCTTTCTTGTTTTTTTTTTTGTTCACGGTTCATTTGAATTGCGGCTGATTGCGCCGACACCAGAATAGCCCCGCCCTCCAGCCCCTCAGGCTTACCTTTATCGCTGAGTGGAATGCTCAGATCCGCAGGGCGTTTCAGGATGTTGAGGCGCTTTTGCAGCTCAATCTTATGCTTGGCCAAGTGCTCCATCTCCGCCTCCTGTTCTCGATCGAATTTTGACAGTTGCTGCAATCAAAAGCGTTAGAAAGAGACGCCGGAGCGAGAGAAAACGAGAGAGGCACATACCAGGACATATTTGTGCGCCTTGTCGAGTATTGTCAAATTGGATGCCTTCTTGCGATCCTCATCCTTGAGCGGCAGCTCGTTCTTTAGCACCTCGTAGCAGCCCTTGAGATGGGCCCGACGATTCTTCTCCAGTTTGTTGTGCACCTCGCGCGTGCCCGCCCTAAGAAAACGATACAAAATTTTAACAATAAAAACACGACTTTCACAATACAAAATGCCAAATGAGATCTTTTAATATCAGTGCTATTCGGATTTAAGCTCGTTAATTCAATTCGTTTATATATATTTTCAAAATGTTGTTATCGATAACTTTTCTTTTAAATTATTTACTCAGCAAATACTACAGGTAGGTTTTAATTTAAGAGCTTTATTTTATTCGTTTTATTTAAAATGAAGAATACGATAACGATAAATGCACGAAGTGTATCGATTTATCGATACAAATACAACTACTAGGTACTTTAAATATATGGAAAACTGGTTGTCAACTGATCAGTGCACACAGAGATGAATGAAAAAGGAAACTATTTATGGGAAAACCAAAATATAACGAGATCGATAAACACATCGTACGTATTGATCACAAATATAAACAATTTAGAGCTCAAGTGCTTAAAAAATTAAAATGCTATAAGTACCCTTGAGTATATACAGCATTCTAAATCAAAAATCGATAGACAGTATACTTTTGATAGATTTTGACATGCCAATCTCTGTGATTGACAGATGTAAGGACATTGAATATTGTTATATTGAATCAAGCCTGAATATTTGTGATATATAATATATATTGCTATATCTTCGGAAATATAGATGCACTGATGCACTGATTGATTGATTGATGATCAACGCACAATTTACGGATTTAAAAAACCGCTTATTTGTATGAGACAAACGATGGATAAAAAGTGTCAGGCATATAAAAATCGATAGATAGTATACTTTTGATACGTTCTGGCATATCAATCTCTGTGATTGACAGATGTAAAGACATTGAATATTGTTATAATGAATCAAGCCTGCATATATGCATTGTGTATTTGTGACGAATATATATCGCTATGTCTGAGGATATGTAGATGCGTATGAAACTGTTTGAGCTGACAGACTGACTGATTGATTGATTGATGATCAACGCACAGTTCAAGCCGCCAGAGCTAAGAAGCTGTATATATAACAGTGATAACCATGCTAAGAAACGGTTGAAAACTTCTGTTCGAAGAACTTTGTGCAAATGTGATGAGGAAGTGTTGGAAAATCTTTTAGCGAAATTCGAGAAAAGAAGGAATGTAAAGTGCCTTAGGGTTCTTCACTCACCCATTGCTATTGGAACTGATGGTGCGCCTGCGACCGCCGTGGCCGGTTAGTTGAGATCCCGTCACTGGCGCCGAGGTGGAGACGGATGCGGCCGATGCCTGGTGCTGCTGCTGCTGCTGCTGGTGGTGGTGTTGTTGTTGGTGCTGCTGATGCTGCTGCAGTGCGGCAGTGAAACTCTGTCGATACGAGCTGGGTGTTGTGTGGATGGCTCGTCCAGTGGTCACTATCCGCATGTACTCGTCGTCCGAGCCGTGGACAATGCCCTGCGATGGCGCTGAAAGTTTAGTGGAGGACATTGAGTACGAGCGGATTCGAGCATGCGGCTCGACCACACGGCGAGTGGCCATCGGGGGCGGGGTAAGCGTTATTTGCGATTTGGGTATTTGACGTGCCAGCGACTGGAAAGTGGCCGACGAGCTATCGCCAGAGATTTTATAGACGCTCGATGTGGCTGTGACTGAGGCAGCTGGGGCGCCAGTTCCGGTTACGGCTACGGCTACGGCTCCAGTTCCGGCTGCTGGCGCTTGCGTTGGGCAGGCGCCTTTGGCGTCCGCCAGCACGAAATACTTGCACGGTAGCTCGGAGGCAGCGCTGGCAACGCCCGCTGGCAGCTTGTGCTTCAGTGGGGGCGTGGTCATGGTAGCGGCCATACCCGTAGCCGTAGCCGTAGCCGTGGCCGTGGCCGTACCCGGCAACTGAACCTGAAGCTGCACCGGCGACGAGCCCGACGCCAGCAGCACAAAAGTGGAGCCATCAAAGCGGCCGGCGGCAGTTAATTTTGTTGCACTTGTTGCTGCTGCTGCTGCTGTTGTTGCTATTGTTGTTGCTGCTGCTCTGCCAGGGACTACTTGTTGTTGTTGTTGTTGTGGTTGGGAGTAGGAGTTGGATTTGGAGTTGAAGTTGGACGAGGAATTTTCATCCTCTAAAACAAACAAAATAAATAAAAAGAAATAAACGAAAAATAAATAAATATAAGGAAAAGCAAGAAGTCAGCGAAGAAAACAAAATGCAAAACTAACAGGTTGACTAATGGGTGTGAATGAAATGGAAATATGAAAACATGAAACGTTAAAATTGCAAAAGCAATCAACATAAAATAAGAGTTGTTAAATTGAGAAAAAAAAAAACATATGAAAAAAAATGAAAACCACAGTGCACAAATACACAAAATAAATATAATTAGCAGCCACAACAACAAAAGCAATTAATTTTTAACCAATTTTTATATAAAAATACAAATAAATTGCGCCAATAAAAAAGGATTTTATTCGATATCAAATTAAAAGCACTTATACACCCATTTGTCATTATTATTTAAGTGCTGCAATTGGGGAGCTACAGTGAAATCTCTATAAAAGGATGGGCAGCGCTCTAACTTAACAATATTCACTTTAGAATACGCAAATATATATCAAAACTTCACGTTAAGCGCAAAAGCGAAACCTGTTCGTTAAGCTGGGCGCTCACTGTTGTCGCACAGTTAACTTTTTCCCCAGACCCAAATAAGACAAATTGCCAATCAAAATAACACGCGATTTACGTGCGGTAACATGTGCGTGTGCAATAGTTATGCAGTTATTTTACTTTTAACAGCAACAACTCGCAACATGTGACACAATTTGTTGTACTCAATTTAGAAGACACTCTGAGAAAAACGTTGCTCTAAATTCTGGGCTACAATTCGCATATCGTTTGTAAATATATTTCGAAATTAAACGTAATTTTTTTAATTTCAAAATAAAACGTTAAATTTTAAAGTTAATATAATCGTTATTGATTGTAATTATTATAAATATTTTATAATTATCAATTTGAAATTTGTGTTTCTTCTTCATTTTAAGTACTTATTTTTAACATTATGTTCGGTTTTTGAATGAAAACCACTTTTTTTAATCACACAACGTGCCTCTATTTGTTTTGCTAACATCTAAAAATCATGCTTTTAATAGCTGTGAGCTTTTTTTTTTAATATGAAGATAAGAAAACGTTTAAAATACAACACGTACTGCGATTTGAATCTAAAAACGTAAACGGCAAAGAAAAAAACCCCTTTTCCATCCAATAAGACTAACTCAAAATCCAACTAGAAAAGGGAATACCCACTAGAAGAAGCCAGCTTGTATAACTGTCTAATGGATAAATAGAAATCTAATACATAACCTACATATTAACATATGTACGCACACACACACATGCCTGGTGATCCCCCTACAAAAGAAGAAGAAAAAGAAGACAAACCAAAAGCAACAACTTTTCAAGCTGCTCATTTTTGGCACGCAAACTAGCAAAAGTTCTCTCGCTCTCTTCCTCCCACGCTCTCTGTTTTCTTCTTCTTCTTTTCAAAGCTTTGAAAGCAAATGACGTTTGTTGTTGTTGTCGCTGCGTCTGCTGTTGCGCATTCGATCGCCACGTGCGCTTTAATCACGTGGTTCGCCACACACACACACACACACACACACACACACACACACACACACACACACACACACACACACACACACACACACACACACACACACACACACACACACACACACACATACCAAGTCGATAGTGGCGATATATCCATTTCTTTTTGGGCGGCGTCAAAGGGGACGCTGACGTTGTTGTCGTCAACGGCGACTGCGACGCCGACTGCGTCTGCTGCGCTAACAGCAGAGCTTGCAATGCGCTGAGGCGGCTCAGCAGCTCTTGCAGCAAATCGCGCTGCGCTGCCAGATAATCAAAGTCTTGCTCTTGTTGCTGCGACATTTTATATATACTATATATATATGTATGTGTATATATATTATATTTGATATGTATATATGACTGCAACTGTGCTGCGTACTGTGGAGCCTAGTGGCCGCCTTGGCGCGCGACTCAACGGCAAATGGGGCCCTAACTGCGCGCGCTGGCAACGCAAACTGACAACGAACTGCATACAAATAATGCAAATTAAATACAACAACAAATGGCAAGTAGGAATGTTGCCGTCGGCTGTAACCGACTGCGCAATACTCGTTCACAGCATAACAACAGCTTAAGACAGTCGAAAATGGTCTTCACTCTTATTGGTATTTTGGAAAAATATCGATTCTGGTAATTAGTGGGAACGGGGAAGCTGTACGCCCACAGCGGACGTAACCCAACAATTTTTTTTTTTTTGCAGTCTTTGGATGTCTTTAGTCAGCTGTCGGAAAATTTCAATCAATTTGCCACGCCCCCAGCAGATGCATACCAAAGATTTTATTTGCAGTCTGTAGAGGAGGTCTTCGGTAATCTGACTCAAAAGTTTTAACCCATCTAACTTTAAAACTGAGGAAGATAAATAGATTTTATCGAACCCACCTCCGTCAGCCAAAAATCCTAACACTTTATTTGACGCGGATATACACGAGTATATATTCCCAGTAGTAGTTTCACTAGTTTCAATATACTCTTTCTACTTCGTCAACAAGTATAAAAAGGCAAAGGAAACAACATCGGGCAGCAGATAAAAAAGAAAACTGCGCAACTGTTGCGTGCTTTTAGGCGACACGTGAATAACGAAGAAGGGGCGAACACTTGCCCCCTCAGCAGCAGCCCCCTTCGGCTCCACACACACACACACACACACACGCACGCACCAAGACCTGATTACGTGAGAGCAACCGTAGAATATCATTGAGAGCAACAGTAAGAGGGAAACAATCTGTAGATTAAATACACTTGCCTGCATACAATTTGTATACACTTTTTTCTCTATTAATATAGAAACAAATGTAGAATATTTGAGTCTTATTTATACAAACAAACCTAATGTAGTTTAACAAAATATGCACCTAATGCTCCGGGGGCGGGGGAAATTGATAAAATCCACATATCTTGGGGGCGGTTAAGCCGCGAAAACCCATTTCCTGATGACCTCCTCTAAATATCTAAATTCCTTCCCACAAATTACATAAATTAAAATTGTTCCAAAATTTGACTTTTCAAAATTTCGACTGCAACGTTTTTATTTTTTTCTTCTGTTTTTTTTTTTTTTGTGGAAACCAAAGTCAAGACGTGTCGACGCAAACCCTCGCTTAGTCATCTTGAGTAATGGCAGATTCAACATCCAGCCACCCACTCATGCATACGTGCACATACTCACACACACACACACACACGCACTTGCAGTTTACTTGCTCACGCGCTTTCGCAGCCACACACACATACACCAATACTACAATATGTGTACGTACAACTGCGAAAAAAAAAATAGCACCACTATGACATTTTTTCTTATTGATCAAAAAAATAACAATTAGTATTGCGATATTTTAAAAATTTGATATTTAATATATTGCTTAGTATTCCCCCTAAATGAAAAGGTAGTACTTCGGTGTAATGGTAATAGATTTTTTTTTTTTTTGTAATTTTAAGGGAAAAGGTCGAAAAAATGGCGGAAAAAATAATAGCACCACTTTTCAAATATTCACTTAAAATTATAAAAATGAGAAATATTTAAGACCTTCATTATTTAAAGATAATTGTGTGTCAAAACTAAGAATATTTTATCAATTGAATATATAGTTGCGATACCTTTATTGGAAATAAAGGCTGCTTAACGACTTGGCATCGATTCAACCAAGTCCTGGTATCGTTTCAGAGGAATTTTCCACCAGGACTCGTAAATTGCTTGCCAAAGTGATCCGTTGCTAGTTGGTTTAATACTAGCAACTGCCTTTTTGACATTAGCCTATAGATTTTCGATCTGCTGGCTGCACAGCGCACTCCAAAACGTTCACTGGTTTTCTTTTGAACCATTCCTTTGCTTTCCTGGTGGCGTGTTTGGGGTCATAGCCTTCTTGGAAGACCCATAATAGCGCCATTTTATACTCTACTTAGAGTAGCATTACTGCATCTAACATATTGACGCAACCGTGTTGGTTCATTATGAGTTTGGCTCAATGTATTGGACCTACTCCTAATAACAAAAACAAGCCCATACCAGTATGTTTGGCCCACCATGTTTAAAAGTCTTTGTAGTGAATTTTGGATTGTATTTTGAGCTTTAAGGGTACTAGACGTTCGAACGAGAGTCTTTTCTACCAAACATAACAACTTTACTCTCATCTGTTCATAAAATATTACTACATTTT
The DNA here is from genome assembly GCA_035047465.1 of Drosophila sordidula. Classification (NCBI taxonomy): domain Eukaryota; kingdom Metazoa; phylum Arthropoda; class Insecta; order Diptera; family Drosophilidae; genus Drosophila; species Drosophila sordidula. Next base: position 630,026 of record JAWNPQ010000163.1, read on the forward strand.
TGGGTTGACCAATTTTGATGATTCTTTGCTAACTTCATGCGCTTGGCAATATGTTTCGCGTTTAAGGAAACGGACCTTTCTTGGGCTGCAAACATTTAAATTTTCTTGTTTGACACATATGTGAACTGTTTTCACTGTCACAGTTGTATTAAGCTCCTTTTTTTATGTCAGTTGCAGCCTTGAAAGGATACTGTGTGCTCTCGAGGATCAACACTTTGACGTAAATCTGTCGTATAGCTCCTTTTTATCTACGTGTTTCATCGTTTTCTTTATAGTTTATGTCATTTAGTATATTTTTAATTGAAAAGCCAATCAATCGACCAAGTTATCTCTTTGATTTTCCATACAATATCAATTTTCTGATGATTTTGCACTTTTCCGTATTCCAAGGCCCATTGTATCAATAATTTTGGATTTTTTTTAAACATAATGCTTAAAATAATGAAATCGAAGTTAAATCTCTTGAGTACGTGCTTTTTGTCGAAGAAACTGTACGAAATTTAACGTTTTTCATGAAAAAGCATAAGTGGTGCTATTATTTTTTCCGCCATTTTTTCGACCTTTTCCCTTAAAATTACAAAAAAAAAAAAATCTATTACCATTACAAGCGAAGTACTACCTTTTCGTTTAGGGGGAATACTAAGCAATATATTAAATATCAAATTTTTAAAATATCGCAATACTAATTGTTATTTTTTTGATCAATAAGAAAAAATGTCATAGTGGTGCTATTTTTTTTTTCGCAACTGTATGTACGCATGCACCCACAAGCAGCTCTGAGTTGCATAACATTTGCAGTTGCCTGCCGTCGAGTTTGTTGTTTGTTGTTGTTTCTGTTTCTGTTGAGCTCAGCTGAGCGCAGGCTGGCTGAAAAGCCAATACAAATACACGCACAAGCACAAAAACAACAACAGCGGTAGCGACAGCAGCTGTCCAAATATTACAAGCGCCAAATTACGGGCTTGCAACAACAGCAACATAAATTGTAAGTGTGAAGAAAATAAACATGAAACATTAAAAAAACATAAAAAGAAAGGCAGACGCTAATAAAAATATGAACGAGCTCTGTCCAAAAAGCAACGAAACAACAACAAAAAAAAAAAAGAAAGAAAAAAAATGCGTACAAAGTTCATTGACTTTGCTTCGAAGAGAAACGAAAGAAAGAGCTACGGAGTGAGAGAGAGAGCACCGCTCACAGTTTGCATAGTGTGTTTGCAAAGACAGCGAAGCAAACACAATTAGGCAGCGCAGCGAAGTCCAGAGAGCGCAAAAAAAAAGCCACGCGCTCCGCCACGCTCTCTCTCTCTCTCCCTCTTTGCCGTACGCTCACGTGGGGCTGCTGGCAGCGCTCGCATAAACAACAATGGGGGCTGTTTGAGTGTGTGTGTGTGCGCGCGTTCTCGCGCCTCTTTCCCTGTGTGTGTTTGTGTGTGTGTGAATGCTGAAATGTATGTATGTACAGCTATGACTAATTTGCCTGTTTTTCATGGTTGCGCTTGGCTGGCTACCAGCGAAAGACTGGGAGAGGAAGAGCGAGATAGAAAAAAGAGCGCACAAACAAACACAAGCAAGCGAGCGAGCGAGCGAGCGAGCGGCGACATGACGTGACCCCAAACAACAACAGCAACAAGTACGAGCGTACGTGCAAAAAGCCAAAGACAAAATGGTAATAACATACACACACATACTCGCACATGTATTTGGTGTGTGTGTGTGTGCGTATATATAGGTTGCTTTGTATGCGGCAGCCAAATGAGCACAGCAAAAGCTACGCAAACGAATAAAACGTAAGAAAAAAACAGAATTGAACAAAATAAAAATATTGTCGCTTCCACCCTCCCCCTTCTACTGACAAGGCAATAAGAGCAACAACAACAACGGCAGCAGCAAAAGTAGGCAGAAAATTTAGCACATGCAAATTTGGCTGGCTTGAGCTGAGCAAACAGAAAGCAGCAACAGCGCTAAAAATATAACAGTACCTGCTGCTGTTGTTGCCGCCGCACTTGCAACCTGGCGAGAGCAGCTCGAGAGAGCGCGCGCACACATGCCAGCTCACTTTTTTTGGCTGCCACTGTGGCTGTACAGTGCGCGCCCACGCAAAGTGCAATGCTATTCGTTTCATGGCAATGTTATTGTTATTGTTGCTGATGCTAACACTGTCTGCTGCGACGCAAACAAGGTCATAGCAAGTTTAAATGCAGCAAAGAGAGTGAATAAAAGAGAAACAGAGAGTGAGCGAGCGCGTGAAACGCAGACCAAAACAGGGAGTTCATTTGTTTCGTTTGATTTTGCAAAATTATGCTATGATAATGCATGTTGATGCATGATGCATGATATTTGTGTTATTTGAAAGGGGGGTTTGGTTTGCTCGTTTCTTGTTGTTGTAAACTTACCCGAAACAGTGCTGCGACCTTCGCTGCTGCGTCCCGTTACCGCTGCCTCCAATTGTCCATTGCTGCCGGCGCCGACGCCGGCGCCGCTGCTGCTGCTGTCGTTGCCTCCGTACTCAAAATCGTGCGTAGCAAGTAATTGACTGAGTGCTCGGCTATGGCCGTTGCTGAGGCCGACCGCTGTCGCTGTCGCTGCTGTTGCTGCTGCTGCTGCTGCTGCTGCAGTGATGCCGTTAGTCAGCCCGTTATGGCCGTTTACGATGGCGGGTGTTGTTGTTGTTGCTGCTGCTGCTGTTGGCGTGTTGTTTCTGTTGAGTTGGCTTGCGCTGTTGTTGTTGTTGTTGTTGTTGTTGTTGTTGCAGTGGGCAGTGCTTTTGCTGCTGAAGCCATTGCTATTGATGAAATGCACCGACTGCTGCTGCTGCTGCTGCTGCTGCCCGCCGAGACTGATGGCAACGCCGCCCCCGCCGACCGCCGTCAGCGGTGATCGGTGAAGCTTTTCTTGCCGCTCAAGGTATTGAGCAGCTTCCAGTAGCTCTGTTATGCCCTGTGACATAGCCGCCTACACGCACACACTCACACACACACACACACACACACGCACACACACACACACACACACACACGTTCACACACACACACACACACGTTCACACAGACACACACACAGCGTACACGGCAAGAGCGAGCGAGAGAGAGAGAGAAAAGTCACTCGGATTTGGGTCGACACGTTTACAGTTGAAATTTTGGTTGACTTTATTTTGTTTTGTTGTTGCTTCGCTTCGTCTTGTTCTTCTTCTCTTGCTTCTTATTCCTGTTGTTGTTGGCGTGGGTTGCAGTTTTGTTGTTGTTGGTGGCAATAAGCACCGTTACTTTTGATTAATATTGTTTAGGTTTGATTGCATGTACACACATGTATGCTGAAAAGAGAGTAAGACGCAAAAGCGAAAAGCAAAAACAGTTAGTTTGCAATATGACTAAGACAAATTGAGATTGCGTCAGCAAATAAATTATGAAATTCAAAATGTATTTGGCACAATTCTTTAACAAGTCCAATGGCCCCTGCTTATCGCTCAATAAACAACATAATATTAAATTCATCAATGTTTTTGCTATCTCCGTTTCAGTTTCTAGATTCAGTTTCTAATTTTTGCAAATAACCTTTTTTTATTATATATTTTTAATTTTATTGATTTAAATAATATTAAGAAAAGTTATATACAACATTTTTAAAATTGCGTGTATACTCAAACATAAGAGTTAAAGATTTCGGCTTTTATTGACATTTTATTTCAAAAGTAGTTATATTTATTTAGTGTTTTTTGTCAAACAAAAGTAAAACAACTGGTAAACTGGTAACCTATTTAATGCAAGCAGCTTTGCAACGGATTAAAATGTTTGGAAACTTTTTTCCCAATAAAAATTTTTACTTTTAACGACTAGGCCATTTATATATTTTAAATTTGCTCAATTTTCTTAGATAAATTGAAAAAAGCACAATAAAAATGCGATTAAAGTTGGATATATCAGAGCTTTAATCGATTTTAAATTTCAAGAATTACACGTTTAGGAGCTTACACTCCATCCATTTTAAGCTTGTCTGTTTAAAACCAACAATTTTGCCAGATCTGAAATACATTTTACAAAAAAAAAAAAAAAAAAAAAAAACCTTAAAGTTGAGGATATAGTTATAAACTTTCAATGTAATAGTTTTTAAATATATCTGATGCTATGGCCTTCGGCTAAAACGAGCACTATATCCATTTATCGTCTCATAAATTTCTCTTAATTTACTAAAAACAAAAAATAATAGAGTTTTTTTTTTTGATTTATTCAGTTCAGTTCAGTTAATCTAATATGCGCTGCATTACGAAAATGACAATTCTGTCGCCTGTACAGCTGCGCAGCCAAAGCTAACCGCGCAGCGTCGCGTCGCGGCGGCGCAGCGCGCAGAGGCAGCTGTTGGATTTGCGCTAATTGTGCACAGCTGCGTGGCGGCAGAAACACACAAAACCAAAAACAAATACAATACAAATACAAACAAACGCAAAGAGACACGCACACAGACACAGCCATACACAAAAGAGCGGCCGCCCCAACAAGTTGCAGAGACGCGACGCCGACGCCGATGCCGACGCCGACGCCTCAGTCGCCTATCAATGAAAATTACATTGACGCGTGCGCGAATCCGAAGTCGACGTCAGCTGCTGCGGCTACTATTATATATTATGTGCATTCGTGTGTGCATGTGTGTATATGTGTGTGGGACTATTGTATCATTGTCATAAGTAGCCCCCGTTCATAATTCATATAAAAGGTCAAGGGTCGCGGCAAATGACAGTCGGCACCTGGCAGGCAGCAGAAGGACATTGCAGCCGGCCGCCGAAAACAAACCAAGAGAGTGAGAGAGAGAGAGAGAGAGAGACAGAGAGAGCAGAGAGCGAGAGAGTGGTAAACAGATGTTGCTGTAACAAGGGAGCGGAAGCTTGCTGGCTCTCGGGAGCTTTTTTGTTTTTGTTGCTTCGCTTGCAGCGTGGGCGGCAATGTTGTTGTTGTTGCGGTCTCTGTCTCTCCCGTTCGTGTGCTTTGCCTTGACATTAAACGCAATTTGATGGTCGTCTCAGGGTTGCCAGGAGCAAAGCTTTGTCGCATTTGTACACACATACACACAGGCACATACGTAGGTTGGTTTTTTTCTTACAGGGTGCGACTTGCGACATTTTTATTTGGCAAACAGAGAAACGAAAAGAGGGTGAGAGAGCGTGCTAAAGGTTGACAAACTTGCGTGTGGCAAGTTCTATTAAATATTCAAATACAAAGCGCTTTAAATATCAGCCATTTCGCAGTAATTGGCCAAGTTAACAAGAAGCAATTTAAGAACAAGAACAAGAACCGGCCCAAGGTAAGGATTGCAAAGGAAACGCAACGGCTGCCTTATCCGCGGCTCTTCATGTCCTAAACAGAAACTGACCCTGCAACAGCAGCAACCACAACAAGTAAGGGGCTCTGGTCGGGTGCGCCCGACTAGGGGATACCCTGATTCATACACACATACAAACTCACGCCCCACTATGGAAACTAAATAAATAACTTTAAAACTGAGAACATTAACTTAATAAATTAACTTAAGTATAAGAGCATTCAAATCTATATACAAACCAAAGCGCAATTCTGTAGTATCTGAATTGCGTTTTTTTCATATATGGGGCGAGTGGGGGCAGTTATCCAAAATCCAAAATATTCTGCGTATACTTTACGAGAACATATTGAACCAATTCGGTAGCTCTAGCAAAATATGGGCTAATAATGATAAACTCGTACTGCGTGTGCTAATACAGAATCTATTGTTGAAAAGTTTATGTCTCTAGCTTTTATAGTTACCGATATTGCTGCATTCATACAGACGGACAGGGCTAAATTGACTCAGGTCGACTTCCTGATCAAGAATATATATACTTTATGGGATCTGAGATGCTTACTTCAGCCTGTTACATACATTTGCACAAAACCATTATACCCGTTTTTACCCATTTTCAATGGATTGAGGGTATAAAAACAACAACTTATCGAGCAACCCCAAGGGCCAAGGGTCGGTCGCACCTCGGCATATTTCCGAATACTTTATGGCCCATTGTCGTCAGGCTTTCTTTTATCCATCATGCTTTCTTTCGGCCCTTTTTCCTTTTTTTTTTTTTTTTTTTTGGGCGAGAGCATCGTGTGAAAGAAACCTTTCGAGAACAGCCCCTGGCTGGGCAGCAGAGAAGGGGAGGGGCAGGGAAACGCAGTCAAATATACATATATTCCTATAAAGCACTTAAGAATGCCCAAAACCGGAAACGTTTCTGCAGTGCCTGAGAACCAAAAGTCAAAAGGCAGAAAATAAAAATACAAAGCAAAAAAAAAAAGATTAAGATTCGGCTTTTGAGAAAAACTAATGGGACACAAATTATTCGACATTGCGGTTGATTAAACTTCAGTCAAATATAATTCAAAAAAAAAAAAAACCGATGATAAAAAACTAATTTATCAAATAAGCACTAAAGATAACTAAACTACCAAAATATATTCTATATATATTATGCGTATATGTATAAATAGTTGGTGTATTAATCAAGTAGTCGCTTTAAGCCTCAACAAAAGCCGTAGATCGTCGCTATATTGTCACTTGATACCTTTCAATGTTGAAACCTAATATTTTTAAGTAAATACATAAGACACAAAAAAATAATAACAAAAAAAAAAAAAAATATGTGCAAAGTTGAAAGAAGAAGAAACGCTTGTGTGTGTGTGTGTGTGTCTACCCCAATTGGGTATCAACTGCATATATTATATACATATAACGAATGAAAGACGGGCCATAATCGAGTAACAATGATTCATAGATAAAAACTGGGTTTATCAAAGTAACTGCAAATATTTAGTGTTTTCAAATAGCTTAACAAAATCAATTTTTCTTTGAAAAAGTTTAAGCAAACAAGAAAAAGAACAGGATGCACGCCTAGAAAGTAGCGGAAGCTTTGCAAAAGCTTACCAAAGCTCTTTGTATATTTTACGGGAAAGTACCTTTTTATAGTTTTGACTTTGAAATCTAAAACAATTTTGCACAATTTGATCTTATCGCACTACGTTGAATACTTGCGCCTAAAAAAAGAAAAAGAAAAAGGAAAAATGTTTAATTTTTAAAACTTTTCTTTTGGTGTTTTACACACGTTTATTGATTGCCAATAACTTTAACTGGCCTAAATGTAGGGAATTTGTTTGCAATTGAAATTGAAATTTTCTAGAAAATAAATATATCTATTTTCAATCTGTATATATGTAAATTCGACACACTGATTTGAATTGTACATTTTGTAAAAATAAATATTATTATTACTTTTCAAAAAATTAATTGTGAAATTATTAAAATTTAAATATTCTTGTTTTTCTCATTTGCGCTTTCACTTATAGCAAAAATTTAAATTTCCTTAATTCACAGTTGAAAAGTCACTGTCTTCGGCATACAGTTTAAGAATCACTTTCACTTTACATATAAAACAAAAAAAAAAAAAATAATAATCACGATGCTTTCAAATTAAATTTAATATATTTTCAACAACTTTAAAGCTTTGATTTTTAGCACATATCCATACATACTCAGGACGTTTATACTATCATGGCTGCGAGCCAAACTTTTTGTTCTGCTGTCACATCAGAGAATCAAGGACTTGGTTTATCACATTATTTTAAATTTAAAAGGAATTTATTATGTACAATATAAAAATGTTTTCTTTGGCTCCTTTTTTTTTTGTTGTTTATTTTTAATTAATTGGTAGTATGCTCATATATGCAGCTTCTCAGGTCCGGCAATATATGTATGTACAATATATTTTTGTGGCTGAATTCCACCGTTCTCCTATTTTGAAAGGAGAAAATGGTTCGATTCGGGTTTAAGTTCGACTGAATTGTCGGACAACTGTTTAGGGTTTGTTATTTAAATAATGTTGAATGAACCATTGCAAGGTATATTGTAGTCGAGCAGTTCAGTTTTATTGATGTCATAGCGAAATTGATTTTAGATCGTGCGTGATCGCAAGTGCACGTAATGCAGTCACGTGGGCATCTCTAGTTTCAAGCTTGTTATCGCAACAGATGCAAAATGTCTGTATGTATGTGTGTGTGTGTGTGTGTGTGTGTGTGTGTATGTAAGCAGTTCTGCGCCTATGTACACATACATACATACATGCTTGCAGCGCCAGTTGCTGTCGCTCTTTGCTTTCAAAGTCATTCGTAAGCAACTTTGACATGCACAAAAACACACATCCACATACATTTGCACATACATCGGCATATGTACATACATTTGTATTTGAATTTGCACTGGGACTTTCTACGCACGTTGTTGCTTTTTCTGTTGCTTTTATCATAATATTTTGAAAATTGTTTGCAGTCGCAGTTGGGCAGGACAGCAACTGTCAAAACGGAATGTAGAAAGTGAAATTCAAAACAACAACAGCAATAAGCTCTGTCAAGCTCACAAAAACAAAAAAAAAAAGCAGCCAAAGCTGAAGCGAAGAAAGCAACAGAGAAGCAAATAAAAAAATTCTGGTGATGCGAGGGTTTTTTTTTGCTACATGCTCTCATGTTCAGTTTCGCACACAAGCAAACAAACCAACACACATACACACGCGCGCGCAGTCAACGTGAGAACCAAAGAGGGAGCCAAAACACGAGAACACACACATACACATACACACGAGGGCTGCTAAAGAGAGCGCCACACAAACACACACAGCCACGCACTTTCTTTGCATTTCGTTTTGACGTCGTGTACGTGTGTTTTTATTATTGTTGCTAATTTTGAAATAAAAAAAAAAACAAAACCAGTGTTGGCAGCACGCAAAAGAGCACAATTAGTTGTCGTTGTTGTTGTTGCTGCTGCATATAAAAATAGACAAACGATTGTCTGGCGGCTAGAAGAGAGCGCGAGTAGCGCGAGAGATTTTAGTGTTGCTGTATGGGTGTGGGAGTCGCATAAAGGACATTGCCAGCAAGGAGAGCGAGCGTGCGAGAGAAATGAGAATTTGTCCAAGTCACAATTGTGGCGACGTTGGCAGCGCTGCTTTGCTTTTGTTGTTGCCGTTAGTTAACCACACACACACACACACACACACACACACACAAATAAATAATCGAGTTTGTCATGCTTGTATTTATACAATTTATTAAAAACAATAAAACACACACAGCGACAAAGACGACAGCTGCATGAGCCAAGGCACGCGCTTTGTGGCATGAGCACGAGAAAAAAGCTCACGCACGCACACGTCACACAACACACTTACTCACTCACTCACACATACGGGCGAGCATAGCGAGAAAAAAAGCCAAACCACGAATTCCAAAATTGCTGTATTTGGTTTTTTTGTTCTTTGTTGTTTTTTTTATTTTATTTAATTTTTTTTTTCAATGCACACAAGTAATTTTTTTTTGGAAATTTTTTTTTGTATTTGGTATGTTTTGCACCTACTTCTTTTGTCTCATTTGTTGCGGAATTGAAAAAGGCAAAAAAAAAATTAGTAATTGCTTCTTTTTTTTTGTTATTACTGACGCAACGGACTGACGTCGTCTGCTGCTTGCTGCGACTGCGACGACGACGCGCACGGCACGGCTAAACAACGTATAATGAAAACGGCAGGCGGCAACGGCAACGGCAACGGCAACGTTGACAAACTGCCCAACAGCGCCAACCAAAGAGAGAAACAGAGGGAGCGAGAGCGAAGGAACGTGAGAGAGAACTGAGTGAACACTGCATGGAGCTTGCGCGTGCTTGTACTGTTTTTTTCTTATTTGTGTGTGTGCGTTATGTGTAGGTGAAGCAGGGAGAAGCGCAAATATGAGAGGAAATCAAAAGCACGCGCGCCATGTACAAAATGTGTCTGCTGTGCATGCTGGCAGCGCACCGCCCCACCCCACCGTGCAAGTAAACTACACTGGCGCACACACACAGAGAGAGACATAATATATGTGTGTACATATGTATGTATGTATGGATTGTACGCTGAAAAGGGCACATGCTAAAAACAAAGCCAAAAGCTGACGAACTGGTCTGCAGCAAAAATCGACTTAGCTGCGCCCTGCACTTTGAACCGAAATTACTCTCACATGCATACGTACATACTTATGTATGTATGCACACACACACACACACACACACACACACATAATCATGATGTAGTATATGTGGAAATGCATATACATATATATGTATACTTGTTGTTTTTGTATTTACCGTTGATATTATGATCAGTTTTTTATTGTTGTTTTAGACACCAACACACGCACACACACATACACACGGTGGCACGTCGAAAACAAACTCACGTAAATACACTTGAAAAAAATAAAAGATAAATTTTGAAAAAATTCAGGATGGTTCTTTGCAAGCTGCTGCTTTGTTGTTGTTTTAAAAAAAGTTTTTTTTTTATCTTTTGTTTTTTGAATTATTTTTGATCGTTCGATTCAGTTCTGTTACTCTGCTCTGCTCCTACCCGCACACACTGCAATGACACAAGCAAAAGCAAACTAAATGCTGGCGCTGTCGCTGGCTTTAGCTTTGACTGGCACAGCCGCCGTCGTCGTCGCAGTCGCAGTCGCAAGCGTTGCGCCAACAACGGCAGCAGCAGCAGAAGCATTCGCAAAAACAACAAAGGCAAACGCACAGTGCAGCGAGAGCAGAGAGCGCGAGCGCGAGCGCACGTGACGTGGTGCCGTTAAAACGTGTGTGTGTATTTGTTTGAGTTTGTGTGAGCGCGAAACAGGAAGAAGAAAATAACAACAACAGCAGCAGCAGCAGCAGCAGCACCAAAAGCAGCGGCAACAGCGAAGACGACAGAGCTATGTAATTGTAAATAGCAGAGACGGCAAGAACGTTAGGGTGGCACCGAATACGCTTGTAAGCCCGAATGTACTGGAAATTCGAGAGCGTAGTTCAGTTTTAATGAACTTTAAGGCGCTATGCTAATAGCAACTGGGGGACGCCACTTAGGGATAGCCGTCTCTATTGCCTTTGCTAATTGGGAATTGGGTTACAATTACGAGACTTGTAAAAGATTTGAGTTTCATGTTTGTCGCGCTTTTATATCTTTTGTTTCAGATCTAAATACAATTTAAGCTCTACACATAAGCAGAAATACATATACATATATCAACGATAATGTTATCTCTACACTCATATCAAAAAAGAAATGTTTTAAAATAAAACTGTATTCTTAAAACAAAAAAACATAATTTCGAAAATTTGTATTTAATAAAATTAATATAATAAATAAATTAAATGAATATGAAAATGTTTAATATTGTAGAACGGCTTAGCAAATGGGTTTTGGGACCACCCTAAGATGCTGCGATTGCCCTGCGCTTATACTGAGCCGCTACGTCTGCGAAGTCGACTGCGACTGCGACTGCGACAGCGGCTGCAGCAGCTTCTTTATGCTGCATTATAGCTGGGTTCGTCGCGTCATCAGTTGTAAGTTATTGTTATTGTTGTTGCCGCTGCTGCTGCGCTGCAGCCGCTTTTTATGCACTGTTTCGTTTTCCAAAATGTTTTGTTGCCGGGCTTTTGTTATTGTTATGATGCGTCCTCGTCGTCGTCGGCAATTTCGAAACGTGCTGGCATTTGTGTGGAACGGAACTTGTTTTGATATGCATGGGCTCGTCGCAGCGGCTGCGCTGCTAGCGTCGCATGTAATAGTTGCAGCGGCAGCGGCAGCAAACTTGCAGCCCCAAACAACAGCAGCAGCAAATTGTTTGTTTTTACAATTCCTCTTGCATTTTACTTTGTTGTGCGTTTCCCTTTATAAACATACAAGCAGACACGCACACATACATACATACATACATACATATATGTATGCGTATATGCTATGTGAGGGGGCAGCTTGCAGCAATGCCGCGGCCGCGCTGCCTGCGTCGCTGCCAACACAACGAAGTTTGAAGAAGGTTCATTGTACTTTTTTGGGTTTCGTCTTTGCCTCTTTGTCGCGCTTCCTCTAAACATCTCACAGATTTCATGTTATGCTCTGTCGCGCGTTTATCCATATGTACACAAATGTATGTATGTGTGCAGGTATGCTTGTATGTAGATGCGAGTGTGTAGGTGCATATGGGTCAAAATGTTCAATTTTGAAATGCGTAGTTATTCTTGTTGCTTTCGCATAAGAAGATACTCACACTACGTATTTGCAGGCATGTAAGGAAGCAAATATGTATGTAAGTATGTACATATATGTATATATACTGGCGAAACAAGTTGCGAAGTGCAAAGCAAAACAGGAAAGTACTAAAGCAAAACTCAGTAGCTAAATCGAATACAACGAAAACAGGCTCAAATCTGATCTGATAGCTCCTCACATTCTGGGCACCCTATCGAGACCAAATTGCACTATGTAAAGATACAAATACATGCACACACACACACGTAGTAACGGACACTCGCCAATATGAGAATCTTTCAGATGCAGACTATACCATATTACTGTAGTATATATTATAATATAATATAATATATTACTATATTACTATATATGTACATATATATAAGGGATATCGGAATACATTGAAAGCCCTCTATAGCTATGGTTTTAGCCTCATCGGTCTACGGTCGAAGAAATTATAAAAATACATTTACTTATGCTCACATAATTCTACACTCAGAGAAAAGAATTAAAACAATTTTCAAATTTCAACCAAGATGCCATTTTTTTTAATTTGACAACAATTGCTTATTTTGATGATTTTTTTCTGTTACAAAATTCTTAAATATAACAGTGCTTAAAATGAGAATATTTGTAGAGTACATATCGCTTAAATGAGAAAATGCATTGACTTCGTAGTCATTCTCTATAAAATACAGCGGACATATTTAAACAAGCGGATTGTAATATACTTACCTTAAAAACGTTTGGCGCTTAAATTCAGTACGAAAATTCTTGTATTATGTATGCGACATTAGCGGGTTTATTTCATATACATATATTTATTTACGAACTTTGATCGAGAACGCAGCTTTTTTTTTCAAGTCTACGTTTCCAGCATTTTTGTATTGCTAAGAAGGAATCTCGTTTTAAAGATAAATCAACAAAATTTATTTATTAAAAAGAAAACAAATCAAGTTATCGTTATTGTTATCATTATCAAAGTTATATTTAAGGGCAAATATTCAAAGGTCATAAAATAAAAATTTGTTAGAAAAGTTATTTGTCCAATCCAGGAATAGTTTTTTTTTTTATATGAAACGAGAGTAATGCCCCAATTTGTAAAAGTAAGGAGTAATTGGAACTAAAACAGTTGGCCAACTATAGAAGATATCTGTCTAAGGTAGCTTCCCTCTAGCAGAGCTTTGACTGTATATCACGTGATTAGACATAATACATCTAATTCAGGAGACAATTTTATCCAGATACGCGTTAAATTATAGCCGTAACATTTCAAAGGCTTAGTTGCTTTCACAGAAACTTTCATAATATTGGCTATTTTTAAACGTGCAGCCTGTAAAAAAATAAGTATGTATATATATTTAAGTAACTATTTGCATTAAAAGTTAAGTTATTTATAGTTACGAATTATTTGCGCAATTGTTCAGTGACAAAATTAATGGCACGTGCAGACCAACCTTGGCCCCCCCGAGCCCTATATAACGGGAAACTCGGGCAGCTGAACGATCAGTTTCCACTATCACATCTAGGCGTGTGGGAATCGAACAGGATCTCAGCAAATACTCCGCCATGAAGCTAGCCGTGGGCTGTCTTATTGGTAAAAGCGTATCACATAGAACTGGGAATCCCTCAAAGACAGCAACTATTTGTTTTTGCACTTCTAGCGAGTATCGTGCTCTTGAGCAGTATAGATTTCGGATCAGCAACAGCGTGCCATCGATGGGAACTGGTACCGGAACCGGAACCATGTGGAACCGTCATCGAGGAATGCCAGCCCGAGACGAATCCACATTGTCCACACCACAGACACCACAAACCAACACCGACACGAAAAGAAAGATGCTCAACCACACGAAGGAGACGGCCAAGGACGACGCGAAGGAGAAAACCAAGGACAACACATAGGCCGAGGTGTCCAACAAAGCGAAGGCCAAGAACAACACGTAGGATAAAGTGCTCAACGCGAAGGCCGCGACCACCAACAACACGAAGGATAAAGTGCTCAACAACGCGAAGGATAAAGTGCTCAACAACGCGAAAGACAAAGCCGACGACAACGCGAAAAGTAATCTGTTCAACAACACCAAGGACTGAGCCAACAACAACACCAAGGACTAAACCAACAACAACACCAAGGACTGAACCAACAACAACGCCAAGTACTGAACCAACAACAACGCCAAGGACTGAACCAACAACAACACCAAGGACTGAACCAACAACAACGCCAAGTACTGAACCAACAACAACACCGAGGACTGAACCAACAACAACGCCAAGGACAGAACCAACAACAACACCGAGGACAAACCCAACAACAACGCGAAAAGTAATCTGTTCGACAACACGAAGGACAAAGCCGACAACCACACGAAGCACCAAGCCGACAACCACGCGAAGGACGAATCCGACGACAACGCGAAAAGTAATCTGTTCGACAACACGAAGGACAAAACCGACAACAACACGAAGGACCAAGCCGACAACCACGCGAAGGACGAATCCGACGACAACGCGAAAAGTAATCTGTTCGACAACACGAAGGACAAAACCGACAACAACACGAAGGACCAAGCCGACAACCACGCGAAGGACGAATCCGACGACAACGCGAAAAGTAATCTGTTCGACAACACGAAGGACAAAACCGACAACAACACGAAGGACCAAGCCGACAACCACGCGAAGGACGAATCCGACGACAACGCGAAAAGTAATCTGTTCGACAACACGAAGGACAAAACCGACAACAACGCCAAGGACTAAGCCAACAACAACGCCAAGGACTAAACCGACAACAACACCTAGGACTAAACCAACGACAACGCCAAGAACTAAACCGACAACAACGCCAAGGACTAAACCAACAACAACACCTAGAACTAAACCAACGACAACGCCAAGGACTAAACCAACAACAACACCTAGGACTAAACCAACGACAACGCCAAGGACTAAACCGACAACAACACCAAGGACTAAACCAACAACAACGCCAAGGACTAAACCGACAACAACACCAAGTACTAAACCGACAACAACACCAAGGACTAAACCAACAACAACACCAAGTACTAAACCGACAACAACACCAAGAACTAAACCGACAACAACGCCAAGGACTAAACCAACAACAACACCAAGGACTAAACCAACAACAACACCAAGTACTAAACCGACAACAACTCCAAGTACTAAACCAACAACAACACCAAGTACTAAACCGACAACAACACCAAGTACTAAACCAACAACAACACCAAGTACTAAACCAACTACAACACCAAGTACTAAACCAACAACAACACCTAGGACTAAGCCAACAACTACACGTAGGCCAACAACTCCACCAACAACCACCCCGCCAGCAACAACAACTCGCAGGCCCTGGCACCCATGCCAGCCCTGGCCCCCATGCCAGCCCTGGCAACCCTGGCAACCCTGGCAGCCCTGGCAACCCTGGCAGCCCTGGCAGCCCTGGCAACCCTGGCAGCCCTGGCAGCCTTGCGGACCTGGCAGCAGGCCCTGCTGCGGATGTCCACCCCAGGGACCGCTCTGCATGGATCTGATATCCAAGTTGGATTCCCTCAAACGGAAGATTAGGAGGTGCGTCTGTGGCGAAAGTCCCTGGCTGGTGCTGTAAGCCGAGGAAGGACCGAGTTTTGCGACCGTTAGTTATCTGCCCATTGACCACACCCTGAATGATCTCTAAATTACAGATATAATTGTTATTAACTAGTTAAGTTTGTTAAATTTTAAATAAAAATTATTGCATTTGAATTGTTTTTGTAGTTTTTGCTTTGGGTTAAATCTGAATGCTTGTGATCTTAAGAGTAAACTTTATTAAAAACAAGTAGAAACGTTGCAGTCGGGTCTAACCGACAGGGCAATACTCATTTGCAGTGCAAATGCAATTTTCAATTTTAGTTTAAGCTATGGATCTGAGAAGTTGACATATCTTCATTTTGTCAATTTTGGCATCATTTTCGACAAATAAATTGTTCCCTATTAGAATCAGTTTTAAAATTATATTTAATACTAATTAAGAGCACAATCGATAATAATATAAATAGCAATCCCATATTTGGAAAATTTTCTTTTCGAAACTACATCAGTGCAGTTTTTTTAACAAAAAATTTAAAACGTTTTATTTTTATAATGCATATCTTTTAATGTTTAATGTTTAATTTTCAATTCTAATCTATTAATAAAAATCTTAACAATTTATCTGACGAGCGTTAACTCGTGATATATATATTTAAAGTTTCAAGTCTACTGTCTCAATAACGACGAACAAATTATAGACATTCCTCAAACCCAATATACTCTTTTCACTTTGTGAACGACTGTAACAAATGTATTGACATGTAAAACTGAAGCGTATTTCATGTTTGATGGTTTGTCCTCTAGATTGATTCTGCATTTCAAATATATTCATTATTGAAAATACATTTTTTTTGTTTTTTCGACAAAAAAGCATGTACTCCCCCCTTACTCATTTTCGAAAAAAAAACTTTTTTTTTTAAATTTAGAAATTTAAATTTACATTTTTAATCGATTGTGGTGGTCTCAATTAGTATAAAAAACAACATTAAAACCGATTCTGAGGAAGTAAAATTTTATGCCAAAAATCATGCCAAAATTAACAAAAATTTTGACATGTAAAGCTCTTGGATTCAATACTGCCATATTTCAGAACCATAACTTTGTCAAAACTGAACCGATTTTCACGTTTGATGGCTTTGTGTTCATGGTTTGTTCTCTAGATTGATTCTGCATTTAAAATATATTCATTGTGGAAAATAATTTTTTTTTATTCTTTTCGACAAAAAAGCATGTACTCCCGCCTTACTCATTTTCGAAAAAATTGTTATTTTCAAAATTTAGAAATTGAAATTTACATTTTTAATCGATTGTGGTGGTCTCAATTAGAATAAAAAACAACATTAAAACCGATTCTGAGGGGGTCAAATTTTTTGTCAAAAATCATGCCAAACTTGACAAAAATTTTGACATGTAAAGCTCCCGGATCCATAGTGTTTGTTTGGATTTCTTATAACATAGTAAAGATTAGAAAGGGAATTAGCTGTAATTATATAAATAAGATTTACAGGTTCTTTCTATACATACTAACAACTTGCTGGAACATGAAAGTTCACATTATAAACATTACATTAAAGTCTTAAGAAAAAACTCAAAAGTTTAATATATAAACTGTAAATAGCCTTTAAATAATTGCACTCGCTTTTTCCGCTCCAATTTTCGATAGTCAAACGCGATTCAAATCACAAGCATTTTGATCAATTTATATCTAGAACTTCTGTATATACTTTGTATCTGTATTTGCCTTGCCTCGCAATTTTGACAGTCTTGAGTCTATATTTAACGCGCAGCCTGGTTTAACAGATATTGACTCAAAAATTTAGTTGCATTTATTTGCGCAATTGTTCAATTCCAAAATTAACGGCACGTGTGAACGGGGCTAAGCACGACGAGCCCTATAAAACGGGGAAACTTGGACTGCAACAGTATCAGTTTCCACTTGCACTTCCAGGAGTGAACGGTTCGAACAGGGTATCATCAAAGAATACAACGCCATGAAACTTATTGTCTGCCTTATTGGTAAGCGCGCATATTCAGAGGACGCAAGGATGAAGGATCCACAAATGATTGTTTACTTTCTTGTTTAGCGAGTATCGTGCTCTTCAGCAGTGCCACAAATGCCCACGTGACCTGCACTTGCGAGGAAGACACAACACCGGAGCCGACCTGCCCGCCGAAGCCGACGACGACGACGACACCATGCCCACCGCCAACAACCACGACGACACCATGCCCACCGCCAACAACCACGACGACAACATGCCCACCGCCAACAACAACGACAACGAAGCCAACAACGACAACGAAACCAACAACGACAACGAAACCAACAACAACAACGAAGCCAACAACGACAACGAAACCAACAACAACAACGAAACCAACAACAACAACGAAACCAACAACAACAACGAAACCAACAACGACAACGAAGCCAACAACGACAACGAAGCCAACAACGACAACGAAACCGACAACAACAACGAGACCAACAACAACAACGAGACCAACAACAACACCGAAACCAACAACAACAACAAGCCGTAAGCCATGGTGCCCATGGAGGCCATGCGGACCCGGCGGCAAACCCTGCGTGGGCTGCCCGCGCCGCGCCCAGCTCTGCATGGAGCTGATCGCCCAGCTGAACGCCATCGAGCGCAAGATCAGGAGGTGCGTCTGCGGCCAAAACCCGTGGCTGCTCTCGTAGGCCGCTGACGGCGCCGATGGACCCAGTATTGTGACCGATGAGTACCACCCGTTGACTACTACTTGAATAATGTCCGCGGATTGCCACACGGATCCGTTGAACTATTATTACCATTTACGTTTGCCTTTTTTTTGTTATACATTTTCCAAAATACATTTATTGTTGCATTAAGCTGAAGCGTTTTCACTGGGCATGGTGCATTTGGGGCAAGTTTGGATTTTCTATCTATCTGATTCCAAACAGCATTCGACTTTTTTAAGTCCATATTAAGTTAACTTTGTTGCTTGCAGAACAGCTTTTATTTTTGCTTTAAAATTTAATAACAAATATTTTAAATGTTTGCAAAAAATAAACACAATTTCAAACATTTGCACATAGAACACTTTTTTAAAAATAATATTCTTTATTATTAAAAATAATATTTTTTCAAAAATGTTATAAATAGATACATTTTGTTTTCAGATTGATTTCGTATCAATATATTTCAAGTCGTGTAAGGTCGTGTCAAAAAAAAAAAAAAAACAAGTCTTATATATAAATTAATTAAATAAAAGTTTATGAATGCTTAAGGGATTAAATTGATTATGTATACCTTCTTTTTCTAATTCCAGCGATATAAATAAATTAAAATTAAAAAAGAAAAAACGATATATAACCATTACAAACGCAGTACTAAATTTTTCGAATAGGGCGAATGCCAGGCAATATATAAAATATAATTCTTTTAAAATATTACAACACTAATTTCCTTTTTTTGATCAATAAGAAAAAGTATCTAGTGGTGCTATTATTTGTTTTTTTTGCTATATACATTTTATGTGGAGGTGGATTTTTTTGTATCAGGCGCGATCCACCTGGCTTAGAAACTGACCTTTTTCAATAAATGTTATATATGTATATATATATGTTTTTAGCACACCAGATTAGCAATAAAAAACCTTGAACTTGTACATGATCGATATTTGTATGTATATATATTATTGATCGACAGCCTGATTAAATAAATATTTATATACATGAGAAAATTAAGTTGCATTTATTTTTATTTATGCATTGTTTGCGCAATTGTTCGATCTCAAAATTAACTGCTGCACGACGGGATCTATATACATATAGATATGTATATATGTTACAGATATATAACAAGTAGGTTGCCAATAATATAATTTATAGCTGACTATAACCTTTCTGATCGGTATGATTACAATTACTCGACCTTTATATTTACACTCTACTGGAGCACGTTTTTGGACTTTCAGCGAGCTTTCTGCTCGTGAGCTTTGGCGATCAGAGAACCAGAACCAGAACCAGAACAACAACAACAACGAGGAGAACAATAACGGCGCAAACACCAACGATATAAACATCAATAAAACCAACAACAATGACAACACTCTGTGCAACAGGAACAACCACAACACGAACAACAACGACACCCGCTCTCAAATACATTTTTTCTTCATCTTTAGAAGAGGTCAGGTGTACATAGCTTTAAGACTGAGGGAGATTTATAGATTTATAGTGTTTTAAGCTGTTATTATTATGCTCTGAGCGAGTATTACGTAGTCGGTTACACCCGACTAGAGCGTTTGACGGAGTGAACTGGGTGTAGGGTATCTTCCAGTTGCGCATCTTAAACTACAGCAACTTAACTAGATAAATAGTTATTTTATATAAATAAACTTACTATCTAAGGGTGACAAAATACGAAGAAAAAACATTGTTCAAAGTTGGCAAACTCCAAACCGGACAAATAGCTGTCAAAGGCAGACAAAAAGAAAAAAAATAAAGAAAATAAGTGAAGCCATAAATGTGAAGAAGTTTTTGGCAATGAAGATGGCCAATGGCAAAAGGTTAAAGTGCAGCAGCGATAACCAAAAGCGGAAGCAATGCGCAATTGGCAAAAGGCAAGCTTACGGTTTTGCCGCTGCTGCTGCTGCTGCTGCTGCTGCTCTCTGCCGGCAGCGGCAGAGAGAGGACAAGAAGTCCAATGGGAGCGCTTGCTCTAATTGGAGTTTGTTGCGATGCAAACAGCAGGAAATCCTAAACACAAACAGACGGGAGAGCGGGAGAGCAACAAAACAAAGTCGCGAGAGCGGCAACCGTTTGTTGTTGATATTTTTGGTTGCTCAGAGAGTGGGAGAGCGAGAGCGAAGGCAATGGGGAGAGCATGCCCAAAAACCGGGTGAGTAAGGAGCATGGAGCGAAAACAAAAACAAACGTGCTTATGCGAAAGTGGCGAAATGGGCGAATTGAGAGAGCGACGGGACGACGAATGACAATGTGAAGCAGCAGCCAGGAAAATGCGTCGCAAAAACAGAGCGCAGGTGCGTAGAGTGCAAGTCATGCTCGCCGGCAGGACGAAAGCAACAACCGATAAACGGAGGAGTAGAACCGATAATTTATCAAATTGTATTGTCGGCAGGCAACGAGTGAAAAATAAGACAAAAAAACAAAAACCGGAAGACAAGCTGAAGAAGACGAAAGCGGGCGCAAAACAGAAACGCAAACAATAACAACAATGTGCAACGTGCGTACGCAGCAGAGAGCAAGGAGAGCGAGAGAGCGAGAGAGAGCGACTGACGTTGGGGGTGGGCGAGAGAGCAAGCGAGAGGGAGAGAGAGAGAGGGTACATCACGTATTTGCCACGCTGTTAAATGTGAATGAAAACAGCAAAACGCCAGCGTCAGCGTCAGCGTCGACGTCAGCGTCAGCGTCAGCGTCCGTGTTTTGCGTTGGCGTCAACGCCGATGCTGACTGTGCAACAATTTGTTGCCGCCACATGCTCAAAGAGCGAGAGAAAGAGAGAGCTCAAGAGAGACAGAGTGAGGAGGAGAGCAGCAATAACAACAACTGTTATATTGTGCAATAAAAGCAGCAAATTGTCAACGGCAGACATGACGCAAGCAACGACGCCGGCAGCGCGGCCATCGCCCACACGCCTTTGGGCCACCTTCGGCTAGCTGCAATGTCCTGGGGACTTGTTTGCGCCCCGTCAACTGTCAGCTAGCGACTTTTGCTCCCGGGTCGCGAGCAACTTGCGTGCGTTTAACTATTTATAAAGTGTCCGGGCCAAAGCTCAGAGCCGGACTCGGACCCGGACCCGGTCCGGACCAGCAAATGGATCCGCCGGCATTAACAGGGTCCAAAGCCGGAAGCCGCAAGCCCCAATCAGAATTATATTGTAATCATAGTCGAGCAATTTTCCTAAGTAGTCTTTGATTATATATCTGTGCACATATATCGAATTATTCTGTTCGCAATCAATGGAATATGGCATCATTATATATATTATAGCCGCTACGCATTAACTGCGTTGAAAGGATTCAATGCCGTTAGTCGAATTATACTTGTATAATTTTATGTTCAAGTCGTACAGATATGTCGATCTCGGCGGCTATCCAATCACGTCTCTATATTTGATTTTGAGTATTTGGCTATAAGAGTTCGATAATCAAAATTTTATTTATTGCGTCTCATTTCAGGTAGAGGGGTATATTTCTCATAAAAAGGTATAAGTCGTGTATACCATACGCCGATCATCGATAATTATCGATAATAAATAATAATCTATATATCTATATATAATAATCCATTGAAAATTGGTAAGAAACGTATAATGCTTTTTAAAGTTTGTGTACACCATACGCAGATCAATATTATTTTAGAGGGAGATAATCCTCCTCCTCCTCCCTCACCAGTCGGGCACTCCCGACAGAAGCACTTTTACTTGCATATTATTGAATTATTACTATTTTATTATTTACTTTATCTTACCTTCTTAACTTACTTGGGTAATGCACATACTTTTTTTTTTATTTTTTTTAAACATAAGCTTTTACTTGTTCATACATTTAGTTATCAACAAGAAATAGATTTTAAGCTAGAAAGAAGTTCTTCCAGCTGTACTTGATGGTAATAAGGAAATATAAGTAATAAAATTGAAAGCAGTCAAAGTGGGTTAAATTTAAATAGTTTAACCCCATTTCAGTCGCAATAGTTGAGTGAGCCAAGGAACCCCTTTGGCCAGGTCCTTTTTAAAGGAGCATTCAACGGCAACTTTATCGTGAGCAGAAGAGCACTAAATAAATGTTATTAAATGTATTTCAATTGGTTTGCGCCTGAAATCTGTTGAATGGAGTTCATGTGGCAGCGGCAAGGCAATTTTTAACCGCAGCTGTCAGCTGTCAAAACGTTGATAATGTTGTTCTTCTTGTTCTGAATATTGTTGTTGTCGTTGTTGTTGTAATATAATTGTTTTATGCGCTCGTTACAATTTACATAACCATTCCCATTCTGGCCCCCTAGCTCATTGATATCTATGAGAACTCCTGCCAGCATTTCTGCCTCTCTTTATTGTATTTTTTATTTCGGACTGGGCAATATAATTTTGTTAAGCAGTGTGTATCGCATATAAGCGAAAGATTTTATCTGTATGCTGATAGCGGAACGATTGGTGACAAAATGCTTACTAAAGCATTTTATCTTGATCAAATTTATCTTTTATATCTTATAGACTTACAGTGAAATTACCTTTAAATTTAATTACTTCAAATGAAATTTGATTTATATGTATATAAAATCATTTTTTTTATTCTTTAAGCAAAAGTAAACTAAGAAAACATATTTAAAAGCTAAAAAAAATGTTCTTTTTTAACACACATGATATTTAAAAATAATTAAGAACTTCGACTTGACTTAAATTGCATAAGATGGGAACCACGTCCGTATTTTGAGTTTACATTTAGATTTAATTTGTATCATAAAAAATTTAATTTATATTTAAATTGTATTAAATACCAAAAAATAATAATTTCCATTTGAAACTTATTTTTTTTTATTTCATTTTAAATTTTAAACAATATTCATTGTGTAATTGAAGATTATGATATTATGATATTGATATATAATATTGTAAATTTGTCAAGCGTCTGTCGGAAAGGGTTTTCACTTGTCGGCAGTGTGATGATAACTTTCTTCATGTCTTGTTTTTTACTTTATTTTTTGGTTTTGTTTTTGCTTTTTGCGCTGGTTAAGTTTTTAATTAAAATTCCATGGAATGGCAGCAGTTTAAACACTCGGCGTAACTTTGCACTTGTTTGTTGTTGTTGTTGTTGCTGCTGCTGCCGTTATTGTTGCAATTTGCACTGCATTTCTCAGGTTTTGTTTTGCAGGGCCTCGTTACTCATACGCCACGATGTGTTACGCTCGCGCTGGCACGCATTCTGTTGCAGCTCCTCACGTTGTTGCCGCTGTTCTTGTTGTTGTACACACCGAAACGACAGCGTGGCATAGGACAGGGCGGGTTTTGGGTGCACGCGGCACGAGGAAAATGGGGGCGAAACAACTCAAGTGAATGACAAGCAATGGGGTTGGACAAGAGCCGTCAACTTGTTGTCAAAGTAAAAGCATGTGTATTATTACGAGTATCGCTTACCCAACTCGTTCGTGCACCACATGCATTTTTCAACCTTATGCCCTTAACGTGCCCCCGCATTTTGCCACAATGATGACTAATGTGAGAAGTGTGTCTGTGTGTGAGGTCCCAAGTCTATAATAAATATTTTAGTATATAATTTTGATTACACCTGAAGAGCTTTTATTGAATCGATATACAATGTAGTGGAAAGTCCTTGACAATCTACATATACGTGAAAGATGATCACGTGGCGCAATTTATTCAACGAACAGAAGCCAAAAAGTCGTATTTTGATGGGCCCCCATTGCATGGTCTTAAGTCTGTTATACATTCAATTTAACATTTAATTTAAATTGTATATTTTTTTTATTCATAAGATCGGCTTTGTCCTTGCGTCCACGTAAACAACCTCTCCAATTTTTAACATAGATTTAAAATGCTTTTATCTACATATTAAATACTTTCATCTTCATGAAATATAAAAATATTGTTGCCAAATCTCATTTTCCAGTTTTTAATTTATTATTACTAAGATTATTTAAAATATTTAATTCAAACTAAATAAAGCCTTAAACAAATTTGTTAAGCATTGTTTTTGTTAGGAATCGTCTAAATTTAGAAAACATGTTTTAAAATTAGAGTAATAATGTTTTAATGAATTCGCAGTTAAATCAATTATTTCCGCAGTCAATTAAACAACATATATCAGCCATACAACATGTTTGCTTACTGATTTTCAAAGTTAATATATAGATCATGGAAAAGTATAATTTGAACATTGTTAATCATTTTTTATCTCAATGTGAATCTGAAATCATTTATTATTAGACGATGAACCTCTTTCAAAGATTATATTATATTATTATACTTAATTTTAAATTAAATTATTAATTCTATTTATTTTTCGATTGTCTTTAAAGGAAACATGTTTTTAGTGCGCTTAAAAATTTGTAAAAGTAGTTCGTCGTATGTTTAAAAAACTAATTATGTCGTTTGCTGTTATTGCTTCAATTTGTAAAAAGAAACCATATAGAAATCGGCAGATGGTATCATTGACATGATGAATTAAGTCACAATGCCCAGTTCAGGAGATATGTAAAAATATTTGTATTACATTGAACCTGAGCGGTCATCGCTCGCACTTGCCAACAATGCCCGCAGCCTCTTGAAAAGCGTGCAATGGGTATATAATTCATAGAAATATTATATGTAGACTATATACTCTTGCACATATATGCGTATACTCACCAAAGGCATTTATGCAAGCCGCAAACAAACTGACAAAGTGAAATTCCATGTGCGTTCTAGTCGAGAGCGCCTGGTGTGAAGATACCCTGTAGTCAGATCTAAAGTGTCATAACATTCTTCGAAAAAAAAAACGCTTAAGGATATTCTTATTTTTTTTATATTGAAGTCAAAGATTTAGAAGTGTTGGCATAGTATAAATAGTATTTAGTAAATAGTATAAATAGTATTTATATTGTCTTTGCTTTGAGCTCAATAAAAATGTTCATTAAATAGAAATTTTACTCTTGTTTAAGTCTAAGATTTATAAATGTTGGACAAAGACAATTTAAATTGTATAAATAGTATTTAGTAAATAGTATAAATAGTATTTATATTGTGTTTGCTTTGAGTTTAAAAAGTATTCTTAAAATAGGCATTTTATTCTTGATTTTATATAATGTTTGTTTTAAGATACACACACGAAAAGTAAAAATTACAGGGCAAATATCAGAATATTCCCTTAAGGTAAAACATTTTGTGTGCAAGCTCTAGCCTCTGATATCTTAGGTATTTGCTAAAAATGATATTTATCGATTTTGGCAAAGTAAGAAGAGTTATGTTGGCCTTAATAATATCTGAAATCGAACGATATAGCTAAATGCTATGAATGCTAATATGCCCCGTTTGCTCCAATCTATGGTTACAGGGTATACCAATTGACAGGCTGACTGACCAACTGATTGCAATGCGCCAAGTCCCTGACTCTGGTCTTTGATTATAGGTTGCTGTTGTTGTTGTTGCTGCTGCTGTTTCTGCTGGAAGTTATGCGGGGCCCTGGTTAGTGATATGAATGCAGATAGAGGCGCGATACGTGGGGTAAACATTTCCATTGTTGCGTTTCCCATTTTCGACTGCATTTACAATGCAATTGCAATTGCGCACACTAATGCAGCGGCCTCTCTATTCGTATCTGTATCCGCATTTGTATCTGTATCTCTGCCTGTGCATCCCAGTGTGTGTGTGTGTGTGTGTGTGTGTTTGGGCATGTTTGTTGCTACTACACACACACACTATGCCACAGCACATGGCATGTACACATGTAGTCGACTTTTGTGCCTCTTTCATGCATAATTTCTGTTGCTTCGCGTTTTGTTTCGCTTTTCGCATTACTTCACATTCCCTGCCTCATCTCTCATCCCCCGTCGCCTTTTTCCTCAGCAAATGCCACATTTAACATTGAAAACGTACGTTGACATAAATGCAATCAGCACGCGCCATAGATGGCGCTGGAGGGGGGAAGGGGAAGGGGCAGGGGAGGGAATTGGGGTAGGCAGATGCGAGGCAGACCAAAATGCATTAAAGATTCGTAGATTTACATTGTCGTAATTATAATTGCTAATATTCCAGCTGTCGCGATTAACATCTCCAGCAGTTCCACTAGGTTATCGATAAAATAGCACAAATACAAAAATATCGATCGGCGCTTAAAAGCTATTAATAACCAAGCTACTAAAACGTAAAAAATTGTATATAAAAGTATCGATAAATATCTTCATCATATTTGATTTTGAAAGTATACCTATATGTACATAGTACAATATCTATTCAAATAACAATCTATCTAATTAAGATAATTTAATTTAATTTAATTTAAATAGAGTCAGCTGAAAAAATAACCAAATTTGGACGTGACTTTTAGTTGATTTAAAAATAATCTTTAGGTTTTTGCTTCAATTTATTTTTATTCGTATTCGCGAAGTCCGTCTGTATGAATGCAATTTTTTTCCCTTCTATCGAAGTTGGAGACATGAAACTTGGAATATATATTCGTGTACACTCGCGTCTGATAATATGTTAAGGTTTTTTGGGTACGCCCACTGTGGGCGTGGGAAATCATACAAATCTGTATGGCTTAGCGGCAGGTAAGCCGAGAAAATCAAATTTTATAGCTACACCTTACAATATAAAATAAAATAAAAAATAAATAATAACAATTAAGAATTACTTCTTACTTGCTTTTAAATGTTTTTTTATCTTCGATTACCGTCGATAACTGAAGTAGCTGTGAATTCCGAACGAAGTATGCATAAATTATAAATGGAATCTATTGATTGCTTAGGTGTTTTGTGACGATAGTGTATAAATATAGATGCCTCGAATTGTGTTTATTTAGCGAGCTTTGGGCTGGCTTCCATTAACACATAATTGGATATAGGAATGCAGCGAGGCCATCTCTGTGAGTGAAATAATACTCTATTGAAATGTTACGTTCGCTGTCTCCGCTCTGCTTATTTAGACACACACTCGCACACAATGCGAGCAGACACTTGAGACACTTCTTAATTAGAGGCAACAAATTTCCTTGACTTCTTCTTCCACTTCTCATTCGCAAACAGTGCGACGGCGAGCTCGCCTTTGAGTCCCAGCTGCACATAAATTCAAATTAACGCAGTGCACGACCAACGGCAAATGAAATGGTCCATTTGTGTTCCCGATCTCTGGAAGGATTGCCATCAAGTGCAGGCAAAGCCGATGACTTTGCCTGCCTCGGAGGAGCTAGCTGAGGCAACTAAGTAGCCAATTAGAGGCATGCAACAGACTTCAAGTCGAATAATTAGCGAAACATTAGCGACAGATAACGCTGATGATGAAGATGATAACGAGACATGACTCCAAATTATACAATTTTTGTGCTATCTACAAAGTAGTAAAAAGGGGGTGTGGTAAAGTTAGAAACTTCACTCCATTCGAATATATTATTAAATTAATGAAATACAAAATTGAAAATAAAAGCGGATTAAGCTTATATACAAATTATATATTCTTGATGAGCAGCCATTGGATTAAATCTTCATTTAAATAAAATTAAATAAAATTTGAAAATACATTTTTTTATTATTATTTTTTTCGAAAATATAGTTTAGGAAATATTTTTTTTTGTAAATTAGAATCGCAATACTTTATTTTTAATCGATTGCGGGTACCAAAATTAGTATTAAATGCAACTTTAGAAATGATGCTGACGGGATCGATTATGCTGTCAAAAATAATGCCAAAATTAATAGAAATGCAGACATGTCAAGTTCTCGAATCTATTCCAAAGTATCTAAATAAAGACAATACTAAATCCGCAGAAATCAGGCATCCTTGTTAAAAAAAAAAAAACAAGTACGAAAATGCTTAATGGAGAATTTTGTTATATGTTCAAGAATTTTTCTATTATTTATGTAAAATGAACGATTGATCATGAGAACAAGAATGTAATGTTAATCGATAAGAAATCATTTATGAGCAAAATTTAAAGAGATGGCACTTAGTTGTAACAGTGAATTTCTGTGAGTGTACTTTTATCTTAGTGAGTTTGCGTAAATGTTTATACCGATATATTTTTGCCGTTCACTTAACGTAGAAGTAAGTGTATAAAAAAACGTAAATAAGCTTTATACTCGTAAACGCTGTAAAAATGTAGAAAAAACTGATTATGGATTTCAGTTTCTGATTCATGATGCACAGTCATTGAAAATGTGGCGTTACACTTTTGGTACACAAATAATTTTATCTGTTGAACGTGTTGTGTAAGATATATGTACATATGCATTTAGTTTAAGGCAAAAACAAATAATATTTGATTGACCATAATGATTAATGCGTAAGACGGGTCTGGCGGTCCAGAAGTTTGTCGACTAGAAGTTATATGGCAATTTAAATCGTATTATATGGGCAATCGACACGTAGTCAAACACACAGCCCGCAGTTGGCTGGGAGTGCATCATGGGAGGCGCTCAAGTGCCAAGCCCATAACAACCCATAGCAGCAACATTTAGCTTTGGTTTTGACACAGCTGCTGCTGCTGCTGCGAGGGGGCGAGTGGGAGCTGGGGGTGGAGGCAGGGAGGGGGCGGCTGGTGTGCTGTTTTCTCAACTGTTTGCATGCATAAATCAATCAAGCAGAGTGTTTGCGCATATAAAAAGGGAGCAAAAATATAGCTAGACCCGATATAGGGGTAGGCACAACAACAACAACAACAACAACAACGGCACTCCACACACATAAGAGCACAACCATATACAATCTGCATATATGTATGTACATATGTGTACTTTGCAGCAAGTACTTGGTTAAAAGCAAAAACAAATAAATCCCGACTATGTCATACCCTGTTTGCTGATGATCCTCTTAAAATACAAATTATTATGAGGAACTTGTGATAAGCAAAAAAATATTTATTAAGCGATAAAAACAATTTGTTAATAATAAATAATAAAATAAACAGATCCAGATACTTTTCATACTTTCTTAATAACTACAATTTACTTTTTATTTTATTATGTAACTAATATATAAATATATCAAATATAACTGGTTGAAAATATAATCTTAGTTAGGTATCTCTGATTGATTACTTGGACCGAAATCCCAATATGCCCTTTTCTATTTTTGGGCACAAGGGCATGAACGCGTTCAAGTGTTAAATGCATCGCCCACTTTGGGCAAAACGCACCGGAAGGCAAATGTGCGAAAAGACTGCACAAAAATTGAGGCTACGGGCGGACTTTAAAGGGACTAAGCGAACATTTTTGGATGCAAACTTAATGAGAAAAAATAATTTGACTTGCAGTTATTATTTTAGATTCATTTTTTGGTATTCTTAAATGGTAGCAAGTTTAATGATATCTTACAAAAAATAGTTTAAGTTAGGTTGCAGGTAAACTCCGTCGAAGATTGATTTTAAAAACCTATTTTGATTTAAAATCTTTAGGAAATTTCAGTCATCAAAATAAAAACTAATATTGAAAAGGTTTTCAAATAACAACAAATAAAGGTTATACCAATCTTTTAAATATATCAATACCAGCAAACGCTTACTTTTTTGATTTCTTAAAATTGTAAAAAAGAAAATTGTTGTTTTGCTCCACTGTGCGACAGCAGCAACGATGATGGCGCGATGACAAACAAAATGCTGTCGAGTTTTGATGACGCTGTTAAACAAGAGCAACAACAGCAATATTTTTGAGAGTAGTAAACTTGCAACGAAATTTATAATACACTTATAATACACACAACTGCAATGCACTTAAAAATAGAATGAACAAAATTGAATTTGAGTTCATTGCCTGGCTTAAAAGTATACATATAATAAGTAAGATAAAACAATTTAAAAACATTAAAAAAAAACTATTTCAAAATAAAAGAAAAACAACTAAAACAGCCAATTGGGGACCGACGTGGTCCACTTCAAACTTAAAGTATCAAATTCAATAATAAATTATAATTTTCTGATGACCCCCACAAATTACAAAAATCTATATTTTTCCAATATAGCCATTTTCGGCTGTTTTACGCTGTTATTGTAGTGTGAATGAGTATTGCGGATTCGGCTACACCCGACTGAAACTGTCTCACTTGTTTTTAAATGGCTTTCGATTTTACTTCTTCTTTTAGTTTTAAAGTATTTTGTTCTATCTGGCACATTTAAATTTTAAACCAAACTTTCAGTTTCATTAGCCATAAATTTAAATGTAATGGGTTATAGGTATAACAATTTGCGGAGGTGTGTAGGAACGCGAAAGGGAATGAAGGAATTTGAAGATTCAGAAATGCTTAACATCATTTAATAGTACATTTCTAATCATATGACGGAGCTTTGTACAATATAATATTCTATAAATGTTGTATCAAGTTAGAAATTAGGATCAAATCAAAGACGAATTTGATTTATAATACATATATTTTATTCATATATATAGAAGTAATCTTATATATCATTTAAATTAGTCAGAATATTTTGGAGTTCAGATTTTATAAAAAACTTTATATTTTTATTTTAAAAAAATTTTAAGCATTTGACTTAGCTAAAATTTTAAAAAATGCATTTAATAAATATACAAGACTATTATGAATATAAAAATGTATAATAATTATAATAACAAGAATACTAATAATAATAATATAATAAGATTAAGAAATGTTACGTTTGAAGTTATATTAGAGAAGTAGGCTCTTGAGCTTTAAATTTAAGCTCGCTTTACACAAATAAATAAATGCGACTTTACTGTAAAATACCTTCAAGGTTCCTTAGCTAGCGGGAGCGACTTGGGAAACAATATCTCTGAGGTATGTGTGTCGCATGACTCACGACAAAGCTAAAGTGCCTGCGTTGAACCGAGGTGTGCTAACATTATCAATGCGACGTCGTCGCCTGCTCGGCTGCCTGTCAAACTCTAATCGCCACACTCACACACACGCCCAGCTTACCTCTGCTTGCCTGCGTGTGTGTGTGTGTGTGTGTGTGTGTGTGTATGTGTAATCAAAGTACGACACTCTAATTAGCAGGCACACAATTTTCAAAAACAAAAATGAAACAGGCCCAGACTCTTGGCGAGGGCGTATTTTGTGCTGGGTTACTCAAGCTTTTCACTTTCGAAATTCTGTGCCGCGATACCCTAGCAAAAGCAGGCGTTCTAAGGTGGGTATATTTGCTAAAACGTATGATTTATTTTCCTTATAATTTATTTAATTTTTCTTCTTGTAATTGTTATTTAGATCAATGTGTTTATGAGAGCCTGTGTAATATATCACATCTATATACATAAACATAACTTCTTTTTGTTTATTCTTATTCTCCTTGGTAGCAGAGTATACAAAGCAAATATACATACCTATATAATAAAATAAACTCTTATTATATTAAAAAATAAATTGAAAGAAAAAAATTATGATGCGTATTAAAAATGACAGCATAGGGTATCTGCACGTTGAGCAGTCTGCGCTTAATTGGTTAGCAGTGCATTGGCAAGTCGTGTTTGTCTTTTGTAATTGCAGCGTTTGTTATTTGCTTTTCGGTACTATGCAATATTTACACACACGCACACACATGATGTGTTTATCGCATGCCCTGTCTGCTCGCCCTTATGGATTCAATACTTGTGTCTGCACATACATCTACACATATACATATGTACGTATGTATAAAAAAATTTAAAAAAAATGCAAACACTTATCAGTGTTGTTGTTGAGGGCTATGCGCCACAGCGGGTGGGGCAGCAACGGCTGAAGCATAATCAACAGCCGAGAAGAGCTGCATGCAGCTGTTGTTGTTGTAGCTGCTGCTGCTGGTGGTGCTGATAAGGCAGCAGCTCTGCATGTTAGCTGCAAGTGAAAACCAAGTACTTGAGCTGCACGTCGCAAGTGGCAAGTGGCGAGTGGCGGGTAGCAAGTGCCAAGTGGAACTGAAATTGCAACTGGAATTTTTGTGAGATTGAAACTTGTCAAAGCTCTTGCTGTTGTCAGTTTCATGGCCAGTTGTTGTTGTTGTTGTTGTTGTCGCTGCTGCTGCAATCAGTCGCTTTGCATGTGAACAAAAACGTAGAAAAGTGCCGGACAAAGTTCTACAGCAACTTTGCTCCAGCTGCCCGGCAACTAATTGGAATTTGGCACGTTCTACCAGTTTGACAATATATTTTGTTCCAGAGGTACACACAGACAACCACAACCACACACACACACACGCACTTATGCACTCAGGTAGCTTCGTTTAAAATTACATAACTAATTGACTTATTCTTAAGCGGCATGTTCAGAAGCTTCATAAATAACAAGTTGAGGTGAGAAAAAGTAAATTTGGAAAAAACAAAAGTTCGGGCTTTCAAATAGCAAATATCTCCATTGTTTATATATTCCTTTATTTTTATTATATTTTATAATTTTCATAAATAAATCTAAATATCTGTTTTGATATTCACAAAATATAATACAAATATAATAGAGCCGTTAACGTGCCGACAAGGTGAAAAATTTCTTACGTTGAGATATTCTTTTTTTTAATCCCATTTATTAAATTCACAATTTCCATATTTAATACGCAAATACGATCTGGGATGCGTTGTACTTTCATTAATAATCTTTAATAATTTTTTATTTCCAATTATGCAACTTTAACGATCGATAAAAAAATAACATTCATACAATATTGTTTAAGACGTGGATTTTATAGCTTTCGTTTTTTTTTTTTTTTTTTTTTTTCCCAGAAACCTTATGAACCTTAGTACGGAGACCTAAACATTATCACTGCACTTTTCTAATATGTGCCTACATATATGTTATATGTATTAATATATATGTATATTTCTTATTCGTACATTTGTATTTTGTATTCGCTTACTATCAGTTGAGTTGGCCAAGTGTACAGGAAATGGATTTTCTAGCAATGCAGTTCTATACGAATCGGTCTTTGTTTGAGGAAACCAACAGCAATAAAAACTTAGATACGATCATGCACCCATACAAATGCACGGGACGTAAAGTATCTACATATATATACATAGTATATTTATGTGACATTACGTACTATATAGAGAACCAATTTCCGTTAAATTGAATGCAACGAATGTAGTTGACAAATGACAAAATGACAGACGGAGTAGGAGAAGGAGCAGGAGAGGCAGATGGAAATGAAGACGGCGACGGCGGAGCTTGAATCTAGAGCCAAAGAATGAAACGTAAATAGGCAAAATGGACAATAATTGCAGTGAAGCAAAACTGTTAATCGTATCAGTCTCTGGCAAACAACAATCCAGGCATACATACATACGCACGTATCTACAGACACATGTATATATGTACATATGTACATAAATTGCCATTGGCAATGATCATGCGGAAAACTAAAACAACAACAAAAATATTTAATTCAGGCGCAACAGCAACAAATTCTTCTAATAGCAGCAATTTGTCTTCTCTCACGTCCCTCACGCACTTGTACAATAATTTCTTTTTACTTATCTCTCTCATCTTAAGAAACAACATTTACATAAGAACAATAACTTAAATTAAAGAATTTTGAAAGGACTCTTAAAGTGGTTTTGTTTTCATAGCTTCAAAAATGAAAGGAAACATGCATATGTACATATATGCATGCAAAGTATAAAACTCCCTATAATTTATAAGATTTAATACTTTTTAGGAACATCATAACAAAAAAAAAGGTAAAATTTTTTGTAGAGAAAAGAGAGAGAGAGAGAGAGAGAAAGAGAGCGAAAAATTTTATCAAAACGGATAGCATGTTTAAATTATCGATAAAAAAAACAAGAAATCAATAACTAAATATATGTACAACTGCGAAAAAAAAAATAGCACCACTATGACATTTTTTCTTATTGATCAAAAAAATAACAATTAGTATTGCGATATTTTAAAAATTTGATATTTAATATATTGCTTAGTATTCCCCCTAAATGAAAAGGTAGTACTTCGGTGTAATGGTAATAGATTTTATTTTTTTTTTTTTTAATTTTAAGGGAGAAGGTCGAAAAAATGGCGAAAAAAATAATAGCACCACTTTTCAAATATTCACTTAAAATTATAAAAATGAGAAATATTTAAGACCTTCATTATTTAAAGATAATTGTGTGTCAAAACTAAGAATATTTTATCAATTGAATATATAGTTGCGATACCTTTATTGGAAATAAAGGCTGCTTAACGACTTGGCATCGATTCAACCAAGTCCTGGTATCGTTTCAGAGGAATTTTCCACCAGGACTCGTAAATTGCTTGCCAAAGTGATCCGTTGCTAGTTGGTTTAATACTAGCAACTGCCTTTTTGACATTAGCCTATAGATTTTCGATCTGCTGGCTGCACAGCGCACTCCAAAACGTTCACTGGTTTTCTTTTGAACCATTCCTTTGCTTTCCTGGTGGCGTGTTTGGGGTCATAGCCTTCTTGGAAGACCCATAATAGCGCCATTTTATACTCTACTTAGAGTAGCATTACTGCATCTAACATATTGACGCAACCGTGTTGGTTCATTATGAGTTTGGCTCAATGTATTGGACCTACTCCTAATAACAAAAACAAGCCCATACCAGTATGTTTGGCCCACCATGTTTAAAAGTCTTTGTAGTGAATTTTGGATTGTATTTTGAGCTTTAAGGGTACTAGACGTTCGAACGAGAGTCTTTTCTACCAAACATAACAACTTTACTCTCATCTGTTCATAAAATATTACTACATTTTTGGGTTGACCAATTTTGATGATTCTTTGCTAACTTCATGCGCTTGGCAATATGTTTCGCGTTTAAGGAAACGGACCTTTCTTGGGCTGCAAACATTTAAATTTTCTTGTTTGACACATATGTGAACTGTTTTCACTGTCACAGTTGTATTAAGCTCCTTTTTTTATGTCAGTTGCAGCCTTGAAAGGATACTGTGTGCTCTCGAGGATCAACACTTTGACGTAAATCTGTCGTATAGCTCCTTTTTATCTACGTGTTTCATCGTTTTCTTTATAGTTTATGTCATTTAGTATATTTTTAATTGAAAAGCCAATCAATCGACCAAGTTATCTCTTTGATTTTCCAGACAATATCAATTTTCTGATGATTTTGCACTTTTCCGTATTCCAAGGCCCATTGTATCAATAATTTTGGATTTTTTTTAAACATAATGCTTAAAATAATGAAATCGAAGTTAAATCTCTTGAGTACGTGCTTTTTGTCGAAGAAACTGTACGAAATTTAACGTTTTTCATGAAAAAGCATAAGTGGTGCTATTATTTTTTCCGCCATTTTTTCGACCTTTTCCCTTAAAATTACAAAAAAAAAAAATAATCTATTACCATTACAAGCGAAGTACTACCTTTTCGTTTAGGGGGAATACTAAGCAATATATTAAATATCAAATTTTTAAAATATCGCAATACTAATTGTTATTTTTTTGATCAATAAGAAAAAATGTCATAGTGGTGCTATTTTTTTTTTCGCAACTGTATGTACATATGTATACTTATAAATTTGTTTAAAACATTTTTTTTTATTACATATATTTATTTGCATTCTATTTTATAATTTTATTAACTATCTTTATCGTAAACTTTATTTCTACAGGAAACTTTGTAATAGGGCAGTGGATAGTCGGTCATATTGCACTTCACGCGTGGCAGTAAAAGTTGCTATGTGAACTTACTTAATGCGTCTCGTGTGCAGTAATAATAAAGCATGTAACTTTGTTAGTTTGTGCTTCACTGTATCTGATACCGCCACCTAACACTGCAATGCGCATACGTCACGTTGCACGTTTGCTGCACTTCACTTAGTCCCCAACTCGCTAAGCTGCAGCACGCACACAGGCATACACATGGGTGTCTGTGTGTAAGTAACAGCTACAAATTATGAAAATACATGCATCCATAGATAGAATGGTTTTGGGCATATTTAAAAGTTTAAACTTACTTTTCGTCACATTCGAAGTTCGCAGTGAACTTTTTTACAGAGTTTCCTTTGCGCTTTGTTTGTTTTTGATAAATTGACCGATTGTTTTGCAGTTGCTGCTGTTGTTGTTGTTCCAAAGCGAAAATACAAATGATGTGCGCTCTCAGACACAGCATCAGCAACAGCAGCAACAACATCAAACAAAGCAAAGAGAGCGACGCAACGTGACGCTCACTCTCTCTCACACACACACGCGCGCACACACAAACGCAAACGCGTACAAAGAGCAATAACAAACATGCAAAGTCAATGCAAAACAAAGAAAACAAAGCAGAATGGCGGAAAAAGCAACTGCATACAAAAATCCCTCTTTTGCTCTCATTGCGTTTCCATTTGTGTGTGTGTGTGTGTTTCTCTCTCGCACTCTCGCAAAGACACTGTGCGTGTATGTAATGCGTCAGCTTTGATTATAACCGCGAGACAGCGACTATTAACAGCAACAACAATAGCTCCAAGCTACCCATACACACTACAATCGGCTGGCGCCGACTGAGCTATGCTCTCCGTCGCTTCCGACTGCCCGTCACTGAACCATCATCTGACACTGAAATGGATCAAACTTTCCATGGGCTGCAACATGTATGAGCTGAGCGCTGTAAAAATGTTTAGTATGTTGTGATATATAATTCTTAATATTTATATGGCGAGGGTTTATATAATATATATATATATATATATATATATCTGGGAAATCTCACTTGCCTCCTCATATGCCCTGATGTACGCTACTTTACTTTGTACACATAATTTATATACATACATACTTATGTACTAAGCCACTGACACAGACAGACAGCGTGCTCTCTTTCTCTCCTTTACTTTTTTTGAGTTGTTTACCCACACATAAGCATGGGCGTTTTAACACAAGCAAATGCAGTCATGTGAATGCATTTATGACCTACAATAATAATGAGGCGAGCCGAGCGTGAAAGCGAGATGGCAATAGCCCAGGCGTGACACCCGCACAGATAAAAAACAAAGACAGCTAAAGAGAGAACATATTGAATGATCGATGGAGATGTGTGTTGTGCTTCTTGTGCCGAGCGCATTCACATGAACAACGCCTTGTTTTTGTGTGCCTCAAAAAAAAAACCAAAAAAATAAAAAAATCACGCGACAAACTTGTTTACAACTTGGCAAATGCGTGTGAGCGGGGGTGTACATATGTATACAATTATATATGTTTATACATATCAGTGTACATATGAACATATGTGTGTGCTTATGTGTCAGGGTGTGTTGTCGTTGGCAGCCCAAATGCAAGTGCTGGAGCGGGTGTCCTCCTCTCTGCTTAACTGCCAAAACAAAACACGAAAAATATGCTCACTTTCATTAGTATTGGTATGCAAAACTTGTTTTTGTTCACGCACACTCTCAGCTCACCGCTCTCTCGCACAACAAAGCTCACGTGTCAGGCTCTCGGACAGTTGGAAAACTATCAGCCGGTTTTTTTTCTGCCCGCCTGCAAGCGCGTGCTCTTTCTCACTCTCTTCCCTCTCTTCATATTTATAGCTCTCTGGGTTCGTTGTGGGGCTGACGTGTTTACTCGTTTCAGTTTTAGTTTTAGTTTTTTTTCTATTTTTTTTTTCGCTTTGTTTTGCCCGACGCGCACGTTGCTTTGTTATTGTTGTCGCTGATGTCAGCTACACACGCATACATACACGCAAACTCAAAGGCAGACAAGCACAAAATCATACATGTACGTGTACATGTATATGCGCGTATCTATGTTTCTACATACATATGATGATGGAGCACCAGGCAATAGCAAATGTGCAACGCGCAAAATGAAATTGAAAAAGTGAGCGATAAAAAATAAAAAAAAAACGTCGAAAATTGTATAATAACAAAAAGAATATAAACTGCAATTAACTATTTTATTACGTACGTATGCATACAAATGTATATATGTATAGGTATATTTCTGTGTGTGTGTTTCACGGCAAACAAAATGCAAAATTAGCTTTCAGCCACGCCCAGCCGCCCAGTGTACAATTAATGAGAATTTGCTAAATAAAATGGCTTTTGTTTTTGCATTTCTGTAGCCCTCTTCGCTGTTTGCCGTGACGTAAATGCAAATGCAAAACCGAAATTGAAAACAAAAACAAAAACAGCTGAAAATAATGATATTTTGGTTTGTCATAAATTGAGATATTCAAAATAAAAATAAAAAAAAATAAAAATAAAGAAAAAAATTGTCATTAAAATGGAAAAATAAAAAGAACGCTTATGGCACCTACCCAATGGATGCTTTTGTTTTGTTTGTTAAAATTATTAAAGCGTTGACATTGAAAATATACTTATGACACTTGAAATATTTGTTTTTTGGATTTTTTCTTCAAAAAAAAAATGAATTTTTGCAAAATCTACTTTTCGCACTCGTTTTAAACCTAAAAAGATTATGACAAAATTATTTAGAAAAATGTGTTCCAAGCTTGTCCGGTGTAGCTTTGAATATTGCTAATTGGTTCGATTCGAAACGTTCCGATGAGTTCGAAGGCGAACCACATTTTCATTTTGCGTGTGAACATTTGTTGTAATCTGAATCAGTTATTTTTTAAAGATCGCTTTTTGTATAAAGTGTTTGCTATTTATAATACTCCTGTATATACTAAGTAAAATATCTTAACAATATTTTATTATTTTATTCTCTCAGTAATTACCAACTGTCATATGAGCTAATTGGCCCAAAATTCTGTTATTTTCAGATAAGCGAACTCAGTTTTGTTTTTATTAGTAAGTTAAGTTAAGTAAAAGTAATAATAATATTAATAAAATTTTGTAGATAGTTCAATTTTATAATGATCAAGATTAAAATGGGAACCCCAAATATCAAAATTGTTTTTGATTATTTCGATTAATCCGCATTTAGTTGCGTCATTTGCAACTTTTTTTTTCCCCCCCAACGACCTGAAGCTCCCCCTTTACACTTACTTATCGCTTATCGCTTTGGGACATGATTCGTGGCGTTGATATGTCTTGCGGTTTTACTTTCGCGTCGTATATGTATTTGTTTGGATTTCATCATGGTTTGCCGCGAGAAGTCGTCTGACGCCTAAGTCTCTGCTGACGATGACGACCCTGACCGAGCTAGTACAGTACACATTGTAGCATACGTGTGTGTGTGTGTGTGAGTGGGGGGGGGGGTGGATTAGTCACTGTCGCCCACTGTGCCCAGGCGCTGGCAGAGGCGCAGACTAAGCGGCATTTGTGCGTTATGTCTTAAGGTGCGCTTCGATTGTTGCTGTTGTTCCGCCTAACTGCCACACTGATAAGCCCAACGCCAGCTGACTAATGCCACACTGAGCGAAAAGCGCCAGAATGTTGCAGTCAGCTCAAGTACAGACGTTGACAAAATCAAGAATTATTTACATTTTATTTACTTATTTATTAAAAATATTTATTTATTTTACATCGTAAAATATAGCACTAAGCTATATAATAAAATATCTGACACAATCTGTTTTTATTTGCAAATTGATAAAAAAAAAAAAGAATAATATGTAGTTGTCTTTTATTTTACAACTAAAAATTAATTCTGGAATGTTCACTTTAAA
The DNA here is from genome assembly GCA_035047465.1 of Drosophila sordidula. NCBI lineage: Eukaryota > Metazoa > Arthropoda > Insecta > Diptera > Drosophilidae > Drosophila > Drosophila sordidula. Next base: position 669,892 of record JAWNPQ010000163.1, read on the forward strand.
TTGTCATTTTTCGCTCAGTGTACATAAATATAAGCCGTGCACGGTTCAGGATTTTGGCAAAGCTCGCTCCCAGCTAAAATAGCGCTCAACGCCCCCGCTCCCGGCGCCTGGCCAGACTAAATCTATTCGCATTGGCAAATTACATTGAGCCAACGGCATTTAAAGGTCGTACAATGACTTTAGGCAGCAAGCATAAAATATAAACAACAACAACATTAACGGCAACAACAATAACAATGCAAGGCAACACCTGCTTGCATTCTCGCTGCCAGTGTGCTCAAAAGCGCGTTTTGGCGCTCTCTCTCTCTAAGCTTTTGCAGAGAGCAAGTGCATAAAGCGCGCTCACATGCATTTTAGCCCAGAAAACGTTTGTGCGCCTTGTAAAATTAGTCGCGAGCTTTACCACGTTCCAAAGCTCGTGTTAGCTGACAAGCAGTTTTTTTTTTTCACACCCACTTCGGCTCCTGCAATCCACAAATCCACATATCTTTTGTAGTTTTAGAGCGCGAATCACGAAAGTTGGTTTCCTGCATTATTGATCATAGATAGAACCAATTATATATTTGAAAATTTGGAAAAAAATAAAAAATCCTATTTTAACTTCCAAATAGCTATACAAATGTGCAATACTCTACGCATTAATCAAATGAAATAGTTTATGTTTCATAATTTCCTATAAATAATTTACCATTTATATAGAATGCGTAATATATGAATTTTTTTTAAGAATATTGTTACCCGCTTTTCCGTTCTACTTAGTTTCTTTATTTAAGATAAAATTTAAATAAATCTAATAATTTACAAACAAATGATTTTTGTTATAACATTTTACTTAATTATGTAAAGTATTATCTATTATATTCATATGGGTAAGCAAAATAAGCTTGAAGAAATGAAACAAACAAGTTGTCAATAAATATGTGCATATTCCTTTGATAACTGCTTGAAATTAGTTATCCGCCAATTTTTCAAAATACGGATGGAATTTTTGAAAACTCCGTATATACCTTAATAAAGGTGACTACTGTGAAGAAATGAAATTGCATGGCTTTGACGGTTTGAACTGTGCATTGATCGTCAGTCAATTAATCAGTCCGTTAGTCAGCATACCTGTGTATTTATATATAGTGTACAGATAAGCTTAGTTCAATGTGCAGTTAGTTAAGTAGAGGTTTTGACTTGCTGCGTTGTAAACTAGCTGTTTTTACCTCTTTGCGGGATCATTAAATCATGTGATCATATAATGTGCAGTTAATCATAAGCGCTTTGTAGGTGGCGCCATCTGTTGTCTATTTGGTTTGTTTTTGTTTTTTGATTGAAACACTTTCGCTTGAAATTGTAACGCCTCCAGTCGAAAATCAACCGCCCACTGTATTCACAAAATAACAAAAACAATTTGAAGTACGCGTTGATCAACATTATTTTATTTTTTGTGAGTTTTTTTATTTTATATGTTTATTTTATTTTATTTTTATTTTTAGCTAGGCTCGCGTGTATTTTGTTAATTGTTTTACAAATTTATTGGGGTTAAGGCCTTCTTGACTTGCCATCAACGTTGTTGTTGTTTTTTGCATATTTATTATTATTTGCTCGCAGATATTATGTATGTGCACATGCATGTGTATAAGTTTATATATATAAATGTATGTACATGTAGCTTGGCGCTTTATTTTGAAAACGTGCGAAATGCGAACCGATTTCTCTTTCTTCCAAATTTTTGTTTTCATTTGCAATTATTTTTTAAAAAAGTTTTTGTTGTTTTTCGTTTTTGCTTTCATACGTTTTTTATTGTTGTCACTTTTGCACCAAATGACATTTTCGTGTAGGCGTTGAACAATTTTCGAGCAAAATGAAAAAATGGAAAAACAAAAAAATAAATAAGCATACGAAATTAAGTGTCTGCCCATGGTAACATTAAAATACAACATTTTTAACTAAGCATACAAATATCTATTTTTTGTTTAGTTGACAGTCAACATTTGCAATGGATCAGCATTGAAGTTGACTGAATATTATAACGGAAAGCAGTGCAATTTTCTTATTTTAAATAAATGCTTTTGAAAATATAGTAGAGGTAGTCCTGTAACTGACTAACTGATTATTTATTGCAACAAAACTTTTTTTTCCATCAGCAAAACCATGGTTTTTATAGATCAATTCTAGGATTATTCGAACAGCTGAGTTTTTTTATACTTAATTATAAGAAGTAACCCCAACATACTTCTTATAATTACTTCACTTCACTTTATCTATAAAAGTATATCCTTGTTTTATTCTATTTTTATTATATATATATTGTTATTCAATGAAGTTGATAAAGTGTTCCCGTAGATAACAATTAAATACAAATTTAAAATAGCGAAATATAGACGTTCAACAAAAAAATCTAATTTTTTCTTGCTTTTTGTTTTTCTTCTTGTTCAAGACGTACGAATGTCACGTGCGTATCGATGGAAATGTGCACTTTAATTTTTGGGAGTCAGTGAGACACACTTCTCAACTTACATAGTAGATCTTATATACATATTCCCCTAGATCTTATCGAACTGCAATTGTTCGAAGTTTTGCTATTGAACGAAACCAAGTTATCGGCAAAACTTTTCTTAGATATTTACATACGGAATATAATTATGTAGATACATAGATATATGCACAGATACATACGTATTTTTATATGTATGTATGTATATATATATGTCCAAGTGTCAGAAACAATTTTCAGGCGACAAACAAAAATGAAGAAAAATGTTGTTTTTGTTCGCGACTCTATCGCTGTTTGTTGACTTGTCATCGTCGACGGCGACGTCGACGTCGACGTCAGCAGCGCAGAGCCGTTTTTAGATATGGCTATAGAAATTTCAAGGTCACGCGCGCATGCGAAAATTTAGCAAAGGAAGACACATGCATACATACATACATACATATGTACATACATACAGGCAATGAAACAAACAAGTGGTGCAAACCTTTGGCTGTGTGCACAAGTTAAATAACAACAACGAATAATAGTGGCAAATGCAGCAGATAGAAGAAGAACGAGGCGACGGGCGGCGCGGCTGGGTTGAGCGACCCGCCTAGCAACACGTGGTCAGCCCTGCTCCTTGCGTTAAGAGCACACACACACACACACACAAACACGCACTCTCTCATATTCCCCCTTTAGCCCGCTTAACAAGACGACGTGCAGGTCCAGTTGGTTTCTATTTATAGACGCAGCAACGTTCGCGTGCATGTACGTATGTGTGTGTGTGTGTGTGCTGATTGCACTGTGCTCCACGCCCACTCGACGTTTCACTTATGCACGTTCCCAATCACCCAATTTGCCAGTTTGCAGGGCGAAAGCCAGGCAAAACGCAAAGTGCAAACAATGCAAATCAAAAATGATTTCGATTGCTCCGATTATCGCTGCGCTTTTGTTTCTTTTCGATTGTTTTTGTGTTTGTTGCTGCGACGCGTCGAAAGAATAGCAAACGATAATAATAACAAAAACAACAACAACAGCTGCTGCAGCACCAGCAGCAAATTGGCAAACGTGCGACCTGGCGCATTTTATTTACAGCTTTGTTGTTGCCAAAGAATAAAGCGTCGAATTAAGAGAAGCAGCAAATCAAAACAAATGCGGCTTAGCTTTTAAGCTTTGAACAACGCTCTGAAGAGCTTTCATTTTTGCGCTTTTGCCAACTCCACCGCAAAGTGCACTGAGAGTTGTTTACAGGGTGCCTGCGCATAGGTGCGCCATGCACAGGGTGATCTTTGACGCTGCATGCGATAAGTATTAAAAGTGAACTTGTTGCCGAGAGGCAAAGGGAAATAAAAGTAAATGTTGTTGTTAATACCTTTGAACGCCCTTTCTTTTTAGATATAATTTTCTTATAAATAATAAAAAATTGTATTAAAATAGCTTTCATAGCTTATCTATGCAAGGGAAACTGCAGCAAAGATAATTTGTTTACAGTGTGTTAGTCTACAATATACAGGGTGATTACTAAGCTTACACACATATGCATGTTTGTCTGTATTAAGCGCTCCTTATGCAATAACAAATATGTGTATTTGAAGAATACAATACGTAGGCAAGTGTTATGCCGATGTAAATCTATGATATTAAGTGATTCAGATTCTTTTTCGGAATAAAGAAGAAAGAGAAGAGAGAATTACAAAGATTGTAAACTGTTGAATGGATTGCTGATCAATGACGTAAGCGATCAATATCGAGCAGAAATTGGTAAAAAAAGAGCCTATTGTATAAAGCTTAATTTTATTGTATCAGATTAAAAATTATTGTTATTATTTAACGTATTAACGAAGAGTTAAAATTATGCCAGATCAGCTTTATTCTCCTGCACCGATTTTAAAAGGCTGGCGAAAAATGGTTGAAAACACTTAATGTTCAAATTAATCATAAAAAAACACTTGACCCGTAAAAAAACGAAATTTACCAGATGGTGTACATATATGTCTGTATAATTGTTTAAATTTTGTATTCCATAATTTTTATTGTTACAACCATTATTCTATCTGAGATGCATTATTTATGTTTAACGAATGTAGAAAAATAGATAGATTCTGTATAAAATCGTTACAATAGGTTGATGAAGCAGATGAGATAAGATAAGGGGTTCGAATACCAGGCTAGCGATATTAAAAAAAGTGGTTAGGTAAATAGTTTATACCTAACTTGAAATCCAAATAATAACAATAATAAACACATTTTTTGATGCTTATATATGATGTTTAGAAAGAATTTAGATTCGCTTATCATGTTAAGAAAAAAAGTACCAAAACCGCCTGTATTACGTCACTATGAATTGAAACAAATTGATATGAATATACATATTGTAAGCGACAGGAGTGGATAATAAAATATGTGAATATGTAAGCTAAGCGATAAGAGAAATTTCCATTTTATTTGGCCGGTCTGCATAAATAAACATTCTAAACAGTAATAATTAAGTTACATTTGCGTGTCTTGGGCGAGATTTCGTAATACCCTCCAAAAAGTTCCATAAAAAAACCGGTTAAAACTGAAATTAATAGAATGCAATCCCGCTTAGCGCAAACAAACATTTGGATCATGTGATCAATAGAGATAGCGAGAGTGAGAGAAAGAGAGAGTGCGAGAGCGAGAGCATTAATAATTCGACTTATGCATAAACGTAGCAAGAACAACATTTGCAATTCTCTCACAGAACGCTTCTGATGCTGCCTGCATTCGAGTGCGCCAACGTCGATGTCGACGTCGACGCCGAAGTAGACAGTGGCTGCGCTTTGTAGTTCATACTTGAGATGACCTTGAAAAAGTTTAGTAACATTTCGCATTCGATTTGTGCATGTGTGTGTTATTCGTTCGTGTGTCTCCTTATGCTGTTGCTGTTGCTTTGTTGCTGTTGCTTTCACTGCCGCCGTTTGTTTTTGGCACCTGATTGGACGCCGCCTTCGCCGCCGCCGCCTGCGTACCTGTTTGCCGCTGCGCAGCTGACGCAAATACACTTACGCTAAATAGTACACACACACACACACACACACACGCACATGCACACTGGCAATCTCAGAGAGCGCCGCAGCGCGTATGTATATTTCTAGGTTATGGTCAAGGCGACAGCGACGTAGACTTGAAGGCTACACACACATCAATACATACATACATACAAAATAAATACACACACCCGTACATACGAACATATGTATGTATGTGTGACTTTATAGTCATGCTCACCAGAAACCTAGTTGAGTTTCGAGAGCCGAAAAAATTCAGTGATAATTTTGTTGCTGCTTTCTTTTGCTGTTTTCATTTGTTTACGCATTGACGCGACGCGAGACTCCGCACGAAGCCAGCGCAAGAGTTCCAAATAAAAATCAACAACTAAGAAATACTAGAAACTGCGCAGCTTGTCTGATTAGGCAGCGATAAAGGTGTGTTGAACTCTGCGAAAGCACTTAGCATACACAAACAAACATGTGGACATTTATGCGAATACATACACAAGGTATATGCAAATCCATGCATACGTAAAGACGCTTGAGTTAAGTGCAGGTAGCGTTTAGAACACGCGTCGTGCTCGCATCTTCCTATGCGCATACGTCACAGTGCATGTAAATATGCACAACACACATATATTCATGTGCATATACTTATGCAGTTCATGAGTAGTATTAGGCGATGATATTCTCTTATTTATTTGGTGTCTGTAATAATTTAGATTGCCTTGCATTGGCGCGCGCAAATTTGAACTAACACGTGAAGTTGGCTGCGCGCAGCTTAGAACTCACTTGAAGTTGACTGCGTGTGCGCATGTTGATATATCGATAAAACATTTTATGCACAAGTTAAACACTTTGAACAAAGTCACATTGATTTGGCTGGTGATGAAATAACATGAAAATTACTTTTTTCACTCTATAAATTCAACTACTTGGCATTGGCACACACACCAACAAAATAATCGTCCAGTAGAAATGTGCGAATGTTGAAGTTCAGCAAGCGTTTACCAGCACTGCGTTTCAATTCGGCAACGCTGTCGCGATTTCAATTTGTTAAACTTTGTGCCGTTCGCAAGCATACGCACAGCGCCGACAGCCAAATGGACGGCGAAAGCAACAGCAGCATGGAAGTGGATGCGGCCAAACATGACTTGGCCGCCGGCAGAGTGTCGCCGCCAGCGTCGCAGCGCTCGAATGGTGAGTACGGCAAATGTGCGTCCGGCAATTTTTCTTGACTAATTGCTCGCCCCACCCACTGTTCCACCGTGGCCCCCTTTTCACAGGCAGCGACAGTGAGTCGGAGCCACAATGGCACTGGCGCTGCCAGCCCATTGAGGCGGTGCATCGGGGCCTGCATCCGTTCGAGCTGGACCATTTGAGCGCCGTGCAGCCCGGCGGACAGCACCGGGTGCTCTACCGGCATCCGGTGCGCGAGCCGGCCACGGAGCCGCCGCGTCCGTTCCGCGGCGCACATCGCTGGGACGCCGAGCACGTGCGCCTGCCCTGCGCCGCTGAGAGCAAATATCCGGTTGAGGGGGAGGACGGCACATCCGAAATCGAGTCGCGCTGGGGCATGATCGAGCGCGCCCTGCTGCGTCCGATAAGCAACAGCAAACAGCTGCAGGCGGCGATTCTCTCCTACAACACCACGTACAAGGGCCAGTGGAGCTTCCGTGCGCTGCACAAGCTCTTCAACGAGGAGCTGGACGAGAGCGAGTCGCGCGTCTTCTTCGAGGACCTGCTGCCGCGCATCGTCCGTCTGGCGCTGCGCCTGCCGGAGCTGATCAAGGCGCCGATACCGCTGCTCAAGCAGAACCAAACGGCTGCGTTGTCCCTCAGCCAGGAGCAGGTCGCCTGCCTGCTGGCGAACGCGTTCCTCTGCACATATCCGCGTCGCAATACGCTCAAGCGCAAATCGGAGTACAGCAATTTTCCGGACATCAACTTCAATAGGTTTGGGCCGTCAGATCGATCTATATACCGCATATTTCGGTTCTATTAATTTGCGCTTATTTTCCAGACTTTATCAGTCGACCGGTGCGGCGGTGCTGGAGAAGCTCAAGTGCATATTCCATTACTTTCGACGCGTCTGTCCCACGGAGCGGGACGCCAGCAACGTGCCCACCGGCTGCCTGACCTTTCTGCGGCTCAGCGGAAGGCCGGAGGATGAGGTGAACTGGTATGGCAGCGGCGCGATCCTGTCCAGCATACCCATGCACATTAATGCCGGCGGCACCATTGAGGATGAGGGCATTGGGCTGCTCCAGGTGGACTTTGCCAACAAGTTCCTCGGCGGCGGCGTCCTGGGTCAGGGCTGTGTACAGGAGGAAATACGCTTCGTGATCTGCCCGGAGCTGCTGATCTCCAAGCTCTTCACCGAGTGCCTGCTGCCGACGGAGGCGCTGCTGATGGTGGGCAGCGAACGGTACAGCAACTATACGGGCTATGCCGGCAGCTTCGTTTGGGCGGGCAACCACGAGGATCGCACACCCTACGACAGCTCGCGACGCCGCCACACGGCGATTGTGGCCATCGATGCGCTCAGCTTCGGTCCGGCGCTGCAATCGCACCAGTATCGCGAGGATCTCATATTGCGCGAACTGAACAAGGCGTCCATCGGGTTCAGGCACTGGCTGGCCACGCCGGCGCCGGGCGTCGCCACCGGCAATTGGGGCTGCGGCGCCTTCGGCGGCGATCCCCACCTGAAGGCGCTCATCCAGATGATGGTCTGTGCGCACCACTGCCGACCGCTGGCCTACTACACGTTCGGCAATCGCCAGCTGCGCGATGATCTCCACGTGCTCTGGCAGCTGTTTCGCGCGCACGGCACCACGGTCCGGCAGCTGTACGCCGTGCTGCGCCGCTACAAGAAGGAGGGTGCCAGCCGGACGCTGTACGCGTTCGTGCTCGAGGAGCTGAAGAAGCTGCACAAGCAGCCAGGCGCTAGGCCCAAAGAAACAGCAGCAGCAGCAGCAGCGGGAACGCCACCAGCAGCAGCAGCGGGAACACCACCAGCAGCAGCACCAGCAGCACTAGCAGCAGCAGCAGCAGTCCAACAGAGTCCTGATATTTTTGCCGAATCGGATTGCTCGCAGAACAATGGCGTTCTGTCGGATGAGGACGCCGAGCAGGAGCAGGCCAATGCCATGATGCTGGCCGCGAGTCTCGAGAGCGGCGGCAGCAGCAGCAGCAGCAGCACCAGCAACAGCAACAACACAAACGCCGCCAAGCGCCAGCTGACGCTGCTCGAAATGCTCGACCGGCACTACGATCAGGGCCAGGCCAACGGCTCGAAGCGCCAGCATCAGTCCAACAATGCGGACAAGTGCGGCAAAACGCGCAAGGATTGCAAGGATGGCGATGCCAGCAGCGGCAACAGCTGCCGCCATTAGCCGCCGATCCCTTAACCACATCGATTTCTATATATACACCGAACTCTGTAAACGTCAAATTTGCATTTGCCTGCATATAGCTTATGTAAATCTCACAGTTGCGCTCTCTTTCTGTTGCCATCTCTTTCGCTTTTGTACGATTGCGAGCGCTTTGAGTTGGTGTCGAGATTGGATTCGTGTCCATATAGCGTATATATACTTATAGTACTTAATCCATATTCGCGAGTAGTCTGTACCTTTAAGAGTAGTTTAATATGTACCTACGACACAGCTGTAATTGTTAAAGTTAACAGAAACTGTAATTACTTAAAGGTAAGCTATATTTTAGATATACCCAACTTTATAATTAGTTTGATTGTAGAGCCAGACACACACACACACACATATATATATATATATATATATATAGCATTGATATATTATGTACTCCTTTAGCATGAAAATTTGTTACTACGTTTAAGACAAAAGAAAACAAATCTTGTTAACTTCTAGAGTTAGGCACAAGTGCTCATTAGATTGCGATTTTTAGCCGAAATACAACCAAATTAGACATGAATTTAAGCGACTCTCCGTTTTTTATACCCTGCACCCATTGTAAATGGTCTAAAAAGGAATATGAAGTTTATATCAAAAAATCTACCACAAATTTCATTCATTTTTTTTAGGCTTATCTAGTTAACTCTGATTATTAGATTTAGGGACACTAAATTAGGTTCACATGAATATTTGAATAACTAGCACTTGAATAATCTAATAAGTAATTAAGTTGTTTAAGAATTTTGCCAAGCTAATTAGCAGCAATTACATACATTAATACATACATAAAGTTGTTTTAAGGTATTTTTTTTTTGGTAAAGTTCAGGTATCTCCTAGTTCAGTTCCTGCGACTTTTAATTGTTTTTAATACTAGTAAGAGATAATACTTAATACTGGTACTATATGTCTCCCTCAGTTTAAAAGCGAGATATTTAACAACGTTTTAGATAGATTACTGATGATCTCTAAAGATCGCACAAAAAGTTTTTTTTGGATACGCCCATTGGAGGCGTGGCAAATCGAACATATCGTACACATCATATCTCCCACAATCTTAAAGCTAGTCACCAAATTTAGCAGACAGTCTTTCGTCTAGAGATCCCCAAATATTACATATGTACATCAATATTTTTCCAAAATAACAATAAACACCGTTTTCGACTTATTTAAGCTGTTATACTGTGAACGAATATAGCGTTCTTATTTATGTTTGTTAATTTTATTATTTTCCAATAGTACACATAATGCTAGGGTATTGTGCTGTCGGTTACACCCGGCTGCAACGTTTTAACTTGTTATATTTTTACTTTGAATATATTTAGACCAAACATGCATATTAATCAAATTTTTGAATACATTCGCAACATTTTGGCCAAGCCATCAGAAAGTCAATTTTAAAATCTGAACAAAGCAATCGAATAAAAGTTTAATCAAATGATACAAAATATCATCGTCATTTGTCTGCCTAGGCAGATTAATTAAAATAATTTGCAATTCTTTCAGATTAAACTCTGTGTACTTCTGTGGCATACAATTTTATTTAGCTTCAAACGTGACGCGACAGAGAAACACAAAAATGTAGTTATTTCGCATATATAGCAGTATATAGGTAAGGTTATTATAGGCGGATAGAAGGGCCTCAGTAGTGGTTGCGGCGCTTGTTGGAGGGACAGTACTCGGCGTACTCCTCCCAGGTGCAGCCGGCCTTTGTGCAGCACTCGTTGGTGATGGAGGGCGCATCGGATCGTCGGCTGCGGAGCAGCATGTTCGCATAGTTCACGTGCAGCCAGGTGGAGGCAGCCGCACCGGAAGTCGCTGCACAGGTGAATCGGGGCGTTTAGAATGGGGCATCGGTGTGCGGGACGTGCCTACTTACGATTGTAGCTGCTCTTGGTCCAGATCTCGTCGCCGGCCCGCTTGCGATTGCGCCGCGTTAGCCTGTAAATGTCCTTCTCGCAGGCCCAGTAGAGCTGCCGGACCAGCTTGTCCCGGCAACGCGAGTGCGTCTCCCGATGCCACACGTTCTCCCAGTCCGACTGTGAGCTGGCCAGATTAATTTAGCTCATTAATCATGTGCACTTTCATTAATCAAAGTCAAATTCAGACCGAGTATATAAGAATTCACTTGAGAATTTATTTTCATTTGAATTCATTAAATATGTATTATAAAAACTAATTTCTGATTTAAAAAAAAAACAGGAAATAAAATATCAGAAATTTATGAATATAAAAAAGGAAAACATAACAGGACTGTAAGGCTGCAATATCACTACTATCACCAGATTTAATTTGTTCGTCATTTTCGGAAATAGTTTCTCTATTAATATCTCTTTTCCCTAATTTCGTATAATATAATATATATTGCAAAATTCAAGTTTGAAATCGTTTTAATTTAGGAGTATATTGGCTTTGTTCACTGACTTTTTCGTTCGCGACAATTTTTCATGTTCTTTTTTTAATTATTTGATTACAAATTCTTCTCGTTCGTGTTAGGCTTAAACTCGTTGGGAATTGTAAAGTGTCAAGAGGTAAAAGGCAGCGCAACAAGAAAAATCAGTGTCCACTGTCTGTGTGTATATATTTATATCTTTTAAATGCTTTGGTTTAATTTCAGTACATTGGCCAATTTCGGTTTCCAAATTCATATAACCTGAAGTTAAACCTTAACGAGAATTTTTGAAATATTTTATATTGTAAAATATAAAACATATAAATATTAAAATTATTTTATATAGAAACAAAATTGGTTTTCAAATTCGAACCAACTAGAATTCGTATGTTTTTTGTGTTAGTTCAAGTTGATTCAAATGATTTAGCATTTATTGCGATAGAACACTGTATTTGAAGCCACAGACTTACCGCTCGCGAAAGAGCAGCTCCAGACCCTCCTCGGTGTGCTGGAGGGCATCAGGTGTCTGGAGCAGCTGCAGCGCCAGGATGAGGACAGCGCCGCGTAGAGTCCAGTTGCGTGTACGTCCGGCTGCTCCACCGATGTGGGTCATGGCTCCGTCAATGCTAGAGCTGGTTGGTTATTGGTTTCCGTTACGGTTTCTGTTTCTGGCTGGGAGCACGTTGTGGCTCGAACGATGGACACTGGGCGACTGAACGGCAAGCTGGCCGCGCTGGCCGGTTTTGAAATATAACCGAGCCGGCCAACTGGCGGCGTTTGCATAATTAAATGAACCGCCCTTTGGCCTTTTATTTGAACAAATGAGCCGCGTGGAGCACAATCCAATCCAATCCAAGCCCACGCGCCCACTCATATGCAAGTCGGCCGCCGGCTAATGAGGAGCAATGGCAACAAGTGTCCTGCGTGACGCTTATTGCCTTGTTTATCTGGTCGAAAGCAGCCCAATCCAGTCCCGCTGCACGGCCCGTCTCCAGTGTCCTGTGTCCTGTGTCCTGTGTCCTGCTTCTGCTGCTTACCTGCTGACAAACAAACAGCATAAAATTGACCACGTTACGATTATTTTTTTGTTTGCATCGTAAAATTGGCCTGTAGCCTGGTTGCGGACTGTCCACATGGTTGCTGAGACCACTTGTTGTCCTTTGTCCTGGCCGTGGCATTCCTCGCCGTTTGCTTTCATATTCATTAACAAATTCGCATAAATTTTACCGGCACAGTGGAACCAGTTTGCGATACTTCAATGCAACAAAGTCAAGCTCCAAGAAATCCTAAAATCCTTAAAATTATAAAAAAAAATTGTGTAACCGTCAGGGAAAGACTTCTACAAATTCTTCCTATTTATGAGCTATATATAAATATATATATATTTTTTTTTTGATTTGCATTCTCATTTTACATTAAAGTCTTTTTTGGACAGTTACAGCTTCTTCGCCTTAATTTTGAAACTGTAATTAATAACAAAAAGAATAATATTTAATTTTGTATTCAAATCAGTAATTAAAAAACTCTCAAATATAAGATTCGAAAACAGTATAAGAGCAATTTCGGAACGTTTTTCTTTTATTTCAAGTGCGAAAATTCTGGCATTTTTATTTTTTTAGACCACAAAATTTTAGTTTGCCTGCATTTGGGTTTAAGCCGAGTATAGTACAAAGTATTCGAGTATATTGGAGAATAACCAATAATCACAAATAAATAAATGAATAACTGTATGTTATTTCTATTACAGATTGCACAGGGACAACAGGCTATATAACTTATATTTGACTGATGCACATTAATCAGATTGCAAATAAATAAACGGATGAAACCTTGATTCAGATATTTAACAAAAAGGAAATTTTTAAACGTGTCCTTAAGGTAAAATGGCGAAAAGAAAGGCAATTACACAAAATACAAAGAAATATGTCAGGACAATTTTCATAAATCCGTTCGACTTGCGTCCCCAGATTGGTCCCGATTTAGCCATAGCTGGCGGTGCAGCTTTTGAGTCTAGACTATTAGTTAGCTCCCTGTCCAGATTATCGACGACCTCGGGGCTTAACGACATCAAGGGGCTAATCACGTTTATCAGCATTATCGCCTCGGGCTCGGCTTTGATAATCTTGGCGCTTTTAATAAAAAAGAGCTGAAGTATTGCCTTGGCCATGGGATTATTGCACAGATCAATTTCAATAGACCTGCCGAATTGGTGTTCGGGCACAATTTCAACGTATTTTGGACAGATCTTTGGCTGTTCTAAGACGATAGAATGTTTGAATTTTCCACTGGGCCGTTTAAGCAGAAGAGATTCCCCCAGTTTGGGTATCATAAAACGGTCAATCTGAATCGTTCTCGGATTGTTGTAAACCGATTTCATAGTGCCGATATTTGGAGCCTGCTCGAGAATCGATCAAATATTTAAATAATCATTTTCGATAGTGGTTAATTCACCTGATCGGATTTTGCGTTAAACTCCTTCGGCGCCTGCCCCACATCCCGAATGGTCGCCAGCAGTTGTTGTGAGCCAGGTGTTACTTTTACCTGTCGAATGCATTTCGCTGGATCGAACTTAAAATTCATGTAGCTTTCGGTCGGCGTCTCGGTCTGCGTTGCGATTGCTTGAGGCGACAATTTGTCGTCCTCTCGGGGATTCGATTCCTGCTTCTTGTTTGGCATTAGCGAGGCGCACTGGGCAACGAGGCACGGTTTGAGTTTATGTAATATGGCTATCAGTGAGGTCTTGCGTCCCATGCCATATTTGTGCACCTTGAACTTTGGTCGCTGGCATGGCACATAGAACATGGGGGATATATGATAGACGTATCGTCGAAGCCCATATCCACTTACCGGGGTCATGCTGAACTTCTGTTATGTTAAGTCTATTGAAGAATTTGATTTTATGTATATGGAAGTATGAGTTTTGTCTATATCGCTTGAAACGCTCGTGTAGAATAAGTTCTACAACGTTTGACTTATCGCAAGAGGCCTGCTTCACTGGAAATCTTATAATCAAAGTGTACTCAAATTTGTATGAATTTTCAATAACATTCTCAGCTGTTGAGCTACGATATAAGATAATGACATGCATTCAAGTTAAAATTTGTATTATGTATAACATTAAATAAAAAAAAAAATGAAAAGAATATGTTACATTTAAAAAAAAAATAATTAACACAATATATTCCATTAAAAATTAAAGAACTACGTGTAAATTGGAGTATTGAATATGTTGATAATAAAAATGACATTTTCAATAAATTCTATTATATATGTATATAGTTTAAAATGTCCGCCTTTCTATCTGTTAAATTGAGTCCAAAAAAAAAACTTTTTTCCGACTATGTGAAAAATAATGTTAGGTATATATTTTAGGTAAATTTCTAGCACCCTATGAATGACTTTCCAAAAGACAATATTAATACATTTGTAATTTCTAAAAGACGCAAAGATCAGGAATCTTCGGCAATGTTTTGAATGCGTATTCGTCGCTTTTGAGCCACGGTTCCGCATCGGGTGGGGTCAAGGGGGGCGTCTGGTGTACCGTGGGCAGCGGCCAGAGAAACGCAATTGGTTAACTAAATAATGTCGCTGTTTACACGTGCGGCCAATTTACTTGGGTAAAATCTGCGCAGGTCGGTTGTCGAGTGGAGTTCTGTTTGCATTTTGGTGTTGCCGCTGGTTCTGGCTCAGTGTTGCATTGGGACGCCTTCAAGATGGAACACCCACAGTTCTGAGGCACCAGCTGTCGGTTCGTCCAGTAGCTGAGTTTTTTGTCAATTGTTTTGTGTGAGTGCCGGTGAACTTCCAATATATAGTATAACTATATATAAATTATTTAAACTGATTTAAAACTGATTTTTCCAATGGCTGCTAAATTGTTAAATATGCCTAAATAATGTTCCTTGTACAAAATATTAATGCGTAATTCGATAAAAGATTATGTTCAGAGTAGAAATTGATTAATTGAAATTAGATTTTTATAATAAGGTTCATGGATATTAAGCTATCTATGAAATTTTAAATCAGTTTTTTCCCATTTACCTTTTGTGTAAATTCAACTACTTTTCATACGCCGGGGGTATGGATTTTAAGTTGATATTTATCATATTGTCATGTCGAGTGAATGTTTGTGAAATACCAAAAAGATATATACATTTTTTTTCCATTTATACGCAATTGGTACATATAGTATACGTTTATTAACACAAGAATCAAATTTATGGTACAAACATTTATATTCAATTACAATAATTCACGTTTCTTTTGTTTTCTTTATAGCTTGATGTTTTGTAACTTCCATTTCAAATATAAGTTTTGTGTCTTTTTGTTTATAATTGTCCTTAATCTCGTTTATGACGCGGGTCTGCGACTGTTGAATATCCTAAACATAGTACGTACATCTAAATGAGTTGCAGATTATTTTAGAAAAAAAAGTATTGTATTTAAAATCTTTACAATCAATTCTATGCTCAAAATTGTGTATTTCAGTTGCTTATAATTTAGATTCGGGTTTGTCTTCTGTTTTTAGTTAAGTGTTTCCTTAGTTCTACAATATTTCAATTTGTATTTGTTTATTGTTGGTTTGCAATGTTTCAATTCAAATATTGTTCAATTCCACAACTGTGCTAGGAATGCAGTAGGTTACATTTACAAATATATATAAATATATATGCATATAACACATGAAATCCACAAGTTGTTTTTATTTTGTTTCTTTTTTAAATTTTGTTTTAAGTAGTTCTCTTAAGGTACATTTTAATTCGGCAATGCCGAAACAACGTAAACAAATTTTTGCTAATAAACAATGACAAAACCCCCCCACAAAAAAAAAAAAAAAAAAATGAATCACCTATGCAATAGTCAATATAATTATCATGCACATAATTATAATATATAATTATTATAATCAATCAATTATAATATAATTATTTATGCACTTTTTTACAACGAAAATGAAATGGTCTTGCTCTGGGAGTGATTAATTATAATTTCATAAATATATATTTATTTTTTTCTTGTAAATTTTAATAAAACGATTTGATACGCAATAACAAATTTACTATAGATTTATTTAATTCCAAAAAGAAAATATAAAATTGCTAAATAATTAATTTGCACGTGATGAATATTTAATACCCCTGCAGATGTGTTAAAGTACTTTTATATAATTTTGTTAATCCTGAAGCGTATTTTAACTACTTCTTTTAAATTTTATATTAATTTATTTGTAATTGTAATACAGTGGTCGTTTGAAAAGTAAAAAATTAAAAAAATATACATACTATGTATAAAATAAGCAATTAACTATATTCATAAATTTACTGGTTCCTTTATTATGTAATACACCTATACACCGGTTAGCGGCCTAGATTGGGATCAGAAAAGCCGTAAATCGAAGTGTAATTTTTTTGTACATTATTATTTTTTGAGAGACCGCTAAGTGAATATTTGAGGCCGTAATATAAGTTATGCACTGAAAACAATTTATCGTTAAATCGAAATGGCCACAAAATGTAGTTTTAAATTAATATTCAAAAACTTTATATAAAAAATTTATATCATTAAAGTTGAAAATGAATTTCAATTTATATCGGACGTTGTATGTTTAACATACGGTACAAAACTGCCAAATTTTAATTGAAATAAAAGATTTTTAGTAAGAAATATTTTTTTTTTTTTTTAGCTGCATGTTTCAGAATAGTTATTTATACAACAACTATACTGTTTTAAAACATCTGAAAGTCCAATATATATTGGATACTGCAAGGGCATTCTGTAAAATATTTCAAATAAAAAAAGTTATATCAATTTAAATAAAATTAAGAACTGTTTTGAGCGGTTTGTTAATTAAAATTCTTATTGGACTTAATACTCGTTTGTTGAACTCTTGGAATATCAGCTAATGCCTGATCAATCAAGATATCATAAAAATAAAGTTACATATTACTGCATATAACATAATAATATGAAACTTAACAATTACCAAGTATATATTTATTTATTTCATCTATTTCTTTTGGTTTTGTATATGTAGTAGTTTTAAATTTATAATGATCTGGACAAATGTTGTATTTTTACAGCACACCCATGTTAGAAATGTTCAACTTTGTTTTGGTTCTGCAATAGGAACCCTAATTTAATGGAATTGGCAACAATTGTGCACACATTAATTATTAGTTTAGTTAGGCTTAAGTACTGACAACAATTACCGCAATTGGACTGCAATATGATCTTTGTATTGCACTCTCACACGCTCTATTCTTCTATTATATAGTTTTCGCTCTTTTTTTTAAATCACATTTATTTCCACATTCGACATTTGTTTCTTTTATTGTTTATATATAATATTATTTGAAGCACACATAAATGTACGTACAAACAATACAGGAATTTGATAATTAACGTTGTTGGATTATTTTAATTTAATCCATTTTCAATGACTTAGCCAATAATTCTTAATGCTTTCACCCAAATTGTGGCATATTTAATTATTTAATTCACCGCTTTTTCATTGGTAAATTGCATTTGCATATATGTATGTAACTTTTTCATTAATATAATTGGGACAGTTTAATTGTTCTTGTACACATTACTGTGAAAGTTTTTCATTTTTATTTTTAACTGGTTTTTCATTCATAGACACACATATAATTTCATATATAGTTAGTTCATTTGGTTTATACAGCAATCCCACAATTACTTAATAAAATTGAATTTTCATGTAAATGGAATTCCGAATGTGCATTAAGTACGCTTGAAATTATCGTTGGTTCGGTGTTCTATTTAACTTGCTCTTCTTTCGTTTTCCAATCACAAGTCAACAGTTAATAAATATACTTGAAATTAAATATGTATATAAATGAATGAATAATCGAGTATGCTAAACCAAATATGTATAAAAGTGAATGGAGATATATGATCATAAAATCAGGCGAAGTTATGTCGACTATGATGTTTTATAAAAATCATCAAGGTGATTAAACTAACGGAGGGTTCATAAAAATCTATTCTATAAATTTTTAGCAACAAATATGTATTTAGTACCATTGGTCAAAATTCTCTTTTAAGTGGGTCGTCAATTTCTCATATAACTGAGAGAAGCAGAAAGTCAACTGGTACTCCATTATTTGATAAAATCAAACCTCAAATAATATAGTTTGCGGTTTTGGTTCACAAAAAAATTTATTGGGAATAAATAAAAACTATGCCTGAGAACAAAATGTATAATAAGCCTTCCCTTTTAGGACTTGAATACATTTCTGACTTTTCTTTCACGCTTGTTTCCCTTTTCCCACTCAGAAATTTCTTTAATTTCTAAACTGCGAAGATACTTGCTTAGATTACAGTTCCATTTACACACTTATGCCTGAATATCAGAAGTTCAGAACACTTGATTTTAATTAGAAAACACTTTATTTTGAAATTCGTGTTTTTACTCAGTAGCAGTTGAAATATTAATTCTGATAAGCGCAGAATAAATATTAAGCTCGGCTAACAAGTAACACCTCTTGACTTGGCCATAAATAAAATTCTATAAATTCAGTAAAAATCTGTGGAAAATATTAAAAACTTTTGATGACTTTGAAAAAAGGCCTTTACTTATTTGGTCTATTATTCCGTGAAGATCAAAAGTTTTCCAACACTTTGAATATACAGAATATTGTATTCGAAATGAAAACGATTGCGCAACTAAATTTGCGTAGAGTAATAAATTTCCATTTACGTATTATTGACCAACATATTTTTTCGATAAATAAAAAGCGCACAAACAGAATGAATTATTTGTGTGTGTGTGGGAAATAATATAACGAGTATGTACTAAAATATGCATAGTTTGTAATATTTGCATTAAACAGCTGCATTAATTTTAGTTAAAAACTGTCTAATGGACTTTCGTGGTCGCAATGCGCACAAATAAGCCATATATTTTCCAGAAATGCCAACTGCCAGAGGGGAGAGCGAGAGAGAGAGAGAGAGAGACGTAGAAAAGTTGAGATAAGTTCTTAATAGGTTTAGGTCAGTTAGCTTACCAGCTTAGAGCATATCTATGTTGGACGTGCCGTTGCCAGTTGCAGTTCTTGTGGTCTTTGTCATCTGCTGGTTGGTCACAATTGGCGGGGGGCTGCCACACCAGACGACCTGTGAGGTGGGGCGTGTTAGGTGAACATCACAATTGCTATAGATTGTCTCACCTTGCGGAACGCCTTGCGAAAGTTGTCGGATAAAAAGGCGTACAGTATGGGATTGATGCAGGAGTTTGTGTAGGCCAGTACATGGGATATTATTTGTATGATGACCGTTAGATGTGTGCCGCCGTACATGTTGAGGGCCTTCAGCACGAGTATTACCTGAAACATGCCCCAATTTGTGGCAATCAATGTATTACACATGTTGCACTGATATGCATATCATTAGTTTCATCCGTTTCGCCAGCTCAATCACAGTCTCTACTACTTCCGTTTCCGTTTCCGTCGCCACTGTCTCTGTCCCTGTCGCTGTCGCTGTCCCTGTCTCTGTCTCTGTTCCCGACTCTGTCCCCGTCGCTGAGTGTGCGTTTGATTCAGTTTCGCTGTGATGTGTAATTTGTATATTGCATTTGCAATTTGCGAGCGCATTGATTTTATGCAAACACTTTACAAATGAGGCAAATGTCAACTGCGTCTTGGCTTAGTCAACATTCGAGCAAATAAATTGCAGCCATTTACTAAGCGGAAATGTCAATTTGCTGCCTAATGACGTCCACAATGACAACAAATATGCTCGAGTGCAATCCACTATTTACATAGTTCTTGTCTTTGGTTTCTGTCCGCTATTTCTGCTTGCCCCATTAGAACCCAACAGCTGCAGCTTCCATTTGTTGTTTGCGCCTTTAAACAAAAATCACTATTTAAATTACTCTATTAAATTTAAGCAGGCCAGTTTGAAAAATCCATCATCACTTATCACGTATGAACCAAGCTGCTAATGACATCAGCCAGCTGTATTGGATTAATCTAGTCAAGCATGCAGTTAATATGTTAATTTGTTATAGCAAATTAACCATAAATAATAATAACAAATACAACTTTATATTTATCAACACACACGTATTGATTACGGCTTAAGATTTCTAAATAAACAAGTGAGAACGTTGCAGATAAAGATAAAAGATTTTTTGTTGCTAATCGATTCAAATTACATAGCTCTTTTAGTTTTAAAGATACATCATAGATTGCTAATGACCTCCTCTAATGATTATGAACAAATTTATTTAACATATTTTTTTATATTTAATTTTTTTTGTATTTTTCAAAATAACAATAATAATTTATAACTTTTTGGACCGTTGTAAGGTGTTATTATACCGTGATCGACTATTGCACAGTCGGTTACACCCGACTGCAATGTTCTTACTTGCTTTTATTAGATTTTAAACTTAAAAAAATAAAAAAATTTTAACAGCTTAAGCTTATCAGTTAAATATATAATTCAAAAGTCAAGTATGGCAGGATTTTATCCCACTTTGATGTTGATCTTATTATTGGTAATACTTACGTGTATGGGCAGCCAACAGATGGCAAAAGCCAAGACCACAACAACAACCATTCGTGTGACGCGTCGCTTGCCTTTGCTGAAGATGGTAATGGGGGGAGAGAGAGAGAGAGAGAGGGGCATATAATATGTTTGTACGATTTGTGAATGATTGTGTATATCTTGAAAAAAGAAAATAAATATTGCTGCAGTTGAGTTGGCGTACGCAATCTGATTTATGAACTGGGGCAATGTTAGCTTCAGCCTTTGCACCAATTGCCAATGCCAAATGCACAAACGCGTCACGCGGCGTATGCGCAATTTGCGTATGCATGCAATATATCTGTGGGGGTGTGCGCGTGTGCGTGTGTGCGTGTGGGTGTGTGTGCAATACACACTCTGCCCGTGGCTATATAGAAATACTCATTTATGCACACACACAGACGCCCACACCCACACATAGGTACACTCCGATATTGTGTGGCAGCAACACTGGCATAATGTGGAATTGGATTTTTGATTTGGCCGCGACAAAGCGTCACATCACGCATACGCCGCATGGGACGCGCTTTAAAGTTGAACATGAAAATAAAATCGCAATTCGCTTTATGTAATGTGACTCGCATAGCCAAAATATTTGTTTACACGACACCCATTATTTTAGTTGCTTCTCTTTTATGTTGTCCCTCACCTTGTACCATTCAATTTCTCGGCCCTGAATTATGGATGTGTGGTTAAATAACGGTTTGATTAAGAGTAACATGAAAATTGAAGCCGGTTTGGGTACATTAGTGGGAAACGGGCTTTAGGTAAAGGCCCTAGTTTTGTTAGTCTTTGAAGAGTTTCTCGGAAGGCTTGGCCCCCTTGCAATAAATTGAGTGGGTTCGAAATGATTATTCAATAAAAATTTCATAAATATTTAAATGGATACCTCGACTACAAGAGCTAGTGAATTTTAATTTAAAATGTAGGCTATTGCTTACCATAAGGTTTGTTTGTTTTATGTTTTTTTTTTTTTGTTTTTGGTTTTGCGATAAGCTAAGTTGGGGTTGTAGGTTATCGTTTAGCACAAACTCCTTTTTGAGTACCCATATAAAAGTGAAGCTCTGATTTTAGGCATATGCGCACGTTTATGTGTCATCTTTATGTCCAAAACATTTCATAACGTTGGAGTATAAACGCAGAAGTAATATACAAATGAATCTTTCATTGTGTGGGCCCGGGGATAAAACACAGCTGCTGAATAAAGTGTTCAGCCCGTGTGTTTGTTCGCGTGTGTGTAATATGAGTTACTGTATGTGGACGTCAGTGAGAATTTTTACTTGACAGTTGGGATACCCTAGTCGGACGAAAAGAGTACTTTTACCTGATTCTGTTTGAGTTAGGATATAAATAAAAATATTTTAAAAAAATATAGCTCTAATTGTTAGACAAGAAAATGCACACCGAAATTTATGTGGAAAATCTCTGAGTCTCGTTAATGGATAAATATATTTTTTTAAAATTTGTTTTTGTAATTTTAAAAATAATTTCACTTTTGAAAATGTCTACGTTTTGAGTTTAAAAAGTTAATATTACATATATATAAATGGATTTTTTTGAAATCAAAAACTTTCTTTTCAGTCTTACTTTTAAATGGTTTCTAATTATTAATTTATC
The DNA here is from genome assembly GCA_035047465.1 of Drosophila sordidula. NCBI lineage: Eukaryota > Metazoa > Arthropoda > Insecta > Diptera > Drosophilidae > Drosophila > Drosophila sordidula. Next base: position 692,359 of record JAWNPQ010000163.1, read on the forward strand.
ATAACCATCACGCCATTCTTAGTTTTACAACGTTGAACTTTGGAGTGTTTGTTTTTATACAAACACACTTTGGGTATACCCCTTTCTACTCATTTTGTTAGCACAGGGTACAACTATTGTTCAAATAGGAGTTTTCACCTACAACATTTCAAAGAGGCGTTTTTATGAGGTTTTTGTGACCGAACTCGAGCAAGAAAAAAAGAATAAAATGCTTTGATATGAACTTTAACCTGCGCAGCTTCAGCATTGAGATAGAAAACAAGTTTTTATGAGAATTTCGCACTGTCAAGATCAGAATTTGCAATTTCTGAACGCAACGTTCAGAGTTATTCATACAGTCATAAATATTATAAAGGCACTAAGTTAATTATTGATAGCTTCTGTTTGCAGTTATTAACATAAGTTTTTGAACGTGCCTGAAATGTGTTGACCTCAAATCAGAAAGGACAAAAAGTTGTAAGTTGGTTAGGTAAACAAGAGACAGATGTAGAAAGAGAGAGGGAGGGAGAGAGAGTACTTTAAAATTTATGAGTAACGCCCACGAAGTTCTCTACCCGGCCAAATGCCTAAGCGTAATAAAAGGGCATTCATCATGCCGCATGGGGCAGGTGCAGCTGCCGACATTGGTGTGTGTGTGAAGTAAACAAAAAAAAAGAGAAATAAAAAAAACCATGCTCGTTATTCCAATTTCAAATACCAAACCCAAACGTGAAGCATTTCAGCGTTTTTGTTGCTTGTTGCTTGTTGCTTGTTGTACGTCGACACGCGGCGTATGCGTAATATTTGTGCACTTGTCTTAACTCACCGCGACTCGGCCGAAGGCTTGCAGCCGGGCGCACTTTTCCACAATCGCGCCAGCATGCCCATGTAGAGAAAGCAAATCAGTGTCAACGGGGCCACATACGACGACAGGAAGAACGAGACCTGCAAAGAGAAAGCAAAGGGAAGCGAATGAGCGGACAACAACAATCGAACAATCTTTCGAATAGTTCAATGAAACTTGAAGAACTAAATGCTAAACACAGATTTAGCATTGTTAAGTGTTTTTTTTTGACTGATTTACGTGGCTGCCAAGATGTTGGAAATAAGTTGAAAAACACCTCGAAATATTTGCGTGTATATGTGCGGAATATTTGAGGAATTTTTTAATATGCTGCTTCGATGTCTGTGTGTTCAGGATGTCGCATAATATAATTATATTTTATACAAGTAAGTGAAATATATTTTAATTAAATTTAATTATGTTCTGGATCAAACGTACTTAACATACGAAACTAAATTTGGTGGCTGTATATCTGAAAGCTACTGAGATATTCATCGACAATAAGAAAACAGGATGGCTTATCGGTAATTTTAATAAAAAATCAAACTTTAACTTTATAGCTTTAATAGTCTCTGAGATCGATGGGTCCATATAAATGGACAGGGTTAATGCGTGTTTAGGGTACAAAAAGAAGGAAGTTGGAATGTTTATCTGTTAGTTACGCCCACTTTAACGTATTTTTTGTTTTTATGTGTGTGTTTTTGGCAAAAACATAATAAACACTGCTTCGAATGTTCATTGTCAACGTGGAATCACTTGCGAATAGCTTAATAAAATAAATTTTACAGGACACTGCGAAAATAAGCAAATGGCGACAGTTGGACACAACCGACGGTCATTCTCAACTTCGAATCTGCTTTGCCCGTCGCAGCCCGGGCCGACTGCTTACCATGTTGCCTTGAAGTTTTTGGCTGCTGTGCCATCTGGTGCCATGTCAGCGGCTTTTGTTTTTGCATTGGAAATTGCCAAAAGCACTGACCCGTAACGCTGGCCAGATACCAGAGAGCAGATACCAGATACCAGATACCGGATATCAGGCCACCATGGCGTGAATGCCTGGGACTGGGGCAACCTGGTGTCCCTCAGCTGCTGCCGTTTTTATTTTAATTCCAGCTGACACTAATATCGCTCAAAATATTCTGTTCCAACTTCAGCTGTTGTCATACAAATTCTCAGTAAAAGCCGAGCCTGATGTGAAACCATTGAATCATTTGCTTTAGGTACTCTGGCGTGGCAGATGAGCCGGCTTTGTAATTCAAATAAATACGCGGAATAAATTCAATGATGTGCCGAATCGCGGAAACGACATTAGGTTAAAGACATTTCATATATTTTTCAAATCAAATATAATAAATATATTTTTTATGTTTAATTGATTAGATCAGTTTAGCTGCAAAAACTGTGTGTTTTGTAGATAACAAATAAATACGAGTAAAAATTTCGATAATGTGACGAATTTAATATTGAAGTATATAATAAACATGGAATAATAAATATATTTTTTATGTGCTGCTGATAACTCTTGATCTTCAGGAATAAGTGTGACTAATTGTAGAATCGACATTAGCTTAAAGCCTTTAAATTATTTTTTAAAACTTAATATTTAGGCATATACATGGAATATATTATTTATGTGTTGTTGATAACTTTTGATCTCAACTTTTTTTTCAAATAAAAATTTTCAATCTGTTTAGTCATAAAAATATACAATTTTAATATATTTTTGAATACAACTAAATAGAATAATAAATATAGTTTTTTTATGTGCCATTGAGAGCTCTTGAGCTCCACTTTTTTTTTCCTAAATCAGCTTACTAATCAAATAAAATAAAATACCAAACAGCTACTCAGCACTGGTAAGCAGTTATTGCGTTGCTTTAGAAGCTGCTGGATTAATCTGCTTAAGTGGCAACTCTGCAGCTTGCACGTGGCTTAAACGTGGCCCAGACTGCAGCGGGCCTTGGCTTGTGGCCTGCCCTCGTGGAAGCGTTCATATTAACTCATTTGAGGCGCGTTAAGTTTCAAGTGGCTGCGAGCTGGCATAAAGCCGCCAGCCAAGTGTAAATGATTAAAAGGGCGCAGAGCCGCAGGCGTCGGTTGTGCGAAAAACAATAAAACACACTTAACGGTTAAATATGCAGAGCGAAAACGGTTGGAAAAACTACGAAACAGAGTTGGATTCGGTGCGTTGCGGTTTGGTTCCAGGGCCCGTGGCTGGCCCGGAGTCTCAGGCTGAGCCGGAGTCTGGGGCATGAAGCGCGTAGGCGGCAAAATTGTAAATCTCAATGAAATGCTTAACCAATGCGAACAAATTGCACAAAGGTGGGCAAACGTAATGAAACGGAAAACGGAAAAGCCAAATGAAACGAGGCTAAAGGAAATCGCGCATGGCACAAATGTTAATAATCGCAGACACGACCAAAAAAAAACAACACAAGCCACTCACTCGGCATAGGGCAGGCAGCTGGCTGGTGGGGGCCAGTGGGGATCGGTGGGGCAGCCATTCATTCATATGACAAAATGGCCGACAGCGCCGGAATTGAAATCACTTTGGTTGGATAACGCGCCATGGCCAATGAACATGTCTCGTGCTATCGACATCCTCGATATAATCTCCACTGACATTTGCGCCTGCAAGGAGCAGTTTGGGATGTTGAAATGATGCGGCAGCCGAACAACAACAACAGCATCAACGGCGTTGTGTCGTCCACGCCTTCATTCTTACGGGGCTCTTCGCAATGAAAACGAAAACAAAATAAACAAGTAGGTATGTTGCGGTCGGGCGTAACCGACAGCGCAATACTCAATTATTATTGTTTTTTTTTTTTTGTTTTGGATAAATATTAACTATCAAATTATCACGCCCCCAATGGGCGTATCCAAAAACTTTTTGTGCGATCTTTAGAGGAGGTCACCAGTAATCTGTCTGAAATATTTTATGTATTTAGCTCTAAAGGCGAGGAAGATATATAGATTCGATCGAATCTCAGCACTTTATCTGATGCGGGTACACAAAATTCTCGATACAATATACCAATATACCCGTTTCACTGCGTCAACGAGTATAATGAACAAAATGTTGCGATTGTTATGCAATCCTGACGTATTAATAAAAGTGTAAATTGCAGAGGAAATTGTTTGCAATGACAGTGTCAGACAGCACCATAACGATAACCATGATAATGACGATGACGACGATGATGACGGTGATGATGGTGATGATCAAGTTAATAGTAACGAGCAAATAATGTAATTTATGACACACGGCCGCTACAATGGACGCGTGTCACATATCCTCATCCGTATCCGTGACAACCTGTCGGTTGCCGTGCCACGTTAGCTCGTTAATTCGCCTTGCCGTCGCGCCTTCGCGCCGTCCCTCTCGAGCACAATATGAAACTATGATTTTACGCAATGCATAAATAAACCAGAGTACTTGGCTTACATGGGGGCAGTGGTGAATAATTTCCTACCTCCGAGCAAAAAAGTGGCTAAAAATAGCAGAAAAAAAAATACAACAAGAGAGAACATTGCAGTGGGGTAACTGAAATGAAAATATAATAATAATAATAATAAACGAGCGAAGTTATCTAATAACCTAAGCTATCTAATAAGAATCAGCGCAAAATTATAATAAAAATCAACAAAGGTTTTTGCGATTGTTTCTAAATTAGGCCGTTAGGTGGCGAAAGGCGCCACCTATTGATAAACTTGGGAACCATAATTATATACCGCTGGGCTTGGGTGGTTTCTAACCTGGGCCGCTAGATGAGATATATTGACTAAATCGAATTGCCACGCCCCCAGTAGGCGTGGCCGAAAGATGTTAACACTTCACACGTCGTGAACGAGTATAAAAAATTGTTTTATACAATGTTCATACATTGTAATCATAGCATAAACAATTATCATATAAATCAAACCTGTAATTGTCTCTTTAATTAAACGCTCGATCCTTAGAGGAGGCCATCAAAAATCTAGCTGTCGAATTTGGTGACCCTTATTAGTGTATATAAATAGTGTGTATATATAGTGTATTATTAGTGTATATAAATTTGTATTCAAAGTTTCAAGAATCGCGCCTAAAAGTGTCGAAAGAAATGCGGTCAGACGAACGAAGAGCATTAAATCAAGATACCCGGTTTTCACTTTGAGAACACGGCATAGAGTTTGAAAATTATGCTCGTTCATGAAAAATCGGCTTAGTTTATATATCTGCCTCAGTTTGAAAGCAAGATATTATAATATATATATGTGGGGATTTATTTGTTCAAAGTAATTGTATGATTAATTTAGTTAAGAATTAACAAACTTATTTATCGTCGTAGAATGTTCTTCTGGTACGACCGTCTGTCGCGTCGTCTGTGTGCCTCTACACACGCGTCGTCGTCGTCGTGGTTGTGCTCGTCTTTCTGAGTTGCTGTAGCCCGTCTTGCCACCCGCGCGTCTTCCTTCAACTAACTCTTCTTCGTTCTTATTTATCGTTGTTGGTTATCGTTTCCTATTCATCGTTGTTGGTTATCGTTGTTGTCTAGGGATGTTTGGTAATTGGTATCGTGCAAGGCTGGTATGCACATTCACTCCCACATATATATACCGAGATTCCGAAAATTTATATCCCCCCCACAATTTTAGAGCTATAGTTAACCAATTTAGCAGACAGTTTTCTGTTGACTTCTTCTAAAATTGCGGACACGCCCACAAATTGCAAAACTCTATATTTTCACCAAAATAAGAACCACAATTAAGACATCTTTCGACTGTTTTAAGCCGCTAAGGATCCTCGCATCAGAATTTCGAGGATCGTAGGAAATCTTTCAGCAGCGATTATTGATTTTCATTTTGATCTGGTATTTACATCACTTAGCGTTTGTAATAAGTTACTTGTATAGATTATTTTATAAGACGTTTTGACTTATGTATTATCCGTTTAATCACTTTCAAGATCAGCAATATCAAAAAAAAAAAGAAAAAGAATAAAAGATTTTCCATAAGATTCTGAGCTTTAGGCTTATCTAAAGTCTGAAAAAACTATTAGAACTTTAATATTAATGCTTTATGTTCCGTTCCCCGGAAAACAGTGCTAATAAAAGCGCGTTAGGGGCATCGCGAACTCAAGTTGATTAATTTGGCTGAGTGACAGCAGGCGCGACAGTTGCCATGGCCAAATCCCAGGCGCAATTTGAGCACGCCAAATATTAACGAGTCGGTCCGGTCCCCGGTGCCAAAACAAGCCCCCCCCACCCCTTCGCACGCCCCTTGTCGGCACTCGTATATCATATGGCACACACTTCAGTTTATGGCTTTTTATTGGGCGGCTCATAAAGTTTAAAGGCCCGCAGAAAAAGTTTCGCCTACAAGTTTTTGTCGTACGTTGTCAACTTGTGCCTATGGCAGACCTCCGGAATGTGCCCTGCTGACCCCCCCCCCCCCTCCAATCAGGGCGCCAAACCTTGGGCCATCACATTTCACAATGTAGTTAAATTTCATTGCATGTATCTCTATCTAACGCAACTGTATCTATATCTTTTGCAGCTACGGCTTAAAATTCTGAAGTAGCCCAGGCCGGAGACGAAGTTTTATGCCACTTCAAACTTTATAGATGGATAGGACTATACACGTATGCGTGCAGTCTACACAAGCTATAGACTATCATTTGAAGTGTTCAGCATCATAAATTCTGAAATAAAAAGCAATGGCTATAAAAATAGGTCAACTTCTTTAAATGTACGTTTATCATTTAGCCTGTAAATTCATTTTATATTGTTTCACCAACAATTCGTTTCAGGCAGCTGAGAACCTTTTCTATTTCTTTTTTTCCATTAATGAAAATGAAGCTGCAAAATGCAAATGAAATGCAAAAATTGTGCAATTATTTTTACCAGGCAGAGTCATAGTGTAAGTTATAAATATTTGATCAATATCTATTATTATTTTGGTTCTTAATTTAAAAGTACCATTGAGTATTTTTTATTGATTCATTTTGTGACACGAAGATACGGCCTTAAATTCCAGATGGGTCATATTTACAAGTCAAAAACAAACAAACGATAATTATCGTATATCAAATACAATTGATATGAAAAAATATTAATAATTAAAAAATATGCACATTGATTTATTGTTTTTCAAAAGAGATTGCATTTTAGAAAATTACTTTATCTTTATTTAATTGATTGTATTAGAATACGATAATAATCAGTTAGAGGGTCTAAGACTTTTGAACATATTTGTTGCGGAAACTTTTATTGAGATGTTGGTTTTCATATCCTATTTTGAATTTAGAAATGATTTTTATTACTTTTTCTAATTGTCTCTAAATGTTTCATTCAACGATTAACATCTTTTCAATACACAAAATAGGTATATTTGTAATTATTCTTATTGAGATACAATTGAGTCTAAAAATCAAGAAATTTTGGTTAACTTCGTGTCAATTTCTTAAACTCGAACTTTTCAAATCAGTGAAAAGTGCTTGCAATCATTGAATTGAAGAGCTCTGAAATCGTGACTGACACAAAAGCGCAACGTCAAGAACAAATAGCTTAAAGATGTGAAATAAACTATCGTTTCAATAAAGTGGAGCCAACGAGTTCTGTGGTCACGCATGCCACTCGGGGCAGATGTGAGGCGTTGCTTTTGCTTTTGTTTTACTCTTGTTGCTTTATTTTATTATTTATTTACGATGACAACAGATTTTTTCAATACCCTATAGCCATAAAGTGGCTGGAAAGGGTTTAACAGAGTTTTCTTAATGTATGTCACAGGTGGAAGGAAAAATCTTCCAGTTGATCAGTTGATATATATATATATATATATATATGTATATATTATTGCCTAGAGATTTTTGAATTGCTTATATTTAAATTATAATTATGTATCTATTTTTTTATTCTTATCAAGTTGGCCCTGTTAAATTAAAAAGTATTTGCCTATCGGAGCATAACTGGTTACAGGGTATACACTAGTCGATCAGTCGCGAGAGATAGAGCACTTCTACTTGGTGCTTTTTCCTTTTTGTTTGTTGTTTAGTATCGAGTGCTAGTTGAACATTGTTCATATACCCTTGTTTTGTTTTGTTTTGTACTGTTCTTTTTTTTGTTTTGCGTTTAGGCGTCAGAAGTTTGATCCATTTTTATGTGCGGGCGAGCAATAAATTGAAACGCCAAATTTGCTAGCGAACTGCTCAACTGTTTGTCAACAGACAACAACAGCAGCAACAACGACAAAATATTGAAACATGGGAATGACATTTGGGGGCCCAAGCCGAATCAACAGCAAAACCAAATAAAAGCCCCAACTACGGGACAAGTTTTGTGGCCGCATCAAGCGGCCAGCGACATGTGGAGTCGCACCTGTGATACCCCTTAGAGGCGCACTTTATAAGCAATATTCGTATGTGGAGCCTGACAGGGTATTTAACTTATATATAATATAATAATAAAATAAGTAAGAAAATTAAAAAACATGAAGGTGATTTTTCTTATGTGATATACCTTATTAAAGGTATTTAATCTATTTAATCCAATTATATTTGCTGTTTCTCCACACGTGACTACAGGGTGTTGCCCAAGCAACCGTTCCGACTTGTTGTCAAAGTAATTGCGATTCATACGCTCTGCCAGGAGGCCCAACATATCGACCCAGTTCCCATTTGCGGTTCTAGCCCTGTTCCCGTCCTTGCCAATGTCAGCGAATGGAGCTGTATAAATTGCTCTATGAGTAGCATTAGATACAAGCTCCACAAGTGCATATTAGCACGAGTTGCACAGACACACACACACACACACACAATGGACTAAACAGACAGACAGTTGGACAACTGCAGTCAGTGGGTCATCCTTGTTCTTGTTGTTGATGTCGTTGTCGTTGTCGTTGTCGTTGATGTTGATGTTGTTTGTGTTGTTGTTGTTGGATAGACAACGCTCATTCATTGGCCACAAGTGCGGGTTGGCGTGTAACATCCTTCCGGCAAGAAATTGCTCTGACACGCCATGTTGTTGTTCTAGTCCTGTCGCTTGTCCCGGCCAAGGTGTTAAGAGCCCTTCGTGCCTGTCTGAATGCGCCCTCTTGAGCAGGGACGTAGTTTGTCCAAGGGGTCGGAGATTATTTTAACTAGAGCAGTAGTACTCCGCTAAGGCTTATAAAAGAAATATAAGCACAGTGGATGCCTTAAATGACAGCTCTTTAAATTAAAGTCCGTCGAGTAATCAAAATTCTTATTAAGAAGAAACTTTTCTCAACCATTTTTGTTTTAGAAATAAACAATTTTATAGTAGCTTGAGTTGCCCTCGCAAATCAAAAGAAATGAAAAATTCAACTTTAAACAGAAACCTCAAAAAAACATATTTTGTTTTTTTTTTAATTTTTAGTTTACAAAAAGAAGGTTTTGTTTTATGTTAAATTTAAATCGTGTATGAGCAATATTCCTCTGTTGAATAGCAATAGTTTTAAATCTATTCAAATGCAATAAATATGCTTCTTTAATTTGCCCATGTTGACAAAATGCACCTAAAAGAAAAACGTTTGGTAAAAGTTTCTTAATCTTGATGCACAACAACACTTCACTCAGCGCATGAAGTTTACTTTGTCGCCGCTTTTCCCCCGCTAATACTGAAATGCAACTTAATTGCACAATATACACTACAATTTAGCTCTCCCTCGCTAGGACTGTCAGCATTATTAAGTTGTACATTGGCTTCCACGTCATTGTCTCAGTCTTCGTCTATGACGCCGGCTTTGGATGCTAGCTAGTTCACGCTGGATGTGTAACAAGGAGCCGAACAACAACAACAACAACGTATTTGTTGACTGTGTGGGACTGTGCACAGTGGTTCAAGTTTCAATCGCAACAATTGACAAACATGTCACAAATGTTGAAACTAGACACCTGTTAAGTACAAAAAAAAAGCAAATGAGTTAAAACGTTGCAATCGGGTGTAGCCGACAGCGCAATACCCGTGCAATGAAACCAAAAATATGTCTACATAAATGAAAATAAATAAATAACAAGCTACAGCAAACGAATGAAAGAATATAAAGAAAGGCGAATTTTGAAAGTCAACTTGAAAACAATTAAATTGATTTTGTGAGTTTGGTAAGCTAAGCCAGTTGCACTGTGCAGCTGGTTGCATGCTGCTGTAATTTTGGCACGGCTCCAATCCTGGCGTAGCGTTGTCAGCGAGACCTCGTTGTCCTTGTTCTGTTCGTCACTTTTGCTGCGTGTTCGAGCTGTGTGAGTGTGTGTGTGTGTGGAGAGTGTGGTAAGTGGCAAATATATTGCAAGCTGCTCTCAAGTACTGGAAAATATGAGTTTACGCCAAAGCGATATATACACACGACATATTGTATACATATATATATATATATATACATATATATATATATAAGTGTGTGTGTGGATGTAATGCCTGCTCTTAGAGCAGACGTCACTTAAGTCGCTATTCTGCAATTTCACGCAATTTCCATGTGTAGAGCCGCGAGCTAGTGACAAATTTGTCGGCGAGGCATGAATAATACGCACACATTAATCAGGGAGCGGGGCGAGGTGGGGATCGCTTGAGGAGCCGCACCCAGATTAGAGGCCACAAAGCGCACAATCAATTGCTTGACTTACCTGAAAGCCAACCAGACTCCAGACCTCCTCCTCCGTGGAGAAAACACAAGCGGTGCCAGCACGTCCGTGATATTGATAGATACGTACCGAGTGGGCCAGGGCAACCGGTATAGCTGTCGTCACAATCGTTATCCAGGCGCACATAATAGCGCTGCGAGCAGAGAAAGTGGAATTATAAATGCAAGTAAACAAAGGAAATGTCTTAGATAATTGGTAGTCCTAGTTTCGTAAATCTAATTGAATTATCTCATTCTAATGTTTAAGTTACAAATTCTCATGCCACTCATATCGCTCGTATGGCAGTTGAATATAAATGCAACCAGACCGGAAAACTCATGTTTTATACGAATTTTGATATTTTCGCAAATTTGATTTAATTATCTCAAGTTCATGTTTAAGTTACAAATTCAATTAAATGCTAAGACACTTCAAGTTCGTTTTTCTCACGTTAATCCTCCTTGCAGTTTAACAACAGTGTTCGATTAAATTGCACGTATGACAGCACTAATTGACAGGTTAATATAAATTTAATTAGCCCGGAAAAACCGAAGGTTATGCTAAGCGGGCTTGAGAAACAGATTGAGCTCTTTTAAGCTAACATGTACTTTGTCAGTAGGTTCATTTAAAGATTTCTTAATAAATGCAAGGATCTGATCTGAGCATCAGCTAGAGTTTTGGTTGTTGCTGCCAACTTAGACTTTATGTTAGCCCTAAATATACAATATAAGAAGGAAATCAATTTTTGTTTCTTTTCATATAAATATATAAATATATATTTCTTATATAAGCCGAATTCAGACAAATATAAATTGATCATAAAAGATTTTAAAATAGACAAAAAAAAAGCGGGTTAAAAGAATTCTCATGCTTGAAATAATTATTAAGGGTGAATAAGTGAGTGTATCTTCTAATTCGATGAAATATTTTATTGACTAGCCGAAAACAGTAATTTAACTGCAATATTACTGAGCATAGAGAGAGCCAGAGTTATTCTTGACCTAATTCTATAGAATTTTCACATGGATGCTGGTGTTCCTTTAACTTCATTTTAGGCCAGGCAACCACATACAATTACCAGAACACACACACACACACATGATAAGTGTATCCAACTTGACTTATGCCCCGGCTTGTATGTAGGTATAACAATGGCCGGTAACTATGCCATATCAAGCCCCGCCCCCCACCCAGTCCCCACCCAAGATGGTGGCCCCAGCTAAGCCAATGGGCAGGCCCGAACTAATTGACGTAATTACAAGTAGCTGTACTTACAGAGTGGCGTTCCGTTCGGTGCGGAGGGACATGCTGGTGACGGGATGGACGACGGCCAGGAAGCGATCGAAGGACATCAGCACGAGGGTGTAGACACTGAAAGGCAGACGGGACAGTCAAGCGCTTGCCCCCGCTGAACATCCCCACTGGCGATACTCACCTGCAGTGGCATGTGACCACAATCATGTACTGCACAAATTTGCACCACAAATTGCCAAATGGCCACTCCGGCAGCACATAGTCGGTGGCCGTGAACGGTACGCAGAAGATGACGAAGAGTATGTCCGAGACGGCCAGGTTTATAATCAATAGGTTTGTGGTCGAGCGCATTTGTTGGTTAACGACCACCACTAAACGACAGGTTCGACAATTGTGTTCCAGTTAAATACCGGCAGGAGAAGGGTAAAGAATCAAGGTGAAAAGTTCATTAGTTACTAATTTGCGCATTTAGTGTTATTGCAGTCCATTTGGCTATAATCTGAGCCCCACAATCACAAACTCAAGTTAAGACGGCGTTTAACTAAACTTCACACAAAATTGTGTGTCCGGCAAAGTGCCGGCTATACATTTTGGCTATCTCAATGTCAATTTACCTAACTGCTCATTGAAATATGCTGGCAAGGCTGTGAGCAAAATCAGCTTTTTCCTATCGATAAATATTTAACATGAACTGTATATTAAAATACAAGACATTTTGCCAAGTTGTCAGAAAAAACTTAGTTAGACGTTGAGAAAAAGGACAACAGAAACGTCTTATTTATTATTAATACTATTCATTCAGTTCGCCAACCAATTGCGAAGGTTACTAATATAAAATGCGCTATAGAGTTTAAGACAATAAGCTGCAATAAAGCATCAAAATGAAAAAAAAATAAAAAAACAAATACTATTCATTAATATTTATTTACATTATTATTATATAAATTATTATTATGATAAGGCAATTGAACCGGTGGTTGATGTAGGTGTACAATTGAACACATGGTGAAAGCATTCGGATTTTGAATTAATTCTTATGATTATTCCCATAATGTACATATGTATAGGGAGTATACATAATACAGTAACTGTGCAGATTGGTTCAATACATCACATTGCATCACAATACTTGTTGTATTAGTATGTTTCAAATTTTTATTTAAAATCAATCTCAACAAGTTTGCAATTGCAAATATTTATGTAAAAAAATAAACTATTTTCAAAACTGCGCCGGACCAAATCGGTAACATACAAAAGAAACTATAACAATATTATAAAATTTGGCAAAATTGTAATCAAACTACAATTTATATTATTTTATATTAGTTGATCAGATATTCTGAACTCCATTTTTGCACTATATGAAGTATGATTTGTGTTTTCTATTTATTATTCCCGAAAATCTGAGAGAGATATGTATCTCTCTCAATTTTATTGTTAAACTAACCAAATTTTTGCAAACAGCTTAAAATTGACAGAAATGTAGACATTCAAAGCTTTCGGATCGAACTTTTATGTTTGATGGCATTTCATGATTTGTCCCGTAGATTGAATTTGCATTTAAAATATATACATTATTGAAAATAAAATTATTTTGGTAAGGGAAATTATGTACATAATTACTTGTGAATAAAAAAATGTAAATAGTTATAGTTATAAGTCATAGTCTTAAGTATAGTCATAATTTTAAAGGCGGTTCGCCAACCAACTTCGAAGGTTTTAGTTAAAAATGCGCTAGAGATAAAAAAATTCAATACAAAAAATCAAATTGAAAAAAAAAAAAAATAATTATTTGTGATGTGTACAAATAAAGCTGGGGTACATATTTTGGTTAATATAATACTATGAACGAATATAGAGCTGTCGGTTACACCCGGCTGCAATGTTCTTCCTTGTTTTTTCATTGATATATGTTTCCAGCATAAACTTGAAACTTAAAAACCATGAGTAAAGTTATTTCGAAAGAAAAGGAGAAAAACTATGTCCTCGCCTCGTACTCCACTGTTTGATTGTGGCTTTAATTGGCTTCCTTTGCCAACAAGCTTGTGTGTAGAAGATATGTATTTAGCAGCCGGTTCTGTCTACAGCCCGTAACCCCTTTCATTATTGTATTTGGGTGTTTTGTTTCATCGTTGATTGGCTATTCGTTTATTATGCATTGTTATAAACCCCTTTTGTTAGTATTAATTAATATGTGCTTAGTAATAATCACATTCTTTGTTTGCATTCACATGAACGTTGAGCCTTTAAGTATACTATGTAAATTTTACTTGAATATCCCAAAAACCTAAGCCAACAAATTGTATTGCGCACAAGTTGTGGAATTCCCAAGCTCTGCGTAAATATGACAGGAAATTGGAAGCGTGATGTGCTCTAATTGGTTTAATATAAGTTTATTCAGTGTCCTTAGATGAAAACCAAATCAATTTGAGTTCTAAGCCGGTTTAGAAATAAATACGCACATTCTGTTTGTTTAAAATAATTAATTTGGCAGGTATTGGTTGAGGAAAGACAACAATATTCCTAACAATTAAACATGTAAGCAAATACACATGAACAAAATGTAAGGCTAAAATCAAAATTATAACGAAAAATAAATACGGAAAACAATTGATTTCCGTGTACAGTTAATAATATGACACGATGCCATTGCTGTTGATTCAACTGTAATTGTAATTTAAACAATAGGTTCGCTTTAAACATACTTGTAATTAAACATGCACTAAACTTTGTCGTGCTGAAGACTAAATACCTATAATAATAATAATAATAATAATACTGGTATTTTCACCGAAAAGCTTTTTGAGGCTATATTGGTGATACTTACAATTAAATATTTTAATTGGGAAATTTGTGAAAGCCGTATTTTGTGTTTTTATGAAACACAAATTGTTTAACTGATGGCTAGAATTTCTTGAAAACCAGAAAACTTTCACGCAAATTAAAGTTTTCAACCGATTGTTCATATGGGAACTATATGTTCTTTTCGCCCGATGCTAATCAGATTGTGGAGATATATTAGAAGCATGCAAAAAATATTTGTTTGACCGAGCATTTCCCTGATTCCGATTCGGTATTTAAAGCTGAGACAGACAAAAGACGAGCGGATATATCGACTCGGCGGTTGATCCTGATCAAGAATATATATACTCTATAGTGTTAGAGGTGTCTACTTTTATGCAAGGGTATGCAAATATAAAAAGGAGATATTTGCAAGCTTAAAAAGTTTAATTTATATTTTATACACTATATTTTTCTCCTGAAGAGCAAAAAATATACGTAAGGAGAGCCATATTTGTGTTGCTTAAAGTCCTGTTAAGTCCTATTAGTTCTAGGCCTATTATCGCTCGCTCTCTCTCTTTCTCTTTTTAATAGACAGCTAAAGGACTATTTCCCCTCGAGTCTCTCATTTTAGCTGCATGATTGTGCGGCACTTATAATAAATATCACAACTCGTACAACTGCTTGGTTAAATAGCCGTACACACGGCAACACTGCCGCCAATGCGAAGCTGATCTGTGACCCCAGACAAGTTTCTTGGCTTGAAGAGCTGCACTTTTCCGCCCAACCCCAGCTCCCCCCTCCCCTTGCAGTGTCCTTGCGCGGTCTAGTTTTTCCTGCCAATTACGCGCAGAAAGGCGAGCCCCAACAAAAAGTAAAAGCGAATGTGGCTGAAGCTGGAGCGGGAGCTGGAGCCGCATTGTTTCCAAGCAGGTCGTGAGCTTTTGTTGCTGCTTCTTTAGCTCCTCGATGCCTTTTTGTTGCTGCTGTTGCCCCACTGTTTGCAGACGAAAGCCACTTGCAATTAGCCAAACAATTTATGTTTCTCTGTTCAAAAGTAGCGCAGCGGGTGAATTCTATAGACTGAATAAGGAGGGAGCGAAGGGCGTGGAGAGGGGGGGCGGGGCGTGCTTGCGTTGTATTGTCACTGTAACAAAAGATGCCTCTGCTTGCGTGTAAGTGCGGGGGCACATGCATGATGTCAACGCTTCAATGGATTGATGTGGCATGCTGCCAACAAAATAGTAGACGCTGCTGCGGGGAGGGGGGGGGGAAATAGACGAAAGGTGTGTGCCAGCTGTAGGTCACTAAAAGTGCAGCGTGGCGAACAGTTTTTGGCAAAAGGAAGCTGTATAAAATTAAGTTGTTTTCATACCCCGTACTTCAACATTAAGGGGAGGGTGTTATGTGGCCCCATGCCAGGCATTAGCTTTAGGGGATTTGCTCTCAAATATTTGAAGTAAAATGTATTAGCAAAGCATAAATAAGTTATACTCAACCACTTGAAACAGGATAACTTATAGTCGAGCACTTTTGCTAGACGTTTTCCTCGTTTTACGTTTCGACTTGTTGTTTGCTGTTGTTGGTAATGTTGCTGCCGCTGCTTTTGTTGCTGTTGCCGCAAATCAATTTCCTTTGAAACATATTTAGCGCAGGATGTTGAGCGGCAGGAGGTGACAGAGGCCAAATAAATAAAAAATGACAGCAACGGCAACGCCGAAAGTAGCAATAACAGAAAAGTCACAAAATTTCAACAATAAATACAAGTTGCCTCGGTTTGTTTTGGGACCAAGTGGCCACGTGTGGCACATGAGCGAATTTTTTTTTTTTTTTATTACTATTTTATATTATTGTGTAGATGAGCTCAGTGCTTGCTATTTTGCAGGTGTGTTGCTCTTTTATATTTTTTCATAAGCCCAACGAAGTAAGAGGCTCTTGCCAATTTGAAACCACAAAGTGAAGCCGGTTTAAATATGATTTGGCGCAGATGTCTCTGCCTGCTTAGGTACAGTGGTCCCTGCAAACGAAGCACTTTTTGATTGAGATAAGAGCGTGAAAATTATATTTAACTTTGATGTTGTTAGCTCGTTAGTGTCGAACTTGGTCAAAATATCTCACGAAAACCAAATGTTTTTCAAACAAAAAGTTAATTTTTTGACATTGACATTGAAGCAAATAAATATTTTTTCTTTAAAATGCTTAAACATTTTATTGTTCTTTTATTACAATGTATTTTAGTCATAATATCAAACTACTTTTATAAGGACATAATTCAAAGTAACCACAACAAATTTTTCTAAATTGTTCATGACTTCCCAAACAAGTATAAAGAAAAACTCCAAATCCATCCTATATGGAAATATGAAAAATATTAAACATTTTTTGATATTTTGTCATAAGTCTGTTTTATTTTTGTTTAGCTGTTACTTAGTCCTGAGTTAGTAATTTGATGTACTTTGTTACTTACTAAATACATTTATATAGTTATTCATTATGTGTGCAAAACTAAAGACTAGTTTGCATGGAAAGAGATAGGCAGATATAATTCTGATTAAGAATATAAATCTTTTCATGTCCTCGGAGATGTCACCTTTCACGCATTTCACATTTCGTGACAAAATAAGGGCACTCTCTAGCCGTAAAATGTTGTAATTCTTTGTTGATAAGATGTCAGCGCTATACTATCTGTCTGTCATTTGCAGACAATAGCAATTAATATGTTCATTCACAGATAACATACACACACATAGACACGCACACACTGTTGCTGATAACGAGTAAACCATTATGACTGACACTCTGCGGGCCCGCGGGGTAAAAGCAGAAAAGGGTCAGGTTTAAATTATCTGTGAGCAGGCTGGACCATTAACTGGCGCTGCGCTGAGCGTAAAGTTTTATGTTTCTTGCTTTACAAAATAATAAAGTGTAGCATAATTTATGGCGCAAGAGGCTGAAAAAATAACAATACTTATTTAATAGAAATAGAGTAGGGGAAAAAGCTAAGCAAAAAAAGTTGTTCAAGCGCAAAAAACGCTGTTATTTAATGCCAAGCTACACACACACACACACACACATACATACTGAAGCAAATAAACAAATAATCAAGCGTCGCTCAAGCATATGTGCGTGTGTCTGTGTATGTGTGTGTGTGTGTGTGTGTAGCACATATACGAACGTCGGCAGAGGACCATATTTACAGCTTGCCATATAAATTTACTTTTATGGAACTTTAATGTCACTTTAATGTCATACATTAGGCAAAATATTGATGCATTCAATTGATGTCGTTGTTGTTGTCGTCGTTCTTGTGTTCGATCTACATAAAAAATTGGCCTGCTGCATTGCGCGTGCTTCAACTAGACACTGCGCCTTAAGCCTATAATCCTTGAATTTATCTTTGCAACAACTTTGGGAATTAGTCTTATTACCAGTGGCATCTGTGAAGCTCTTAAGGCTCATAAAAGTGAACTTTAAGCGGGCTTAAAGCCGTTAATAAATATTGCACACAGCTAAAAAAAGTAAAAGTGCGCATAATTGACTGCAATTTGTTGATATTTCTTGTTTCTGTGTAATAAGAATCTGCTTAGCTTGGCAGTACAAGAGATTTTAAATTTTAAAAGGCTTGAATATATTTAGTTGTTAAAATATCCAAGCACATTTATTCTAGTTTTGTATAATTTGTTGTTTTTTAATTTTTGTACACAAATTGCATAATTTAAATCTGTTAAGTTGTTGAGGCCAAACGTGTTTGAGCTTTAAGTAAGCTTTAAGATTGTGAAGAAGAACTAACTTAGTAGTTTTTATTTCATATAATTATTGAAACTTTTATTTTATTATTCAAATCTGTAATAGGAGTAAGTTGACAACGAGCTTTAAAGTATTTAATAAAATTAATTCTGAAAGATTTGCTTGTCGCTCTAAAGTAATTTTGAAAGTCTAGTGTACCTAAACTTAATTCTGTGAAGTTTTATTTTGTATTTGATACAGCCAAGAGTGATTTTTGGTTTTAATATTTCCATTAAAAAGAATTGAAAATGGCAACATGTTAAAACCCACGAAAATAGCTTGTATTAACACAATTTGAAAGTATTTCTGCCCTTTGCTAATTTCGTTGCAATGCTTTCGGTAAATTAAACAAATATTTAATGTAATGTATAATGTGACGCTACAGGCGTCCTGCTTTAATCAATTTCAAAATAAGTACTGCACTTGTACTTTAGGCTACTGTCATTGCATTTGTATAGTTATTAAGACTGCGACGATAAAATTGTGTCCTAAAATCAGAGAAAGGCAGCGAACGAGCTGTAAGTAAATGTCTTTTGATAGCCCGAACATAAAGATAAAATCTGAATTCATTCGGAATGGCACTGCCAAATAAGACATAAATTAAATTCAATTAAAATTTAACTATGACATTGAGACGAGGTTGGCTAATTGTTGTTAGCAGCTGTCTCTGGCATTGCTTTATGAGGCAATTGAAGTGTGTTAGCCTTGTTGCCCTCGAGCCATGTCTTTCAAATGTATAAATAATTGTGCTTTAAGCTCAAGGCGCAGCCACACACACAAATATATATATATATATACATATATATGTATATATATATGCCAGTAGATAATCGCCAGGACCTTTTGTTTAGCGGTCCAACAATGCCGGGGACATAGAATGTCTGTGGGGGCTTCAACTGAACGATTAATTTAAATTTTCGTAAATTTTGTGCATGTTTCTTATGTGTTCAGTCGCACACACATCCTGCCCGCTCGTGTGTGTGTGTGTGTGTGTGTGTCTGTTTCTACATGGGATATCCGGTTGCAAATAATGCGACGTGTATGCAAACAACCCAACCAAAGATGAAGCACAATTTTTGCTACCCACTCGGCTGACTGAACAACTTAATATATATTTGCCGGACTGTTCCGTAGCTGCATTGATTATCTGGTCAATAGCGCTGCCGGTTGTCACATCATTAGTCGCACAAAACACAACCTAAGCAAATAAACATTCAATGGGTGAGTGAAATTGAGAGCGGGCAAAGATTTAAATAAGTAGGTGAATACACATGCATCAATCAAGTTGATCAAGTTTCAGGCTCTGATAGAAAACAAATTTGCATAAAAGAAAAGTTTTTTACAAATCTACTTTACTTTAATATTTCGGTTAGCTAAATTTTTTTTGAAATTTTCCTTAAAATTATATTTGTAAAATAATTTCGTATATCGAATTATTTTTTAATATTGTGTGTCATAAAAATAAATGTATTTGTTTGTTTTTTTTTTAATCAAAAACCAACCGTTCAAATAATTACATTTAAAAACAATTTAAAAAATTGTTGGACCAGCTTTGGTGAATATTTAAATTAGGAACAACTAACAGATCAGGTATTATTTTTTTGCTGGGAAATTTATTCATACAAGAGTACTTTACTCTCGGAATGTTGTTTGTTGTTTATTTCATGTTTGGGCTACCTTTTGTCGCTGCATCAGCAACAATGGACCGAATAATGGTTCGCATCCTCGTCAGTATCATCATCGAGTTCATTATCCCCATCATTATACACATCATCGTCGGCTTCGGCAAACATATATCAATCAATCAGACTTTAGAGTTTACCCAAAAAGGAAAAATAAAGAACTTAAAGATACTTTAACACATCCGCAAAGTACTCAATTCTATTCATTCCTTTGTGAAATCGGCTTCAGATGCATTGTAAATTCTGATGGCCATTGTTGTCGTAGTTTTTGTTGCTGGTGCCCAACAATTTTCGAAGAATTTGCTCCTGGATTATTGATGAATCTGCATCGAATGGTTCGCGCTGATGACACTGATGTGGGCGTGACCCTGGGCAAGGATTATGCTTGACAATGTCCTTCTAGGCCCGGATACCTACCTAGCTACCTAGCAGACAACAATGGCGCACCGGTAGCCATATGGCGCATCTGTTGACAGGTGTTGCGCCACAAAGGGTCCCTAGGTATGCAAAAAAAGGGTGTGTGGCTGTGCAAACACGTCAGGCGTAAAAAGTGCACAAAATTCCAGCAAAGTGAAACAAAATCTAATTGTGAGGTGCCTTAAAAGCGTACTCGCTTGAAATTCTCCGAAATTAAACTTGGCGAAAATTTTATGGAACCAAAATGGACAATTTGTTTTAAAGCTACGCCCATATATAAATTTACTAATTGCAATTTATTGATCGATATCAATAATAACAATGGTGCTTTCTCTGGATTTTTAATGAGTAAAATTAGTAAGTAAATGGCTTTATTTTCAGTATTATCGTATTGTCCTTTTTCAATGTCTTAAGTACATCAATAACGGTATTAATAGCATTTCGTATAATCGTGTATTTTTTATGTATGTTTTTTAAAATATGTAGTATATACAATAGAACGAGATATCCTATCAAGAGTCAATACTATAAGGGGGCTCACGATCAAAAGTTTTGCTGGCTCAATAATATATAAAACTCCTACAAACATGGTAAAGAAAATGTTTTAGGCAAATAATATGATCTAGCTTAAGTACTATATTTCGATAACTATCGATAATAACAGTCACAAAGAGCTTGCACTGTATCTTGAAGCAAAGAAAGTATCTCAAAGTATCTCAATTAAATAGCGAAATTCCATAAATTACAAGTTCTTGTCTCATTCAACATTTTGTTAAAGTAAAAGGTACAGCCCTGGCTTGGCACAAAGACACTTAACCCAAATACTAAAGAAGCTTATAAAAAGGTGTAAGGCTTTTTCTTGTTGGGAATCCAGATACTTGCAAATAAAAAATCCCTTATCAGGTTTTTGTATTATATAGCTCCCTTAAAGCATTCAACTTTGTTTTGCAACTGGATCAGGCACTGATTTTCTGAGAGTTACTTTGTTTATCAGGATATTTGTGTGTGTGTCTTGGTGTGTCGCCAGGCATTAGACAGACATTGCATTGAAAAGTAAAACAATAAAATTGTACATGTCCCATAAAAAAGCATAAATATGACGAATGTAAAGAGAAAGACGTAAGGAGGCAGGCAAGGTAGCAGTTGAGGCAATCGCCTACGCACGACTTCCAGGCCATTGTGTGCATTGTGTGTGTGTGTGTGTGTGTATGTGGGTGTTGCCCACATGGGCATTGTTTGGCACACGTGTGCGCATATTGTATTGTTGCCTGCTTTTAGGCGCAGTGCTCATTGCTGGTTATAAATTTTATCACTATCAACGCAGTAAAATAAATTTGTGCACCGCCTTGTGGATTTGTGTAAATTTGCACAACGCCAACCGATACAACGCACACACAACTGTACAAACAGTCACACATACAGATACACACACGCCCACAACATAAACATATGCCATATGCTGTTTAAATATTTTTCATAGCACACTTTTGTGCGCATCAGTTTATTTATTCTTTGCAGCACAGCGGCATGAGGGTGTCTATGGGTTTGTGTGTGTGCATATATGTGTGTGTTGTATTGCAGTTTAGTGCAATTGACACGTTACGCTTCTGGTTCTCAGGTGTCCATTGAATAGAGTATGTGAATGTATGTATGTATGTGAGTAGGTGAGAGGAGAAAGCACTTCACGGTTCCCATTCGATTTATTCTCGATTATGCAATCATTTTTTATACTGAAGGGTTAGCATTTTTGAAGACTTATGAAGACTTATATTTTATAAGTTGATATCTTTATATAGATATACACACATTGTTTTTCATATATATATTTTATTGATCAAAATGATATAGCCATATCCATTTTGATAAGCGCGTCGATTTCAGAGTTTTTAAGAGTTAGATATGTTCTGATGAGCAAGTGGTAAGTTGCAAATAGAACAAAATCGGTATCTAATGATATTCAATCTCAGTTATTTATAAATATCTTGAAAATTATGATGGCAATATAATTTTCAAATCTGAGTGAAACCAGTTACTCGAAAATCAGTCTTACCTAGATTCGAACCGAACTAAATTTGTTTAAAAATGCTTTTCGTTAATCTAAGTACATTGAAAATTGTCAACCCCAGAAATGTTTATTATCATAGCTAAGAGGCAGCATTTATATGAATTTTATAGAAGACATTTCACCTTTTAATTAAAATTTAAAAAAAATAAATAGTTTTATTTAGTTTCTATTTAAACTTAAAAGAGCGAAACGAAGAAGGCTTTATTGTTGAAGTTTTTAAGAGCTAGAGATATCGAATTTACCACAAGCTTCTTGTATTTGTATGACTGTCTTTAACTTTAACTTAACTTTACACTTTATTTTTTTTATAAACTGGATGAAAAATTTCCCAAATCGTTTCTATCAAATAAGCAGGCTTTGAAATTTTAATAAACTCTAGAAACGAATGAGCTGCGACTTAACTCGTTCATACCTCACTTCAAAAGAAGCCTTGCCAAAGCAACTTCTCAAAAACTCAAATTTATTTCTGGCAATTTCGAATATTATTTGTTTTATTTTATAAATTAGCGAAAATATGTTTGGTAAATTAGCCCTTTTTAAAGGCATGCCATCCAAAGGTGTGGCTGTCTATAAGGAGCATGGAGCGCAGAGACCGCAAATACCGCAAGATATTCTGGGGAACCAACCGTCTGAGATTGTTGGGGATTATTTGAAGCCCTTTGAATATTTCGAGACAATGAAAAGGGGTGATTATGGATCGGCTGTGTATGCAGAATGTCTTAACCAGTCCTTATTCAGACGTAAAATGCGTGATGTGTATGAAAACCGAATGAGCACCATTGAGGAGATTTCCAGTGACGAAAGTGAGGGTGAATATAGTGACGAAAGTGAGTATGGTCAGAGCGTGACTATATCAGTTAGATTTGATACAAATTGCACACTTGGAAAGGAGAGCAGGTTGAGTAAACATATCGTATATATACATATACATAAATTATGATAATAGAATATATAGCAGTGAATATGGGGAATATGGTGAGTATATTCAATTTAAGGAGTATAGTAAGAATATGGCCATATTAGATATGTGACTAAATAGTCTTATGGGTCAAAGATGGGCATGTTGAGTTTATAATAAAAATAGTAAATGCAGCGATTATAGTGAAAATGAGGATAATGAGTGCAGTGCTCGATCCCACAGAGCCTGATCCTGATCCGACAGAGCCGATCCACCCCTTAATGTTCGTTTGCGATGAAACGACAAAATACGTAAATAATTCAGAATATGCATTAAACGAATTTGAAGCAGAGAAGTATGGCGTTGGGGAGTTATTGGACCCATGCAAGGTATGACTCAGAATATTTATATATTTCTATTTCTATTTATAAACAAAATTGCCCTAAAGGGAAAAAGTGGTCCAGCCCCAAATAAGCTATACGACTCTACAACTTTTGACTCGAAAGGAATATTCGGAGTGATGACAAATACTAATTCAAAGGAAGGAAATCATACAGGCAGTGCACATGCCGCAAAAGAAAACTTGGGCCCACTTAAGGTATATGAATCGATAAGAGCTTGTCACTCGAAAAAAATATTTGGATTGCGTAAAAATATTGGCTTTCAAATGCTACCCATCGTGCTTCCTATATATATACCAACGACTTCAATGGCTGTTTCTCTCAAATCGCATAAATATGGTCGGCTCTTTGAAATTGATCTGACAACTGATCCAAACGTAATGGACCTCATACGCTTTTATACGTTTTTGACCGCTCTTGGCAATTATAGTCCCGTTACGATACTCAACGTTTTGAAGGTTAAGCATCGGAATATAATGAAACCCAAAAACGAAATGATCGGTCAATTGCGTCAACTTGGTAGAAATTTAAAAATAACACTTATCATATTTCTTTGTTTGACGGCTGTGCTTATATTTTTTATTTTTTATATGGAAAGCCAAGCTGACCTATATCTGCCGAAAAAACGGAACCGATTTATATTTTTTTGAGTATTAAATTGTTTGTTCATTGTTAAATTAGTTGTATATAATTAAAACTGTAATACAACAAAGTAAATATTATCTGAAAATCTCTATTCGGTTAGTGTATTGGCTTTACCGCTTTAATAATTATTATTATAGCTATCTTGGATCAAGCGATCCTTGACCAACTGCAAAGCTGAGATTATGCTCATTTCTAATTTAGACAAATTTTGTGAAAGTGGCGCTGATAAATCGGGTACAAACTTAGCTACTGCTCGAACATTGCCCCACTAAGTAGGCAATGATTTTGGTGCTCGCTCAAGTTGCGAGTGACGACAAATATAACAGACAGTACTCAATGATGCTTAGTTAAATGTGCGGTGTCTGCTGTACACACACACGTGCGCTGCAAAAACAATAACAGCAACAACCATTAATGGCTGTTTTTAGCTTGCCCCAGAACCAAAAGATGCTTTGCAACTGGGACCGAAGGCAACCTGATGCAAGGCAACACTTGAACGCCATGGCATTTCACAGCAGGTGTGTGTGTGTGTATGCGTGTGTGCGTGTGTGTGTGTGTGTGTGTGTGTGCTTACTTAGGCATGTGTATGTGGGTGCCATAACTGCTCTATCGTGGCCAAGCAAAGAAAATCTTAAGAGCAAAGTCATTTTACATGCAATTTTTGCAACCTTGACTCAAGTCTACGCCTTTGCAGCCAGACCGGCACGGGTGTGCGTAGGTGTGTGTCTGTGTGTGTTTGGTTGTGGGTGCTTGCGTCAAGGTGTCACATGCTGCGCTGCTGTTGCATTGTTTTCTATGCAAAGGAACAGAAGCTAAAAATAAAAGCAGCACTTGCAAATAGGGGGAAAAAACACTATGGAATGCAGCTAACTTTTGTGGCATAAAATATATAATGTAGAGATAAAGCGCATCAATACAAACAAAATATTAATTCGAAATTTAAACAAAATTGTCACGTTAAATTTTTCCTGTTAGGTTTATTACGAATTTGTAAATCACAAGAAATTAATCTAATGCAACAGTTAAACATTATTTTTACGGCTGCATGTTATGCTAATTTTTTTGGTTTGTACAGCTGCATGTATTTTAAATATTTTGATAAAAAAAATTGTCTGTCGGAAGGTCTTTTTTTCCACAGTGCACAGTCCCGATGTTTAATGCCGGGTGAGAATCTCGGTTTCCTTTTACGCATGATGATTTTTCTCAATAAGAGTAATATATATAAATAGTAAACACAATTAGAAAAAAAAAAAATGCATATGCCTTTTTTAAAATTTATTAAATTCGAATACATTGAATGCAAAAAGAGTCAGATGTAACACTCCTCGTGTTGAATTTGGAATTGGTTTCTTCGTTCATTTGCATGCAATTTAAGTAGTGTAATTAAAGTGCTCGTTGCGAATTAATTTGAAAATCATTTCCGACCTTCTACATTTAATTAGCTGGATTCCCTTAGCTTGCAAAAGTCCTTAAAAGAAAATCAAACTGCATTATCTTGAGCTCCAGCTGCTATTTGCCGTTTCGGTGGATGTTATTTGTTTATTGAGTCGACAAAAAGCTTTCGTGTGCACATTTAAGAAAAACAGCATTATAGTTGGAAAAACTCGTTGCCTGTGACAGCGGCAAACGCGATACACGACGGGAAGCCATGTGAAATTGTCGCTTGCACCTTCCACGACGGATGGAAGGGCGGCAGGGTGGGATCAAGTGTTTTTTTAAGCCAGTTAGCTTGGATTTTGTACTTTATATACCCAGTATATAAATAAAAAATTAACATTTTTGCCGAAGACAGCCTCACTGATTAACGGTAAGAGTAGTTGGATACTCTGTATGTTTAATTATACAGGACCAGGAACTAATGGAATATCATGTAAGCTTGTGATGAGCCATCAAAGACATCAAAGATCTTCTAACGTTGGTCTTCTATAGCTGTTGTCACTAGAAAGCGTGTCTTTGGTGACAAGATATCATCTCCAGGTTATTTTAGACAAGGATGCAGGGTATCTTAAATTTAGCACTCTTGGCCAGAGGGTTGGCGGCAAAGTCAAAAGTGATTTTTCCCTGCTTTGCGAGTCTTACAGTTGCCAGGCACCTGCTACACCCTCCCTCCCTGCCACCGTCTTCACTTTGTTGGCTTTGTCGCTCCTGTCCCACTTTATTTTTTCCGCCCTTGCATGCTGAGAGGCACTTTGTCAGGGCTGGGCGTTATTTTGATAAATGATTTGTAAATGAACGTGTGAGTTTTATTGCAAATTATGAGCGAAATTAGAGTCGCTTCCGCTTCCGTTTTCCTGTCGCCCACATTTGGGTGGCCGTTTGAATGAAAGTGATTTAGCTGGTTGGGATTTAAGTGCATGTGTATTTATGGCTTATGGAAAGATAATTTGTCAAAGTGCCAGCCAAGCAAGCAGCTGCATCAGTATCAACTTCACCGTCTGCTCTTGACTCAGCTCACCAAGCATTAAATATATGTCTATGCCCTGCATTTTATGGCAGATTTACAGAGTAGTTGCCATAGCATCGGTGCGCCTTTGAAAGCTCTGAGCCAAAGTTATGCAAATAGATGTTGACGTGGGCGTGCGTGTGTGAAAAACACAGACACGTGTCTGCGTAAAAGTTAAGTTTATATACACGCAAATAAATGAGGTCATATGTAAGGTTTTCTTTTTTTTTGTTAACTTATGCAGATGAATTGGATTGGCCAATTGATTTGGCCAATGCTCACATTTAGGTTATAGTTAACAAGCGCATCAAAGTTAAAAATAAATTCACATCGGATGATACCCATAAATGTTACCCAAAGCCACACTCTGAATGTGCTGAAAATAATCTCCGTATTTATGTAAAATTGTGACATCTGGCAAAACAATAAATTCCAATTGAAATATACATATGCATCTGACAGGCAATTTATTAAAGTTTAACCAAACAATAGTTTATATAAATAAGTGTCATTGGAATCGTAAAATACCCTACACAATTGAATTTATGGAAAATAGAGTATTATTTGCCAAATTATTATTTAAATAAATGTATCTTCGGATAAGCCCACATTTTACATATACAAGATGCCAATAGGGACATCTTTGATGACAACAAAATAATAAGGATAACGGTTAACAACAAAAACAAACAACATTCTGACGTCTGTCAAAACCAATTCGGGTCCAGACGCTAAGATGACAAAAAAACACGCGCAACAAAATGATGGATAGAAAGAAATAACTTGTAAATTTGCGTCTAATTTGTAATTCATTTTTTAATTTTGGGATAACAAAGCCAACGAAAACAGAAAAACAAAAAAAAATGAAACAGAGCAAAATCTGCACTAGCTCATTGCCACTTCAATTTGCATTAGCCCATGTCGCATAAAGTCGGCATCCTTTCTGACACAAAGCCGCATCAAAGACGAGGGACGAGGCTCAGTGGGCCACAGACCGGAGACACGTCGCAAATGATGTTGGCCAGCAGCCGCTGCCCAACATGTGTGGCGGGGGTGGGCGGCAACAAATTGGTAGCTGCCACATGGAAAATCGTGTTACAAATTTGTAATTGGCCACTCAAGCGTGCGCATAGACGTGGCCAGAGTTTTCAGTTTTTGGCCATTTGGCCAATGCGAGCATAATCCTTTCCAAGGCTCCGGGCCCAAAAAAATGCCACAGAGCAGCGGGTAAGGGCAATTTGTTTTGCCTTGTCTTTGGTTCACACGGAACACAGTATTTGTATACTCTTGCATAGTAATACCCTCTGTATTATAATTTTGGCACGAAATGAATAATGCATAGAAGGAGACATTTCTGACCCTTATAGGGTACACATATTCGAGGTCAGTCTGTTTCTGTGCAAACTAGTTTTCGCGATATTCGGACCAAACTTGGCAGTTCAGAGTATTACTATGAAAAATCCTATTCTCATCATAGGAACAATCGGCCGAAAAATGGGTTTTTATATGACAAACTTAGCTATTTTTTAAATATCCTAATCAAACCGGGCAATTGAGAATGACACTATATTCTTAGTATCTGCAAGTTATCAATATCAAATCACCATAACATATAGCTCCCATATGAATAATCGCTTGAAAAACTTGTTTTTGTATGAAACATGTTTTGGTTTTCGATGCAAAAAATCACCAACATCGAACTACTATAAAACATAGCCTTAAAAAATAATCAACAAACTTTGAGTCATGATATATCATTGGATATATACTTCTCTGCAGAGTTAAAGCCTTTTGGAGATATATCTTAGCTAGCTTTTAAGTAATTATCGAATTCCAGCGATTTTCAAACGTAAAATCAAAATTTAGCACAGCTTTTTAGCTTACATCTACTTGACTTGTTCCCAGTATATTCAAATGACCTTTAGCGCTACGATTTGATCAGGTACTATTGAAATTTACCAAAGTTGTGATTCTTTTATTTCGCTTATGCTGCTCATTATATCAAGCGATAATAAAACATGCTTTTGTCGCTTTTCGCACGAATTCAGTGACAAGTTCCAGGTAAATGCATTCGCATAGGTCGACTGTTATTGCTTCTGTTGACGAAGTAGTTATAGTTTCCCATAAGTGGGGTGGGTAGAGAACGTCAACGTTACTTTAGTTAGGTAATATGGCATCAAAAGGACAAAGGTTGACTGTTAATGATTTTCAGAATTGGCATATCCTAGTATTGCTAACTATGCACAATAATAATATTGCATCATATAATTCCACTTAATTGTGAGTAAAGCTTCTGTTGACAGCTCAATTCATATATAATTTATGCATTTGTAATATCCTTAAAGAATTTGATAATTTTAAATGTACTTTAAAATCAAAGTGCATACATATACGAATAACATGTAAGCGTGTTCTAGTCAAGAGAGCTCATCTACCAGATATCCTGTATGGTCCGTGCTAAGCAAAAATACTTTTTATACTTACTCGCGATACTCCATACAATTAAATTAAAAATTAAAAAGCTGTAAATTCTATTAGGAAATTATAAACAAATATAAATTATATAGGAATAATATATGATTTTCTTAAAAAATTATGACAGGAATTTTTGGACAGCCCAAAAAGTGACTAGAAACGCATATTTAACGATTTTCTGAAAATAGGATTGTCTAGTTTTGCTTGTTTAATAGAAACTTGCACACTGTTCTTATAAACTTCGTTTACCTGTTTTCAATGGGTAGATTTTGTTGTATGTACATTTTCGGCACATAAATGGCGCTTAAAATGAAGCTGTAAAGTACAAAGTGCAACAATATCTGTGGCATAAACGATGCGAATGCAACAAACTGAATGTGTCGAATATAAAGTTGGAATGCAATGATGACCCGGACAGTGGGAAGTTGAACATTATACATATTTGCGGCATATAAAAAATCAATTAGTACAGTTGCTGCCCTATGGGAACTTGGCCTTTATGGCGCTGTGCGGGCCACGTTTATGGCCGGTATATTAAAGCCGGTGAATGCACACAATATTTGCAATTATTACGCATAATTTGGCAAAAGTCAACGGCCATTCGGGTATCGACCGGGGCTCGCTAAAGTAACGACTCCGGAGGGCGCAACGGTTTTTATTAGCCTCCGGCCATAAAATGTGGGTGGGTCGGGTTGGACGACCGGTTGGGCCAGCTTAAGCAACTGCAATTACGGCCGAAAGGCAGTTAAGTGGCAAGCAGACTTACCCAGTATGACGAGCGCATTGCCCAAGAGGCCGGCGAAGCCAATAATGCCAAAAAATACGGGCACAATGATGGACACCACACGCTCCAATGGCCAAATGTCTCCATCTCGGTCCAAATCCATTTCGAGCAGATTGTCTGACGGCATCGAACTATTCAAATGGTCCAACGACGAGCTGCCGGCCATATAGTTGCTGCTATTGTTGCCGATTTTATTGTTGTTGTTGTTGCTGTTGCTGTTGACCGTGCTGTTGCTGCATTCGCTGGGGCTGAGCCAGTCAGTACAGTCAACGGACGCCGCCCCATTACTGCCAGTTGGCCAGAAGCCAATTAGCACTGTCAGAGTCAGCGCCACGGCCAGCCGACGGCTGCTCAGGCCCATTGCCACGCCCACTTTTAATACAGCTCGCAAGTACTTATTAATTGCCTTCAAGCTTTTATCGTTGTGGCTTGTTGCTCTCGTTATTGCAGCTTGGCTTTGTTTTCCATACAATTTTGATCAGAGTTTATGTGCATCCGTGCTGATTTCACATTTTCAGCACGCCCGCTCAGCCACGCCCTTCAGGTGAGCGCCTTTATTTGCATGTCAGTGGCGAAAAGTGGGGGAAGGTGTAGTGCCGGATACCTGCTGATTGCTGACCGTGAATAATTTGTCTGCAAAA
This sequence comes from Drosophila sordidula, assembly GCA_035047465.1. Classification (NCBI taxonomy): domain Eukaryota; kingdom Metazoa; phylum Arthropoda; class Insecta; order Diptera; family Drosophilidae; genus Drosophila; species Drosophila sordidula. The sequence continues at coordinate 723,067 of JAWNPQ010000163.1, forward strand.
GATATCAAAGTGCAATTTGTTCCATTATTTTTTGATAATTGCAAACAAATACATATACAGTTATACATATGTATATATGTACGCTATCAAAATAAATACAGCTCTGTTTTTTCGCTTAAAAAAATTTAAAATTTAAAAAAAAACAGCACAAAAACGTAGCAATTTTCGAATTTTCACAAAAATATTTCATTTGTTTTATTTGCAAAATTCTCAAATATATATTACGGGTGCAACTGAGTATATGAAAATAACGAATTTGTAAATTGAGGGTCGTCTGTTATAATTGAGGGAGGATATAAAATAAATCGATTTGCCGCCCCAATGGGTATAGCAAAAAATCTCTATACACTTCAGATATTCAAACCGATTTATATTATTTATTTTACTTTCAAAAATTATTGAAAGATTTTAATCGTTTCGTATTGGAGTAAAACAGAGCAATTATTATAAAATAATATAAATATTATATAAGTTCTGTAAAAGTTGTATATTAAGATTTATAAACGCGATATATACATATTAATATATTTTATATGTTCCGCTTTGTTCGCATAAAATAATTGAGACATTACAAAATATATACCCCGGTCTAGGAGTCGAACTTGCCCTTATAAATGGGGCACAACTCATGCGCTCTACAGTGCCACAGAAAGTTGTACCCATGAAAATTGTATGCAAAAATAATTTGATTAAATTTCATTTACCGCGGCCAAGCATATTAGCGATGGACTACTAATTTGGCCAATTTCATTACATTTGCATGCTAAAATAATTCATCATTCAATGCTGAATTCATGGAGGAACCGACATTACGTATACGGCGCGTGGCATGCATTAATTAGAACTGAAAGGACACATAAATTACAATATTATAATGCTCTTTACCCATAAAAAATAGATAAGCTAAATTATCAGAAATATAAAATATGTTTGGCCATATGCAACAGCAATCCATGTTTCTCGCTCTCTCTCTCTATTTATTCCCTATGTATCTCTTTTTTACTTACTACGTGAGAGTTGGAAAAGAGGTGGAATTTTTCTGTAAATAAATAGCGCAACATTTTTTGACGGAATTTCAGCATTATTTTGTGTTGTTTTATTCTTCAATAGGTTGAAGGTGCTATATATATACTCGCATACATGTGTATTAAACATATGGATGTGAATACAGAGAGAGTAAGCGACCAGGTCCCGACTGTGGAAGTGACAGACAGCCAATAGGGGCGATGTGTACATATGTGCATATGCATGGGGGTGTGCATTGTGGCTAAATGGACGAGCACAAAGCGTTGACAGTTGGCTTAAGTTGCCAATTAGCATATTATTAAGCGAGACTCATAAAGTGAACGGTCACGAGCCAGTGGAGCGGTGACAGACGCCAATGACAAACGACGACAACGTCCGTACGTAATTGAGAATGACTCAATTCGGTGGCCACATGTGGCCACATCCATTGGCTGTCATTTTTGAAACGTTCTGACAGCAAATTCCAAAACAATTTTGTCTTTCTTGCACTGACATGTAAAAATATGTCTTGGTGTCTCATATATACGATAACTTCATCTGTTTAATTAAAAAACGAAAAAACAATATTTATTTGTTCGTATATAGGCTCTTCTGGGCTCAGATCGGCTTCTCCAAACAATTCTTCTGCAACAACACATTTTTTAAGTCTATTTATTATTTATAAATAAATTATTATTTTTCAATTTATATTATTTTTTACCTAAACGAGTTTCTGAATGTCTAGTATAAATGAAATTATTGAAAAGCCTATGAATTGATAAATTGAAGAAGATATTTATACAAGAAATCCAAATAGTTAGGCCAACTTAATTGGAATAAAATAAGATGAAATTAAAAAAAAAAAATAGCTTGCAAATATGTTACAATTTAATAGTATAACATTATTAAAATAAAGCGCCATAATGTTGTTAGGCAAGTAGAATTAACAACATTTGGCGTTTTTCAAATGCAGAACATTCCTGAATGTTCTTATCCAAACAGAACAGTCCAAAGCGTTAAATTGGCATGTTTTGTCTACCTAGGCAAAGGTTTCCACAGCTCACATATGTATCTACGCATTTGCATAAATTATGCAGATCTTTGTATTATCTGTCTGTTTATCTGTCTTTTTGGGTTTTGCTCATGTATTTCCCTCCTCCAACTCCTGCATTAGGTATGCCACAAATTGCGCATACAAATGTCAAGCTAAATTATTTTAATGCCCGCTTAATTTAATTGCGCTTAAGCAATTATATTGTTTTCTACACTAATTATGTGTTTTTTTTAGATTAACATTTTTTGGGAAGAGTAGACAAATTTTTATTTTGATTGCAGTTGCATTTTATGTGCTGTGAGATTACGGTAAAACCAACATTCTTTCTCTGTCCATTACCGGGATCCTCTAAATAACTTATTTGAATGTTTGGCAACTGTTGCTTAAAGAGAGATTGTTTGAATGCATGCTGCTCGTGGAATTGATTGATTGCCCAATCTTGGGGTTTGGCCCATGGCTAAGAATTTAAACGCAATTCAATTTCATGGACGCTTGCCCCACAATGACTGGCGCCTAAATCTTTGAGTGCTTGCCTTTTGGTAAGCAGCTCTTGAATTTCCCTGCCAATCCGTAAACATTTTGGCCGCAAAGCAATTGGGCAAGAAGCTATAAATCAAAAAAGCTTAAAATACTCAGCATAAACCGACATTCACTATTCACTCAAATCGATTTGGTAAGCTGCCATAAATTTCCACTGATAGTAATTATAAATAATATAAAGTTGGCAAAAGCTCGTTATATTTTATTTATCCCAAATAATTGTTACACTTTATTAAAGTATGCACAATTAGAATCTGTAAAACTGCCAGTAATTTTTTCTCTTAGAAAGAATATGTTAAATATTAGATTGGACTGTCATTAAATCAAATTCGCAGAATGGAAATCATGACTTGCGTACCACAGGTGCTCTCTGAGAAGAGACAGTTCTTGGTATGGTCTTCTGATGGCATTGAAACCACACCATGTTACCATATTAACGAGGTGGTTAACTCTAACTGGTTATTTAGGACAATGCGTTTAAAGTTCTACCTAATTGGTTATATGGAAAGATATCTTGTTTAAATAGGGGGCCAGCTAACTGATTTGTCTTTAAACATATTCATGGCGATATATAAACGAAATTTTTACTTTGTCTAAAGATAGTATAATTTAACTAAGTCCCATATGTGTTTTTTTTTAAAAGAAAGTATATTTTTACAAGAATATGTTTGTTTGTGTTTGTTTATTTGTAGGCTTAAAGCTATAATATAATTTCCTGACAGGTTTTGATACAGACTCAAACAACAGAGAAAAAACATTATTGAGAATTTGCAATACAAAAAGAATCATTATTTCAGTCAATGTATAAATAAATGAGTATTATTGACAAGAGTCGTTTCTGGAATTGAGTTTTTGCAACAATGCGAGCTTTATGACATTATGAGTTGCGTGCACCAGGCAAAAAGCATTTTGCATTTACTATCCAGGCACCCACGCATGGACGCAATGAGATTACACATACGCACCGTATAACGATAGCAAATGTGCTTCATTTCTAAGCCATGCTGAGCGGCCCTTTAATTGCTTTTGACCGACAACAGGAACAACAACAGCTATACTATTAATACATGTGATGCAGCTGCAACGCCGCGGCTGCCGTGGGCAAGTAAGTGGGCAATTGCCAACGAACTGCCCGGAGCCAACAAAGTTGCCCTGATTATTTCAATTATTTCAATTAGTACGGCTTGCAGGCAAAAAAGGGCGAGAGTGAGAGAAACAGGAAGAACGAGTCCGTTGATGGGCGCTGCCGCTCATGTGGCTTTTATGAGCTTTGCGTTCAATCTAATTGAGGTTTTTACGGCCCGCTATAAAATCGAGCAAGTGGCAGCGAGGCAAGCCATCAGGGTAGCTGGCTAAAATCAGTAACAGCAAGACCAAAACCAACAATAACGTCAACAAGAACATCTGCTGTTCATTAATAATGAATAATTAATTAAGTTGAGAAACCGGCAATACCTGAATTTAAAGCACCTGCACGTGAAGTGCGTGCAATGAGTTCGTTTAAATCAGTTATGGAATTTAAAATGTTGTTGCCTTAATGCTAAAAATGTATACCTTTTGAAAAGTATCTTCAATTAAGGATGCGGACTTTTAATAAGCAATTAATATAAATAAATAATAAAGAAACCAGAAGTTCTGGTTTGTATAACTGATGGTCGCCCATCTTAGATAGGCGGAGACCGTTGTACGCAAAGCCCGTTACATAGTAATAATTTTAAAAAATAATAGGAAATAATTCATTCTAACTAGTTAAGTATGCCAGCAAGGTTTCAAATTATAGAAATAAATTAATAAGTTTAATATGAGAATAAAATGTAATTTATATATTCACATTTCGAAATTAACACCGCATTGCAACTGTATTGGAATATTCCATTGAAATTTATATCTTAACATTTGGTTTTCCAGTTTCGCATTTAGTAATTTTTTTCTTAATTCGTTCTTAGTTTTTTTTTTATCGTAATATAAAAAACTATGTTTATTTTGAATAATTGATTCATAACAATTGAATATACAAGCGAACTTAAAATCAACAGCATACAAAAACTTTATTCATAAAATAAAATTTCAACACATATTGAAATCGAGCTCCGATTGCAAAAGAGCTAAAGAAACAAAAAAAAAAAAAAATAATAATAATAAAATAAAACAAAAAAACAAGAAACCAAACTATAATTACAGACAGATCATATTTAATATTGTTAAATACATATTTTGTATTAAAACCAAATTTCATCCCATCATTACCATTAACGATTTAAAATATATGTAAAATACTTTTCATCAAGTTTTGTGGATAGGTGATTTTTGAATATAAAATGTAAATTTATGTAATATTATTTTTTTAAAGAGCCGAGATTTTTTCGTTATTAAAAACAATGAAGATTTGTATATGTATGTATCTACCATTAAAAATTTATAATTTGTATGGTATGAAAAATAATGAAAATATCAAGGTTTTAATTGTCACAGGAATATTCTTGTTATGCTTGTGCAATGTCCGTCTTATTGTACGTCCGTCCGTCTGAACTCAATTTTTTCGCCACTATTGAAGTTAGAGACTTGAAACTTTGAGTATATACTCGTGTATACCGGCGTCAAACAAAGTGTTATTTTTTATTTTTGTGCCACTCTCACTGGGAGGCTGGCAAATCGATATATGATATATTGACGAAAGCAAATCGATAAAAGGTGAATAATATGTATATTGCTGGTGACCTCCCCAAAAGATTGCGACCTTGATACCTTAAAAAATCGGATATGGCTACATATCCCACAGTTTTTGAGCCCGTGCCTCTATATTTCGAATATATACAAATGTCATCAGACGTGAAAATCGTCTCAGTTTTGATAAAGTTATGGGCATTTGAAATATGGGAGCTATGAACAATTTGACCCCCTCAGAATCGGTTTTATTCTTGTTTTTTATACTAATTGAGACAAGCCCAATGGATTAAAAATACAAATTTGTGTTTCTTAATTTTGAAAATAAAAAATTTTTCCAAAATGAGTAGGGAGGAGTAAATTTTTTTTTGTCGAAAAGAATAAAAAAAAATTATTTTCAATTATGAATATATTTGATTTGAATGCAGAATCAATCTAGAGGACAAACCATGAAAGAAATCCCATCAAACATGAAAATCGGTTCAGTTTTGACAAAGTTATGGGCGTTTAAAATATGGGAGCTATGGATCCGAGAGCTTTACATATTAAAATTTTTGTCAATGATTTTGCCATGATTTTTGATAAAAAATTTGACCCCCTCAGAATTTTAATGTTGTTTCTATACTCGTTCACAAAATGAAAAGAGTATATTGGGTTTACGCTTTTTAAGTTAGAGACTTGAAACATGGAATATAAACTCGTGCATACCCGAATCAGACAAAGTATTAAAAGTTTTGTGCCACGCCCATTGGGAGGTCGGCAAATCAAAAACATAACGATCGCAAATCGATAAAAGGCGAATATTTCCCACAATATAGATGCAGGTGAGCCCCCCTCAAAGATGGCGATCTTGTTATCCCGGCCACGCCCACTATAACGAAGAACACCCCTCACCCCGCCCCCACGAATCGCTAAAGCAAGAGTCACCAAATTTTAAAGGTAGATTAGTTACACCTTTACATAAGGGTAAAATAATCCCGGCTACGCCCACAATTTTAGATATAGACGCAATATATGGCAGACAGTGTTTGGATGACCTCAAATTAACAAATGTTGGCCACGCCCACCTCCGCCCTTACGAAATATAAAAATTCGAGTTTTTTTCAACATAACAATAATAACTACTGTGTACTGCGAACGAGTATTACGCAATCGGCTACGTCCAATTGCAGCGTTCTAACTTGATTTTAATTGTCTTTGGTCTGTGCGTGGCAGTGAATAAATTAATATTTTGGCTAGTCCATTTTGGCCAACTTATCGTTGGGTGCATATAATTACGAAAAATTTTCATTTGTCAAGCGAAAAAACACTTTTACACAAAATGGTCAAAAGCTTTTATTGAGCAAACTCATTTCGAAACGAATTTGAAGAGACAAAAAGTAAATTATGAAAAGGGATTCCGGTGGTAAGAGAGACGGTGGGGGGGGGGGCAGGTATAAGGCTAACAAAAAAGGTACAAAACAAACACAAGGCTAAGCAAATAAATCGCATTTCAATAAAAACGCACAAAAAGGTAAGCGATTTATTTATCGAAATTGTCTAAAATATGAATGAGTTAAATGAATAAAAGAAAAATGTTGTATAATTGAAATACCAAACATAAAGACAGCTTGTTGGAGTGATTGACTGATTTAAAAACTTTCAATGGAGTTTATTATTTAATCGAACTTAAGGCTCCTAGAAATGCGTGCAAGGTTTCAATAACATTTATGTGTAATTACAAATTAATTTTATTCTACTTTAAGTTTTCAGCGATTTTCACGTTTAATTTGTTGGTTGCTTGTGAACTTAAATTGAATTAAGAGTCGTGAAAAATATATGATTGGGATTGTATTCAATTTCTTTTGCGCCCACAGTGATACCTAGTATTTTGAACATTTTTAAGAGAAGTAACAGTACAATATTATTGATTATGTTTAATTCGTATGTATCAGATATCATTATACGGAAATTTTTTCATCAATGGAATCAATCAATGCAAGCCCAGCAGCTTGTCTGATTTATAACAGAAACATGAAAGAGTGCTTTAGTTGGGAGTTTCCGACTAACACATACCCTGATAGAGTCCTGATCAAGAGTAGATGTTCTTCATGGAGTCTGTTTGTTACATACATTTGGACAAAACCATTATACCCTTTTTGTAATTTTCAATGGACACAGAGTATAAAACGTATTTCAATCAAATTTTTATCGGTTTCAAGTCCAATGGATTGTGATTTTAATCTGATTAAAACTGGTGTAAATACAAATGGGGACTTAATAACAGAAAGTTAATGAAAACATATTTGTGTGTTTAATAAGTATGTCTGCATCAATAATAATAATATTATGGCATGTGCGTAGATGGTGTCACAAAATGTTTGTATGGGCACACTTTATGTAACATTCTTGTTTAATTATATTTAAATATAAGTTAATTTTAATACCTCTGACCTGACTGTTGATATTTTCCACCTTTCAGTCAAATGTGGTAAAGATTTAATTGGATTCCAGTAAACTAAGCAGACCCTGAGCAAATCGCTGTCAGCAAGGGGATTGAAAGCTGGCTGCCAGCTAACACAAGCATCAAACCACTAAACCACCAAGCCACCAAACCACCAAGCCACCAAACCCACCGTCAAACAGTTTCACATTCAACAACCCAGTTGGGCTGCCAAATCAGATTAAGTTTTTTAATTAATTCCTACTGAAGCGGTCCTGAAACTGAACTAAGGCCGGGCTACTTACTACAGACCTCTGATGGAGATGTAAAGTCAGAGCAGCTGGTGGGGGAGGCGCTAGTGTTAAAGTCAATTAGTTTCATAAATCCGCGTTGACACATATTTGATTAAAATCTTGGCAAAGCCCAAAAACCGGGCCAATGTGCTCGGTGTGGAGCCGCTTTAAGACTAAAGCAGAAATTAATACAAATTTACTTTTAATTACAGTTTCGTGCAACTTCTCGACTATGTTTTGCAATAGACTTAAAAGGAATTAAGTTGGATCAAGTCTACAGCGATATACTTTCGAAGATACCCTGTTATCAGGCATTTGGCAAAAGTGGCCAAAGTAAACTAGATCTCAACTAGATATTAGATTGGTTAAGTGCTTGGCTTCTTACTTTCGAAAATAATTGAAAACTTAATATAAGCTTTAAATTATTATTATGAGCATAAATAAAATAATTTAAATATATATTTAATAAAATATGTATTTTATTTTCAATTTCTTATGTCTTAAATAAAATTATAATAATAATAATATGCATTGGGAGTCGGTACCAGTTGATAATTAATTTTATATTAAGCCCATCAGGATTTTTTAAGATTATATCATATAAGTACCATTTTATGTTTTCTAAGGTTAATGTGTTCGCACAGCCGAATATATAATAATTAATATACAAATATAAATAAATGCCCTTGAACAAACTCAGGGTACCTTTTAAGTGCCGTTTAATGAGTATAGATATGGAAATTAAGCAAAATATCTTCAACAATTTCTTGTTTAAAAAAGTTGTTAAAAACTTTAAGGTTTGCGCTTGGATCTATTGTAATTTTTTGTTGGAGCTTTACACAAAAAGTTTAAGCCAGTTTTCATTGATTTTGTCGGTCAGGGATATGGTCAGGCATGGCGGTTGAGGTGTAGTTTGAGACCAGCATGGTTAATGATCGTTCTCGCAGTAGTTTAAGCTGGAAGCTGGATTTGTTTATTTTTCGTGTTTTTGTTGCATTTTCAGGACAAAGGGCGAAAAGTTTTTTATTTATATTTGTATTGTATACATGAAGTAATTTCCTAATTGGTTCAAGCAATGCTCAAACAGAAGCACACACGCACACCCACTAACGCACACACCCACACAGCGAAATGCGTTGAGTGCGCAATAATGACTGCCACATGAGCACTGTGGGCGATAATCTAATAAAAGCGCACGAAATTTGCGAAACACTTTTACTAATTGTGGCGTTACGAGTTAAGTGCCGTTAAAGCTCTTAACTTGCTCCGCATGCAATGTCATAAGTTATGCTGCGGAGCGTGAATTGGCGTTTAAGTTGGCGTTGCGGCTTAAGTTTGCCATGTGAGATTATTAAGTGTTTTTGTCAATGGTTAACTTTACTTAGTTCTCTATCTATTTTTTGACCACGCAAGAGCTTTCAATTTGGAATACTAAGAACAGAACTCAAAACCAGCCGAGCGGTTGACATTTCATATAAACAATTTGCAAGTCAATTTATAGACCATCAATTCAGCACTTAATTTAATAGTTTATTTTACAATTTATAAATTTGTTGAAATGTCAAACTTTTTTTTTTTTTCAAACTCGACTTTCTTAAAAATGGAGTGCAAACAATTTCAAAACTAAAAATTTCGATATTTAAAGTCAACAAAAATGAATTTTCTTTAGGATGGGTACTAACGGGATTTTGTTAAATTAACATTTGATGTTATATTCACTTGTGTAAAAATAAATTTTTATTTTTTTTTTTGTCGAAACTTTGAATACTATTTTATTAAATTTTTAAAATCGACAGCAAAAAATATTGCAAAATGTAAATTTGAAGTATTGTCATTGAGCCCATGGTGGTCAACTGAGATGATGATACAAGTTAAGAGCTTGACGTTGGCAACTATTTGTGGTGATTTTGGGATGACACAACCCAGCCCCCTCCCCCAAAGCACCCTAAATCGCAACTAATAACGCCCTTCTTTCAGCCCAGGCCCTGTCGCAACATTGCCACTAAAAGTCACTTTTGCCGGCAAACAGTGAAAAGTTTTAGCCACGACGACGACGCCTACAGCTTCAGCATCAATTTCGGGGCCAATAGGGGCGACGGCAAGGTCACCCGGGGGCTCGACGCTGCGGCTAGAAATCAAAGTTGGGCAGCTACGTGCGCGGCAAGTTGGCTTTCAGCTGTGTTAGTGGCTAAAAGAGACAGCCAAGAGAGTGGCTGGCTGGGGGCAGACCGGACCACTCTGCGTGTGTGCTCTGTGTGTGCCTGAGTGTGCCTGCACGTGTGTAAAGTGCAAGTGAACAGCTGATGCTAATATGCAGCTAACCATGACGGTGCCCTATCGCACAAGCTGCCGGCCCAACTCCCAGTTTTCAGTTCTCTTGAAAGCGCACACAAAGTGCATTTGCTGGAATTGATTTTAACTTTCTTCGTATTGAACTTCGGTTAAAACGGACTTCAATCCCAAAAGTGTGTTTGCCCCCTAGTCTGAGATTCGAACGATTTTTTTTATTGTTGGTTGTCAAAAGTACAAATCAGAATAAACATTAGACAAGCCCCGGATGACGCGGATATAAACGAGTATACACCAATATACTCTATTTACGTTGTTATTTTTACTCTATATTAAATGGTAGGCATTGGCATATACATTAGTAGGCATTGAATTTTACACTAATACATTTCCTACACTAAATACTTATTCAAACACATTTATTTAATCGCGCAACACTAGTAACATTTTGTGTACTTTTTTGTTTATTTTTATTTATTTTGTTTTTGGAATTTCGCGTTTTAAAAATGGCTGTACCTCTGACGTCTATAGTATCAATTTTTGTTTGTTTGGGTTTGTTCATTACCGGCTATAATTTATTTTATCGTGGTGCCCTACCAGATATATCTGGATCATTGTTCTTGGGATGGAGTGTAGCAATGCTAGACTTAACTCGCATTCACTTGAGTTTATTAAATGAAAGACGGATGTTTCCAATGGCGTTGGTCATCTACTATATATGTACTCAAACTTTAATGTCGTGCTTTTGGGATCCGTTATGGAAAGGCATTGAATTTATGCTACATATGATTTTTGGATCGAGAATTTCATTCAAATTCTACAATAATCATCCTCAGCTTGTGGTGTTCATGAGACGTCAATTTATGTCTATTTTGAAACTATTCACAATGATTTATGTTATATTCAGAACCGTACAGGATTATAGCCTACCCAGAAATTACGTCAAACAAGAATATGATCTGCATGATGCGGCGTTGAAAAATTTGCTGTCTTTGGCTATTGAAGTGACACCAAAACGTTTCCGTTCGACCCGCACGCGAAGAAGACGAAGACGCAACCTGCACTGAAGTTCATTCCGTTTTACGTTTTTCTTAGCACGCTTTTTTAAAGTAAATTATTAACGGTAAGTGCAATACTCGCGATCTTTAAGATCATATATAGTATTTACTTTTTCAGCACTTGGACGATTGATGGAACCAACATTCGAAATCGAACAAAATTCTTTTTTAATTATATACCATTTTTAGTAGTGTTCGTTCCAAACGGATTCGATGCACACTCTTGCGTCGGTAAAAACACAGCTTTATCGCTTTTTTCAATGGGAATAAGAAACAAAATAATTGTCATGATGTTTGTCTAAGAAAGGTAATTATCAAAAACTTAACTCTAACCAATATATTATATGACAATTATTTTTACTCGATTTAGGTTAAAAGCAATTTTCCTTAGCTGAATGCATGCGATATTTCTGTGCAAAACCCTCTTTCGAGCTGAAATTAAGAAGAGCTTATTATTAAATATTGGATCTTAAATTATGTTTAGTAAATTTTAAAAAGTGAATCTGTATATTATATAGTAAAGCATTTGTTATACCGAAACATATGTAAATTGGAGGTTGGAAATAATATATTATTTGATTTCCGTATTTCTGAACAACAACGATTTACTTTTTACTCATTTTAGTGGAAATCTGTATAGAAATTTCCCTATTCGATCCACATTTGGACTTTTTATTTGTGTGCAATGGAAAACTCGCTTTCCTTTGTACGCCGATTGACTGTCACATGCTGTGCGTTCTTTCTGTGTCCACTTCATCATATCCTTGGGCCCCTCTCCTCGTCCAGGCTCAGGCCAATTCTCGTTGGCGTCGACACTGAGTGAGTCTGTCTATCCGTACGACCGTAGACGTATGAGAATCCGGGCTATTCCATGGCATGTCCCCACATGCAGCTTATATTTGGCTTGCATTTTAATTTCGTTCTTTTTTTTTTTTTTTTTGCCTTGTCAGCCAAACAATGGACAATCGATGAGAAATGTCGTTTCACATTGTGCTATGAAACTTGTGACCAAAAGCGAAACGTGCATAGGGTTTTGATTATAAAATACCGTAAAGGCCGTGTTGAACCGGATACCTGATGCCCGAACAAAGGCGGCCCGAGATGGGAAATTAACTTTGAGCGTCGAGAATGCAAAGCAAATCATTTTTCGACCAATTATCTATCTATTGTGAATGATGCAGTTTCAAATTTTCTCTTTTACCAGGCTGAAAATGAAATATTTTTCGACGCTATTGAAGATAGAGACTTGAAACTTGGCATATATACTTGTAGTTATCTGCTTCAGACAAAGTGTTAAGATGTTTGTGCCACGCCCACTGGGAGGTTGGCAAATCGAAAACATGTCGATACACCTCAAATCGCAAATCGATTAAAGTTGAATATTTCCCACAATATTAAGGTTAGAGTCACCAAATTTGGTATGTAGATAGCTGGTGATCTCCTCCAAAAAATGCCCTGATTTCCCGGCCACGCCCACTAGAACGCCCCCCAGCGCCCCCGCCCTAAAAAATCGGAAATGGCTATATCTCCCACAGTTTTAGAGCTAGAGTCACCAAATTTTGAATATATATTACTGGTAAGGTCCCCCAAACATCACAAAATTTTCTGGCCACGCCCCCTTCCGCCTCCGTAATCGCTAAAATCGATATATTTACAAGCTCAAAACGGTAACACGTGTATAATTAACACAATTTTAAAGCTAGAGACACCAAACTTGGTATGTAGGTTGCTGGTGATCTCCCCAAAAGATTGAGACCCTGATATCCCGGCCACGCCCTCTAAAACGCACCCCAGACACCCCGCCTTAAAAAACCGGAAATGGCTATATCTTCCAAAGTATTAGAGTCACCAAATTTTGAGGGTAGATTAGTGGTCAGCTCCTCTAAATAAGTGTGCAAAAATTTTCCGCCCACGTCCACCCCGCCCTCTCCCGCCCCCGCAAATGGGGAAAGCTATACCTCCGACAATTTTGGGGCTAGAGTCACAAAATTTGGCAGAAAGTGTTTGTGTGACCTTCTCTTAATGTTGGCCACGCCCACCCCCGCCCCTACGAAATATAAAAATTCTATATTTTTTTCAAAATAACAATAATAATTTCCGTGTACTGTGAACGAGTATTACACAGTCGGTTACGTTCGACTGCAACGTTCTTACTTGTTTTTATTTTGTATAAATGAAATGAAATTGAAATTACTAAATGTTTCAATTAAATATAAAAAATGTTATAAAATGCGAATTTATGGGCTACAAGTTAATTAGGCAAATTAAAACTTAGCTCCTGTTCCTGTTCCTGTAAAAATGTGTAGAGTACCAGGCTCGAACCGGTTCGGCTGCGGACCAGGCATCAACATAATTTAATTTTAGGGTTGTCAATTTTCAAAAGTTCAGTCGAAACTTTCGCTACGATTTTGAGTGTGCTGGCAAACTTCAATGATAAACTATTAAAAATCATCGTTTTGAACAGTCAAGTGGTTGGCGCACGTACCCAGGAAAAGTTTTGCCATTAAAAATGCGGTCCTTGCTATGGCAACAAAACCGATAACGGAGAACTATTCCGATGGCTCCTGACTGACTTTAGGTATCTGTCACTTTGTCTGTTTAGCTGTGAGTGTGTGTGTGTGCCTGTCATAGTGATGCATTTAAAAAACAGATTCATTTCATTGCAATGACATCATCCATCAGCTGTCATTGGGAAATCTGTCCATTCTTTATTTCTGACAGGCATTGGGTTGGAATTGAAACTAAAATCCAATTGGCATATTTAATTGCCTAACAAAGTTACATTGCACGTTTTTGGTTTGTTTTTGTACGCGTGCATATTTGATTGAAATAATTGTCAGTCAACCATCTAAAGCCGTTGGCATTTCGAAATTGATCAACTTTGGCCACTTAACTGCAAATTTGGCTGAATATTTACAAAATGTTGCGTATGTTGAGTGGCACTAGGCAATTAAATCAGTTTGTATCGATATACTAGCAGCTAGCTGCTATTGGCCAAATGAAATACATTAAAATTGTATTCAAACCTAAACTGAACGTTAAAGCTTTAGTCAACACAGAACTCGTTAGTGAATTGTTTAAATAAATTTAAATTTAAATAAATTAAATCTTTTTAATTTGCGTTAAAAGATAACTTAATTCTCATGGGTAAGGATGATGATGAGGATACAAAAACAAGTGAGACATTTAAACCAGCCCACTTGATTGGGGGGATACACGAGTCTAATACACCCAACTCAAGTTGTTAAACCTTTTGATTTATTCAAAGACCGTGCTTCTTGAAAACTATTCCCTAAAGTATAAGAAAGGAGAAGGGTTCACTAGTGGTAATAAGGTCTTGATAGAATTTATATATTTTATTTAAAATTCTGTTTTGCTAATAATATTGCCCATCCGTGCAGAAAACGCTGCGCCTGAACTCCAAATAGTTGGTTTGAATTACAATTAAAACTGTATAACAAATAAATGAGAATAAATAAATGAAAATCAAATTAAATATTAACAAATGTGGTGATTGATATTGACAACAAAGCACCATTAAAGACTTTCAATCAAAAATGTCATAGGCAAAACAATTGTGGCTGAAGCTTATTAGCCAAATGGCTTTTAAGAGCTATTTGCCAAAATGGAGAGAACAACAGACCATTTAAATGGTGAAATGTTTGCATTTAGGCAATTTTAGTTGCAACTGAACGCCAAATGTCGCTCAAATAGTCCACATCAACTACGTTGAAAATAATTGCATGTGGAAGCATTGAGAATTGACTACACTCAGAGAAAAACACCGTTTCTTCGGATTATCTTGCTTACATATATGCACATAAATTAAGTTATGTTATAAGTAGAACTTTCGTTTTTAAGATTTGAGGAACAATGTTTCTTGGCTTGAAAAAATGTTTTAGCTATTGACTTTTCTCTGAATGTACCTCGGCAGTTTCAAATGTGGGGCCTCCAGGTGGCGTATTGACTGCCGGCGGAGCCATGTGCGAAGCGTATATATTGGAAAAGTTTGCGGGCCACTTCTGCGTTTTGTTGCAATTCAAATGGCAGATGGAACACCAATAGAAACTGAATGTTAACGGCATTTAGCCCTCGCAGACAATGGGACAACCGTAATATCCATTTAAGTAACTGGGGGAAATAACAAGCGTGCACCTCAACCAACGCTCTCCGTTCCTGCAGCAGCTGGTGGCGTTTGTGGCGCCACGCAATGCGGCCACAATGATGTCACATAACTGCGAAACTTTTTGCCTCGGATCGTTGTAGTGCACATGGATGAGGTGCATGGCAAAGCACGATTCGAGTGCCACAAAGTTGTCGTATAAACATTACGTATACGACACCGATTGCAACCGGCTGGGCTGACCTGTGGATCTGCGTGTGCCATCAACTTGTAGCCGCTTCATATGAAATCCCGCAAAATGCCAGCCGAATACCATTATGCAAATTATGCAAACTTTCCCAGTTGCATACAGTTAATACTCGGATAATTTGCTCAATTAGACGATAATTGTGAAACCAGCTCGTTCGAAATGTGAGTTGACTTTGCGCTGATAATTGTAGTTTTTACCTACATACTCGAGTATTCAGAGCTTTTAACATTTTACGAGACCGATGGAAGACCCTTAGTGTAACATATAGGAAATATATCTGTTGTCTGAAAATCTTTATTTGTTGTACATAAAGAAAATACTCAGCGAATACTCCATTTGCATGTGAGATAAGAAGAAAGTTAAAGTAAAGTAAAGTATAAGGTTGTTACATTGGTTTTTTTATTCATATTGCGAGCACTCAAAATACCGTTAGTGCAAACTAAAAAAATATTGCACAAATATTGGAAAATGTAAAAAAAAATGTTCATTTTTTATCGAAATCTCATTTTAAAGAAAACAGGGTTCGGCGCAAAAGAGAAGCAGAAAACGATTGTTATTCCGGGCCTGAACCAGTTCAAATTGAGCCCAGTTTGCAGCGCTGTCAGTTTTTAGGTAACTGTATATATTTCATTCTCTAAGCAACCCCCTTATATTGTACGCTTATGACGTAACGTTCGCAAAGGGACTGAAGTTGTAAGCCGACTGATAATTTTATGGGCAAACTATCTGTCAAGAAACTTCCGCTTCAAATTGTTGTTGTCCCTGTGGCTGTCATTGCTGTTCCTGGGAGCGCCATGCTTTTGTCATGATTAGGCGCGCCGCATTGAAAAGTCAGCGAACAGTCAGGCTGAAAGGCAAGTAGCAGGGACGGCTCCCAAAAAGAGCGCTCACCTCAGAGGTAGCCGTTGATGTTGACTTGTTGTGTGTGTGTGGTGTGTGTGCGCGATATGCTCAACTTGTCAACGTACATAAATTTTCCAATGTATGCGCACACAGGTTGGGGCACACTCAGTAGTCCACATACACACGCACACACACACATACACCCAGATCAGCTGTAAAAACACAAGTCAAAAGTTGGCTGGGGGCGTCATTTTCTTAGCAACCGGCAACGAAACTTATTCCCTGCTCTATTTTTCCCCATGTGTCTTTTGACTAGCATTGGCTACTCTCTATGCCGCACAGTGGGCTCAATTTGCAAGGCTCTTGTTTTTTTTTTTTTACTTTTTTTAATTACAAATACCACCTGCCAAGAAATTACAGTGTCCATATCCCCCAGCTTGAGACCTAAACTTTGCGCATTCTGCTTAATTTCCCTTAATATATCATTTGACAAATCAATCATAAAATATAGTTTTATCAATAAAATATTTGAATCTTCTCATTAAAACAAGTAGTATTAACAACATCAACTCATAACTAATTGTTTTATATATTATACAATATAAAATATATACAGTTTCATTATTATATTCAAGAGTTTAGTTTTTGTAGTTGTCATTATATTTTGTAAAAATATATTTTTTCACGTATTTTTATTTTTTTGTAAGTACGATTGCAGTTTTAATCGTTGGTGCCCACTGTGCGTGGCCGAGTGGCTTTCTTTGTGTGTCAGTGTGTGTGCGTGTATGTTTTTTCTATTACTGTTTTAAAATAAAGTCCTGGCAGCGTCTCCCAGATTCATGGGGCAGCAGCCAAAGCCAATGGCCGTGCCCAACCAACTGAACATACATATAGAATATATATACATATACATAGATAAATAAATGTATATATATGTACGTATAGGTACAATGCAGTAATGAATTACGGCACAATTTTACACTTCCTTTCATTGGAAAATTACGGAGACGCCGCGCTTTGTCGTCCCTGTTCCCGTCGCCGTCGTCCTTTGCAGTCCTTTGTTTTCGACCATGTTGAAAGCGTTTTAATAAGCGTCCAAATTGCGGCCAGCTGAGTGCGGTGTGGCTGCTGGTGGATGAAAATCTCAACATGGCTGCCGTTTATAAATCAATTGGATTTGTGTCTTTAGTTGTTTCTTTTTTTTTTTTGCTTTTTTTTTGTATACACATATACTTTTTATATTACATTCGGTTTTTTCGCTTTTGGTTTTTTGTTGCTGTTGTTGTTTTTTGTGTGTTGTCCAGCATGGACATGCGTCGTCCTTGTAGTCCTGGCGATTTCGTGTTATCATTGTGCCACTGCCATGGGGCGTGTCACGGCCGCACAGAGATAATGCGGCACGAGGGGCGCATGAATACAACGACCCATTTGTGCCATCAATAAAAATAACAAACTGGGCATTTGCCGAGGCGAGCTGCAAGGGAGAGGATAGGGGATACATAAGCAGGACATGCACTCACACATGAGCGTTTCATAGGCGCCGTTTATTTACGTTCCACATTTTCCTGCTGTGCTTTCCTTTTTGCACTTTTTCCCCCCATTTGGCTAAAGTCTTGCCGGACACGCAGAATAAAAATCAAAGAAGCAGGCAAGCTATTATGTCCAGTGCCAGACTAAAAGATATCCTGTACTCAGTGACAGTTAAAGGACTGAGTCTGAACCTGTTTATCACACAACTTGAACATACCCAACCTAGCCCGTTGATTGGCTACAGGGTATAATCAGTTTGATTTATGCTTGGACCATTTGATGAACGAACTGAGTCTTGGTGGTTTTGAATACACTTATATTTGAATTTATATTCTATTGCACATATTTTGGTTAGATAAGTCTATAGCACACAAATATTTTGAAGAAATATATCAAAAAATTGCATAATTCAAGGTTATTAATTAGTTCCAAAATAAGTTTTAGGTTAGGAATTTTCTACTTGGATCGGATTTCAATAAGCCTTGCCTTGGCCTTGGTCTTTTCTTTGAGTGTAACTGTTGCAGCTTATTGATTGCCTTTGTAAATGCAAAACTCTAAACTGAGCAGGAGTTTATTAGGCTACAAGAGATAAGTCGTCCACGAATCGAATCAATGTCGTAATCGCAATTTGTGATTTGAGAAAAGATTGGTCAAAAATGTGAACAAAATAAATAAATCAATGTACACATACTTTTTTCCAATTACCCAAACAGCTGTTGAAATACGAGTATTGTGAATTATAAATGAGGGGAAAAAGCGCCATAATAACGAAACACAAAATACATAAAAGGAAAACAGAAAAGGGGGTGGAGAAGATGAAGACGAAACTGTTGGGCAATCGAAAGGAAATCTGCAAAGCGGGCAACAAGCAAAATTGAAATGCCAAATGCGCGACCTTTGGCCAGCAAATAAGAACGCAAATAATTTCCGTTTTGAAAGAGACACAGAGAACACAAATAGAGTCCAATTCTAACATCAACCCAGTACCCCCTCCCTCCCTTCAGCTAGCTGCGCTAGTCTGGTCACATTTACAGACAACTTCCGTTTTCCGTTTCCTGTGCAAATATGCGGCATAAAAACGAGCAAAGAGTTGCAACTCTCTCGAATTGCCAAAGCCGCGCAGGTCGTGCCCCAGTTGAAAAGATTTGAGCCGGGTCGTGACCCATTCGGTGCCAGCGTTTTTATTTTATTTTTTTTTTGTTTGTGTCTGGGTCCCTGGTGTGCGCCTAGGCGGCTTACGGGTCGGACATTTGTGCACCGATAAATAGAAAGTAACTTTCCAGATGCTGAGCAGCGCCCGCTGTGTGCATAGGCCACTATTAAGCGGTCATCCCCGCTCCGACTGCGCCGCAGGACAGCGCTGGGATATTTTGTGACTAAGTCCCCGCACGTGTTGGCCTCTCCAAATGTCTCTCACTGTCCACTGTGAGGGTCGCCCCTCCCCCGTCTCAAGGCGGCAAATTTCAGTCGGAATCTTGTTTGTGTCTATTGCATCTGTTGACAGCTTAACATTCTGGCAAATGCCGAGAGGCTCTTCGAGTTCTCAATAATATATATAATAACAGCGTTGCCACATGGTTCAATGAATATTCATAAGCCACGAGCGTACAACTTTATGTGGCAGATGATAAGAATGTGAAATCGTTTATATTTTTATTGATTGAAAGTTGGCTATTAACAACGTTACAGAATTATACAATTATAAATTTGTGTCACGATTTCGATGAATTACCGTTAAGTAACTAAACAAATTCCAATACTAACCTATAATACTGAGTATTTCGAATCAATTATGCAATTAGTCTTAAACGCTCTCACTTACAAAACTTGCTTCGTAAATAAAAAGATAATTCGAAAAGTTGCAGCTAATGTAGAGTATTTACTGTTCTTCATAACACAGTTTCATATATATGCTTATATGAATATATATTTTATTCTGTTACCCGGCGTAAGAAAAATGTGCCAACAAAATCCAACGCGTATTAACGCGTGAAAAAGGCAGAAAAGCTGCAGCTAATACAAAGGATCGATAGCAATATCGATAGCTGGTTTCTCTATTATTAATTTTTGCTTATACGTGTTTTTCTAATTATGAAAATTGAAATTTCGATTAATATATTCTAATAGGAATAATTGAAATTAATTTGAACTATCGGCCTCTTATATGAAAATTGAACATATCATACATTTATCATACTTTTAAACCTGCTACAGGGTATCAGGTAGTTGGGCTGCTGCCTATTCGGGTTTTTTTTTTATGCCTTTGTTGTTCGTTTCATGTTGAAGCTGTTGCTTTTTTTTATGGCGTCGTAAACAGCACATAATACTAAAGAGCTTTGTTTTGGGGGCAATCAGGAGGCGTGGCTTAAGGCCGAGCGCGTCTGGCCGAAAATTTGTTGCTTACTTTCGAGAGCCCCAAATGTGGGCGAACAACAAGGACTAGGGTCTATGGAGCCAGAGGATGTGTGTGTGTTTTGTTTATCTGTGTGTGTGTGTGCCTTTCGCCTTGTGTGAATAATAAAATAGTTTCGAGTATCCATTTGCATATTTAAAATGCGAATGGGTGCGGGGGCGTGACAAGATGGCACTAAATATTTGCTCAAGCACTAAACGCTGTCTTCTTCACGTGCCTGTGTCCTGTGTGTGTGTGTGTGTGTGTGTGCGTGTGCACAACTCTTTTTTGCATGTCCATGTCCGCAGCTGCTAATGGCTTTCATCTTTGCCTCGCTGTCCTCTATATACGACACCCCCTCTCCCCTCTTCCCATACGTGCAGAGCATTTTGATTTAATTTTTTATGCACTCTCATTAAATAATAGCATGTCAGACAAGCACGTCGGACAGGACTCAGGACTCGGGACCAACAGAAGTACGCACACACGCAGAACAACTTGCAACAGCTGCTGCGTTACCACTCCCTACTCTTCCCCCCCCCCCCCCCGCCTCATTCCACACCCATGTCTCTTCCCTTACCCACATCTGCTATGCGCTGTAGTCTGGGCAATTTCCCTTTGGAACTTGGCTGCCCATGTTGATTTAGGTTAACAGCAACTGGGCTAAAATTCTTTCACCAGAAATCCGGGGAGAGATCCTGCTTTGCTATGCTCTGGGAATTTTTGCACACCCACAGACTCAATTTAGACATACACCCACCAAACTGCGTTTTTAATTAAACACAAATGAAATTCTGAGAAACGCGCTGAAATTTCCACTAGTTTTCCCAACAGTTTACTACCATAATAAATAAGGGGATACCTCTTAATCTTATGTTCGATACAATCAAACATTTTAAAGGATAAAGAGAACTTGTTCGGGTGCTGACAAATATGTAGTCATTTATTAGTATATTTTGTAGTCATTTTCCGATAACATAATAGCTGGTTTTCCCATTTTCTTCACAGAAACTACATGCCATTTTGCTAACAAATCGTAAATAATTAGTCTAAATTTATATTAAAAGCTTAAAGACTGTCCGAGTTTCTTAAGAATTTATTCGAATTAAATTATTAAAAGTATGCCAATATTATGGCATTAGTTCAAGTTAAAAGTGTTTTTTAGCTAACATTAACAAATTTTAATATAAATGATATATTAATAAATGAAAGCAGACCTAATGGTTGAAAAAATTAGTTCGTCAAATTATAACAATAAATTAGTGTATTTTAAGTTAATTTCTTGTATTAACCATCAACTTAAAAGTTTAGTTTAACTTGGCTTTTAAGCTCGTGTGCAATTCACAAGTGCCTACAAGTAGTTGTATCATATTTCTAGAGAGAAGCTATGGTAATTGAAATACCGAAGTGGAAGCTTAATATAAGTATATATCGCCATCGAGTTAATTTTAAGCCAAGTGTAATAGCCAACAGCTTATGTCTTGTGTGTGTACTTGAAATTTGCAATTACTGTGCAAGAAGAAGAATATCCAAATTGCTTAAGTTATTCTTAAGCTAACTCCTGGGCATATTAAACAATTTGTAGACACTTATAACTATTCAAAACCGAGAGAGAGAAAGTTTCAATTATAAATTTGTGAAAATAAGCGCTTTGTTATATTTGTTTTGTGTTTGGCTGTAGCTGAGAGAGAGCCTTAAGGCGCTCCAAAGTTGGTTATTTGTATGGAAATGTTTCTGTTACGAGTATAATTAAAAATCGCCAGATCCAGAGACTAGTGAAAATGGGGTGGATTGTGTGCTCAAACAAAAGCAAGAAAAGCAAGTTCCAAAAGTATTAAAAATAAAATAGAAACTTTCCGACACACACACACACACTTGGGCACTGCAGGATGAACACTCACACACACATAGAAACTCAGCCTTTCAGTTGACAACAACAAACAGTTGCAAAGTCAGCATTAAGAGCGCATTGTACATTGAGAACTTTTACCTTGCAAACACCAGCGAGTCCCTGAACCAGGCCCAGAGCTGATGCCGACCAAGTCCGGGCAGCGGAGTGACAGTCTGGGATTAAAGGCCACAAATAAAAGACCAAAACACACAAATCTTAGACATTCGCATGACACATAATAACATAAAGGTGTTACAGAGCTCAAATGCTATTATCCTACTCCATGGTGCAAGGCAGTCAAAGAATAGTTTAGTATTTTAGTAAGAACTAAGTATTTCCGGTTGCTATTCGAATGGAAATTGTTGGGAAATTCACTGTTATACTCACACAACAATTGAGATTTAAACATAAGCTTATAAAAGACAAATTTGCTGAATGCAGATTTCTGATCTGTTTTGGGTTTTTCTTATATTTTTTACATGTTAAAATTCGCGTACATGTCAGAAAAGTTAACAATAAATATTTTAATATTGCTTATATTATAAATGCAGAATAAATCTAAAAAAATCAATATGTCCTTGTAGCTCAAATGCCATCAACTATGAAAAATGACGTACGATTAAATAACATTGCATTGTAATAGAGAGGTAGAGAACATATTTAAAATATTACATTGTATTTTTAACATACATTGCAAATTTACCATGCGATTGATTTACAATTTAAAGCGGCCACTTGTTGTAAGTCAATATTTAGGATTCCATCATTTATCCATGTAAATTAAATAAATTTCGTGTCATCGATATTTATTAGGAAATTTAGCTTCTAATCAGGCCCAATTTGCGCATGAATCTTTTTTAGAAGTTAATTACAGTTTGTACGTCAGGTTTTCGTTTACGATCGCAAATTGTTATTTGTTGTGTGAACGGCTTTTAGTTGTGATTAAATTAAGCGCTTGAGGCATCGGTTAACACACTTAGCCTTGACCCCAACATGAATTTGAGATTGGTTTTCAAGTTGGCTGGCGGTTGGTTCGGTGTCTTTTGGGTCTGGGTATTTTGCTTAGGGTCAATGCCATGGATGCATGATTAAATAAAAGTATCCGCTTACGGGAGCATCCAATGTCATTTATTATGATTACGTGCTCATGATGCTGACAGTTGATGCCAAGCACCGGCCCGGCCACGTGCGGCGGCGAATTTGGTTGTTGTTGTTTGTTTGGCTGCCGCCGGTCACAGGTGTCGATGGGCCAACCGATTTAGCGATACTTACGAGCGGGCGCCCAAACGATTCGATCTTAAAGTTTTTATGATGCCAATGCGGGTAACGCGCTTTATTAGCTGCTTGTGGCCCGTTCCGCCCCGCCCCATCCCGTCAGTAATATGGGTAGGCACTGCATTAATTTAATCGGCATGTCATTTCATGTTGAAAGTTTTGTTTTACGCGGGGGACACCATAAAATGCAGCCAGAGGCAAGGTGCCGTGCCACAGGCTGGCTGTCACCGCCGGCTTTGTCCTCAATGCTCTGTCAATCAGAGAAGGCAGCCTCGACGTTTCTGGCGTTAAATGAGCTGAAGTGGCAGTGGATATTGCAATATGCCGAGGCGCGGGGAGAACAGCAGCTGCTTGAAGTGGCCCATGGGTGTTACCTCCGCATGTGTACAGCTTTAACAGGCGAACTGCCGTCGAGTGTGTGCGTGTGTGCGGGTGTGTGTGTGTGCGTTGCAGCTCGCTTTGATTGGCATTTTGCGTGAAAGCAGCCGCATCGACTGCGGCCTGACAATCACTCAGCTCAACGGCGTGGACACAGTGGGCGCCAGCAGGCAACGCACATCAGCGCTTCAATCAATGGTTTTCGTGGCATCAGCTGCAAAGGAATTTATCGAAAGTTTTTGGAATTCGTATCCACAGTGAATCCTTGAACTGAATGCACAGTCATGTTACTCGTAGTGCTAAAATTCTATTGATCTATCTCCAAAATTTGTTCGATTAATGGAAAACTGAATTATGGCCAAACTTTGGAGAAAGCTAGTTGAAGGCGGCAACGGAAACCAGGAGTGAGTTTATTTGAGCCACTGGGGGAGCTCTTTCACTTGGCAAAATATACCTTACCCAATAATAATTTCTTGCTTTCCATTTTTTTTTTAGAAGTATGTACCTTTCTGAGAGAATTGGATAAAACGGAAGGTATAAGAGTATTTGAAAAAGTTTTTACCAATACAAGCGATTCGAACTGGGTATATTAACTAAACAACAATGCTGGAAATCCTATTTTTTAAGCCAAGTAATATACACAAGGCTATGCTAATACAATAGATCAATTAAAAATAGTAATATTAATGATTATAATAATAATAAAACAAATATTAATAATAATAATGATGTCAAGATTTTTTGACACCGGATTATTATAACCTGTCACTCGTACATTTTGCTGAGATCAAAGAAATTCTTTGAAATATTAGAAAACTGATGTAGAAATCTTAAATCTTAACCTTAATCAAAACTAGCTATAAGTTTAAAATAACTTACCCTGAAATCCAATTGCACGCAGCTTTTATTTGCGACAGTTATCAACTTTTTTCAAAAGCAGCTGAAAGAAAAATGTTAATATTTTGGTTAACCAAAGTCAGCAATCAATTTTAAAAGGAGTCCAGATAACTTGACTGGGTGAATAACATTGAATGAAAAGATTAAAATGTACACAAATGTGGCAAGGACATTGAGTATTGAATTTCTCACGGGCTGGAGTTGCGAAGGAACTTACAGAATAGAAAGCTGTGCGAATAAAAAGCAGCAGATAATTAAATAAAATATAAAAAATAATAGAATTAATTGAACAAGAAGAATATATGCAGTTTGTTATTACCCGGCCTTGCTCGGCTTAAATGGCGTCTATACTGTTTTCAAATTTATTTGTCACTTGCAATAACGGGTATATAATAATTATTGATTACCGAAGCTGAAATACTGTGTAAATAAGTGCAGCGGCCACAGCAAACTAAATGATTATTGGAGGGCCGGGCACTTAATTTACAAGCAAATACACTATACAACCAAATATGTACGCAAATATGCACAAAAGTTTTCTATTAAATATTTATATACTTGTATGTATGTACATGAATAAAAAGTGCACTTAGAGTGCCTATATAAACGGAAAAATAATTTAAATGAAATTTAATGGTTATCGCTTAATGTAAATGGGAAAAATTGAGCAAAGCGACGGGACATATATCACACATACGCCGCGTACCCCAATGCTTCAAATTGCTGCCATTACAATTATTGAGGAAATGCGTTCGGCGGAAGTTTTTTTATTTTCGGACCGGCTTTCCAATGCTTTTACCTTTTGCACCCCTTTTTCCATACGATCACCAAGTATTTAATACGATTATAACATTAAAATGAGAATTTTCCGTATACCCCAATTGAAAATATAATATTTATATCGATTGGTGTTTTACTTTATTATTGCACTGTCTTATTTTATGGTGACTAAGCTGTCGTTCTTTGTCAAATTGGGTTCCTTTGTTGACTTTCGCTGGTTTTCATTGTCATCACTTGAATATGACTTCTGGCACTAATTCATCAGATAATTGCAATTTCAGATT
This sequence comes from Drosophila sordidula, assembly GCA_035047465.1. Classification (NCBI taxonomy): domain Eukaryota; kingdom Metazoa; phylum Arthropoda; class Insecta; order Diptera; family Drosophilidae; genus Drosophila; species Drosophila sordidula. The sequence goes on from JAWNPQ010000163.1 coordinate 749,035, forward strand.
AAAAAAAAAAAGAGCCAAGATTATGTGTAAACGTAAGAAAACAAACGTTCATTTATGGCAAATCCCGTTTTCACAATATAACTAAAAATATAATAGATAGCTATTAATAAGTAATAAGTATATAATTGGCTAAAATTTTATAATTTTCATTGTGAAATTCCTACACTCTCATATGTCCTTGTTGCTACAACTATGTTTAATGCTGTGTGCAATAGTTCCACGAAAATGTCTCCGACACTCATCAATTAAATTTTATAATTTCACTTCTGTGCGAGCATATGCAAAAGTTAAAATGGGGAAAGTGGAGTGGCTTAATTGCACGAATGCAAAATTCCATGTTGTGTTATTTCGCATATTGTCTGCTTAACATCCAGAAATATGTGAAATTGTATCAATTATCGTCAAGTGGGTTGAGGAAAAATGCACATGAATTTCGAAGTAGAGTTAAATTAATTAAATATCTACACATGGATGGAATATTACACTATGGCGTTTCAGTTCAATTCAGTTTGACTATATTACAAAACTCTCATTGAACACGATTTAGTTTAAATTTGTTCGTTCTTGTTATCGAAACTATCAAAAGTTTTGCCGGTTCATGCACGGCGATAATAAAAGTTTTACTACCGTTGGAAAAATATAAGGAATATATTGAAAAACATGTGAGAGGGCTCCATACAAGGGCGCCCGAACAGGGATACCCTAAACACTGTCGTTACATAGATTTCAATCTCTTTGCGTTAATATATTCATAAATCACATATACACACACAAGTAAACGTACGCCGCAAGCTGTGCACTTTGCTCAGCAGCTGCGTTTGGCTCCCACTATGGAAACTAAATTCTTGAAAAACTTATAAAAAAATACTTCTTGCCTCAATAAAAATTATACAGAAAAAATAAACTATATAAACACTTAACTAAAACAAATGGCAAAACATATCTTGACTTGAGTTCTTGAAAATCGCATAGAAGGGAGTTATTGCATTTGTAAATCTTCTGTAGGCTCAGAAACAAAAAATGTATGATAGAAAATTTGCAAATTTCCATAGAGAAAGAGAGAGAGTTAGAGCTAGAGGAAGTGAAAGAGAGAGACGGTGAGAGGAGGGAGGGAGGGAAGGAAAAAAAAGAAAAAGAGTGGGAGAGAGGAAAAGAGAGAGAGAGAGAGAGTGAGAAAGAGACTCAGACGCAGTCAATAAAAACAAATGCAAAGAACAATTATAATAACGCACTATATAAACACTTAACTAAAAGAAATGCCAAAACATTTGCGCCTTACTTAAATTCTTGAAAATCGCATAGAAGGGAGTTTTTGCCCAGTAAATCTTCTATAGGCTCAGAAACAAAAACTTATAACAAAATTTGCAGACTTCTTGAGCGAAAGAGACACGGAGAAAGAGCGAGAGCAAGAGAGAGTGTAAGAGAGACGAGGCAGAGAAAGAGAGCGAGAAAGAGAAGGGCAGAGTGCAAATGCTTGTCAAACAAAGTGATTGCAAGTCAAGTAATAAAGAGTCAGGAGTGCCCGACTAGAAGATACAAAGAACGCAGCTGCAAACTGTCGTTATAAACATTTCAACCCCCCTTACATTCATACACAAAAATACCCATGAACACACAAGCAACACCACAAGATGCTTTCATGGAGATTTTACTACATTTATTTTGGAGTTCTAAGCTGCAGTTTTCGAACAATTTTTCGCTGGTAGGAATTAATTTGCTTTTCATAAATATTTTGGTACATATGTATATTGTATCGGGTTCTTTGTTTTGACTTTCTAGCTTCAAATTATTGTTCAGTTTTTACCAGTGTGAATGAATTTCCATTGGATTCAAATTCTACTACATACAATGTGGCATTTTTCTTCACATATTAGTGTCAGTTTTCCAGCTATATTTCGAGCATGCAAGTAGACATTTTACTATATATGTAATGAGACAGCCCCATACATACATTGCAAGGTGGCAACCCCTTCTTCGATAAGTATCGGTCTAGCTACAATCCCTAAAGAATAAGCGGCAGTCCATCACTATCGTGCAGAAGGAAGAAAAGGTGATCGTCAGCTCGAAGTTGTGTGCAGCGTAAAAGTTGTTAAAGTTGATGCATGAAACATAATTACAGTTGCCTTCTTATACTAAAGCTGGAACTATTACTTTACTAAAGCTGTTCAATACTTTTTATATAAAATTTGTTACCTATATGAAATCACTCGATATACTATATTAAATAAATGATTTATTAATTAAACTAAATAAATCTTACATATATATTCTGAAATCATTTTATAACAAGCAAACGGACCGTTTGGCGTTTCGTGGAATTCTTTGCGTATTTTCAAGTGTAGCGTAAGAACCACAGTTACCCACCGTGTGGTTGCGGTCGCTGTGGCCGCCAAATAGGCACTTCAATCGATTTTGTAGCCAAAATCACATTCGTGTGTGCGTGTGTATCTGTGGAATCGTTTGTGCAGCTCATTAAGAACTTGTGAGTGCAACCGGAAAATGCCATTTGTCAGATGCAAACGAATGTGCATTTATGGCTCGAGTAGGCTGTGGGCGTGGCAGCCAGTTCAATTGTCCACCAGCGGCAACGGAATTCATATGGTACTCAATCCACAAAGTATTTATGCGCCGGTCGAAAAGGGAGGGGGAGGATCAGGGGCAGGCTGGGTGACCAAAATGTTACAGGGCCTAATCGAGAATTGTGTGTCCAGCGTGACCGTCGGGAAGTGGCATACAGTGGGTGGGAACTTGGAGTCATGTTATGAGGCCTCTCTCATTGTCTTGTTATGAGAATGAAATGGCGAATCTGTGGCAGCTGTGAAATATGGACAATAAAAAAGCTGACTCCAGCAGGGACTCTTCTAAATATGGCCACAATGTGTGTGGCATGCCACACCCCACACACCACACACACACACACGTTGATAGCATCGAGCATATGCATATTCACAGTTAGCTTGACAACAACAAAGTTTCGTCCGTTGCATGCCACACCACGAGTTTATTAGAATTGCAGCTTTTGTTTGCTTAAATGAAAGTTTTGCCATTTCTCATGGTTGTCGTAATGCTCTTTCATCAACTCCCAGGTCCCGCCCCAGCCCAATGCCCCTTTCCCCTCCGTCGCAATGGCAAGCAGCAAAAGGCAAATTCTCCGCGAGACATTCAATTTATTTAGCAAAATATTTGCGTTTACGTGGCAGCCAAAGCTATCCGAGCTGTGCAAAAGCGTCAAATGGAATTGCGATTGAGCAACTGGCAAACAGTGGCAAAGACACCACCACCCAAGTTGACGTCAAGTCTGATCTGGGGTTTGGAAACTGCCCGAAAAGTTCTGCAAAATAAATGGTGCAGTGCAAGCAAAGCAGTCTGAAAATTTGCATCTGCTTTAATTTAATATGAACTGGCGAGGAAACCGTGGAGGGGACAAACAGAGCGCACGAAGAACAGCTAATTAGGGCTGCTAATTGTTATAAAATGTCAAACCAATGACGACTCATTAAAACATAAATAGAAAGAAGTGAGAACGTTGCTGTCGCGTCAAACGGACAGCGCAATACTCGTTAACAGTGTAATACTAACTAAAATAATTGAAATTGTGCACTTATAATAATAATAAACGAGTATAAACAAACAAAACAAGTTGTTACAATTGACACCAAAACGAACCTTCACTTCTTGATGTGACGAAATTCAATTAAATAATAAAATAAGAATATCTAATAACCCAACCTTCAAATCAACACCAAATCCGAATGAAAACCAACAATAGTTTGTGACTTTTTTTTAAATTGGGTCCATATATCGAGATATATTGATTAAATCAAACTGCCACGCCCCCGGTAGGCGTAGCCAAAAAATATAGACTGTGGAAAATCTATAATATTTCAAGAAAAGTCTCAAATTATTAACTTGTACATAAAAGGTCAAGTAAGTCGATTGAAGCTGCAAATAAATAAAAGAAAGAAAATATAAAAAAGGGACTTCAATTACTTTCACATTACAAAAAGTTTCAATTCCCAGTAGGCTTTGGATATTCACCTTGCCACTTATGTGCTCACATTTCTGGAAAAGTTATTATTATTTTTGTATTCACCGAGTTCGGTATAGGAATAGTATTTTCTCCAAGATAGGAAATAATTTATTTTTAAAATTTCTTCCAATTCTTCTTTCTGAGTAAATATTTTAATAAATGTGAAATTCTTTCTTTTTTTTCCTTTCTCCTTTCGAAATTTTTCAATATGTTGAATTATCAGACAATAATTGCCGGAGATACGGCTATAAAGATGTCTTATTTGTGTTCAAATTGGCCGACCATGTGCTGGTTCATACTGAAGCTCCACGCCCTTTATATAGCCTTAGGGCTCGACTGCCACCGTTTTTTGTGGGTTTCGTTCTCGATCTTGACATTTTCGATTATGTATACCATATCCGCGAGGAAACGCAAACGTGCACAAGTAAGTGATTTAAAAGGGAGGAAAAGTAAGTTGCAGTAGTAAAGAAACTGGAATTGATATTTACAGAAGCGTAAATCTGAACTGCTGCTAGAGCAACAGCTTCATCTGCAAGCTTATGAACTGAGCATGGATAATCTACTGGCAGCCAGACATCTCGAGCAAAATCTCGATCACTATGAAAACGTGTTCAAGGATCTATTCAGGCCGCTTAAGCTGACTGAAAGGAGATCGGTTTCAGTTAGCAACATGCCAATGAAAACATTTCGCGATTCCTCAACGGATTCGTCATCGCTGCTAACCTGCAATTCGATCAGTACGCAAACCGGGAAGCTAGTTAAGAAAACTCGAGCACCTGCTCTGAAAACAGCTAGTAAAAACAAGGCAGACGCCAAGTGTCAGGGGAACGAACACAGGGCCAAACATGGCTACAAAAATGGCCCTGGTATAGCCCTCAAATCGATCTCAATTACGGGCGGCAAACCGCACGCTAATCCAGGCCACAGACGCATGATTTCCAATATAGGGGATCAGTGCGCACGCTTCAAGAAGACGCCGATATGGCGGAATTGACTATTATTATAAGGCTTGTAGAACTAGTTATTTAGATTTTGAGTTAGATTTAGTTCAAATTTATCGAAATGTTATAGGTCATATATTCAAATGATTGTTGGAAATAGCAGCAGTAATAAAAACTAAAAGCAATTTCTGGTTTTCTCACGGTCTTTTGCATTACAGATTGATCAGATTGATCGATATAGATAACTGTTTATGTTTGATTAAATTTGCATCGGGCAATAAAACTGCCAGTAATCTTCTAGTTGGGCACTCTCGACTAGAACACAATTATTTTAAGTGAATTGTAATCTTTCTATTTGTGAGCAAAAGTAAAGGAAATGGGTTTGAATTAATTTGCTGCAGCTTGGTTGTGAATCAATGTGCGCTGATTAGCATCCAGGTGCCAGTGAAAGCTATTTCATGTATTAGAGTGCTCTTGGAACACACAAACACCTGGAAACTACCTGTGCACACAATTCAATTGCAAAAGCGCGATCTACATAAAGTTCCCGTGGGGCAGGACAACATTTTCATTATCTTTTATGTGCGCACATTCTCGTCAGACATACTATATAGTATATATATATGTTCGAATGTTCAGCAAATTTATTTGAATAACCAAATGATGGGAACAACTCTAACATATCCATTGATGCCGCAGTAAGCAAAATGGCCAAAAATTATAACAGACACATGTGTCTGCCTCAAGTGGCAGCCACACACACACACACAGACACATGCACAGGGAGAGAAGAGAGCTGCCACTTCACATGCACTCATCCTCTTCATCCGGACCAAGAACACACTTGAACAGCCTCGAGTGGAGTCCGGGCGAGAATAAATGAGCTGCTCCATCGAATGGGGTTGTGAATGCTGGCGACACTGCTGATGATAGTGCGAAAATCCGTTTGATGTCGCCACAGCAGTAAATGAGCAATCCCAATCCCAGTCGCAAGCCCACAAGCAATCCCAGGCCCAATCACTAAACCAATCGATGAGCGCCAAAGCCAATGGCTTCTTCAATTGAATATAATTTGACTGCCGGATTAACAGCTGCCGCCAGGCACGCAACATGCCACAGCTAAATGCGAAGGGCTTCGATTGTGGGGCAAATCAAATGTAAATGGCCACGACTGAAGCCAATCTCTATTGCCACTCCATATGCGTGGCCCATAACCGTAAAATACCAAAACCAAATAAAACAGCAAAAACAATGGCGAGAAAATAACTTAAAAAAGGAAACTAGAATAATTAAAACGCTCCGCTTGGGAGTACTAAAAGGACCAGGATTTCATATTTTTGTTACAGTTTTAGACAAAAATTTTATAGCTTTCGCAAGGGCATAGAAAGCGCTTTATCCAATTGTCAACAAGAAGTGATAACAATTAGCACATATACATAAATATATTATGTATATAAATGTATTAAACTTATAAAAACTGTGCTTGGCAACAAACTGAAACGGAAACTGAAACTGATCCTTGCCGCAAATGATTACAAAAGCTGCAACTGGCAGCCAAGACAATTGTCCCGACGCCGATGCTTATCCCTGATAAGTCCTGCACACTGTGGTTGGCCAACGCTGGATGTGAGCAATGGCAAATTGCTAACGAAAAACCAAAAAGACTAAAATAAATAAAATGAAATAAAATAAACAAATAAATAGCCACAGTTGCTGGCTGAAGCAATGATACCATTGAACACCAAATTTAATGGCTAGCTTTGCTGGGGATTGTGTTGTGAAAAGCGTCTAACGCGTGACACGTGGCGTATGCGCAATCTCTATAGAGGGCGGACCTCAAATTATTGAAAACGTTAAAGTGGCATTTAGCCAATAAAGACTTATTAAAGACTAAAATCCAGCTTAAATTCGTTTTATTTGAAATTAACCCAACTAGGGTCAAGCACATACTCAATTAGAGAATTTCGGGATTGAGAAAAACGTACTTGACGCCAGTATTTTGTAGCAGTGTTAAGAAAATTAAGAAAGTACCGATTACCTTACTTCTACACGGGGCAACAATCTAATGACGAAAGCATTTTCAAGTTCCAGAATTTATAAATAGTCCAGCTTCTTTGTACCTTTAAATAACATTTTGCGATGAGTTGAAAATAGAGTTCAAACATCTTTATTGAGCTGTGGTTCAAATAGTTTAAGAATGGAACTTTAAACACGTATGAAAGAATGAAGAAAAGAATCGATATACTGATTCGATATCCAGAACCAATTTATTTTGGGAGGGGAGTGTAAAGATTATTATGGCGCGTGGGCAATAGATCAAACAGAGAATAAAAACAATATTCAATTGTTCAAATGAGTGTTTCACATATTTTTATCTTTTTAGCAGTGAGAGGGAAAGTAAAGGGAAAGTAAAAGTAGAATAGATTATAAATGTATTAAATTAAATTAAAGTGCTCGTTGCTGGAATTACTGATAGATTGAGATGCATCGAAGAGCGTATAAGTTATATAAGTACTTATGCGAGTACCAATCAACAGCTATGAAGGAGTGAGCGAGAGGGGGCGGGGGGAGAGAGAGGGGGGAGTGTGGAAATAATCGCTTGTGCCTGACACGTGTTTGGTGGCAGGTGTCATCAATCAAATGCGACTCAGAAACTAATCAATTGATGTTTCTAAAAGCTAAAAACAAAGCCAAACAGGCTCAACACTCGGCGGTGAATGGTAAGTGGTATGTAGTATGTGGCAAATGGGGCACATGGCCAATATCAAAGGGTCTGGAGCCGTGGAGCTATTCAATCACTTGCCACTGCCACTTGCAACTGTCTGTCAAAAGCACAAACAGTCGAGTTGAAGTTGCGTTCGCATCCATTACAACAACTAAATGATTTAGCCAAAACCGAAAACAATATAGGCCATGCCAAATGTTTTCGTTGACCCGTGGCGCACACTCCTCCCTAGCCGAACTAATGGGCCCAAACTCGTTCCAGTAATCATAATATTTGTGCCAAAAGCAATTCAATGATAAAACAAACAAAAACAACGCCGCCCCAGCATAATCATGCTACTCGAACTGGAACTAAATTCACTCCACCTCCGAGCAACGACCAAATGACGCCTTATTGGGGCCCGGCTCAATAAAAAGTTGAGCCTGGGTGACAATTCTCTAGGTCTCAAACGGCATTGCGATTAAATTAAATATGCTGACGCGTATAAATATGCACCAACACACACCCACCCACACACACACACAGACACAAGCATAGATACAAATTGAGACTGGCCATCAGCTTGCCCATTGTATCTGTTTGTGGATTGCTGCTGTGAGTTGACTGCACATAAATCTTGTCCTGAAACCTAAACCGAAACGGAAACCAAAACGAACATTTGGTTCTCAAGAGGGACAGAGGAGCTGGTGGCTTACATGCATTGAGCAACATGGAAATTCAAAGAAATCCATTAAATAAAATGCATAAATAACAAAATCAATGCTCATTCAGTACGCCGCATAGGTGAATTCAAAGCGACATCAAATGAATAAGAGACACACAAATCTTTGAGTCTCACAAAGTGTGTTTTCTATGGTATTTATTCACTAATACCATGGTATTTGGTCTTTAACTGTATATTTTGTCTGTGAATATCACATAGTGTGTGTTTCTTTTTTGACCCTTGTCTAGGAAATCGTACGGGTAATATAATTATTTAGTCTTTAATTTGATGCTTCTCAAATATTTTTCAATACATTTGTAATGTTTAGTCCTGAATTTAAATTAATATAAAGGAATAAGTATTTCTAGTATTTTTTTTATTTTATATTATTCTTAAACTATTTTATATTCGAAACCACTTGATATACAATATTAAAGATTTATTGATGAAACCAAATAAACCCTACATGTATTTGAAAATGTGCTTTTCACCAGATATCTGTACTTGAACTTTGTACTTCACTCGACGACACTCGTAAACGGTCAAATGGATGACAAACAATGGCTCTTAAGGCCAACTCAAAGGGCCGACGAGTCTCGCCACAAATTAAAATGAATTAAAAGTGTTGAGGTGGTAAAAATGTCAAGTGCGAGCATATTGCAGGGGGAGGGCGGCAAGTGGGCGTGGCCTTTGGGCGGCACTGGGAGGTCGCCTTTTTGTGTATCCAGCCAATGGCTAACTAAGATTAACGAGCAGCGACTCCAACGGCGACGAAGTCGACAAACTCGGGTTAATGCCAATAAATGCTCGGTGCCCGCTCTCATTTTAATCCGATGATTTATAAACTTTATTTCGTATATATACATTTATACCGATAACAAGTAATAGTACTTTAGTCAAGGTTGCCCGGTTATGAGATACCCTATATCGAAAAAATATTATAAAACTGTTTTGTGTATGATAAGCGCTATATTAGAACTGATGTAAACGTATTTCATTTGATCTAGTTTATTGTTATAGCTATAAAAGTAGTGTACAAATTAGTTAAGAGTATGATGGATTACTGATTAAATCTGTTGTTTGGCATTTTTAATCTGCAGCCTTGGGTCGATAAATATGTCCCATTCGATAACACGCAAGCGGACCATCAACATTGTCATCATCATCATCAAAGCGTGAAATGAAAAGCGGGAGGGGTGAGGAAAATGTCGATTGTATACCACACCTTATGCTAAGTACGTACAACAATGCAACACAGATACATAATCGCTGGTGTGCAAGTCATTTGGCTCTATATCGTTATATAAATCTCTGGTTACAACATTTCGTATTTTTCGCCGGCTTTCTGCTTTAATACCCTGGACCCATTAGGAGGCAGAATGAGGTCCATGCAAAAATTCCTGGTCAAGACAAATATATTTTCGACCAAGAGGCTGAGGATCTCAAATGAAGAATTTTCGATAATAAATTGATTATTACAACGCAAACAACCTGGCGGATAAATGTGTGTGCGGTACACTCAGAAAAATAACGAAGGATTTAGGATCTTAGACAAGTACAATGTGAACATTTCGTAACTTCAGAAACAATTATTTATTTTAAGAACATGTTTTTCAATGATTTTAATTTAAGAAATGTTATGAATTTCCATTATGCACGTACAAAAATACTAGAATAAAATAAACGGAAGATTTGCCACTACTTGAGTGTAGAACACGGATTTTATCTGAAAGCGATGATGTTTCTGTTATTTCTTATTTTTTTCAAGCTGTGTATTTGCAAGTCAAGCCCTTCTTGCCCAAAAGCATTCGTACTCGTGTTCACTGGTTTTCTGTTTTGCATTTTGTTTCTGTTCGTTTTGTGTGTGCTCCATAGCTGATTGAAGTTTCGTAAAGTTTAAAGCCGTCTTGTAAATTCGCAGGTCATGAATTTGTGGAGCGTTTCAAGCGGCGGAGAGCGACAGCTGCCATTTGACATTTATATATATATATACATATATAAGTAGCCACTTTGAAACAACTGAATGCAGCTACTTTGTCTTTGACACGACGAGGAAGCCAGAAGTGGCAGAAAGCATTTAACTGTAATGGCGGCCATCAGCAGTGCATCTGTGTATATATATATATGTGTGTGTGTGTGTGTGTGTGTGTGTGTGTGGGTGGCTGCATTTCGTATTCGGTAGTTGTATCCGCATCTGCAGCCGTATTCCTATCCGAATCTGTGTTTGCGCAGCGCATCCGTTTCATATTTGTATATCCTCTAGTCACAGCTTATAAAGTGCATATTGGGCTGTGGATGGATTGTAAGAAAGCCGCTCGAACTGTTCAAGTCCTCCATGGTTACATTCACATTGTGATAATGCATATAAATATAAAGTGTAAATTGGGCTTGTGCAAATGTTTGTCGAACTAAGTGGATTGGCGATGGCAAAGTACTTCTGCGAGTTGTCCCAGTTCTTGCTCGGCTTTGTAGGCGCTGTCCTCCATGGTCACATTAACAAAAACACTCTTCAAAGTAGAAAATTTACATGCAAATAAATTTGATTGCAGGATATCTGCTCGTACACACAACTTATCAGTAGCTATATAATATATTCACGTATATATATATTATACTCTGGTCATCCATGGTCATATTAACATATGCATATATTCGAAGTATACGCATTGTGTATATTGCACGCCCGTTGCGCAGACATAAAAACTCACATTAATACATGCAGAAAAGAGTTTATCCTACAATAAAGAAACCATTATGTTCTTGGCCAATCTAGTAAGACTACTATTTCTGTCAATTAAAAAATTTATAAACAAAATATGTATAGAAGTGAATGAGCGCAACCTAAGAATGTTAAAAAGCTTCACTAATAAACATAATTTAAAAAACAATATATATATAAATGTTCATGATTTGACAATTTGATTTGTGGTAGCTAACAAAATAAAGTAAGATTAGAGACAGGAACAAAATTTATTAAGTTTTGTTCTTAAAATTTCAAGAACATTCTGTTCCTTAATATTATTAAAATATTCTCGATTTCATAATAAATCGTTGTTGAATAAGATTAAAATTTCTTAAATTGTTAAATTCTTAAAGCGTAAATATTTTTTATTAGAAGCATAGATTAAATATTTAAATACTTAAAAGTTATATTTGGGTATACAAATATATATTTAACTTATTTTTCTTAATGGTCGGTTTTTGATTTATTTTCGCTTTCAATGCGGTCACATACATACTTGCTTTATAGAGTCTAATCGGTAGTATTTAGTCGAGCACACTGTACTTCAACATTTTCACAGATTTTTGTCCCATCAGGGGCTTAAAACGAGATAGCTCGGAAAAAATACAAAGGAGACAGCGACTTTGGTGAATGCTTGCTAGAAAAACAGATATTAAATGGGAAAGTCGATGGCCAATTCCACAAGCCATACATGTATTCGTTTTCGAATTTGTATTCGCATTCGTTAATGCAGCTCGTCTCGGCGGCAACAGCAATTGAGGGTAGCGAGATTTAGCGTCAGGTGTAACCGACAGCGCAATACTCGTTCACAGTCTAAGAACAACAAAAACGAAAACATTTATACATAAAAATGAAAACATGTACAGTTGCCAAAATGTTTGTCAATACTTTATCTGACGCGGTACATAGAATATATATTATAAATTCCAAGCTTTATTAGCTGAGTAGAAATTGCTAGACAGGCAATAAACCCAATATACTCTATTCACTTCGTGAACGAACTTAGTTTCTGGTTAAGAGATTTGCGCAGTTAATCTACATAAGTATACAAAGGTCGGCGAACACAGAATGTTGCGATTTTCGCGGGAATTATGCTGTTGGTTTATTTCTCTACAGAATTAGCTGTTGAAGTGATAGCAAAAGTCAAAGCAATAGGAAACTAGACATGACATAGAAAAGCAACGGATAGCGAGCGAATGGCGGTATTCAAAAGTGATAGAAAACCCTTCAATAGGTTACTAAGTAGCTGTTAGACAAGAATCAAGAGCCAAACAAACAAGCAGCACCTTGGCTAAATGCCGCTGAGAGCCCGCCTCAAGCAGAGCTCTTAATAAAGGACTAGCGTACCTCTTATACCTTATTTATTTATACCTCTTATATAGAATTTATTAAAAAACCTTTGCAATATGAAAGCTGACCTTAAGAGCCACCAATCAACAGGAAACTTGAACTTACACAAAAACCATCAAACAACACAAAAATACGTTCCTTTTATTTCTAGTGCAATTCTAGAGTCCGTTAAGTGCCTGTGATTACTAGTTTAGCTTTTAATATCCACCATCTATAATAAATACCGCGGAAATCTATAATTCCCACAATTTTAGAGATAGAGTTACCAAACTTGGCAGACGGGTTTTTATTGATAACCTTTATTTAAATTCAACCAAGTCGGTTTTTCCAAAATGGCAATCACAGCTAAGGCTTTTTCAACTATTTTAAGTTATTATTGTACTGTGAACGAGTATTATGCAGTCGTCTACACCCTAGTACATCACACTGCAACGTTTTTACATGTTTTCTTTCTTTTTGCAAATCTAGTTTAGGATATCAAATGGTATACGAAGATGGGTACATTATAAGTTACTTACTCTTTCCCTCATTATCCATTAAAATGCATGTGAAATGCTTGTAAAATTAAAACTTTAAACCGATTATGAAGGTGCTTAATTGAAAAGAGTTTTCCTGCTGGCTTATTGGATATCGTTTGAAGGGGGGCGATGAAAATAATTTGGCCATTTGACTGCCTCCAAATGGAGCTGTTAATTGAGCATATAAATCACAGTGCCACACGGCGTATGCGCAATGTGGATGGCATGCAGAATGGCAAATGAAGTATGAACAGCTCATTATGTGTGTGTGTGTGTGTGCTGTAAAAGTCATTTAAAGCTAATCCATTACAAATTGACGGGAAAGGCGAAAGCGAAACGCGCACAAATATTAATAATGTGCCGCGTTTGGCTTTTGTTTCTAGCTGATGCCAGCTAATGAGTCCAAGTGCGAGTCCTGCTGTGCGGCGCCTGTTGCCTTTGCTGGCGCAGGGTTGGCTTTCTTGCGCTTGCTTTGGCGAACGTTTTCTTGCCATTTTGGTCGCAGCGTGCGGGCCATAATTTATTTCCACATAATTTGACTTGCACACGCATCAGGACCCTAGACAACAACCAGGACGCTCGCACAAGGCACGCGGCAGAAGCACGCGGCAGCAAGGAGACGTTCGGGTAGAGAACAACAGCACCTGACTGGTTGCCATGAGAGAGCTACGATGACATCGAGGACCTGGGCACTTCGCGCTGTTGCCACAGACAGCTGTCACTTAAATTCACTTGGGTGACAATTGCGTCGCCCAAAAGGGGTGAAAGCTGCGACCCCCTTGCCAGCCCAGAAGGGTGCGCGTACAGTATTTTAAAAGCTTTTCTTCGCATTCAATGAATGTCAATGGGCGATTGTTGCTTCTGCTTTTTATTATTTATTGAGCGCATGAAATTCACAATAAACTCAATTTTAAAACTCTGACAAAGTAAAGATATACGTTTACTTACACGAGAAACATTATTCATACTAGTATATATAATTATATAGATATATGCACTCACAGCTCATAAAGTTGGCCCCCACCAACTACTATATCTTAGGTGAGAAAAATATATTAGATCAAATTGCCGCTAACACGCAAATGTCAAAAGAAAAGTGAAAATTTACAAAGTGCTCGACGTAATCTTACAGCAGTCCAAAGTACTTTTCTAGGACATTTTTATTGAATGTTACATGACTCTCATGATGACTTGTCTTGCAATTCATCTGGCAGCATTCTTCTCGTTAACGTTGTGTGTTATAATTTGTATTTTAAATATTATTAAAATACTTGATGCAATTTATAATTTATATAATAAACGTGTCTATAAACAGAACAGTGAAATCAATAATCAAATATTCATGTTAAATGCGCCTGTTTAAAAATAAAGAAATTATAATCTAAGAAATTAGTGTTCTGCTCTACTATATTCAACAAAAATGAATCATAAAAATAATAAAAATATAAAATATCTATTGAGTTTTTATTACATTTGAAAGCATTTAAGATTGCATAATTTTTGCTTAAATAAGTTAAAAATTATAGAAAGAGAAGATGAATTCTGGGAGTGGAATACCTTATAACAAAGCCAGTATAAATACTGTGGTTGCACACACTTCTGCAGGGTATCAAAGGATTCAAACTGCATATAATTTATTATGGCCTGCCACCAAAGCAACCGCAGAAGAATCAAAAGAAAAACTGTCGCACGACAAATTTGTAACAACAAAAGTAAGTGGGCGCGTGGGGGTGGCCGAAAGTGAAAGCGAATGTGAAAGATGAAAAGCGGTAAAAGAAATAGAAACAGTGTTTACAAATCTAGCGCTGACACCCCCACAATGCCCACAGCCGTCCCGGCGCAGGAGGCTACCTTGTATTGTGCACCCAAGAGTGACGTTTGCGGTTGTAACCATCAACAAGGTGTGTTTGCATGTGTGTATGTGTGTGTGTGTGTGAATGTTGCTTGTGTTGTGTGTAGGTCTCGTATATTTAATGCCAGTTTTGTTTTGTGTTATCCGAGTAGTAACTTTTGCCCTGGCATCGATGTGCGCTGAGCTCTCGTTTTCCTCTTCGAACTCGCCCTCCACCCCGACCAAATTGTTTCATTTTCCACATACTTGGCATGGGTAACAAGCAAGTGTGCGTGAGTGTGCGTGTGTAAGTGAGTGAGTGTGAGTGCGTGTGCGTATCTCGTTTCACGGCGCACGAAGCATGAAAAGCTCATACTTCAGACTACCAAAAAGAAAAACACAAAAAAATTATTTAGTTGTCAACAGTTTCTAGGCACATTTTTTAACACACGTGTGTATGTGTGTGTGTGTGTGTGAGTGTTTGTGTATCTGTGGTAAATTAAAGTGTCTTGCAAATATTTGTTTCGAAATATTGCGAATTTTATCATTGACGCACCTTTCCAGCTTACTAGCCGTCAGTCCATCAACACGTAGCTCAATCAGAGCCTTTGACGCTCAATAATCTGACTGGCCACCCCGCCCTCAGGTCTCCCCTTTCTCCTGACCAAATTCACCTATCCGAAACATTCTCGCTCCAGCACGCCTCGCACTTTGCTGATTTTTATTGGATTAAAAATAAATTGAACTGAAAGTTGAAAGTTTTTTTCTTCTTCTGTTTTTTTTTGGATTTTGGGGCGTGGGCGGAAATACTTTATCATCTAATACTTTCAATGAAAACAAAATGAATTATTTTCAAACTTTGCTTTTCAAAACAAATAATATCTTTTAGATTTAAGCTAGGCCCCAATTAGAAAACTTTTGGCCAATTGACAGATAAGATATATATTTGAAAAATATACAAAACTACATTTTGCTTAAAATAAATATACATATAGCTTACAAAGCTGTATTTTAAAAATTATAAGAAATTTGGAGCAGAAATTTAGCTTTGTAAATTATTATTTTCCTCAATTAATTAAATATAATATTAACCGGTTGATCAACTTCTTGTGTTCATATGAGGGTACAATTCTAAATCCCCATTTATATACTTTGGGAATTTTCAATAATATGGTTCGATTCTCATTATATTTACTTTTGTGTTGAAAGCGTAATAATTATTCATAATAGGGGAGTTAAGTTTAAAAAAAAATTAAAAAATGAAAAACTTCAAGGTTTCCGAATCATAATAATAATATTGTAATAATATTTATAATAATAAATGGATAATAGATATTTCAAAATATAGTTGACATTTCAACGCGTCAAGAATCGTTTCATAATATAGGAAAGTTTTACATTTTTACTTTTTTCTTTTTTCAAACTAATTACAAGTTCAGCATTTGCTAACATCGCGTTAAAGTTCCTGCTAGCTGCAATTGAAAAAATGTGCGCGAACGAGCAGCTTGAAGATAGCTAAAAAAAGAGCTATTATTTTTATCCCGCAGTCTGCACAGAGTTATTTTAGTTTAAGTCTTAAGGTGGCGGTGCCGACAGCTTGTTTAAATTGCATAAGCTGCTGGGTAAATAGAGCTAAAATGGTTGACCAGGTTAAAGGCTGCTGCTGCTGGGGCTAGTGTTGGTCAGTGAGCAACGTGGCGGATACGCAATGATACAGCAGCTTCAGAGCCAGCAATTTTTATATAACAAACACAGCTATTCCCACTGTGTGTGTGTGTGTGAGTGTGTGTTAAAAGCTTTATGTGGATTATGTTTTTATGGCGCCTGACGCCACAACAGAGTCGTTCAGTTTATCCTGAGATTTAATTCTGTTTTTTTTTTGTTCAATTTCCAGCTGCATTTCGTTGCTAGTTGGTAGAGCAAGAACCTGCTTCGCCTGCTGCGACTGCTGGTCCTGCTGCGACTGCTGATCCTGATGCTTTTGTCCGAATTCGTGTGCACTCTGGTTAAGACATACTTTTCGTATATTAAGCACAAACAATGTTCTAAATGCAGCTCTGAATGAAATGTGAATTAAGACACTACTACTCATCGGTATATAAATAGAAGAAGGTATTTTCGAACTAATAAAATTGATATCTTCTTGACAGCATCAACAGCTGTTGCCATCGAGCTATATCCGTTTATCTGAGCTCAAATATGTCAATTTTTTTTTTTAATTAACCCATTCGTGACTATTTTTTTTCCTTACGTTTTTAAGATTTCGATAGGCCAAATGTTTCTTCTCCTTCAATAGAAATTGATTTGCAACCCTTTTAAGAGTGTATCTCTATGATTTTAAAAGATATCCTTCGTAAAGGCTTTAAAAAATCTATTATAATTAATCTATTATATTTAATCTCGTTCACGGATTGTATATTGCGTACATTGGGTTAGTGCAATGTCCGACTTGCTATCCGTCCGTCTATCCGTATATATACATACAGTCTAAATATACCAAATTATTGTAGTCTGAATAAAATTGACAAAAAATTCAAATTTTCATATATCTGCCAATACTGAACCAAATTTCGTATTTGATGATATTTGATGGTTCGTTCTCAAAATTTTTTTCCGCATTTAAAAAATATGCCTTACAGTAATAAGTTTTAAGTTTAAGTAATAAGTTTTAATGTAATAATGAGTTTTACTGTTTATAATTGAGTTTTTGTTGTTTATATGCGATTTTTTAATGAATGTTCAGCTACAATCTGATTGATTTAGCTTTTCGTTCAGCTTTTGCACATTGCGGCAATTCCAGAGCAAATTCCCTTAGCTCAATCGTTGTGTGGCATTTTGGTATTTGAGGGCTTGTCTCACTTAGAATTTGGCTCGTGACTTCATTTTCTTTAACTGAAATTTTTTGTTTCGTTGACGCTGTTTGCTTCAAATTGTTTCTTGTTCCATCTATTTGCTGATGTTTGCCACATTTTCTTTCCTTTTGCAAACGGCTACAAGGGGTATACTGTAGTTGTGCACATTTATGTAACAGGTCACCTCCCAATCTATAGTTTTTAAAATAGATTACTATATTTGAGTCTCGTTATCAGGATTTTAAAAAACGTCGTCAAAATAGGATTATCGTTCCCAAGTTGGATTCCGCTAACACTTAACACCGAACACACAAAATTCTTGGTTTTGTTTCTGAGTCTTGGAAATAATTAAATATTGGTATGGAATAAACTACTAAAAAGTCATATTTATATAAGTTTGCAAGAAAATATATGCATAATGATCAAATCATATCGGGCAAAAGTTAAGCTTTTAAGTTTAAGCTTACAAAAACATTTTTTTATCCCATGTGAAAATTTGTTAGACACACTTTTTACCGGGTTTGGAAAATTCTTTCGCACTATCGAAAAAAATGGGTTGAAAAAGAGGGTATTTTATCTGTGACTAACCAAAGGAAGCCGCCTTCTTTTTTTTTTTTTTGGTTTCTTTTGATTTTTTTATTTTGTTCTTTGCTTAGGGCACCTTTTATTTTGGCACAGGCATCCACATCGCCCCCAAACCAGACCGCAACGTAGCCGTAAGCGCCTTTGTTGTGCCACTTTTCCTATTTTGGGTTTTTGGGGGCATTAACTTTTACTGGAAACCGGCAAAACCTCAATTATCAACTTACAGCAGACAAAAAGGCGCTTAATTAAGTGAAGCGTTGAACGTGCGCCGCCATTTTGTTCTTGACTTCATTCCGCACACTCTACCCCAATCGGGCATGCCGCCTTCTCCAGGCACAACATTCAATGGAATGAATGTCTGCGTTCGATCAGGGGGCGGGGTGAAGATGTGTGTAATCTTAGACGTGTGTCGATGTTAGAAGTTTTTCGCTTAGTCAGCAACTGGCTGCCTGCCTAATCTTTGGGCTGGAATGGGGAAATTGGGGGGAAGGTTGTAATAGAGAAGCTGCGAACTCATTGTTGTTATTATAGTTGTTATAGTTTACGCACACGCATTTACGAGTACACTGTATTCATTAGATTATCCTTGGGCATGCAACCGAACCGAGTTAAGGGCGTGAATGATTTCCATCAAGTGTGAATATTAACAAAGTTTGCGTCGTTGGTTCCAACAACAACACCTAAATAGATTTCCCTTAACGCGATTTCCTTTAACGCCCACACGCTTTATCAGTTTAAGTTATTCAATGAAATTTAAGTTATTATAAAGCCATGTTGAATAAAGCGACAAGCGTCTCAATTCCGCAGAAATTTTATGAAATTTTCTACACAAATTGTCGAAGGGGGAGACATTTTGGCTCTATATTGATTAAAGTTTTATTATAAAACATAAAAATTTCGAAAGAAGCAACATGCTGCCAAGAAGACTTATAGTCTTATCATATAAAGCCAAGCTTTGGTCAGTTGCCTTCATTAAAAAGTAAGTAATTAAATAGGACGCTTGTCGAGATGCTTTTTAGTTTGAACTTTCCCTCTGCTGCCAAATATAATTAGTTGGGGTAAGCTTTTAAGAAAAGTATGAAACATTTTGTTTACCTTATCGCAAAGTCATCCTTACAGAGGGTATTACAGTTTTGTCATTTAAGGAGGCATGCTCGACGCCATCAAGTAAATATATCCCTGATCCTCTATATTATACAGCTGCTAAAGGAACAATCGCTCGAATATTGAATTTTTTTAAATTAAAATAAACACGTCGTTCTAAATCCAAGTAGGGTGTTTCTTTTATAAAATTTCAAATTTAGATTTTTCGTGGATTCTACGAGTCATTAGTGGATTCTAAAAGTTTAAAAGCAATTGGTTAGAGAACGCAAAACTCAATCTAAAATATTTGTCGGCGGGCGGAAAGCTGCTCTAAGCTATTTCAGATATGTACAGATTATCTTTTAGTCGAGCACTTCTGTTTTCACATTCATGGGAGTTATGAATTTTAACAAGTTGAAAGTACTCGACACACCAAACACGCACACACACACACACACACACACACACACACACACACACACTATGTGCTCTAAAGGAAAGCTAACTTAAGTGCCTTCAAGTGGATTTAAAACATGGTAACTACACACATAAACACAGACATACACACACACACACAACATACGCACACATCCGCATGTTTGTGTCTTAGGTGCCTGAGCGTGCGGAAAACTAAAGGGAAATGTTTTTGAGAGCTTCCAAGCATCCAAGCTCTGGACGTACATACGTATAATATTATTGTTACTGTTATTTTGCTTAGTAATTGTTGCTATTTGCGCCACTGTAAATCCCATTTGTACTTGGGCACCTCCTGGACATTCGACGTGCCCTAATCCCATTGCAGGCACTTCATTATTTGCCACAAAAATCAGATAATCCTTTAACATTTGATCTAATCTAATGATATAGTTATGGCCAGATAATCGTATCACAATAAAGAGGATATCGTAAGAATTCGACTTGGAGTTACCCTAGTCGCAATTATAATAACTTATACAAATTAATGTGTACAATAAAATTTGATATCGAATTTTACTCCGTTTGTAATTAACATTAAGTTTAGTATAGATACAAATAATAATAATAGTAACAATAATAATAATTATAATATTATTAATTGAAACCAATATCTTTAATCAAGGAAGCCAACAAGTTAAACAAACAAAAATTTAAATTTCTACCTCGATCCAAATCTGAACTTAACTTAATAACCATACGCATTTGATATGCATCAACCGTGCTGAATGTATTCATATCCATCTATCCGACTTTGTAACACTACCCAGGACATGAATACACAAATAAGTAACAACTATTGCGAACAGCACGAGATGGCTGACACTTTGACATTCGCCCCCCTATCAGCTGGCAAACGAGCTGTACTCAACGTCTCGGCGCCTTTCTATGGAGCCAGTCGGGGGGCATTTCGGGGATGGTTGACTCGTTGCGCCAGCGCTTCAGTAATAATAGCTAAGGTGGTCCAAATTACAGGGGCTGTACAAAAAAAGGCAGCCACGCCCAATATGTGTCTGTCAGTCAGTCTGTCTGTCTGTCAGTCGTATTCAACTTTCAACTTGCCGCCGTACTGGGAATCCTTTTGTGTAATGGCTGGTAATTATCCCTAATTAGTTGTAAAATATTGTAGGAAAAGTGCTTTGGTTTTGCCAAACCTAAACCATAAGCTGAAGGCAACGCCAAGGCTTATGCCTGAGCCAAATGGCAACAAGAATAAGTTTACACTGAGGCCATTAGCCAAAAGTTTTTGGCCTCCAAAAATTATGTCCATACTTAATAATGATAATCATAATCATTATTATGATAATAACGACAATTTGTTGTTAAAGTAGATTACGACTTCAGCTGCGTGCGATGATGAATTGCCTTTCCACTTGGACACTTGCCAATAAATTAGACACTGTACTTCAATCCTCCTCTCCTCTCCCCCAACGCAGCTAGCTCCCATTCCTGTGCAAACGCAGGCACGCTAAGCACGGCAAATTTTAATTACCTCTAAGCACATTACGCATACGCCACCGCGCCCTGAAAGGCACTCAGCAACAAAAGCTAACCACACATCGAATGAAAAACTATTTTAGCCCCATGTTGCTGGGCAAAGGACCTCCGCAAGTAGTTTTCAGCTGGCTATTTATGGGCGCGTTCCACAGCGCAATTTCAATTTAAAATCGCCAATTTATAGTTCATAGTTAAAACAAACAAGAGGAAAAAACATAACACTATGTCGTCAGAATTTATTATAAGTTTTCTTTGTGAAGAAAACTAAAAAAAATTTTACTTGAATCAAGTTTAAGCCTTGTCAAAATGCGGCCAAGTTGAAAGTTTCTGAAATTGAGCACAAAGTTTATATTTTAACCCTTAAAGTTTTCAAATTTGAGACTCTACAGTCTAGGAAACTTTGTACATTAATGGAAAATATAAGAATTTATAATTTTCAAATCTCGACCTTATTTGAATTAGAAAGGGTTTGGTTAAATTGTATCACTTAGTCCCAAAAATTAATATTGCTTTACCGCAAAAGCAGAATTAATGAGAATTTGGTAGATATTTCAATTTATTTTTTAGAAAATACACAACAACAAAAACTGTTAATATATAAAATATTTTCCTTTAAAACTAAAAGGAATACAAGGAATCAAGGCTTATATTCTCAGCAATCAGGCCGTTAAGCCCCGATTAAATTAAATTTTTTATCTATTTCTTCTATTAATTTTTTTCGACAATTAATTGATTTCACCGAATTGGATTTCACGCATTTAATAAAGCTGATAACGAGCTTAACATATTTTTTCCCTGCGTATAGTTTTCGCACGAGTTTTTAATACTGCAAAAAATATATCCCTTTATCGCTGTTCGCTTTTTGTTGGCATGTGTCAATGGCCCCCATCAGAGTCAGTAACACTGACATAGACACACACGTCCACACCATCCCTCCCTCCCCCCCCCCTGCCCTTGGCTAAGCCCTATCCTCTACTCGACTGGCCACCCGCTGATTGGGTTTCAGCCAAATCATTTGCAATTTGACTAGACGTCGCGACGTTTTTTGTTTTTTTCTTTTCAGAACGTTTTTGGTGGAATTTTAGCTTGCTGTTTTTGTTTTTATATTCTTTTTTTTTTTGTCACTTGCTCGTAAATATGTATTTAAAACTTTTAATTCAGCGCAGCTTCAGCAGTTGGGCGCAGTGGGCGTGCCCCTTGGCTGCCGGCACGGCACCTGACAGTTTTCTTATTTATTTTATTTATTTGGCATTGTCGCCTTGTGAAAAATTACATTGTAGCATGCATTGTTTATTGTTGGTGTTGCTGTTGCCGCTGCTAACAAACTGCGCGTGAAAACGGCGCGGACAGCCGAACAGATGGTGGGGGGGGGGGGGGCTGCCTGTCGCGGATCGTTACACAGGTCAAGTGAACTTTACCAACTTAATTTATACTCATCGCATACGCAGAAACTCATATTTTCAGGCGTTTTTCTGTTTTACTTGAGTTTCTACTGTTTTCGCTGCACATTTTTCATTTGCTTTCCGGGGAAAATTGCCCAACGCCAGCTAGCAGCGTGGAGGAGCTCAGTTTCCTTTCTTTCTTTCTACTTTTTTTTTTTTTTTTTGCATTCGGCCTGCGGAAAGTTTCGTGAGCTGTCTTTTGTTGTTCTAGTTAAAATTGTATTTGAAACTTTTTGCCTTAAGTGGCAAATGCTTCTCAGACTCCGCTTGGCACTCGCCAATTGTTACAGGGGAGCGGCAGGCTGGGAGGGAGGGACGCACCAGCGGCATAGGCACGTGCCATAAGCCATTTGTCAACAGCCACCTGATTGGATTTTCCATGACAAAGCGCCATTGTCGGGCCGCAAGCCCAACAGTTGCTTCTAAAACGCTTAAAAGCAAAATCTAATCACACTTGGTTAACGCTGCCGTGTGGCCAATTTGCCTTGTGGCCACCCATCGCCCACAAATTGTTAGCCAAATTCAACAGAAACTGTACAAAAAGATGCCGCTCACACACCCAAAAACTGTCCAAAATGGACAAACGGAAATGGGCATTCCAACAATAATTGCATGGCCCAAAGAGCTGTTTAGATCTTGGCCAAACTTTGGCAATTAATGTGGGCAGACCGGGCACCGGGCCAACATTATTCCGTCCTGGGTCGATGTCAAGTAGTACGAAAAAGAATCTGCTGGCAACTTTGTCAACATTTTTTATTTTTTGCTTTTTGGCCTATATAACTGCAGTTAATTTTGGATTTATCAGATTCTTTTGACACTCTACTACCATGCCGGGGAAGCCTGGTTTAACAGGATATACACCTAATGCTCGTTTTACACGACAGAAACATTCCCAACAAATTCGTGTAAAAAAATATTGGCTATATGCTAAAATAGCAGATTGGTTCCAGGCCTAAATAAAGCAGCTTAAAAGTACAGCAAACAAGATTAAACAATTCTGTTGAGAGTTGACTTGAGAACTTAAACATTTTAATTAATTAAATATATTAGAGAAAAAAAGGGCTCTAGTCGAGAGTCGATTTACAAACCAAAGCAGAAATCTGTAGTAATTGAATTGCGTTTTTCTTTTTTACTTGGGGCGAGGTATCCTAAATCCGAAATAATCTATTTAATTACTGTAGCTCTTATAGTCTCCGATAGTCTCGCGCCCCTGTGTGCTCTATACCCTGTTTTTGGCATACAATTGCCTTTTAGTTGTTTTTGTTAAAA
Source organism: Drosophila sordidula (assembly GCA_035047465.1). Classification (NCBI taxonomy): domain Eukaryota; kingdom Metazoa; phylum Arthropoda; class Insecta; order Diptera; family Drosophilidae; genus Drosophila; species Drosophila sordidula. The sequence goes on from JAWNPQ010000163.1 coordinate 773,078, forward strand.
ACTTAGTTTTTTACATCGATATATTATGAAAGTGGTTTATTTTAGTGATCTCTTTTAGTGGATAGTGTACTTAAACTTCTTTAATTTCTTTGCGAACCTCATGTGTTTTGCGCATTCTTAGCACAATTTTCGCATTCGAGGGCAAGTTGCTTAACCGTAAAGTGAATTAAGCGCCGGATTCACGCCACGCCTCGACATGCTGTACGCCGTGCTATCGTACAAAAGGTGGCAGCAGGTGAGCGAGAGGGGGTGGCGGTGGGGGTAGGGGTGTGAGTTCGGTGGTGTGTGCGTAGTGCTGCTTAAGTGACATGCAAAAATGCCAAGCCAAATAAGGCGATAGGTAAAAACAAGAGTACACTGAGTAAGCAATGAAAGAAATAAATGTGAGAGTGGACATAAGCCGACAGCGCGATACTCTGTCAACAATCGTAAATTGAATTGGGGACACCTTTCAAAAAGTCGGCAATAATCCAACGATGAAAGAGGCGTGGAAAGTCTTAGCTATTAATTTATAAAATTATATAATAATAATATATAATACAAAATATATTTCAAATGGTTATGTTTATTTATGTAAAACCAATAGACTCTTCTCTTTTGCTCTGGGCATAGGGTATAAAATGAAAAAGCGTTGCTTCCCGTTAAGCGCTCATTTCGCCAGTCACGCGCTGAGTGCTTGTGTGTGTGTGTGTGCGTGTGTGTGCGTTTGTGTGTGGCTGCGAGACACTTGTCCAGCACAAGTTTTAATGCATCCCAGTAGAAGCTGCAGCTGCTGTTGCTCTCAACTAACGAGAGGGCAGCCACCCACAGGCCAGACCAGCAGACGACACTTTTTTACCGGCTGTTGTTGTTGTTGTTCTTCTTGCTACTGTCGTCATGGGCACAGTTGATGTTGTTGCTTTTGCCATTTTCTTTGAGCGACGGTTGCTAATTAAAATGATATGCAAGCAACATCTAGTAAAGTGCAGTTTTATAAGTGAAAATGTTTGTGTTCGGCCCTCGACTGTTGACAAAAGAATTTGCATCGTAAAGCGCATTAATGCCCTATCTAGATGCTAACAAAATCGAAATATATCTGAACGAAGCAAGTAGCAACATTTCACTCGGGTGTAAACATCTCGGTAATATTCTACAATAACATGAATATAAATATTTCTTGTAACCTCAAAGCAATTCTCTTAAAACTGTAATTTAACGTAAACTGGAAAAATGCCCATTTAATTCCTTTAGAGTAGCTAATTGCCTCTAAAACTAAGGGAATAATGGATTTTCACAATTTTCACAAAAAATGGGGACTATAAGCAACGTTTTGGGTTCAGAATTATGTGGCCAAGTTAAGAAAATTTTAGATCTGGGTTTAGACAAAAGCAAAGCTGCCTTAAATTGATATTTAAGAATATGTTCAGTTCAACTAAGGGAAGCTTTTATTTATTTTTTTTTATATTATTTTTGTTTTTTTCCTATTAGTTAACATATACATACATATATATATATAAAATATATATTTATTACAGATATTGGAAACTCGCTTGATTGGAAATAATTCAATTAAGTTAGGGATCAAAAATCCGATATATTTTTGATTTGATTTTATTTATATTCTATTTCTGTTCTATTCTACAAATTGTTAAATTTGATATTCCCCAGACCGCCTCTCTACTTGATTCTTATATGCTGTAGTAAAACTTTTTGAACAACTTTAAACACAATCTGTGACCGAAAAGCACCAGAAATAAATCTTTTCAGTTGCGTGTCGTGTGGCATTTTATTTGGCGCCAATTGGTTGCAGTTAGCTCGAGCTCGGCGCGTGTTTGCATATTTTCATAAATTTCCATAAGTATATGTAAGTGCGTGCAATTGGGAACTGACGCGAGCGGGTCCTGCAGTGGCACTAAGGACCTCAACTAGCCAGCACAAGAGTCGCGGTCGGAGTCGCCGACGAAGTCGAAGACGAGCCAAAGTTTCGCGCGCGTTTGGTCAACGACGGTGCAGCGTGGCAGGTGGCTAAAGGTTGGTGGCAAGTGGCGACAGAGGTGGAAAGTTGAACTCAACTTGTTGGCGCACCACAGAATGTATATCAAATAAATGCAAATGATGGCTGCACGGCAGCGCCCCACGCACTTGCAACTTGCAACGGCGGCGCTTGAGAGAAATTAAAATAAATTTGCATTTTTATTTCGTAATTTTTTGCCGGTCGCGCCCCCATGTTGCGCAAAATCTTCAACTTTTTGTTGTTGTTGCCGCTGTGGTTTTTGGTTAACAAATTATGCAGCAGCTAAAGCTTAATTGGCTGCCTATTGTTGTTCTTAATATTTTTTTTTTTTTTTTTTTAATTTTTTTGTATTATTTCGTTTTTCTGCTTTACTCTGGCAAAGTTGTTCCTTCCAATTCCACTTTGACTCCTGTGAGTGTGTATGTGTTGTTGCTATTGCGTTTTCTCTATCCCCCTGCGACTCCCCCCCTCCCGCCCCCCGCCCCCTTCCTTCCCTTGCGAGCACACTTTGCGTGTAAATTGAAAAATTAGCTTGGCATTAAATTGGGCAAAACAGCCAAAAGAAAAACAAACAACTAAATATGTGTATATGTATGTGTGTGTGTGTGTGTGTGTGTGTGTGTGCACAACAAGTTGGTCAACAGCACAACAACACAATAAACAAGCAAATGAAAATGTAATCAAATTAAGTTATAAAACTGAGCGTTTTAATTTCAAAAGACTTTTGCATTTTTAAAACTTCTTGGTTGGCTTCTGCTACCCTCTAAATGTAAGACTATGGGGAGGGAAAAATAATATAGATTTAGCTAAGAATAACAATAGCTACAATAATAATCATAATAGTATTAATAAAAATAATATGAAATTGGTATATAATATATATATATATGTTTTACAAATATTATCTAAATGACAGGGTATTGCTAGGTCAAGCATATTTACAAACTTTCGGAACAGTGTATATTTATTTAATTATCGAATTTAATTGTGATAAAATGCAAAAAGCCATTGCATGCCACATGGCATGTATTATCAATATTGTTTTAAAACAATTCGAATGCTAACAAAGTTATAAATATATATATATGTATAAATATATTGATGTATGTACATGTGTACATCATATGCATATTTACTCGTTACTAATATAATTACTTTAAAACCATAATAATGTCATTGTTTACATATAAAGAATGCTCTTGTACTGTGACAATGAACGAAGCTTTCATACACTCAGAGAAAACCTAGAAATTTTATACTTGAATCAAATTTCTTATCTTGAGAACAAAGTTATTATTTCAACAACGTTTTTATAAGCTTTCTAAGCCCAGAAACTTCTGAATAAAAAATTCAACTACATTACTAAATTATTTTAAAAACTTATTTTAATTAAAGTAGGCGAATTAATCCAATTTTTTTTTTACTTAGTTCATACATTTTGTTATTGTTTATCAATTGTTTGCAATTTATTTTCGTACTTTTGAGTACAAACCGGTGCGAATTTTAAACGTAACGTTTTTCTCTAAGGGTATTTTGCTGACCATCAGCTTATATAAATGCTGTATACTCTTTCATAATCCTTATAATGTAGAGAATGCTGATAATATCTATCCGTTTAGGTCACTTATTCTTTATATATGATTAGTTTATTTTTTTATTTACACAAAACAATAGCCATCTTAACGTTTAAGAATTCTGAAAACGTTCAACCGCAACTTTGCCGGGGGAAAAACCATCTGAACATATTCAGTTTGACATGCTAAAACATGTCCCAAGCTATTAATCAAATTTTGAGCCGACTTTCAAGAAATTTGAAATACAGTTGAATAGAGTTCATTTTGAGACAACCGGCAAGCCGATGTTGATGATAAATGTGCTCTTGGCGAATAAAGATGAAAATGAAAAGAAATAATTTTTATTGCCTTGAGTCATAAACTGAAAATCATTGAGACAATTCTAAAATGCAAATACAAATGCGACACAACTAGATGCTGATATGCACAAAGAGCAAAAGAGACACCCACGCAGGTACATCCCTGCCGTCCGATAAGTTGGCTATAAAAGGCAACATCAAGCCGCTTAGGTGTTCCCGCGTTCTGATTCCGGTGGACACGTTACCTTTTTCTGACATTTACGATGCGTTGAGCTTTCGCATTCATAACAAATCTTGTTTATGGCTGAGTGGACAGTTTGCTCTGCCAAGTGGGTGGGCTTAAGACGCCAGGTATGGCTATCAATAAATGAAAATGAAGCTCTAGCTTTTAACTTCTTTAATTTCTTTGCGCCCCTTAAAGTGGCAAGCATTTTATAAATCTACCCGAGTAAATTTAATAAAAATGTATACAATTTCATTTCCAAATACGTGACGTATGTGTAATATATAAACATATATCTCTATATGTACATCTGGCGGGCGGACGGCTCTGCTGAACTTGTCGCTACTCGTGTTGCCTGGCCAACGCTCTAAAGGCAAATTCAATTAAGACTTTACCTGCCGCACGCGAAAAATTGCCGCGCCACGGGCCACGTGGCGTATGAGCGATGCGCTCGTAAAAGCAAAAACACAGCCCCAAGACACGACCCTTTAAACACGGACACACCCTCAAACAACGCACGCAAAAAAGCGAGTGCATGTAAATGTGTGTCTGTGTGTGTGTGTGTGTGTGTGTGTGTAGCATAGAATTGTATAGAAAATTAAAAATCACATTAACTGCCTAGGGCTGAAGCAAACAGTTGAGTTATTAAAGCTGCGAGGGTTGATTGATGCAAAAGCCTCTTATTACACATGAAAATCAATATCAAACTTCTAAGTTTATTGCGAAATTCAATTGGATATATGTTTAAACAGGACTACTTACGAGTTAAATGTTCACCATTAGAAAAATCTAGAAAAAAATTATTATATTATTATTATTATATTATTATCACAGTATATATCTAAATAAATTTATTTCTAATTTATTTTCAGACAATTTTTAATATGCTTAAATTAAGTTTGTACTCATTTCTGATCATTATTTTTGACTTCATAAACGACTGTTAATATGGTTAATATGTGAGTAGAAACAAAATTCTTGGTACTTAAATACAAACATCTTTGTTTTTTGTCTAAGAGCGTCAAAAAGACAACATTATCTTAATATTTAATTAAGTTTTTTTTTAAACATTTTCAATTATGTTCTTTTGTAATGATTGGGTTTGTAACTTTTAATCATGTTGTCTCTTCAACATTTTTTATAAATTTTGAATTGTATTTTTACAACAAAATTCAAAGGTATCCAAGAATCGAATAATGGATACATTACCAAATATTTGTGTTGGTTCTTTAAAAAAAAAGAAGGTAAGCTAACTAGTAAAGTAGCGCACTAAGTCGAGATACCCTGTACCCAGCTAAGTTGCCGCAACAAGCATCTAAACCTTATTCAACATTATATATAGAAAATTTACCAGCAGCATACTGTGAATTACCTCGCTCCCTATGGCCCGATCTCAATGATGGACTCAAATATTTCATTTAAATTTGTGAAAATACCAACGCGTAAAATATGGTTTTTATTTTGCAATTGTTGAAGGGTGGGTAGCAAAACGGTCAAAATATTATTGATCGGGAAATTAGTTATTTATTTTTAAGAAACGTGCTTTTGCTATACAAGAGCTTAATCTATATTAAATAATTATATAAAAAATTATAATTTTGATATTTGCGAGAAATATGAAATGTTAAGATATGACTTAAGGTCAGCGGTCGTATGATTTAAATTTGATAGCCGCCCTCGTCTGCTCTATGTGGACAACACGGAGCACAACAACATCGTTTGAATCGCAGACGACGACGTCGCCTTTGGAGCCATTTTCGTTGCGGGCGTCATTCGGCGACTTGGCTTTTGTTCGTCAAATCGTCCTCGTCGTCCTCATCTTGTGCACTTAATTTAATGACCAAAGTTCGCCGCGCTGGGCGTTGGCATGGCAGCCAGGATATGCCTTCGTCTTCTGTCGCCAGCCTTCACCCATACCCCCCTCCCCTCCCTTGAGTATGACCCCTGCTCCCACTAGTGCTGTGCTGTTTCCTCTCGTTTTGCATAAGCAGCGTCGTGTTTATTTACATTTGTGCAAATTGTTATTTAATTAAATTTTAATACGCTTCATTAAAACTTCTGTTGGGGCTGCCCCGGCTGTCTGTTCGCCCGTCCAGTCCAGGATTTAGTCATTTTATTATGCAATGATAATCAGAAATCAATTTATTGTGTATACAGAAACAGTTGCGAGACCGAGGCCGAGGCCGGGGCCGGGATGTGCGGGCTAAGGCCAGTCAAATGGTCAGAAATGTCAGGCAAATAAATAAAGGAAAACAGCAACAACAACGGCAACAGCGATAGCAAATAAACAAAATGAAATGCGGCCGACGGGGGCGCGAATCAAGTCAATAAAATTCAATTTGCTGCTCATCAGTGGTTGAGCAAAAGTAAAGTGGGCGCTAATGTGGTGCCGAGAGCCGGGCCAGGACAATGCCGTCGCCCCTGAAACCGCGCCTGGCTGCCGCTCAATTGTGCCGTTTTGTGCGTTTAAGTAAATACAAGCACATTAGGCTGACACCAACAACTACAAGAACAACAACAAGTTGCTGTATCTGAAGCTTTGGCACGCCACGCGTTTTGTTTTGGGGCCAGTTCGAACCCCCCAGTAAAAGCTACTTGGGAAAATACGAAAAAATCCAAACAGCAGCATAAAATGAACTAGCAGAGAGAGAGAGCGAGAGAGAGACACACACACACACATGCTGCTGCCAAAAGCCGCTTTGGCGTCCAAAGAAAATACTAAATCAGGCTGGTAGACAGACAGACAGACACAAAGTCGGTCGAGACGGTTGAACAGAGTCGTTTAGTCAATAAGCAAACGTTTAGTTTAATTCTCTGAATGCTTTCACAAATTCTCAACACTTTTTCAAATGTGTTGTTTCTCATTATTATTTCTTGGTTTTTGTTTTATTTATTTTTTTTTTAGTGCGTCTGCAAACTCTTAAATTATGTTGATAATTTGGCTAAGCGGATTTAGGAAGTCTATACCGAGGATAAGCTGTTGTCAAGACCTGATACAGGATAACAAAAACGTAAGCATCAGCTGAGAGCGTAATAAAATAAAGTTAGGATAACTCATTTCGTTTCCTTATTATCGATAATTCTATCCGGTTTTTGAGCATATCTCAGAATCTATAAAGGCTAGAGCGACCAAATTTGATTTAATATGTCTGGTTTGGTCAAATGCAAAAACGCCCTTCTATGCGATTTTCAAGAGTTCAGGTAAGGTTTACATGTTTTGGCATTTTTTTTCGTGTGTTTTTTTATATTGTGCATTACCTCTCTATAATTTTTGTTGACTGTCTTTTCTACTCTCTCTCACTGTCTTTTCTCTCTCTCTCTCGCTTCCTCTTTCTTTCTTTCGCTTTCTCACTCTCTCTTTCACTTTTTTCTCGCTTTCTCTCTCCTCTTTTTCTCTCTCTGTCTCCCTCTCTCCATTTCTCTCTTTGTCTCTCTCTCTCTCTCTCCCCATTGCTCTCTCCACCCCTCTCTCTCTCTCTCTATTTTTCTGGATTCTTCTCGCTCTTTGCATTTTTTTCTCTCTCCTCCCCCCTCTCTCTCTCTTTACTCGCTATATTCTTTATGGGCCCGAAGATGCCTCGTGCTAATCAAAAACACATCAAAAACATTCTTGGTGCTGCAAAGTTTTTTTATAAAGTTATTTCCAATGTATAAAGACAGGACAGGCTACCAGCTGCACATTTTGTGTTTAATTCAGATACATTTTTTATTCAATCTGCTTAAACTGTATAGATTTTTGGTTTTTTGAACGAAAAGATTAAGAATATTTCGGGAAAAATTCTAACTTGGTCTTAAAGCTCGATAAAGCCCTGAACACTCTATACAGACTTTGGTTTTTTGAATAAAAATGCATCAAATAATAGAAAGAAAAAAAATTAAGAAAATAAAGGACTTGTTGCAATTATAATTCTATTCATAGAAAATAATTCGTATTTTTGTGGCACAAAATTCCAAACGACAATAATTCTATACATTTAAAAGGGAAACCAATTCGTATTTTTGTGGTACAAAATTCCAAAGACAACTGATTGAGATTGTGCCTTTAATCAGCTTATGTCGCAAAGTTTATGAAAAACAAATAAAATGTCGCTCAAATATGCAAAGCCATCAAATCTGAAAAAGCAACAAAATACGTTGCAAATTCTCTCAGCAATTTCAGGCTTCGTGGCCAACAAACGCTGTCCATATCTCGTTCCACTTAAGCTGGTCTAGTCTGGCATGGCAATTAACATTCAGGCAGTGACCTGATATCAAAAATTTCTGATTATTGTAAGCAGCAATAGGCGAAATAAATCAAGCAAATATATGTATATATATCACATCATATCACATCACACATACGCAACGTTGTCCACTGAAATGTGTAATAAAATATGCTAAGAACGATGCTCTGTTGTATCTATTGGCCAACTGTCTGCGTGTGTTCGCTGATTAAAGGTTAATAAATATTTCATTGAATTTCACTCGTACACACACACACACACACACACACACACACACACATAAATATATTTATCGACATATTTATATATGTTTTCAGCAGTAAGATCGAACGGATGCGTTTGGCATTCTGATACGCTTTAATGCTCTTTTAATGCCCGCATAGCTCTTTTCATGTGTGTGTTTGTGTGCGTAACGGTTCAAACGCTAAATTCCCGTTAAACAGTTGATGATGGGCTTTGGGCCATCATTAAAGCCATTACTCAACGCTCATGGGTGGAACACCTACCACCCAACACAAAGTGATCCATCGCATGTGGATTCCATTTGACTTAGCTTCAAAGCGATTTAGTCTGTCCCTGGTCAGTTGCGTTGTCAACGCTTTTTAACTTGAGCTGCGGTTTATGCGTTTGGGTTCGCTTCGAGTTGATCAGCAAACGAAGTGCCTCTTTGATTACCCTCATAAGCGGTAAGAGCACTTAAACCTAATGTTAAGCGTCTGTTTGCTGTTTAACCGTGTGCTAAATTGTTATAGTTCTACATCAGCAAATCCCTAACCTCTTCGCATGCTTTCAATTGGCATTTAAATTTAAATTTAAATTATTATTGCCATTACTTTTTTTTTAATATTTAGGAAAATCTTCCCTTTACCGATTCGTCCCTTGCAAAGACCTTAAAATGTAATCCAATTTATTTTTAATGCCTGTTTTTTTACTGCAGTATGTATGTCAGCCGCCAGTTTAAGTCAATTCAATGACATTTTTAATATTTTTTGTAATATTGTTCTTAACTATTCTATTCTATTCTTCAACTAATAGTAAAAATAATAATTATAATTAAATAAATTCCCAATTATTTTTGCGAGCCACAAGTTTCTAAGTATTTCAACGATTTTAGCAAGTTGGTAGCACTGCCATTAACAAAGCAAATAAAGTGCCAACTTTTTACCAACTAACTTTGTACCAAACAGATTCAGGTGGCATTAATCTCAGAAAACGGGATCAAATGCTACAGCATGGAGCTTGAGAAAACAGATCTAAGTCTCGATTTCTTGAATTTAAATATTTACAAAGCTTTAAAATCAATTGGATGCAAATCAAACATGTAAATCTGGTTGGTAGCACGAAATTGTGATATTTTAAGATGGAGTTTATAAGCGGCCACAACTTCTTTCGTGTTAAAAGTCAGAAATAGTTTATTGTTTTTATTGAGAGTTTACCTTCAGATAAGTCTTTTGTCAAATGAAAACTTTTAGCTTCTAAATACGTTGAGAATCTTTTTCGAAAATGAAAATATGCTAAAATCAACATGATGCCAATGCAACTGAGTAATTGTCAATCCAATTAGCAACAAGAAGAAGAAAAATACAAGGCAGAAAAAAACCTCTAGAAACAATTAAAAAGTCGTTAATTTACTCGTAAACTGCTCCACACTCGACTGCATTCCGAACTCAGCTAAACTTTTTTTTTTGCCGGATTCCGTCCTGGCTTGAGTTCCTAATGATGACAAGCAGCAAACAATTCAATTGTTTCTTTTTTTTGGCTTTTTTTTTTTTTGAGTGCAGAAGCAATTAAAACGTGATGTGAAAACTCAAACAATTTGGTGGTACGTAGCATAAATGGGAACTGTCCGGGTGGTGATATGCTTGCTACATGTTACTTTCCACCTGACATCCATGGCCATGAACCCTTTGCAGGCTAGTGGCTGGATGGTATCAGGATATGGAGGGAGGGTGGAGTTTTAGCCTTTATATGAAACATATTCATAAATATAATCCGGAAATCATATACGACGACATGAAGCCTGCACTGGGATGATACCAAACAAAGCGAGGACAATTATGACGATGACAACGGCCATGATAATGACGTTGATGATGTGTAATGATGATGTGTAATGATAATTATGATAATGGAGTTTGAATGAGTTTGAAGGATGAAGGCTGCTTGTTACCCCTTGTAAGCCTCGCAGCTCTGTTCAAAGTTTGCTTACGAGTATTTTTCATACTTTGTGAATATTAAATTCATTCAAAGATTTGAAACTTTTTCAATGCTGCCTGCTGCTCATTTTGTAGTCCAATGCAAATAACAAAAGCTGCCCCGTTTCTAAAAACCCCCCTGCCGTAATGTAAACGTTGGCCAAATGTCTGCAAATGAGTAATAACTGCGGCTGCCAAATATAAAGTGTAGTCCAAGGGGTCGTGTAGGGGGCAGGGGGAACAGGGTATGCCAATTGACTAGGGGTGGGCATCGGCTGAAAGCTGGGTGCTCAGTTCCATGGAAGGACGCGCCATGAAATTTGTTTAGGTTCCCAAGTTGTTTTTCTATGCACCCCTTACATGAAATTCAAGAAACAACAAAAAAAATATATGTTTGTACGTATTTCAAAAAATACTGCAGCTGCTTTAAATTGTAATAAGTCTCATAAAAAATATATTTCATATACATTTAGTTAGGTACCAGGCAAATCCCATAGTTAATTATGCGCAAAGTTGCATTCAATTTCAAGGCAATCCTCAATTATTGATTAAATTATAAATAACAAACGGGCACAAATTCTGCTTTCAGCTTTTAATATCGATAACAACTTTAAATAGCAGAAGGCGGCCTATTTTTAGCCAGAATTTATTCTTCAAGTGAGCACTTAAGCGGCCGCTAGACTCAGTGATACCAGGTAAATGTATTTGGTGTATGGAAATAACAGCTTTTCTTATTTTTAAGCGGATTCAACATCATTCAATAAATGTATTTTTATCCAGCTTTCATGTATTGGCAAACCTATCTGTGGGCTGAACCGGCTAAAAAATTATTAAAAGCACTTGTAGGCATGAACATGAACATTTGAAGTCCCAGGCTTCGGTTCCAGACATTTATATAAGAATAAGATAATCTCTAAGTTAAGCATATATTAAGTAACAAGCCCTTGCTTAAACAAAATATAAAAATAAAATAAGGAAATTACAAATACAAAATACTTAACTAAAATATTGAAGTTGGGTTCAAAAGATTATTCAGCAAGCAAATTAAAACCTTTAGATCCGAGCGCTTAACGCGCTAATTGTATACATATATATTAAAGAATTTTAATAGCTAGATTTCTTGTATTCGAAGGTTTAATTTAATTTAATTAAGTATTTTCGGTTTACTGAATATAAAAGATTAACTTTTAATTGAAACGATTTTTTACGCCAATTGGAAAAAATGGCAAAGATATTAATGCTTACTGCCAATATAAATATTATAAGTAACACACGTGCACACCCACGCATGCACACACACAAAGGCGTGGCCTTTGACATGAGCCGTTACATATGTCCTGGCTGTCGCTACTTGCCACAGGACGAAAGGGAGAAATATCTAAGACAATACGCTGATTTATGCATAACGCCTAACATCGATATTTGAGAAATTGCCGAAGGCCACCTGGTCGCTGCCAAAGCATTTGATGACAGGCTTTGTCGATGTTTGGTTTGGTTTCATTTCCTTTTTTTTTTTTTCTTTTTTGGTTTTCTTCCTTTGTAATTTGTATTTTGTTGTTGTTTTGTTTTGCAACTGCTTCACGCATCGCTTGTCCTTACGCCTCGCACCTCAGCCGCACTCGCTGTCTGAGTCCTTGCGGCACGCGGTGGCACATGCAAACTTTCTCAGCGACGGGCACCCAGAAAACACTTTGAAAGCAATAAAATGCGCAATTTTTACGATTAATGGTAAAATAAAGTATCGCTTTTTTCTCCATTTCTGGGTTCGTTTGACGCTTTCACGCACCAGTTCAGCGTGGTTCGGCAATGTTTGGTTTCGGATCGGTTTCGGATCGTTTTCGTTTTCGGTTCGCTTCGGTTCGGTTCGGTTCCGTTTTCATTGTGGTTTCATTTCGCAGCCATGTGAGTTGGCCTGGCCTTGGAAATGGAAATTTAATAGCCACGTGGCTGCACGGGAGCGGTTATTTTTGGCCAAGTTTACGCGTAAGTCGAAGCCGATGTCAAAGCAAACAATATCGCTAACAAAGTTGCCAACAGCGATGTCTCCGACCTGACATACGAGTAGCTGCACGACAACTCACGGCTGCACTTGCTCATAAAAACGCCAAATAAAATCGGCGAATTAATCAACTGTGCGACGCCTGCAAAAGCTCAAAGATTTACGTGCCTCCACGTCCCGGCCCTAACCCCATCTCTAAGCCTGGCCGTGACCCTTATTGTCATCGGTCGGACGACCTCGTCGCAAGCTTTCTAATTTTATGGCAGTTGCGGCTTTGATTAAATTGCTTGCCGTCTCAACTTCATACTAAGCATTCCCCTTCCCCTTACCCCATCAGTTGTAAATTTAACAATTCCCGATATTTATACATACATCTATGAGTAACTTAGTCAGCATTTTCATGGCAACGAAAGCAATTTAAATGAATATTCAGATTTTATTGCTTATGAAATTTGCTCGTTAATGTCTGGCATGTAAATACTTATATATACATTAATATTTATATATGCGTCTTTTGAATACTACTGTAAGGTCAGAAAAAAATACTTAAGATTGTTTAAATTGACAATAAAAAAAACAAATCAACAGCCAAGATTCAGTTAACCTGCAACCCAACTTTCTCATGCACAAAACAAGGTATAAAATAAAATAAAGGTTTCTATGTTAAAATTAAGATTTTTTTCAATTTATATTCTATCAATTACCTCTTATACAAATAATTATTAAAATGTTTAAATATATTTTGCACAAAAAGGCTAGCTTCATTTAAAATGTTATTATTTTTAACAAATTCAATAACTTAAACTCATTGAGCAATACATCTTGGTTAAAGGCTTATGATCCGAAATACTTATCTTTATTAGTTGAAAAAGAGCAACTATTTTGGAGAATATTATTAAAAACTAAGTCCTGCAAAATGATAATGACCTTAAAAATCGACAACAATTGTGCTTTTCATTTTTATTTTGTATGTTATTAAATAAATATTTTATATTCCATATAGTACATATAGTACAAACTTAAAAAAGAAAAGAAAAACATTTATATTTTTTGCTACTCAACAGTATAATTAACGTAATGATTGTAAATAAAACAATTGCTATATAAATTAGAATCAATGAAACAAATATAATTTCTTCACAGTTTTTAAGGGACCAGAAACCGAAAGTAACTATATTCTGGAACGCTTATGCCATCAAACTTGTAGTTAATGAATCACTATGAAGGTAGTTTTCCACAGGAAAATAGATGACAGTAATGTCCGGACCACAGCTTTTTCAAAACACAATAAACTTGTTCTTATAACTTTTGTTATAAGTTAAAAGTTTGCTTTTAACTCGTGTTACAAAATGTTAATTACATTTTTATTTGTTTTCAAATGTTATGAAATAAATTTAATTCTAATTCGAAACTTTAACTCTAAAAGTTATTCTTAACTTTTTTAATTCATGTTGAAAATTAAATATAAAAGTAAAAAAAAAAATTGTAAATAAGTGTTCATAGTAATAAAGAATTTTAATATAATTTTAGTAAAGGTCATATTAGTATAAAATAGTAATAATAATGATATAAAGAAAACAATTAGGGAACATCATGTTGAAACTTAATTATTCAACTTAATAACGGGCAAAGTATTTTTATCAAGCATAGCTGGAAAACACAACGCCGTAAACAGCAACAACTTGCTCAGCTTTTCCGGTCTCAAGTTTCCCTGTTGACATGCCTCGCCCACATACACACACACACACACTGACACACGGGCTGTGAAGTGAACATATATTAAAATGCCTCGATTCAGCTTCAATGTGAAAATAGAAGTGTGGGAAATATGTTAAGCAACGATGTTGAGAGGCGGGGCGTGGCCGAGGACGATAGAAAAGGAAAGTGGCTTCCGGTGGCCGGCACAGGATATCGGAGCATGGGTCTGGCATTTTGAAATTCCGCATACAATATAATGTAAACAAATCTCAATAAATAACAAATATTGTCGACTGCTGCCGCCTCATTGTTTATAATGCCTGGGCTTGGCATTTTATGGGCGTGTCTAGGAAAAAATTCCATTTTATTGACAGCGGCGAAACTTTTCCAGCGGCTCGCAACATTTTTTGCATACATTTGAAATCACAGTAAAGTTTCTCTCCAACAGGACTGTGTGAGTGTGCCTGTATGTGTGTGCGAGGGGTGTACGGGGCGTGGTATGCGAATTTTTGGGGCGTGTGTGTTTGTGTTGCGTTAATTCAATACGCATAAACAATAATTTATGAATTTTTTTTGAAGCTCTCACGCCTGGCACGTGTTGTCGCATTAGACTGGTTTCTGTTGTTGTTGGTGCTGCCATCTGGACAGGCTAAGCATGGATATGACTACGCTTGTGTGTGTGTGTGCGTGCATGTGTATCAGTATGATGTGCTCACAGAGTGTGCCATCATAAATTAGAAAACACGAGTACACACTGCAGCCGCCAGACAGCCAGGAGTGGCAGAAGCAGGCGACGACGGCGGAACCGCCACGCCGGAGTCAACGGGAATGCCGTGAATTGGCGTCGCTGCGTGGGCATCTCCTGCAGGCACTTGCTCTGGCCTTTTATATTAATCTTTTACTTGCGTCGGCGTTTGCGTTCCACGGTCGAGGCATCGCTCTTTCTAGGGGACACCTTACACTGACCCCCCGTCTCCGTCCGTTCTGGCCATGTATTGAGCTGTTACTGATACGCTTGACCTTTGCAAAAACGTAGGTAGGTCAAATTAACAATATTCCACAAAGAGAAAATATTGCACATCTACATTTAATAAACCGTTTGGTCTGACTAGCTGACGGACAATCTGACTCATTGATGATCAATGCAAGAACAAGGCAAGTCAACTTTAAACAAAAGTTACCTTAACACAAGCAAAAACTAAGAGCTGACTTTCTGTCAATTCTTTATTATTATATATATATTATATAAATTTTTTTTTTTTTTGAAAATTCTTTGAATACGCGTTTATATTTTGTGGGACATTCTAAAATTATATATTAGAATTATATATCGAATTCGTATGCATGCGTAAAACAAAAAAATATACTAAATATAAAAAAATTGTTATCAGTTTTTAACTTTTGTAGTTTTGCCTTGAAAATACGACTGGGATAGCAGATTTGATTCACGTACCACCAGACATAGTGGCATTTATATATATATATATATTATTTTATAATTATTTGTTAATGTTTAATCTTCAAAATTATTTGTATTTGGAATCTTTCGAATTTTCCGAAAACGTTACGCAATTAGCCTTTAAATAATATAGATTATATAATATATTCAATATTAAATATATGCATATATAACGTATCTAATTCTAGCTAATTAAAGTCTGTTCTGAGTCGATTGTAAATCGTATATTAGCAAGCTGCATATCAGTTTAATTTCCAAGACATAACTCTGAACTAGTTTAATAAATTTAATTGAATGCGTTCCCCCTATTAGAGATTTCATATTGTTAACAAATGGGCGCACGTACAGCGGGGCGTATGGTTAACGTGCTCTGTGTTGGCAGTTGCTGTTGTTCCTAGATGCTGTTGTTGTCAACGTTTGTGTGTGTGTGCCCACAGACATGTCAAACACAACAGCAACGACACACATAAACAACAAACACACAGGCATACCAGATGTGGGCGTGTCGTTTAATTTAGGTCGGATTTTATTCAATTTTTTCTTATACCATAAGTTTTATATCTGTATATGTAGATGTATGTACACATGTGTATATGTATATACCTGCATTGGCAATTTATGTTTGCTGTTCTTTTTGCCGTTGTTTTTTTCTTTGTTTGCCTTGCGTTGGTAGCGGGGGTTGATGGGTGCAAATATTTAAAGTTCATAAGCCGCCAAAAATCCTCAGCAAAATTAATTAAAAGTGCGACAAAACAAAAACCTGCCAAAAGAAACATTTGAAATTTTGTTTAAGGCTGTGCTTGTTGTTGTTGCTGCTGCTGTTGTGATTGACTTGATGAAGGACAACAAGGACGAGAATGTCAGCTAATACCAAAGCGACAGCTTATTCGACGCATTAATTAACTTAATTCACGACAAAATAAAATGAGACTCTAAAACAGAATTCACAACAAGAGTACAAAAATAAACAATACATAAATATTCAAATTAAATAAAAATGCTGTAGCTGGTCTGGGGGCGTGGCAATGATTTTCAACATAAAGACATTAAATCCAACGCATAGTACATATACAAAATCCGGCAAGCCCCCGCGTCCCCTTGAGGCTTATGACATTCCCATTAGGCCTAGTTAATGATACAGCCCTTTTAGCGCACATATACATATGTACCTATTTATATATATATGTATGAACATATACACATAAATTTGCTTATCTGTCGTATGTATTTGTATATGTATTTATGGAAATCTGTCAAAACATTTTTGGCTGACATTTCGCAGCCTTTTTTTCTATAGGGGACTCATTTAATCTGTGGGCGATTAGAAAGTTTTCTGCAATTGAGTCCTCGTAGGGACATGGTTGCGTGGGGAAAGGGGAGTCGAGGTGGACCCTTTGGGTTGAGGAGTTGCCGGAGCGTGTAGGGGAAATCGGCAACCAAATGACACATTTGGAGAACTTTTTTTGTCGCCAATTTATAGCTAAAAGTTGGACTGAAGTTCATTTTTTTTATTGCTGACAATGTTGTAAATATAACAGGAAATTTGAAATATAAAATTTTAAATAGTTTTCCTTTTCCAAAATGAGTTGCTAAAGTGCAATCGACAAATTTGTTGGGATCGAATCAAAAAAATCGGCAAAATTATGCAAAATTATCTCTATAGAAGTGAGAATTAACTTTAGTTGCAAGCAATATTTATATTACATCTCCTGATTTTTTTCTTCTAATTTTTAACATGGGTTCTTTTTGATGCAGTGGACTAATCTTCATTGTATATTTTCCATTGGGTCAATAAAAAATGTAAGTATAGGGAAAATAGCAATCCGATTCTTTTTGTTTTACTCGATAATTACTTAGATATTCAAACATCGTAGCAGCAAAGACAAAATAAAAGTCAACATAAAGTATTTTCTATAGAATTTCTCAGTTTTCTATTTTTGTTGTTTTTTTTTTTTTTTTATCTGGATGTATTTCACGCTACAATCAAGTTGAAATAACGACTTATATTCATGGCCGTTACGAAGAATGACTCTAAGGGGATTTTCAATTGAATAAATATAATGTGCTTCCCATAACAAGTAAGAGGGAGATAAACACTAACCCAAATTAAACAAAACCCGATATTGCCATAAATATTCAATATTTAAATGGCATATAAGTCTGCAAGCTAGGCCGTGACCAAAATGGTTTACCGCATGTCAATCGATAAAGCTGATAATCCAACAGGTTGCATGGACGAACAAATATTTTGTTCAGCGAATTGGCAAGAATTCTTTAAAAAGCAGAGAAAAATCAAAATGAAGTAATCCTGAATTTAAGATGACATTTTGGCCTTGTCCATGTCATATCCTGAGGCGTCCAAAGATCCAAAGAACGGAACACGAAGCTGTTTTGGGTGAAATTTCCGGTTCATAATAGTCGCTAAACTGCTGCCAGTCGCACCCACACACACACACACACACGCGCGCGCAGCAGCCAAGCAAAACCCAAAGATTAGGGAAATCTGCATACATAATAGGATACTTAAGGACACACACACACACTCACCCCATTTTTTATACAAAATGTCGTATATATATGAAGTTGTTGTCCTCTTTTTTTGTTGCTGCCTGACTGGCGCCCATTGGCAGACGCATAATTTATTGCTTCGTTTAATTTTTGTTAAGCCCGGGACAACGGCTGAAGGGTTAGCTGCCCAATGTCAGTTCCAGCACCAGCAGCAGTGGCAGCAGCGGCAGCAACAGAAGCAACAGTCAACAGCCATCAGACATTTCTGGCCGCATGCAACAGTGCGTATGCTTGATATGCCACGCTGCCAAGCGTTAAACTTTCGCTCACACCCAGAACGAGAACCAGTTCCAGACCGCTTGTAACCCAACTGCCGCCTTGTGGCTTTGTCCCCGCCCAGGCCATCGACATGCCCACATTTTTGCAAATGGAAAAGTGGCGCTGAAAGCGTATCGATGGCGACAGCGACGCTTCGGGCAGCCGTAAACTGTAAACTGTTTAAACTTTTGCTTTTTATCCCAGTTGGCAAAAGCGCATGAAAGTCGCATAAAACGGCAGACAAGTTAAATTATTGTCGCAAGACTTTGCCCCAACATCGTGAAAGTTGCGACACAACCAAAACAGAAAAAAAGGTGCCACTTAAATTTGCCAAATGCTGCAAATCCACAAGGGTTATATTACCAGCGCATCGGGCGCGGGCAGTGTTAGTCAGTTAGGAAGCCTTTAGGATTGGCCAGAACTTGATTCAATTTAAATGTTCACAATTTACGCAGATGTCTTACTTAAAAAAAAACACAACACTGAGGGACTTAAAATCAACTTACACACACAATCACATATATATATATATATATGTATATACATGTTTTGCTTTTGTAGGCCCATAAATGTTGGCAGCTCACGTAGCCAAGTGTATCCGTGACTGTGTGTGCGTGTGCTTAGCTCTTATTTAGGCTCAACGGTAACTCATCTGATGCATAAAACACATCCCGGCTCGCATACACACGCACAAAACAAACAAATAGATGTGCTCTAGTCGAGAGGCCGGACTGGCAGATACCTCGTAACCAAAATCAAAAAAAATATATATATAAAATGTAATGTAAAATTTAATAATTTATTTAACGTGAGGTTCGAGAACCCACCATATCTCAAACCATTTGCTCACATCTCAAGTTTTTCTATATTTATAAAAAATCGGTAAACAATTGCAATAAAAAAAAATTCCAAATAAATTCGATCCTGATAACACTTTCTACAAGAGGCAAAAAAAACATTATATATTGAAAATTATGCCTGTACAAACAATTTTTTTTTTCTATTTTTGTAGAACAGAGTACCCCCAATAAATCTAAGTAGATACGATAACTAAAATCAAACCGAGTTCAATGCGATCCTTCAGATATCGACTTCTCAAGTGATGCTACTTACTATTAAATATTCCTGAATACTTTATATATATATAATATAACTCTTTGTACCCATTTGTTGCGGGAACAGGGTATAAAAACACAAGCGAAAGTCAAAATAGTTTGATTTTGGCACATTAAACCATGGCTGCCGGTAATTGATAGTCAATATCTTATACGTAACACAAATGGACGCTAAAATATAAAATATAAACGACAATGCTTTAGAAACGTGTATATATCATAGAAAAATTGTAATACGAATTCTAGAAATAACAAAAGATTTGATAACATTTCTTGTTCTTTGATTGAAATATTCAAATTTTTCTCTAATTTTATATCTAAAAAAAAAACTAATAAAAAAAATATTAAACAGTTTAGACTTTTATTAAAGCCTAAGGTAAAATAAGCTTAGCGCTCATATTCGATAACAATATACTGGTTATCGATAGCATATAGGCCAACTGTTATTGAAACATTCTTTAAGATGAAAGCTTACACAAAAATGCAACTAGGCAGCAACAACCTTTCAACGTTTATTCTTGCTGCTCAGTTCCTTATGATCGATAGCTATATCCACAATGTAGCCTTATCGGCTGCGAACCGATAACAGCAAGTCTTCGACTGGCACTGGCCGGCCGCCCAACTTGTTGGCTTATCAATTCCAATGTGCGATAAAGGCATTTGTCACAAATTGACAGGGAGACTTCCACCAGGGGACTTGGACTACGCATTGACTAGACTGAGCCACTCGCAGTGGGCATACGAGAAAGGGGGCGTGGGCCTGCCAGGCAATGTATTAAGGCGCCCCCACACACACACACAGCGATGTGGGCACACATATCAGTCAAACGGGATTCAAAATTGACACGTATAATACATTAGCATCGGTTATTGTCTTAGCCGTGCTCCAAGCGGGGGGCGTGGCTGGGCGCAATGCGGCCCCGATAAGAGGACGACCCGTTTACGTTACCGTTACCGCTGCCGTTGCCGGTACATTCTAGTCTTTATCTAGCCAAGTCAAACATTTAGCCAGCACGTTTAGCGCCTCAGTGGGTACGCAACGCATCCTTGCCGCATCCTTGCCACATTTGATTTGTTTGGTGTGCTTAGGTGCGCTTCAATGGGGCACGTCCACACAGATATGTATGCTTACCTAGCGCGCGCATGTGCGTATCTGTGCGTGGGTGTGTGTTTACACACATCAACCATTGCGCTGAGCCGCAGACTGAGCCAGAAGCCAGCGACACTGGCAAACCTATTTACATTAACATGTTCTATAATCCATAATGCCAAGATCATTCGAATTGATTGACTATGTAATATCCTAACAGGGCAAAGGGAAAAGAATTACGCAAATTGTATTGAAAATATATGGAGATCATTTTAGAGATATATTTTAACAAACCAGAAATGATAGTTAACTTAAAAATGGGATCATCATTAAAACAAACTACACTCAAATAGTTTTTCCGCTCATTACTTTATCGTTTGATTTAATTTATCGAATTAATTATCAATAAGTAATTTACAGAATTCCCATAGCAAATCGTGGCGACTCTATTATATAATAAAGAAGTAGGTTTTCATCGATAACTTTATTATCGATGCATATACATATGATAACGGTGCGAACATTTGTTATTCTTATGCCAGTAGAGCACAAACTCAATCCTAAGTAGTTTTAGAACTGCTAAAAATATTTTATTCTAAATATTTATATTTGCTCAATTTGAAATTTTAAATTCATATTATTTTCTATTTCGACAAATTAGTGGGCGGTGATGATAGAACCTGGAGGTTCTTGAAACTGCTATAGAATACCAAAATAGGTCACTAAAAAACACTTGCATATTTTAATAAAATATATTTAAAAATGTGAAAACCAATATATAAATCTTTATATTTTTTTATTATTTACTTATTTATTAAGCATCCAAAGCTTTGTGGGAAAAAACAAGTGAGGAGGCTTTAGTTGAAGCGCCCGACTAGGAGATACCCTGAACTGTAAACAAGGACCCACTCGATTTTTATCGATAACAATGAAATTGGGCCAGAGATCGAGAGAAAAAACTAAAAACTTATTCTGCAAGGACGGACTGGCGGACAGACAGACATGGCGGACAGACGGACATGGCTAAATCGACTCAGGTCATCGTCCTGATACTACTTCATGGGGTCGGAGATGCCTCCTTCTGTCTGTTACATACACATGCGTGAAGCCATACCCTTTTTACCCATTCTCAATGGGTTCAGGGTATAAAAATATTGGTATAAAACTGAGTAAACGAGAGATGTGTTTAAGTGTGTGTAAAGCACACACACACACTCGCCAAGAAGCACGCACATACATTTGCATCTCAATGGCCAGAACATTAATTGCGCCTGTGTGTGAGATGATTGTTGCAGCAAGCCAACTCACAATGGCCAACGGATGCAAATAAAAATACGAAAGCAGAACTGGTCTCTGGCCTGGCGGCGTTCCAAGGAAATCTCTTTAAATAGATCGAGGCGAATGCAAGTGGTTTATTGTTACGCATTCCATTCAAAAGAATGTGGTATTTGCCAACTAGTCTGAAACCAAAAGTCTCGAGGATGCATAAGAAGAGCTTATGAATGTTTACCTGGGGATTATGTTTAAATACATACCTCTGAAAACCATTTGTGAATACTTGAATAGCACACTTTGGAACTTACGAATATGAAAACAAATAGTAAATTCAATTGATTACAATTTAAACAGTTTCCGAAGTGGGTTTCACATTTAAATATATTTTTCATTCTGATTGTGAACATAATTAAAAAAAACCTATGAGTATAAAAATAATTATACAATAAAGTTCTCTTTCATTTTTTAAATATTACACATTATTCAGTTCTCGAATAAATAAATAAATTAATTTACTGATTAAAACAAAACAAAATCATTTTTAAAATAAAAGCATTTGTTTTGAAAATAATGTATTTTTTTGAAAATTTGAATAATTCAAATATATTTTATGTCGTCCAAATAACTATATAGTATTCCGCTATTATTTTGATAGCTTGCTTGTGGTCTAATATTTTTTACATTTACTGCTTGATGTAATTTTCTTTATTTAAACGTCTCCCTTGTTGAGACACGAGATCATCTCTTGTTTGCAAACAGTTTCAAATGAGCAAAACTAGTTTGTTTACAATGCTGGTCTTCGTATAGTTCTAAGTACTTTTAAATACCATCGAACAATCAAAGAGTTCAAAAGAAACTCCAACTGAATGGGTTTGAGTAGAAAATTACTTTTCTAGCATTGCAATCAATTTAAAAGATTCAACTACTATCAAAGTGCTTTTGAAGTTTTCAACAGTTGCCAGTTTTAAAGCTTTAGTTGTTCAACATTGTTCGACACCTCGGAAACCTTTTGGCGAGCCACGAAGCGCACAAAACGAACAAAACGCGCAAATGAATTGCGTAAATTGGCGTTTTTTCTTTATATTGTATTCACTGCTGTTTCGCTTGGCAGCCAGCTTTTTTTTAATACCCTGGAAATGGGTGATAAATTGCAATGGTTGTAAGCGTTTTATGGAATATATACTCGTGTATATTTAAATTTGATAGCTACATGATTATCGATATATCTGCCTCAATTTTAAAGCTAAATAAATGCAATTTTTGCAAACAGATAAACTACCAAATTTTAACATCAAAACTGACAGATTTTCAAGTTTGACAAAATTTTTTGTAATTTTCTGGTAAATAAATCATGATCACCCCTTACTAATTACCCAATGGTCTGCACGTATGAATGATCGGATGGTGCTGGGTACAGGGTATCTCCAAGCGGGACACTCTCTCTTGCACTCTTACTTGTATTTTTTTGCTGTTGTGCCACGAAAATTTGCCTCAATTAATTTAACATGGCGTTGGGAAATGCATAAAATTCTCCGCATCGGACGATGACGCTTCGCTTACAATAGCGAAAAGCAAATATTTAATTTGTGTGAATGACCGCATCCGTTACCGTTATATCGTACATGTTTACCGTTCAGCTTTCAGCGGCATACACCCGCATGGGGGGCAAGGAGAGGCACGGGGTGGGGGCGGAAGTTTGTCCCCAAAATGGACGCATGAAATGAGCCACCGACATGACAAAGAATCGCGTCAGGAGTTTTTGTCCTGGAGCTGCGACATAGCAATGAATGGGCACGCAAAATAAAGAAGATGAAAGGAATAACAATCCAAATAAAAGTGATCGACTTTCTGATACCGTTCACCCACTTCCAAGAAACTTTCCCTATGCTCACGGAGATCACCTGCCGATTAATGTAAAATGTCTGTCAATCGAAAACAACAACTATTTTTGAATAGTTCTTATCGTGTAAAATAACTTACATCTTTAGCAATCTTAATCAAAAAAAAAATATTGTTATCGACATATATCGATCTTATGTTTTTCAATTTGATTTATATTTGATCTGTCAATGTTTACAATTTTCAACACTACAATCTATACAATTTAGACGAATCGAAAACAGTTTAAACAATCGATAAATATTGAGAATTTACTCTTAAATACGCATAAACGTTTTGTAATACATTTAAACAAACTTTTAGCGAATATTTTTATTATGTACCTTAACTTTTGTATTGCCTTTAACATACACTTACTTTAACTTTGTATGCCCTACCATGTCCACTCCATGCGTACAGGGTATAAGAACGAATAGCGGTAACGACCACTCACATGCTACATTAAATTCATTGCGTCTGGACGACTACTGACTGGGTTCCAACCCTGTCCTGACCTCGGCCTTACCTTCGGGGCTACGTTTTGTCATTTCTACTAATGATTTCATTAATAAAATCAAATTAGCCTTTGGCTGTTCCCTCAGGGTGTCTGTGTGTGTGTCTATGTGTGTGTGTGTGTGGGTGGATGTATAGAACTACTTAACATTTAAGCACAAGTTATGTCCGGACCAGGCAACATGAACATGCAACAGCATTTCAACATGCGAAGCTGTTCCTAAAAAAAAAGCCAAAAAATAAAGTTGGCTTAAAGCAAAATAACAGTATTCGCAAAAATTGTTAACTTAAGTAAAAATAAAGGCAAGCAAAATTTAAAATTTATTATTATGAGATTTGCCAACTTGTGAGTTTTACACTTGACTTCTGCTTGTGTGTGTGTGTGTGTGTGTGTGTGTGTTTTGTGGCTAAGCCCCTTACCTATGTACACACGAACCTCCCCTCTCCATGCCTCCCCCCTCCATTCCAACCCACTCTTTTACAAGACAAATGCGTTTCCGGCTAATTGGCGAAATAATAGAAAAGGAGATTTGGCAACATGTAAGCTTTGTGCTGTGTGTTCTATGGCCACGCTTTGAACTATCCCCCCCCCCCGCACTCTTTTAAATGCATTTACGACCAGTTAGCGAGATTGTTGAGAATTGTAAAGAAGATTTGGTTCGGTTCCCGCTAGTCGCGCTGAAAGTTTGTGGCATGTGCGTGTGTGTGCGTGCGCTGTGGCCACGCCCCTATGCACCCTTAGTTGCCAGGGCACATGCACTGTTCAGTTCATAATTTAATGCCACGACCGCGCCCCTTGCCCCAGTCGTGCCCCGGCCCCCACGCTGTTTTTCTGCGACTGCTTAACCCGCTGACATATTTTCACATTTCTTTTGTTGAATTTTTTATGCAGCTCCCGTTGCTTAAGCAGCATGCTCCTTTGTGACATTTGACTCCACACACACACACACACACACACACACACACGCACGCACGCACACATACATTCAGATCATGAGTACAATTGACTACTGTAACATGCACATTGCATACTTTTGGAAGGCGTAAAAGTTTTATTACTTAGGGGGCGTGCCCGACTTTACAATTTGGTAAAAGTTGTAAAACTTTACCAGCACATCAGAAGCGTTGTGGCTTCACGAAACAGGAACACACACACATCAGACACACCGCACACACACCACAGCCACACCCTCAGCATAAAGAGAAAATCATAAATTTTAATAAGCAAGCGCACGTTGATGTTTAGCTTGAATTAGGTTTAATCGTGTGTGATGAGGGCTTGTGCGAAAAATCCCTTTGAGTCTAGGACAATTGTGTTGGGGACAAATCATTTAAAAAACTTTCTTTTCGCATGTCAAAAATTGTTTGAAAATAGAGAAACCGAGTGAAATTTTGAATAAAATGTAAGCCGAGTTCATTGGATCAAAGGAACTAGTTCGTTTACTTTTATGCAAATCCTGAACAGATTCTCAATTGCTTTAATATGAGTGACTTTATTCTCAGTGCTAGATGACACTGAGCTAGTTCTTTAAATAATGAACTAACTCCAAACTGAAAACAACGATAGACAACGAAAGTTCACGTGAACACAATAAACAAGTTCGCAAGAAAATTATATATAAACAGTATACATATAATGTGAAACAAGCTGCACTCGGGTGTAACCGACTGCGTAATACTCGTTTACAATATTGCGCAAACGAATTTCATTTTTATTGCAATTTTGGAGAAATAAATTTTTTAAATGAGGTCAACCGAAAACTGTCAGCAAGATTCGTTGACTCTAGCTCTCAAATTGTGGGAGATAAACTGAGAGAAATATGTAAAGTAAATTGGTTTGCCACGTCCCCAGTGGACGCAGCCAAAAAGATGTAACACCTAATCTGGGTATACTTGCATATATATTCCAAGTTTCAAGTCTCTACCTTCAATAGCGGCGAAGAAAATTGTCTTTTATACTTTCAATACAAGGAATTTTAGTTTCCGAAGATGCTCATGAGGTAAAAAGAAAATTGGTTAAAAGTTAACACGCAAAGGTATTTCGTATATAAATTATATATGTATATGATTATTTTATATTTTAAAGAAATGGATTTTTGACATTAAAACATTTTGAAAAGACTGAAATATGCGGAACTAGTTAATTTTACATTTTTAACTATATTGAGTAAGTAGAGATATTATTTTGTAGAAAAATGATTATTCGGTATATCGGTATATGTTTACAAGCTAAGACTTTGATAATAAGATGTTAAATTATTTTGGGTACTTTTGGAAAAATTACAGCCGGCGAGTGAAATGTGCAGCGGATATGAAACAAATACTGAAAGAAAACAGCCCAACAGCTGATAAATTTGATATTAACTTACTCTTCTGACACCAGAGCTATTTTGTGTATGTGTGTATGTGGGGGCAGGCTGCTGTGGAGGCGTTGCTCATTTGGCTGTCACCAAGTTCCTGGAACGGAAATGAATGTGCGCAATTTCGTGTGGCCAAAACTCAGAGCCAACTATTTTGGCGGTCAAAGTGTTTTGGCCTTGGCGAGCCGCAGTCAAAAGCAACAAGCTGAAAGCAGTCGCGCTAGCTATTTGGCCCATATCCCTCCCCTTAGTGCTTTCAGCCGTCCGCGTCGGGCAAGACAAATGCGGATCATGTCTGAGCGGACTTTTGACTGTCCTCCAAGCCCCAGGCAATAAAATTTTGCGACTCTGCTTTGTGTGGGTGTGTGGGTGTGTGGGTGTGCGCGTGTGTGTGTCTGTTTCTGTGTCTGTTTCTGTTTAGTCGAAAACAGTTTTCATTTTGGCATTTGACAAATGGCTAAAAGGCAAAGTGAGTTAGCCTCAAGGCCAAGATGAAACTGTGCAGCATTTTGCGCTTCAATTAGTTAGTTGAGCGTTCATTTTTACAGCACAACAAATGATTAACAGGCCATGTTTTCGTACGTGTGTGTGTGTGTGTAAGAGATTAAAAGCAAAAACAGTTTAATTTCTTCATAAATTATTTACGAATGCCGCGACAAAAAGAACAACCGCACATCTTGTAATGTAAACGGAAACGGCTCCCGGGGCACATTTTGACTCGATTAGCATGCAGCAGCAATTGCCACAGGCAGACGAAGCCCGCCCCCCTGCAGCCCGCCCCTCCCCCCACCCTCGTCACCAATCACCCCTCCAACAACCCACCCCGCAGCGCCTTATGACTTGTGGTTGGAGCGGGTGAAGGGAACTTCAAAGTGCCTTTGCACCACATTTATGTCTCATTCACTTTCTTCCTCTATCTCCCTCCTTCAGTCCGTCTCTTTGTTTGTTTATGTGTGTGTGTGTGTGTGTGTGTGCGTGTTTGTTGCCTCTGAAAAATGGAACTTTACTTTCATCTCGACAAGCAGCAGCAGGGCCAACAGCCACAACAACAACAACACCAATAGCAATATGTACAATTTTAAGTCAATTAACTAATTGTGAGCCGAGCGAGGCCTTTCTATAGGCCTTGCAAGGGACATTTCATATTTAATTTACACATAATAACAACAATACAACAGCAATAAGCGCTTCAACAATTAATATAATCGTAAGCATGCACGCATTCCGCTTCCAGCACACGATATCTCAACCATTTCGCGCATATTTCACTAATCTTTATGCTTATCTGAGCTATGCTGAGTGCACAGAAAATTCTGCACTTAAAGAAAAGACTGCATTCTTATTTCAAATGCGAGCATTTTATTCATTCTTAATTTATTAAATATTAAATAAGGTATACGATTTTGAATATATTTATTATAAACCTCAATTTTATTATTATTATTATTTACAATTTATAAATATAAATATGACTCTTTTTAAATAACACTGGCTGCTATGGCCTTCTGCTGGGATTTAAGCCCGGATCGTCTTTGTTAAGTTTCCTAACTGCCTGAAAACTTAGATTTTATTTTTTTATTCTTTTATATTTTGTCAGGCGTTTTTGTTGCCAAATACCCTTGCTTGGCAACTATTCGTATTTATTGGCAACTCTTTTAAAAGTGAAGACATGATTATTTGAAACTTAAGAGAATCTTTATTTATTGTATGGGAGTATATTAATAATTATTTTTTCGTGTTATATTATTTATTTAGTAATACGACATAGGTTTGAACTTTTAACCGAATTACCGACAATTTTATCTGTGACGTGAAGGTTGCTTACCAAACCTTGAAGGTAAAATTTGTAATTCTAAATAGCGCATTTAATATTTAATCAGCAATAAAAAAGCAAAAGTTCTCAAGGCAAACAAAATGTGGAGTTATTACATTTGGGAACAGCTGCCTGGCGACGCTGTTTGTGCAAAAAAAAAAAACAATTTACATATCATTTGTTTACGGGCAAATTTTTTGTCTTCACGCCTTAATAATGTCAATCAATTAAATTTGCACACCCACAAGAACAGTTAAGTCACAACACAAAAACAGCAGGTGGCAACATGGGCGGCGGGAGAGCAGCGGGAAGGGAGGTGGGGTGTGGCAACCGCCCGCTAGCAGAATTTTATAAATTTTTCATGATATGCAGAAGCTGTGTGTAGGTGTGCGCTGAAATTGTGTGTGTGTGTGAGGAGCGCATAAAATTTGTAAACGTGTTTACCTTGTTGTTTTTTTACTTTATATACTCTATTCACTTGGTGCAACGAGTATATTGGTTTTGGGCAATGTCCATGCCTTTGTAGGCGTAGAATTAAAAAAAAACAATGTTTAAGCTTTTGGTCGACGCACAAATCTATATTTACCTACAGTTCTATCAGTTGATTTATCAAAATTTGCCAGGTAGCCTACACATAGATCTTTCAAATATCGGCCTAAATATCTGCAATAAAGTCCCGGCTACTCAAATTTTAAACTAATATACTTTTTATGTTTTAAAAATAAAATGTACAGTTTTTTATATTTTTACAATGTGCAGTGTATTGGGCAGTCAATATCAACCAACTACAAGATTTTTAGCCAGCATTGGACACGGCAGCCCAAAATAGCTGCAGTTCATTTTATCTGAGGGTTTAGCATAGCAAACAAAAAAATTTGGAAGGAAAAAGAAAAGCAACAATAAAATTTCTATTTTGTTTGCTTGTTAGCTTAATAGGCTGGCGTATAACTAGATTGGTTTTTAATGTTGGTCAATTCAAACACGTCGCTTAGTTAAGTGGTGAAAATAATATAAGACAGTACAAAATAATTATCAATATACTCCCATAAAATAAATAAATATTCTCTATAGTTTCAAATAATCTTGTCTTCACTTTTAAAACAGCTGTCCATAAATACGAATAAAATTAAGAAAAAAATAATAACAATTTTACTGTATTTTCAATTATTGCTAAAATTAATTTATAAATAACAACATGTTCTAGTAGGCGTGGGATGAAAAGATCACAATCTTTAAGGGGGTCACCCGCAATCTTCACACCATGATTCTAGCTGTAATATTGTAGGAAATATTCACATTTTATCAATTCGCGATCTTTATGTTATCTATTTGTCGGCCTTCCAGTGGGCGTGGCCCAATATTCTTAGTATATCTTCCAAGTGTCAAGTCTCTAGCTTCAATAGCGGCGAAAAAATTGTGTTCATACGGACAGACGGACGGACGGACGGACGGACGGACAGCCGGACGGACGGACAGCCTGGACTGGACATTGCACAAACAAATTATACTCTTTTCACTATTAAAACAACATTAAAACCGAGTCTGAGCCCGTCAAATTTTTTTGTCAAAAATCATGCAAAAATTGACAAAAATTTTGACATCTAAAGCTCTCGGATCCATAGCTCCCATATTTCAAACGCCCATAACTTTGTCAAAACTGAACCGATTTTCATGTTTGATGGCATTTTTTTCATGGTTTCTAGATTGATTCTGCAGCTAGAATTTAGTCATTATTGAAAATAATTTTTTTTTTTTTCGACAAAAAAGCATGTACTCCCCCTTACTCATTTTGGAAAAAATTTTTTTTAAAAATTTAGAAATGCAAATTTTCATTTTTAATTGATTGTGACTGTCTCAATTAGTAAAAAAAAACAACAATAAAACCAAGACGGACATTGCAAGACCCAATATACTCTTTTCATTTTGTGAATGAGTACAAAAAGAACATTCGACAGTAAAATTGTAGAGAAGAAAATTGGAAAGCTTCATGTAAAAACAGTAAAGCTTTTCTTAGCTCATTTTCTATTACTGCTGAAAGTGAATTAAAAAAAGAAAACGGTTTAGCTTGATATTATTAAATATGAAAAAAATTGAAAATTGAAATATTTTTTTGTAACAACAAAAAGCAAAATTTGTATGCATTAAATTTGTTACCTTGAACTATTTTAAATGCAAAATTGCACTTCAAGTCTACTTAAATTAAACGCAACTCAAATTAAAAGCAAAGTGAATGTTTTGAAATGAAAGTCAAAGAAAATAAAGTTTGAGCTACTTTAACGAAATAATGCAGTTAGCTTATTAGAGCAAAGTTGAGATACTTTGCCCAAAGGGTGACATGTTGCAGAATCTTGACCGGGCCACGTGTTAGTGCAGAGGTTTTTACAACCGCTGGAATTTCAGTGCTCGTACATTTCAGATACATATTGTGCATGTATAAATTTGTTTTAACTGGCGCCACAAAGTATGCAGCAGCTTCTTAGCTGCTTAGCTGAGAGCAAAAACCAGGCAAAGGGCCACAAAAGGACCGCAAAGAGAGGCGGGGGACCGAGGGGCGGATGGCGTGGACATGCTTATCTTACTGCTGGCTTGGCTGCAATTGCTGGGACACCGCTTGCCATGCCAACAGAAGGACAATAAGCAAAACATTGTGAACGCCTCGGCACACTGGGAGGATGGCAGCAAGACCGGGGCGGAAGAGATAGAGAATCGGAACGGGTTGCCGAGCAGTCACCAGATGAGGCAAGTGTATTTTTTTTCTGCTCTGTTTTTTTTTTTTTTTTGGTCCGGCAATTGCCACGCCCACCTGTGCCCAGGCTTCAGTGTTGGCGTTGACTGTGCGTTGTGGTATTTTTACGGCTCCGTTCCCATTTCGAGAGTGATGCAAGACTCAAGAGAAGTCAACGCGTGGAGACGCTTTTTCATATGCATCCCCCCATGACGTAAGTGACCGGGTATATTAGCTATATGCTGGCCAATGGAACGGCATGACACTTAAGACAAGCGCAAAACTTTAAAATACATTTTCGATTTTTATAAAACTTTTATAATTGTTTTTTTTTAGCATACTATGAAAACTCGAGGGCATCAGCTAGTCGTACAAACGCAACGCGAGCACTCTAACTTGTTCATTTTTAATGCCTTATCTTGGTCTGTTTTCCTAGGTGTAGTAGAATGGTTGTGTGCTTCTGGGTTAGGGTGTGTGGGCTTTGCCTTGCCTGCAGCGTTAAATTCTTGTTAAAATATTATGGAAAAGTTTATAAAATTTTGTCTTGCATGGCATCTGGATGAACTTTAAAGTGTGTGGCCAGCCAAAATTATTTTGTCCATACCATTCCAACTCCAACGACGGCAGCTCGTGTCCTTTGTTGTCGCGCTTGTAAGACATTATTTAACCCATTCAAATTTGACTTTTGCCTCATTAATTCAATGCGCAATTCTCATATCTCGCATTTGTTTCACATCGCTACACTTAATTTCACTTGCGTTCTATGCGCAAAGTCTTTGTTTAATCACTTAATGCGCGAATGTTTAAGTTACGTTTACGGCCATGTCACACCTAATTAGGCCAATTAAATTTTGACGAAAATTACGCACATTAAATGCAAATTAAGTGGAAATTGAAATTAAATGCATGTCGCATGTTTTTAGCTTTTCTTCAATGCAAGAAACCAAATCGCGTGACAAATAAGAAAGCGAGAAATTTTGCTTAAAATGTTCAAGCTTGAATTAGGCCTCCCCCGTAGCAACTATTGTTACGCAATTCAAATTCAGTTAAATTCAACCTTTAACACGTTCTCAAAATTGAAACGCACAAATAAAATGTTTCACTAAGTGATTAAAATTATTAAATATATTAAATAATAATAATGATTTATAAAATAAGCATACAAAGAATATTAAGAACTTGATTTTCTTATTCAGGTAAAATAAATATTAGGCAATGCCATATTTTTTTCTAATGAACTTTGTTTTTTAATTTGAACCAGCTAATAAACGAAAAACCAACATTACTTTTATTTATTTATTAAAATAAAATCTGCTCAGCATCATATTTTATTTTATATTAAACTTGAAGATTTTTAAGCTCATTCTTAAATTGTTAAATGCATATTTAATTATTTTTGTTTGTGTTGGAAAAAAGTATGCTATAGTTATATCAAGCCAAAATGCTTCAAAATTAGCATTTTTGCTTGAAATTTTCTAGCTTATATCGAACAAATTTTGATGGCATATTCATTTATTCATATTTATATATGCAGTTTTCGGTAGATGACAACTGAACAACGAGGATTCAGATTTACGAAGGCGATAGCAGCCAGTGCTATTGAATAGTTGGATTGATTAACTATACCCTATACTTTAAGTTTAAAAAAATGAATATATTTTATTTTGAACAACACTAATGTGAATTTTAAAACCCCCATCTAAATCAGAATTTCATACCCTAAGGTATATGTGTTACACTAAATGTAACAACAAAAATGTACATGAATTTTAAATAAATTGATTAAAATAATGCAAAAGATTGTAAATAGAAATATGAAACTACAATTAATAATACTATATATGTATATTGTTATCAATTTCATTTTTATCTTTGACGATTTGACAATTAATACAAATTAGTATAAGAGAGCACCGGAAACAGCTGAACTGTTGGTTGTCCCTTGGTAAATTCAAAAATTTTTTTATTAAATGCGTTTCATTTCTCTAGCTTAGCAGAGGCAGGTACTTTTTGTAACTGGACTCATCAATCAAGTGGAAAACTTCGAGGAAATGGAAATGGGAAATGGGAATTAAGAACAGCCTGACTGTGAGCCTGATGACCGACCGGCGACAATATGCTAATGAGCTTTATGCCGTCTGCGAATTTAAATAGCTTTGCTTCTGTCTTTGATATTGTCCACGTACAATGGTCCAGGGCGTGTGCGGGGTCAGGTGTCCCTTTGCCCCAACAAGGAAAATGTAAGCGGTACAAAATGGTGAACGCCTAATTAAATTAGGTTTACGAAATATTCAATTGGTTCTCAAAACCCCTTTGATTGGCGTAACCGCAAAATTGTATTTGAATCGAACTAAAAATAAAAGAACGTAATGCGAGACCCCAGTTGGGGTTGTTTCTATTTGTATGAATATATACTCTGTATATTGTTTTTGTGCACTGTTTATTTAAGCGTATGCACCTTTATTCAATTTTGTAGCTAGAATCTGCAAACTGTGAATATCTGTTCTTATACCCACATTGTATCAAAATGTTTTTAAATTTTTTTGTACTGCCTAAAATCAAGCAATATTTTCCTATTGTAAACAGAATGTTTTCCAGTCGGAAAATTCAAAAATTTCAAATGCTGGTTTATTACTTTTTTGTTTGAGTGGAACTTGGTAATGCAATTACCGTTTACAAAGAATAGGCGTGTTCTTGAAATTCAATTTCCGGCAATTATGCGGTGCACTCACCTGTTTAGATTCGAGGGTTTACGCAGCGCCAAAAATTAGGGGTCGCATTGAAATGAAATGTGACGGGAGACGCGAGGAGTTTGCCACATTCCGAGACTCCTCGCTACACTTTGTTCTTTTTTTGTTTTTTAATTTAATCCATTTTTTTAAATTTGATTTCGTCACTTCGAATTTAGTCACCTTTAATTTTGTTGTTGTTATTTTTGTAGCACAAAAACAAAAATGAAGAAAAACATTCACATGTTTACACAAGTATGTATATATTCAATTTGATGAATAATAAATTTTTTAAAATTTTTCAAAAGAATTTTCGAAGCGTTTTATTAAGAATGCGGTTGTTCGGTTGCTGTACCGTTCACACAACCGTCGGCCAGGACATTCGCATGCGAACTGCGCGCTTTCCACAATTCAAATCACAATCGAAGTGCACGTCGCCTTATCGCCGCCAACCAAAACATCAACGAAGCGAAACCCGAACTCATAACCAACGATTGCCGACACGGCGTATGAGCAATTTTTGCACTTCTACTCTGAGCGCTTTCAGAGCGACTGCCCACTCAATGTTCCCTCTGAGTGATTTTCTTGCTGGCGAGCGAAATTCGCCCGAAACACAGGAAAATGAGCAAGCATTAAGGTTATAATAAGTATAAGCATCATACAAAAGAATACAGTTACAAATATTGCGAAAATGGCGAATATGCATTTCATTATTATATATTTCTGTTAAAATACATCAGACAAACTTCATCCATTTCACTTGAGTACGAAAAAAGTAATGACGAAGTGATCAGCTTTTTAATTTATTTTATTTTGGTGGATAAAAACTTTTTGTTTAAGCTATCTAAAGCAAAGTTGTCAATTATGAGTGTCTTTTAGGCCTTAAACATTTTAACAAAATTTTATGAAAATTGGATTTTTAATTAAATACCTCTCCAAGGAAAAATTTGTGAACACCGGACGGTTCCATTTCATAAATTATAAATATCTATATCTTAAACCTGCACTTATAGCATACTTTAAAGTTCTTAATTACTTTTGGCATGCACAATTTCAAAAGAAACCAGTAATAGTAATTACCATATAACTTAATTGCAAATTTAATTTAATCAGCTGTCGTCACTAGAAGCGATGTCGAAGTGACCCAGTTAATCAAACAACTTAACATGGAGAGCGGATAAAATATTCCGGTGGATAAAATATTCCCGACAAAATGCATTGTTATTTTTTCATTTTTTTGATTGGAACTCTTCTACCCACGTCCATAAATTTAGAATTCTAATTTTTGGAATATGCATATTTTTTGCAAAACCTATTTACACAGTATTTTCTAGTTAAGCAAGTGTATAAATAGAAATACTGCTTGAGCTCTTTGCCATTTTTGTCATTTATGTCCCAAATTCCAGACGCCCGCGCTCAATGCCATTTCCTATTTAAATGTTGGGCCCATTGTTCTTAATTAATCGGATTTGTTGGCCTAAATTGCTTGGTTAATTGTTTTGCTGTGATTTTTATTATGGTATTTCTAAATAAATCTTTGTTATATTATTATTTTGTAATGGCCAGTTGGGGCGACAGGACGACGGCGACGGGCTGTGCAGTTGATTAAGATGAAATTAAATGGCAACGGCATGGCTGATAATCAGCTGGGGAAGACCACATAATTTGATTATCACAAATAGAAATGGCAGCCGGGCTATCGCGGCGACAGCCGAGGCAAGAATCCATTAAGGCGACGTCCAACGGGCGCACGCAACAGGCGCGCATGCAAATCTCTACGGACGACTGTGGGGAACGAGCTCAAAGTACGACGGCATATTTGTAAACAAAAGCGAGTCAAAATGCGCAGCAGAGTCTCTGTCGAAGGCGGCCGCACCAGCTGACAGCGGGTGGTATCCTCTTTGTGACGCCTCTGCCTCTGCGCAGAAGTAGAGTCGCGAATCGCGCAACTTGAGTGAAAACTCGACTCAGTCACAGTTATGAATGAAAGCGGGCAACTTAACTCAATGGACAAGTGCCGCCACGAACTGGGCCATTCTAAATTAGGACTAATAGAGAGCAGTCTTGCTTAAAGCCATAAAAAGCGTAATTAGGTCTAATGCATGCGACGCCATTGTTGGGGCCGGATACGGTCTGCTTGGCATGGCCGCAGAGCACTGCACTTTTAACACAATTACAACGAACTAATTGGGTCGCGATAAGATGTGGAGAATTCATTCGATATTACTCACAGCTGGCGCTGCACACATGCTCAATAACAAAATACGCATCAACTATAAGATGATATATGAATTAACTCTTTGCAAATATTTTGGCGGGCCCGACAAACTTCGATATTTAGGTCGGTTATCGTTTGCACAATACTGCCCATCGATATATCGGCATACGATGTATCGTGCAACAGCTGTGCACAAGCTGAGTTGCCAGGCGCAGCTGCTGGGCAACTGCTGTTGCAATTTACTGAGTCATTCAAAAAAGTGGTTACATTGATTGTTCAGCTTATTATTAATCCGACAAGTATACAAATATTATAAACATATGAGTACATTATTTAAACAACTAAGCTGAAATCAAATTGAGAGGCCAGATACCGATATTTACATAATATTGGCGAAATTTATGAAATCATTATTGCTATACGTATACGATCTTAATATTTTCCTGAGCATTTGTAACTTAAACTACTACAACATATTGAGCATTATGAACGAAAATTAATCGATACCACTATTAGAATATCGAAACGGCATGTAAGCGATGCATACGATACATGAACAGCCCTGGCTTTCAATACACACTACTATTTGCCATGCATTAAACGGGCTGCGACGTAACAAATTGAACAAAAGACGCGCGATAGTTGAGGGCACCGAGTGAAGACAAAGTGCAAGTGGGCGAATGTCGCCGCCTACATATCGATATGTATGTATGATTTCGTGTCTTGGCCGTGCGAATGTGTGTATGTGTGTGTGTGTTTGTGCAACGCTGTGTGGAAATTAACGTAGTGTGAAGAAGTTGCAAAAACGACGACGAAAATACGAAACTGAAATCAAAGACACAGGCAGCATCTTTGGCAGCTGCCACAACGGAACTGTAAGTTTTGCAGCTCCGTCTGGAGCGACCGCAACGGGAGCGGATTTCGATTCCGATTTCGATTCCTGTAAACAAAAACCAAATCAGCAGCAGCCAAACAAAAGGCCTGGCATTGAACGGCAGCAGCAACAACAACAGTAGCAGTAGCAGCAGCAGCAGCAGCAGCAGCGGAAACGTCGTTGAATCATCATGCGGAACTTGTTTTTGTTGTAAGCTGCGGTCGTAGCATAATACAAAACAGCAACAAAGTCCACAACGTCGTCGTTCGTAACGAGATTCCAGCGAAGTCGCTGAGTTATTTTTATTGTTACTTTGATTTTCATTCGAGTTGTGTGCGCATTTGTAATCAGCATTCGGCGATAGGAGCGACGTCGGCAATGTAAACAAAGATTTGCGCCAGTTGCCGCTCACGAATTGGGAACCGCGGACAGTGTCTATCGCTGTGCCCGCCTCTGCCTCTGTCGTTGTGTCTTTGCCCGTCCGTTTTATCTTATCTAATTGTGCGCCGTACTGGCGTTTCTTTGCAGCTAAGGCAAACACACACACACACACACACACGCACACCGTAGGACCGTATAGGCGCATATGACATGGAGGAGAAGCGCATAGCGGACTATTTTGTGGTGGCCGGAATGCCCGAGCATCCGCAGCTGCTACAGGAGAACATATTCAATGACTCCGGCCGCCTGCGTGCGGCCAACACAATTGAGCCCATCACGGACATTGGCGTCTTCTTTCCGCTGCTGGGCGAACAGCTGCCCGCTGGCTACGAGCTGTTGGAGCACACGCCTACGGGTCTACCGGCTAATCTGAATCACGGCTCGGTGCGCACCACCGAATGTTACATCTATTTTCGACGCGGCAAGGATCGGCCGCCGCTAGTGGATATCGGTAAGTGGCCGCAAAGCTAACTCGGCTGAACCATTCCTGAGCGCTCCGTTGCCTTTATCCCCGAACAGGTGTGCTCTACGATGGCCACGAGCGCATCATGTCGGACGCGGAAATAGTGGCCGAAACGCCTGGCGGCCGTGTGGCCAACGTGAATAACTCGTCGGCGAAAACGTTTCTCACATATCGACGCGCCCGTCCAGACATGCCCTGCAACGAGCTGGTGGTCACCGAGCTGTGCGTGATTGTCCAGAGCAAAGGGGAACGACCGCCGCACGCCTTCTGTCTCATCTACAAGACGCTGAACAAGGGCTATGTGGGCAGCGATGTATATTTGTGCTACAAGAAGTCC
The DNA here is from genome assembly GCA_035047465.1 of Drosophila sordidula. Taxonomy (NCBI): domain Eukaryota; kingdom Metazoa; phylum Arthropoda; class Insecta; order Diptera; family Drosophilidae; genus Drosophila; species Drosophila sordidula. The sequence goes on from JAWNPQ010000163.1 coordinate 811,398, forward strand.
ATGTACCGTCCCAAGCACATTAGCTACAAGCCGGAAATATTACTGCGCTATCCCACCGTCGATCACACCGACTTTCCACTCAAATTGTGCCCGAGCGTGCCGCTCTTCTGCCTGCCGATGGGCGCCAGCCTGGAGGCCTGGCCGCATGTGAACGGCACCGAGAAGCGCAAGCCGATCAGCCCCGTATTCAGCACATTTGTGCTCACCGTTAGCGACGGCACCTACAAGGTCTACGGCTCGGCGCTAACGTTCTACGAGGATTACGAGTGAGTGCAATTACAGCTCAATTCTCAATTGATTCGATGATTTTCCCCATTTGACTTTAGTGAATCGCAGCTGTCGGCGGATCAGCGCGAGCTGCTTGGCTGGGACGAGGAGTTTGGGTCGCAGCACTCGCTGCACATGATCAAGGCGATCTGCCTGCTGTCGCATCATCCCTTTGGCGACACCTTCGACAAGTGGCTTAAATATTTACACGTAAGCCACGCAGCTGGCGGCGAATTAACAGACGCCCGCTAACCAGTTTCTCATCTCGTTTAGCGCATGGTCTTGTATGGCGTGAATATACCGATACCCGTCGAGCGCTACATTACCCAGCTGCTGGACGAGGTGCCCTTCCCGGCGCCCAGCATACATCTGCAGTTGTCCAGCGAATCGAATGATCGCATATTGCTCACACAGCCAGAGGATTCGCCATTGCCGCGCAGCGGCGCCGGCTTTCATATGCTGCTCCAGAATCTGGGCACCGAGAATTGCCTGCACGTGCTTCTCCTGGCGCTCACCGAGCAAAAGATACTCATACACTCACTCAGGTGTGTGTCTGTACTCAAGGTTATTTAATTCTATCACTTCGTTTAACCTCTCTCTCTCTCTCTCGCCGCAGACCTGCAACGCTGACTGCTGTCGCTGAGGCGATTGTCTCGCTGCTGTTTCCGTTCAAGTGGCAGTGTCCTTATATACCGTTGTGCCCGCTGGGCCTGGCCGAAGTGCTGCATGCGCCACTGCCTTATTTAATTGGCGTCGACTCGCGTTTCTTTGACCTGTACGAGCCGCCCACAGATGTCACCTGCATCGACCTGGACACCAATAACATCAGCGTGCGTATTTCGCATTGCTCCAGCTTAACTGTGTATCTTCTCTAATCGCGCACTTCTCATCTTCTGCAGCTGTGCGACTCGCAGCGCCATTTGACGCCCAAGCTGCTGCCCAAGCGGGCCGCCCGACTGCTGCGCCAGACGCTGATCGAACTGGAGAATTCGAAGCCCCTTAGCTACGACTCCACCAATAGCTTGGATCGTGACATACGCAAGCGCAAGCGCGAGGTAAATTCCCATTCGAATCTGGTCTTCAGCGGTCATTTGATGAATTTGGGTCTTTCTGCAGCTGGTGCTGGAGCAGCGCATACAGGAGGCGTTCCTGCTCTTCATGGCGTCCATATTGCGCGGCTATCGTGACTACTTGGTGCCCATATCAAAGGCGCCTTCCGTCGGTGCCACGGATCCAAGTGCCTTATTTCAGCTAAAGGCTTTTCTGCGCTCGCGCGATAAGGTGAGTTTCGGCCATTAAGAGTGGCGTTCATTTGGCTTATTTGCCTTTGGCTGCTTTTGTTTTTTGAATCTATTTTTATCTCGAATGAAAATCGCATTCCCCGGCTGACGTCAGCCCCTGGCAGCAATCCGTTGAGCAAATCGGCAAGCGATTTAAACCACTAGCTACTTTATTCCCTTGAATGCGTCACAAATTTCGTGGCTAATTTGAAATCCCCTTGAGTGCTGGCCTTTTATAACTGACATTTAACATTTTCCACACATTTGTGTTTGAAAGGCGACATTGCAATGCCCTTTAATGCATATACTTTATAAAAATGTCTATTATATAACTTTATTATTTACAAATGTTTGCTATCAATACTCCCCTTTAAACCACAACTGATTGCGTATTGCTCAAAAGCCGCTTGTTAATAGGTGCCCTTAATGTCATCAAAAGTTATCGCTGGCATTATATATTTTTTATATATACGACACAACATGTTAAGGTCCTACTTTTAAAAATAATTAGTATTTGGATTAAAAAAAAAAAAAAAAACTTGTAATAGTTAAAAGTTGGCTCTAAACGGAAATTAACATTTTTCTTTTATTTAATGTGAATCGAACTTTGAACCGAATCAGTTGCCAGAGAGAAAAAACGAGCCTCTCAGGCTTATGTTTGACTTTTAATCATATCAATAGAGTATGAAAATATTTTAATTAGAAAATAAATTCATTTGTTTAACAAAAAAACTGAAAGATTGCAGTATAGCTTCAAAACGTATACAGAACATTCTTCTTTACTTCTGATGATATTTGAGGAAAACTTTCCGATTATAAGCTTTCCAAATAGCAGCCAACATTTGATTTATATATGCAACAATGTCTGACCGAGAATATTATATTGTCTATTGGCCATTTGTAAGGGTACTCAATCTTCAGTAAATGTGCCTTCGTTTTTGTTGCCTTTAATGAAAATTGAATCTAAATTCGTTTTGTTTTTATTTTCTTTTTTTTTTTTGTCGATTCGTTTATTTTGTTGAGTTTGTTTACTTCATGAAATCATTTAATCAAAAGTTCGAAGCAATTAAAAAAAGCATGACTCACACTTTGTGATCTCATATTTCGAATTCCGGCAATAAAAAAAATATAGAATTACGATTAAATAAATGGGATTCGTGGAATTGAGGAAAAGAAGATGAATAACAAATTTGTTTATTATTGCATTTTTTGCTACGCATATCATATATAATTATGTTTTTAAGTTTTGGTCGATTTGAGTACAATTTTGGATTAAGACAACATATACCCCCTCATTTGTCTCCCGCTCCCGTACAGTCGCACCAGAAGTTCTTTGAGCTGCTGATGAAAACTCAGATGTTCATTAGATTCATTGAGGAGCGCAGCTTTGTGTCCGACGGAGACCATGGCCTGAGCTTCTTCGACGAGTGCGCCGAGAAGGTCGGCGGCTACGATGAGACGCCCGCCCAGCTGCATCTGGTCGACTGGGACACGGGCCAGAGCAGCGAGCGCACCAAGTACATCTTTCCGCCGGATAGCGTATCGGCTGCGGCCGGCGGCGTCGCCAATTACAGCTATCAGAACTTTACGCTGCAGCCGGAGCTGCTGCAGGGCACAAAGAAGACGGCGCTCTCACAGTTCCTGCAGCTACAGCTGAGTGCGTCGCTGTCACCGGGCTCCCCGATCGCGCGTCGCACCAAGCACGAGGTGAAGCTGTCGCAGAAGATGGCCAGCCGGTGCCAGCAGCATCCGGAGGCGTGGTCCAAATATCTGCTGGCGACCTGCTATTCGCTGTACTTTCTGATACTGCCCTCGATGGTGATGGACACACGGCACGCGGGCAAGGAGCACGACATTTTGCGCGCCGCCTACGATGTCCTGGTGCGCGCCAGCAAGCTGAAGATCACCTGCGACGAGTTCTGCTACCGCATCATGATGCAGCTCTGCGGCATCCACAATCTGCCGGTGCTGGCGGTCCGTCTCCACTATCTGATGAAGCGGTCCGGTGTGCAGCCGAACGCGCTGACCTACGGCTTCTACAATCGCTGCGTGCTCGAGTCCCAGTGGCCCAGCGACAGCACCACGCTCAGCCAGATCCGCTGGAATCGCATCAAGAACGTCGTGATGGGCGCCGCGCACTTCCGGCGCGCCGGCAAACGACGCGCCGCCTCCAAGGTGTGCAAGTCGCTCAGCTCCTCGCATGACCACAATCTGAGCACACTCGAAATGGTGGACGGCCAGTCGCGCAGCAGCCTGGCCAGCTCCGGCGAGGGTGGCGGCGGCGGGGGAGGAGGAGGAGGTGGAGGCGGCGGCGGCGGCGGTCTGCTCGACTTCGCCGCCTTCGACAGGCTGCGCAACAAGCTGGGCAGCATTGTGCGGCAAACGGTCGCCGGCGGTGCGCCCGACGCGCTGCCCACCGGCGATGTGGTGAACAGCGCGGGTCTGCTGATCAGCGGCGATTCGGCGACGACCAGCGCCAACGGCAGTTCAGCCCATACGCCCACCTATGGCAACGATTTGCAGATACTGAGCAAGGCGCGCAAGCAGATCATGAGCATAGGCGATGGCGAGGACGAGGACGAGGAGGAGGAGGAGGAGGAGGACGATGACGACGACGTTGATGAGGATGAGGATGAGGACGAGCGCGCGGAACAATCGGCGCCGGTGACACCGCAAAAGAGCAAGCAGGATATGCAGTTTACAGGCGGTGGCTACGAGCTGGACGTGGATGTGGACGAGGATGAGGATCGGGATGACCAAGATGAGCTCGACGAGCATGTGGCTGCACAGCGGGCCAGACAGCGCGTCCAGAGTCCCACCAAGTCAGTAGCGTAATCTTGATCTCGTTTCGATTTCCATTTGTATTAACTAATTTTCGACTAGAATCTCGCCACGCACACCGGTGACACAAAACGATCCGCTGGGCGCCCTAAATGAGGAGGATGCCACGCCCACACAGCAGCCGCAGGCAGAGCCAGAAATGACAACAACAACGACGACAGCAACAGCAGCAGCCCTCAATAGCAACATGTACAGCGACAAGCCAATCCTGTTTATGGGCCAACGCAGCGCCACCTTCGACGAGTCGACGCAGATTGGGAAGAGCATGCACCGGTCCGAGACGATGCCAGTGGCCAGCAGCGGCGTCACCCACAGTCTGGCCAACATTGGCTCCTCGCTGAAGTTCACATTCGGGTAACTAAGACGCCACCAGTTTGGGGCACTCAAGCCAAAACTGATAAATGCAAAAAGAAACGAAGCAGCAAGCGACTTATTCTTGTTTTACAAACTCAAATGTGTGCCCATTCACTAATCGCATCAACTGCATACAGTTCACATATAATCCACATAAGCATACACAATCACACACACACACACACACATGCACACGCAGTCCAACTGCATTTTTTCTTTTTTGTCCTTTCGATTTTCTGATATACATATATATATATATAAAAATATATATTTTTTGTTTTTTTTTTCTTTTGATTTATTTGCCTCTTGTATTTTTACATATCAAAACTCTCTGAATCGCTCCAATTCGTTTCTGTGCAACGTTTTGTTATTTTTTTTCTTAACCGTAGACGTTATTCACCCGCACGATTGTCCCTTAAGAAAGACTTGAAATTGCCCGCCAATATAATAGAAAATATATCAAGCATAAGGTAAGTCAGACAGAAAAGCTCTTAAAATCAACACACCTTCTCTAAAACCCAAACATATACACACACACACACACACACACTTTGCAAATGCTGCGTGACAAACGTAAAGTTTACTTTCCTCAGGGGTATCATCAGAGACAATATAAATAGTATACTTATATAGTATTTATATTGTCTTATGACATGGACTAGTCTGTTTGGTATTGTTGGTATTGTAAATAGTTCTCAACTGTATTACTTGAGCAATGTACTTTAACTGCATGTTAATTACTTTGAATTACTGGACCTTATCAACTTACATTTCAAATAATTGCAATAATGAAATACAATGCCCTTTTGAATTACTTAATATAACTACCTTAACAAATTACTAAAATCAAATCAAGCTTAACGTTTTCTCCTGCCTAATTACTTTTTATTTGTTTAATTACTTGATTTTAAAAAGTTCAATAACAATTTACTATTAAAGAATTATTATCAATTACTCAAATGGCTTGATAATCTCCATGTTTAACAAATTAAAAATTTTAATATCCCAATTGTCTTCTCAAAAGTAATTAAAAATTATAAATACAATTTTTATTAAATAAATATTTAAAACAAAATTGTTTAAATACGCAATTGACACGCTCAATTACCCTAAATAACATAACCTGTAAAGTAATTCAAAAGTACTATTACAATTTTAAGTACTTTCAATTATATATATATTTTAATTACTTATTGAAGTATTACATTTAAAAAAAAACTTTATATATTTTAGATTCCTATTTTGCTTTTGCTACTCAAATGAATTCCAAATTTGCTTTCTTCAAAGTTAAAATTAGCCTTTTAGAATCACCCAAATAATTTGAATTCCCAATTTGAAAAGTGTTAAAAATAATTAATTATTTTCAATTAAATCATATCTTTATCATCATCTTAAAGTACTCCAAAGTAATTATTTACAACAATTACTTAGATAATTGGTTTGACAAATTTTTGTTGAATTACTTAAGAAATTGTAATTAAATTATTATGCATGGAGTATTTGGAGATGAATGTGAATATTGTCTGTTCCGCAGCATTTGCTTTTACACACGACACATTTACAAAATATTTATGTTCCACTTGGGTTCCACACGGGACCAGTTGCAGCACCTCACATTTCGGTTGTTGGGTTCTCTTTCCTCTGTCAACTTGGTCGTCGGCGTTGTTATTGTTGATGTTGTTGTTGTTGGTGGCGGGCAATTCAAGGTTTTACACACGCCACACACACACGCACACACACTCCCACCCACACACATTGATCGTTAAGAACTTTCATAGAATCATAAAAAAGCAACAAACTTAACATTCACATTGAACTCAGTTTCGTCAAAATCCGCAAAAAAGCACCCAAAATTCGCTCTTTCTCGCTCACTCACTCTCTCGCTCTCTGTCTTTCTCTCTCTCCTTCTGTGTGCACATGTGTAAGCAACAGCAGCTAAAGATTCTCTATGATCTGATCTTTATGTCATATATACATATATATATATATATAGTTGTCGAGGGTTGCAAACATATTTCTATGGTCTTTTCACACGACAATCTAATATTCGACTTTTTTTGTTCAGACTCAGATTTCTTTAAAAAATATGAAATACTTAAAATACCATTGCAGAAAAGTGGCCTCAAGCTAGAGTGGGTTTATTTGAAAATCAATTCAAATAAAAACGTTGCAGTCGGGTGTAACCGACTGCCCAATGTTCGTTCACAGAAAATTTAAAGCGTAAAATGTTCAAAAACAGTCTTAATTACAAAATAAACACTTCGTATGGCAACATCTCAATTTTTGATATGATTGTTATTTTTCGGCTATTACCTTTCAAGTGATGCCACTTTTATTTCACATTTCCATTTGCTTATCACAAATATGAGAAGTCACAAAACTGACAGGAAAATTATGCTTTATTTGACATGTTAGAGAATTCAGTGTAACCAGAGCCAAAAACGAAGAAACTACTAAATTCTAAACCTGGGTATATACGTACAAAGATATGCCAGTTTAAACGATATGTGACAGATGTTGAAATTGAAAGCTTTAAAACTGAGGGAGCTAAATAGACTATCGAATTGCCACGCCCCCAGTGGGTGCAGCAAAGCAATATGTATACTTTATCTGATGCGGTTATACACGAGTATATATTCCGAATTTCAAGTGTCTAGTTCAGACCAAAAATCGCAGGAGTTGGGTAATGTTAAAGGGATCTCTCATCTGCCTTTGGATCTTTAGCTGCTGCTATCTATTGTCACTTGTTGTTGTTGTTGTTGTTGTTGGCACTTCACTTATTTAACTGCTGTACACTGTCCGTTTTGTGATGTATACGCTGTCAGCCATGTAACCACAGTTCTTGTCGCCACTTTTGCTCCCCAACAGCCCCAGCCTGACGAGCAAGAAGTCCAATGAGCTGATCCAGGGCAGCCTGAGCAGCATTAAGTTTGCGGCCAATTCGCTGACGCGTAAATTTGATGAGATCAAGGGCGCCATATCGGCCAATTCGACGCCGGTGAAGACGAACAATGGGCACCAGCAGCACGTTAACGTGCATCATCAGCATCATCATCATTACCATCCGCACCATCTGCAGCACCATCATCACCATCAGCAGGAGGCGCTCGCCGGCGGCGAGGACCATGACACAGCTGCCGGCGTCGATGAGGGCAAACTGCGACGCGTGCCCAGCGATCTGGATCCCTGGGGCAGGCTGAGCGAGTCCCGCAAGTCGAGCTATAACAATCTGGTGCCGCTGGGCGAGAACAGCTCGAATGCGGCGATGCATATGCACTCGTTTCCCGCACTGCCCGACAATCTCTACAGTCCCACAGGCGAGGTGAGTGAAAGAAAGCCGAGCCAGATCCCAACTGTTCAACGGCTTTTGTTCGTGTGCAGGGCGGCGCGGATCCCGAGTGCGATGTGCTCATCCAGTTGACGACCTGCTCGCAGTGCCACAACTGCTCGGTGCTGGTCTACGATGAGGAGATCATGAGCGGCTGGTCGGCGGAGGACTCCAATCTGAATACCACGTGCCATGCGTGCAACAAGCTGACGGTGCCCTTTCTCAGCGTTCAGATAACGCGCCTGGAGGCCGCCGAGTGTGAAAACCATGACGACGCTGACGTGGCAGCGGACAAGTCGAGCGTGACGGTGCCGTATCTGAATCCGCTGGTGCTGCGCAAGGAGCTGGAGAACATACTCACCCAGGAGGGCGACATGGCGCTCATCAAGCCCAACTTTGTCGAGGAGCACCCCATCATCTATTGGAACCTCCTGTGGCTCATGGAGCGCATCGAGGGCAAGACGCACCTGCCCGAGCTGTGCCTGCCGCCAACGGTGAGCGCCACAGCAAATCCCATTCCGATCACATTTTGTATTCGATTCATTCCGCAGAGCGATGAGGAGCAACTGGATCCGTTGACCAAGGTCAAGACCGTGCACATACAGTGCCTGTGGGACAATCTACACTTGCACAGCGAAACCAGCGGACCGCCCATGTACATCCTCTACCGGGAGACGCAGCCCACAAGTCCTTTGATCAAGGCTCTGCTCACTGATCAGGCGCAGCTCAGCAAGAAGTAAGGACGATTTATATATCGATAAATGTAAATTGAACTGAGGGATTTGTGTGACTAGTATAGGGTAGTTCCATGTAAAAATTGCTAAGCACACAGTTAACAGTCGAGCATGCCCGTTCAGGTGACAGGTATTTCAAAAAAGATTTCAAAAACTGATTTATTCTTGAGTAGAAAAATCTAGGCCAAGTAGAATTTAAATTTAAAGTTTACGATCTCATCTAAACCAATTTGTAACTTAGTTCTGCGGGAATATCATTAATGATATTCTGCAGAGGGCATCAGAATTGTCCTCGGGGAAATGTGTTATAAAATTTGATGGTCTCGCAGTTTTAACTTGGCATAGGGCTCTATTTTAAAGATTTATAAGAATTATATGTCAATTTCCAGTTTTGGCAACAAATTTATAAACATCGGGCCACTATATCATACTGATATAGGGCGTCGTAAATCGATGTGATATATATATCTCCCTCAGTTTTCGTTTTATATACATACAATTATTTTAGACATTTTTATTAGGGGCGGTGCAAATCGATAAAAATCTTTGGGACCGTTTTCTAACTACCGTCGTCCACGCCCACTCCTGCCCAGAAAAAAATTACAAAAATCTTTTTTTTTCCAAAGTAATAATAATTAAGACCATTTTCGACTATTTTAAGACGGCGATATACTGTATTGGGCAGTCGGCTAGACCCGACTTGTTTTGACTGTTATAATGGTCAGCTGGTTCAGGTTAAGGCTTGATTGATATTTCAAAAATTGACTTTCAATTAATGCTTTTTAAATGCTTAGGTTTGATTATTTTAAAAGGCAACCGGTTGGTTTTGGATTAAAACCGAACAAATTGAAATTATATACTGTGAATTCTTCGGCTAGGCGAAGCTGACTCTATTCATTTGTACTCACACGCATTCATATTCATTCGTTGCAGTGTCATTCAGCAGATCATCTCGGCGATCCGCTGCAACGATCTGGCAACGCCGCTGAAGCGTTTGGCCAACGAGCGGCACAAGCTGAAGAACAATGGCGTGGAGCGTTCGCATTCGTTCTACCGGGATATACTCTTTCTGGCCCTAACGGCCATTGGCCGGGCCAACGTCGATCTGGCCACATTCCATCGCGAATATGCGGCCGTGTTCGACAAGCTGACGGAACGCGAGTGCAATATGTTCTATCGCAATCAGGACCTGCCGCCATCGGCATCCACAATCTTCTGCCGGGCTTACTTTAAGCCCCTGCTGCTGCCCTGACGTGCAAGCGATGTGGATCAGGATGAGGTCGGGATTGCAGATGTGGACTTGGACGTGGAGGAGGCAGATTTCTGATCCTAAAAAGACATGGCGACCAAAAAGAATTAAACAACAACAAGAAAAACGCTTAACACACCCACATCAATTGACAAACAAAAACAAAAAAAAAAACAAAAAAAGCAAAAGCAAACAATCTAATTTTGACCTGTAAATGACTTGAACTTAACTTTTAAGTACTTAATTAGTTTTCGTGTGTTTTCATTTGAATTGAGAATTTTTTAATTTTTTGCTAAGCACTCGCTCCCACTCTCTCTCTCTCTCGCTCGCTCGCACAATGCAGAGCACACTTATTTACACACACACACATATATACACCTATAAATGACTGGTTTCTAAGACAATACACACACACACACACTCATGAAAACGACATATATTAATATACATATATATATATCAAATGTTTTTTTTATAGATTCAACTTTCTGCGACAACTTGACCCTCGACATATTTGCCTTATTATATATAATATAACGGTACATATGCACATATATATATATATATATTGACCCATGTGCGGATCTGTAACTATAGTTTGTATGGATATACTACCTAATTATGTCTGTATGTGTATGTCGTATATCACCATTTCGAATTCGCATCGCCTTCAAATTGTGATTATTATTTCAAAAATATTAATTTCAACGATCAGTTGCGATCGGTTAACGATCGAATGTAGATAGCGCACGAAATAATACGTCTCGAAAAAACAAAAAACCTGGGGATTTCGGGGGGAGGGAGTATTAATTGGGTTAGGGTTTTGGGTGGGCTGGACTTAGGGTTACATGGGTTAAATAGGGAGCGAAACAGGCAACCAATAGACAACAGATAACAATAACAACAACAACGATTACCATAGGAATAAAATGAATCAGCCAGACTAAGTAAAGTTTAAAGTCACGATTTTTAAATATGAGCATACATAGATAAACACACACACACACCCATACACAGCCACACACACGCACACACCCACAACAACAACGATAGTAAAATTTTATAAGTAAAAAGCAAACAATAATAAACTCGTGTATCTTTTCAGCAATCTTTTTTGTCGGTCATATTAAGTAAATGTATATTTAATATTTAAATTAATTTAAAAGAAAATTCAAAAATAAATAATTTAAAAATATATTTTTTTGTCTTTGGCATAGGACACGATAGAGTACGATGGAAAACAAATCATAAATTTAAATTGAAAAATCAAGTTTCATATATTTTCTTTTTGTTTATTTAAAGATTATTAGATATCGTTATGATAGTGATTTTTTTTAACATTAAAGAAAGAAGCAAAATCTGATATAGTGAAAAATGTTTAATCTATTTAAATAATAGTTTGTTTTGGCTTTAGTTTTTTAATTTTAAATATAATTTTTCAGGTTCCAGGTTTTATTTATATATTTAGCAATAGGTGTTTGATCGATTGTGAAAAGAAGCAACTAAATATTTTATAAATTAAATTGAAACAGGTGAAAACATATTATATATTTGGTGTTTTAAAGCTTAAATGCCTTTGAAGACTTTTAGCTCAGTTTACGATATATTCAAATAAAATAAACTGGAGCACAGTTATCTTCAAACACGAAATTGTTGAACATGATTAAAATATCTTTAAAAATAAGCAAAATTATTTATATTAAAATTTAGGGAATTTAAGTAAGTTTGGTCGAGATATTGGAAAAGATTCTCATACAAAAAGTCAAATTTTGTCCGAGGTTTGCAGATATATTTTTAGCATAGGAAAACTGATTCGCTTGCCAAGTTTGCTCCGGACATCTGGAAAAAAAATATGTTCCTATAAAAAATAATTGTTGGACTGATTGTTCCTATGACCTCTATACGATATAGTAGTGCGATATAAATAATATTTTACAGATAGATTTGTAGTATAGTATATTGAAAAAGAAAAAGGTTTTTAGATAAAACAATTGGTTTCTATATACATATATGTATATAATCAGCGTAGGCAGGGGGGGATTAAAGCCCCATTTAAATATAAATAAAATATGTTCCTGCATTATATATTGTAATATTGTAAAAAATGCTCATTTAAAAAAATATTTATTTTGACCCCCTTCTTAAATTAATCCCGCCCACGCCTCTGCATATTATTCTCCTTATTCTCCTCAAATGCCACTCAAGAATTTTGGAAATGTTCAATTTGATACGATTTGCATATAAATAATACACAAGGTTTATTTGTGGTAAAAGTACACATAGAGCGAAAAAAAAATAATTATGATTATATTAGATAATCGCCAGATAATCGCCCAATGCAAGTGGATGGATATTGCGTTGCCTTGGATTGCGGGACTATCGGGTTACGGGTTGGGCGGCGAGTACAGTGAACACTACGGCTAGGCGAACTTAGGGGCTAGGATAGATAGGCTTGATAGGATTAATCCGAGAGCAGGACGACCTCCTCGCTGGCCGGCGGCGACGCCGTCTTCTTCTTCTTCGTGCTGCTGGTGCCGGGCTCGTCGCTGGGCCTGCGCAGGAACTGGCTGATGAGCGCGTTCTTGGTGGGCACATGGAACTGCTGGTCCCGCGGCACGGACATCAGCAGCGTGCCGCGTTTCTTGCCCGCCGTGCCCGGCGCTGTTGTGGGCGTGGGGGGCGCGGCCGCCTCGCGCCTGGCCAGCTTGCTGGCCTCCGGTCTGGGCGTGCCGCCGGCCTCCAGTCCGTCCGACGGCGGCGCGGCCTCGCCCAGCGAGACGTCCGCCTTGCTGATCTTGGGCGTGAGCGTGTAGTGCCATTGATTCTGCAGCGGCAGCTCGGCCAGGTGGTACTTGTGGAGCATCGCCGCGCTGACCACCCAGCAGAGGCGCTTCTTGGGCTTCTTGTTCTTTTTGGTCTCGACGACGGCGCCGGCGGCGGCGGCCAACTCGACGGGCCGCCAGCTGGCCAGCTCATCGAACTTCTCGCGCAGCAGCGTCTTCGGGGGCAGGAGCAGCTGAGGCGACGCCTGGCCGATGTGGCGCTTCAGGAACTCCAAATACTCGGAGATGAGGAACGCCTTGGCATTGCTGTTGCCGTGTATGAGCCGCACCAGCTGCTGCAGCAGCTGTTCGTCCAGCTGGAGTGTCGTTGGCTCGGGCGGCTCCTCCACGCGCAGCGGCTCCGGCGGCGGCTCCAATGTGAGCGGCTGCAGCTGCCAGCTGCCGTACATGTCGATCGTTTGGATGAAGACGGCCGGACAGAGCTGCGACTTGTTGCCGTTCTCGTCCAGCCAGACGGGGCCCAGCAGGCGGGGCTTGATCTTCTTGGTCTGCTTCTTCATCTCCTGGGCGAACTCCTGCTGGAGCACCTGGAGCTTGGCCTTCTGCGCCTCGCGCGTATTCCCGTCCTCGAGCTCGCCATCGTTTTGCAGCTCCTCGTCGCTGAGATGGCCGTGCGGCACGAACCACTCGTTGTACTCCTCCTCGGACTCCTCCTCCGATTCGCGCTCCTTTTCATCCTCGCTGGCGCTGAGCGACTCGCCCGGCTCCTCCTCCTCCCACTCGCAGTCGGAGTCCACCTCGTAGTCAAAGTGAGTCTGTAACAGGGAAACAAAACAATCGCATCAAAACAGCCGGCGGGGATTTCAACTGCTCACCTTATCCTGGCCCAGTGGACGGCGCGCGCTGATCAGCTGGCTCCGCTTGCGCCAGGTGCCGTAGTACGGCGGACGGCGATTGTCCGCAAAGTGCAGATACTTGGCCCGCGTCCAGGGCAGCTGCTTGGGTCGCTCCTCGACGATGGGCGTGCCCGCTGTGGCGAGGTCATCTGTGTGCGATACGAAAGCGGTTCGAATGCTGGGCGGCAAAGCCTTGGGGGCGTGGCACTTACCAATCACCTGCACGTCGTCGTCCTCCTCCTCGTCCTTGGCGCATCGCTGCAGCCGCAGGTCGCGCTTGCTGCTCAGCGGCCTGTGCCGGCCCTGGCTCAGTTCGCTGATGTAGAGCTGGGCCAACTCCTGCCGCTGGATGAGCGTGTCCAGGCGTTGGCGCCGCTCGGCGCCGAGCGTGGCGCGTATGACGGGCGCCAGGATCATGTCGTCCTTGACCTGAAACGGCCGAAACGCGAGCGTCTGGCTGCTGCTCTGGCTGGGGCCGCTGTCGCAGCTGTTCTGCTCGTGCTCCAGCTCCTGTTTCGGCTGCTTGGGCACAAAGAATTTGGTGAAGGATTCGGCGGCGCGTTTCTTTTTCTGTTCGGCCTCCTCCTTCTCCAGCTCCTTGCGGCGCCGCTCCTCGTCCTTTTTGCGCTGCGCCTCCTCCTTGGCCTCGTTGCGCTTGCGCTTCTCCTCGTTCTTGGTGTCGGCTTCGGCCTGGCGCTTGCGCTCCTTCTCCTCGCGCTCCTTGCGCTTCAGCTCCTCCTTGTCCTCGCGCTCCTTGCGCCGCTGCTCCTCCTTCAGCTCGCGCTCCGTCTTCTTCAGCTGCTCGCGCTGCTCCTTCTCCAGCTGCTTGAGGCGTCGCTCCTCCTGCAGCTTGCGCTCCTTCTCCTCGCGCGCCTTGCGCCGCTGCTCCAGCAGCCGCTGCTGCTTGGGCGTCAGATTCTGCAGCTTCTCCGCCACGGCGCCGGCCTTATCGTCCAGCTCCTGCCCATCCTCTTGCTCCGGCTCCGGCTCCGGCTCCGGCTTGTCTTCCTCGGGCTCAGCCGCGTTCACTTCCATATCGCTGTCGCTGCTGTCCAGCAGCGGCACATCCGAGTCCACGTCCATCTTGGCCGGCACACTGGACTTGTTGGCTGGCCGGGGCGCCGGCTGGGTCGGCTCAATCACCTTGGCGCGCTTTTGGGGATTGAGGCTCTCGGCCAGTTCCTCTATGTCGTCGCTGGAGTCGCTGCGCTCGACTGTCGCCCTGGCCTTGGCCACGGGCGCGCTCTTCCTCAGCGACTTCCTGCGCTTGGCGCGCTTGTTGCCCAGCGGCAGCTTGATCTGCACGGGCGCCGGCTGGTTCGCGCTCTCAGCGGACTTCGCCTTCACTGCCGCTTCCCCTTCCGCTTCGTCGTCGTCGTCGTCGTCGTCCAGCTCAATCACGTCCTCGGCCAAGCCCTGCTCCACTGTCCTGGCCTTCTTGCTGGGCGTTACGGGCGGCGCGGCCACGCCCAGCTCCTGGTTCTCCTTGCTGTTGGAGCGACGCAGCTGCTCCGCCTGCGCCTGCGCCTCCGTCGCCGTCTCGCTGTAGGACAACTTGCGCTTGCGCGGCTCACGCTCCGACTCCGGCCCCGCCTCCGCCGCATCCGAATCCAGAGCAATGGACGCCGCGGAGGTTGTTGCCGCTGCCGCTGCCGCTGCGCCCTTGGCCACGGGCGTGATCAGCTTGAAGGGCAGCCGCGTCTGCACGAACTTCTTGCCGCCGCTGCCATTTTCGTTCGCACTGCGATCCGCCGATTTTGTTGCGTTTGCCTCCTTTGCACGTCCCGTTTTTGGTGTTTTCACAATGCCGGCAGGCATCTTACGACACTTGTTGTTAATGTTTATTTGTTGATTACAATTGCCGTTGACACCGTTTCTCCGCTGTTCAGATTCTCCGCCGTTTCACAAACACACGCACCACAGTTCTGGCAAAAAGCGCGCCAAACCGCAAAACATGCACAGATGTTTTTCTTGCGCTCAGCGGTGCTGCGATCGCGTGTTTCGATAGTTTTTGGGCGTCGTCGATAGCTCGCAAGAGTTGGCAACGCGTGCGTTGAGGAACGCAGCCTTTTTTCACTAGATGGCGCTGCTGCTCGTGCTCAGCCAGATGCTGCTTGTATTTTGTGTAGATGGCGCTTTGTGTCTGCATTTCAATTTCTTCGTTAGTTTTGGTTTTTTTTTTTAAATTAACCAAAAAAATATATTATTTAACTGTAATTGGCAGAAATAATTCAAAATATCCTTACTAAATTAAAAAATAATTATTTCTTATTACTTATTTTTATTCAGATTTTTAAAACTTTTAAAATCAGGTGAAATTTGTTTGGATCATATGGAAATGTGTACAAAGATATTATTATTATTTTTGTTGTAGGTCTTTTTAAATCTATTTTCGTTACAGAAATTTTTAAAAATTTTATGAAATTTCTTACAGAAAAATTTATATTTAAAATCTAGTACAAAACACATTGACTTTTAAATTGCTGTAAAAGAGAACGCTCGATATTATAATTCAGATTATTCGAGTAGTCTAGTATTGTAATTATAGAACGAAATAATTTCTACATTTATGTTTTTTTCCAAAAAAAAAAAAAAAAAAAAAAAAAAAAATAGGAAGAAAAAAATTTATTCAGAAAGTGACCAAATAATATTTTTAATTTGTTAATTAATGTTAGTATTTTAATATTGGTTTTTGTTTATTTATCAGTTTGAACTCAAGTTTTTCAATCTGTTTTAAATTTGTCAATTCAAAATAAATAAAAAAAATTGTTGTAATTTTTATAAATCGCATTTTAAATAAATATTTCAATTAAAAGTATTTAAATAATATAATAATATGATTCATTTCAACATAAGTAAATAACATGTACAGTAATAAGAATAGAAAATAATGGAATTTTCATTTTCAGACACCTGTCCCTCTGCCCACCTGGCCAGAGTCCTGTCTGACTATTAATAAAAAAAGGCGACAAAAATGTTTGCAAATTAATTTATTCATTCCGTGCTTTAATAACTTTTGCAGCAATCATCAAGTTTAACAACATTTGCGTCTTTTTTGATTTTATTTTTACGTTTGTTTACGCAGTTTAATGTGGCATTTTTACTAATCCCGGATAAGTGCAATTCGCTTGCGGCCACAACCTGTACAAGCCACCCCCACCCCCTCCCCAGCCCCAGCCCGGCCCCCTTTTGCCATGCGCTCGCGCCTCACCCTTGCCCCGGATGCGGCCCTGGTTGACATGGCGACTGAGACTGCCAAGGATGCTCCTGCTCCTGATTATGTCTCTGCCCACGGCTGCAGAAACATTTATTTAATTACATTGTGTTTCAATAAGCAATCACACAGCCCCGCCCCGCCCCCTCGCGCCCGCCCCGCAACGCGCTTGCGCTGCACTCAGAGAAAATATTTATTTCAAATGAATTTTAAATATACAAATTTAAAACAAATTTATTATTTAAAAATAAAATATCAAATGTATATATAAAATATGGTTCGGTTAACGTTTGACTTATATAGGTAGATATATTTTAAGTTGAGAACTGAATTTATATTTCAAGATATACTTTCTTAAATGAAATTCCTGGAAAAAATACGCACACAAGCTAGATACATGTTGAGTTAAGGTAGATAAAGGCTAAGGTTAAATGGAAATTTTAACACATATTTTTTAATATTAAGTTTCATAAATTTTAAAGGCCTAAAATTCCTTAAAATAAGCCTTAAACACACAGTTTCAAGTTAGGGAGATAAATCTAAAGTTAAGACTTAAACACAGTATCTAATGTAAAAAAAAAGAAAAGATAAGAAAAATCTGGTAAATAGTATTTTGGAATGAATGCAAAAGTTGTATATTTTTAAATAAAAACAATTATTAAATCATGGATATTTTAAATATACTATACTATATATAATATGAAAGATTTCAGTAAGAAATGTTTTCTATATTTTCTCTGCGTGTACGTTCAAGTAAACTATGTTGTAAATTGCAACTGCTGCACAAGTGTATCCTGCTCCTGCTCCTGCTCCCGCTCCTGCTTATATCATTGTCGTCGCCCGCTGCTTGGCTTTAACCCATTTAACTTTCGCCCAAATCTTAAATCTAATATTGACATGTGCAACAGAAACGCCGCCCGCTGCGGTCATCGTTGCGGTGCGAGAGGGTTGGGGGTGGGGGTGGGGGTGGGTGTTGTGGTCGTGCTCGTGCTCTTGGCATTAGATACGCATTTGGGCAGCTCTGATTTGGCAGCTTGTCTGCCATCGACTCCTTTAATAATGATAATAATAATAATTTGGCCCTGATGCTGATGCCGTTGGGATTTCCCCGGCGAGGCGCAGCGTTTGGCGAGCGTAAAATGAAAATTCGGTCATGCGTGTGAACGGGGCCAGGAGTGAGGAGTGAGGGGCGTGGCGGGGCGGGGCGGGGCGGGGCGGGGCGGGGGGTGTGCCCTATGTAGGTAATAGAAAATCTATTAGCGCGCACAAAGCGCACAACTCTCAGGAGAGCGAGCCGGGCGAGGGGGTTGGCAGGCGGGCAGACACACTAACATTCATTTCATTCATTTATTCATTCATCCTTTTGATGACACGCAAAAGCGGAGCAGCCTCGCCATCCGCATGGGTGCGAGCGAGAGGCGACGAATTGAAATTAGAGACCTGTTGGCGTGAAGCGTGCTTGACAAGATGGACAGACGGACAGGCGGACGGACGGACATACACACATTTAACAGTGTGCGCGTGTTTAATATATATTCAATTCCCTTTTTGGCCAAAGATTATTATGCAAATTAACACTAAAACCACTTGCAATTTATGCACATCAAAAATGTTTGCGTTTGTTACTCATTATTATTTACTTTTAAAAATATATTGCATATTAAACTCAAATATAAAAAAATAAAATATTAAAGTGTTTTGCTAATATTTAAGATTTTTGTTTTTTTTTTGTTTTTTGTTACCATAAAATAAGTTAAAGTAAATAAATAAAATAAGTTAAATGCTAATTAAATAGCTAAATAATGATTTTAATTGCTCAAAAATTCGCTTTGAAAATAGGATTTACCTTGACATTATTTTCTTATATTAATCTTATATTATCTTAAATAAATTGTAATTATTTATATAAACAATTCAGATTTACTTGGAATAAGTTTGCATTAAAAATGTACATCAAATTACATTTGAATAGATTAAAAAAATGATTTTGATGGATTTGCGCCACTGTAGCTGGCCAAGTTTTTGGTCTTAGTTCTGCCTGCCGCCCTGCCACGCCCCGCTCTGGCCCGCAATCGTAGTAAGCATTGTATTTAAGTAATTGGAGGGTAAAATGTGTTTCCAATTTGCTGTCCGTATGTGTGCTAGCAGCATTTTTCGCTTACTTATTTATACATGTTGTTGTTGTGGACGTACTTACTGCCACATAACAGCGACAGCGACTGCGACTGCGACTGCGACTGCAAGATTGAAAAAAAGTATTGAATTACATTTATACAACATTTGGTTGAATAGCTTTTGCGAGGGAGCCCCCCTAACGTTGGCCGTGCGCTGCGGTTTGTGTTTCCTTTTGTTGGGCGCCCGCCGTGGCTCGCGTGGGTGGGTTTTTGGGTGGTCTATCTGTCCGTCCGTCCGTCCGTACATTTGTGGCTTCCGTGGCGCGTCTAGCTGCGTCAGCAGCGACACTGAAAGCCATTGGCATTTCCCACAGGAATCGCTATGAAAATTCATTAGTTGCCTTACTTTTCGACGGGTGTGCATATACATATATTTGTATACAGTCGCCCATATATGTTAACGCACGCACGCATCTACCGCGTCCATTCAGAGCTCGTCTCGGGCCTGGACGCGCTTTATTATGCCGTTTGAGCCAGAGACAGATACGCATTAAAATTGTAGCAGGCAAATGGGAATGTTGAAAGGTAAAGCCGAAGGGAAGTTGTGCAGGTACGAAGGAGCGAGGGAAGGGGAGACACACACACACACACACACACACGCACAGGTTGACACACAGGTTGACACACACTGCCGCAACCGGCGAACGTCCTTAGCACAATGCGAGCATTGTCTGATCAACCGGATATTTCGTAGAAAACGCATTTCCCACACTTTTCACTCGGTCCGCCTGTCCGCCTGTCTGTCTGTCCGTCTGTCGCAACCTGTCGATCGACACCCATAAATAGCTGTCCAAATCAATTCTCTTGTCTTCCTCTTTGACCACATTCTGTAAGCTTCATTGCAACAAATTGGCTTGATTTTATGTCTTGACATTGGCTTTTCGCTGACATGATCGGGCAGTTTTCACTATACCCCCCCCCCCCCCCCCCCACAACAGCTTCCGATCCGAAGTTCAACAAGTCATGCTCTCAAATTGCCCTGCGGCGATGAAAGTTGTTTGTCACAGCGCGTTTATCCGGTTTCCCCTCGCGGCCACTTTTTAGCCCCTTCGTGCCGGAAAGTGTAGCACAGTTTTGGGCGCGCGGCGTGGGGATCAGTTTGGCTGCTTCATACAGAGCAAGAGAGAGAGAGAGCGAGATTGTTTATTTTATTTATTTGCTTTAATTAAACAAGTGCAAGCTTTATATATATGCGGCATATGTTAATCGAGCATTAAATTATTTTTAAATTGAATTAAATTCTTTTAATTTAATTTTAATTTGAAATTTTTAAATTTTTTGAAATTTTTCCGTCCGTCTGTATGAACTTGAAATTTGGAATATATACGCACATATATCCGTGATTACTGAAATTATATATCTTGGGGTCGGGTAAACCGTGAAAACCGATATCTTCCACATTTTGAAAGCCAGAGTCAACGAAAAGTATTGATGTTAAAAATTTTTCTTTTTAACTTTGATATATTCATACTACATATTTAGTTGCTAGTTATATTTATTGTTTATTTATTTATTAAGCTGCAATATTATATATTACTTTTTATTATAAAGAAGAAACAAAGTAATAATAAAAATAAGTCAGATATAGTAAACATATTATTGATGTTAAGCGGAGAGATAAATATTTTTAAAAGCTAGATCAATTCGAATTGTTAAAAATGTTTAAATACTCTTTAGTTTAAGTGCCGTTGCTTTCTTAGATATACGCTGGCATATTTAAAGACAATTCGATAAGCGTAATATTTATCTATAGTATATTGTTTTTCTTTTTTTGCCGACTTCCTTTTGGGCGGCAACTATCAAAACAAACTGCATTTGAAAATTGTGCTCTATTTAGAGACAAAGCGGGAGATGCGTAACGAAATTTGTTTTGATTGCCATTCGGGAGTTGTTTTTACCCAAATAGACCCAATTGCCATGCATGAAATTAATATACAACACAGAAGGAGCCGCAGAATAATAGAGAGGCTCAGGCTGAAGGCGAGGCCGAGTCTGGCCAGGACGGGGGATGGGAAAGGCCACAGGAAGTCAAAGTGTCAGCCAGGCCAATGACGGCGACGTCGCCGTCGACGTCGACGTCGTTGTCGATCGAGGCGGAAATGCGGCTAATTTGCGCCCCACCTCCTGTTCCTGTGCCTGGCTGCTCAGCTTGCCGTCTCTGTTGCCTATTGAATAGTTGTTGTTGCTGCTTTTGGGCCCTGTGCGAAATTATTAATTTACGAGCTGTCAACAGTTATTGTTTGACGGGCCCGTGTTTACATCCAGCGGTCCGAAGGTTTCTATCGTTAATACCTTTGACAAATTCAGTTTCCATTCATTCTGTACCCCCTGCCTAATACCTTTTGTACCGTCTGCCCCTGCCCCTGCCGCTGCCCCCTGCCCCCTGCCCCTGTCCGGGCCTTGAGGCACCGGTGACGAGCATCATCAAGCAATTATTCTCGATTAGCCAATATCATGATGTCGACATTTTCTCGATCGCTGACCATTTCTATTGCCATCTCTGTCGCTCCTCCCCCCCCCCCCCTCCCCATTACTCGGCCGAGTTGTTCTACGCAATTAACAAGATGACTTGGCCAATTTATGGGCCGGGGCGCGACTTAAATTAGCGGCCCGATCGGTAGCGATCAGTTTGATCATTAGCGCGCTAATTAAATCAAGTGTTGAAAGTTTTGAACTCCGTCATTGTTTGGACAATGGCTGAGCAATTAGTTTGGGCCAATGCTCTGACAGGGGGAAAAAGTGCACAGATCGTTCCTAACTAACTCAGATAAATTAAATTAAATATTTTTGTTTACATTCTACATGCCGCTAGCTTACAAGCTAGAAAAATAGATATACCGATATTTCATCTATAACATATTCGGCTTATTTCAAGTGCCAACATTTGTGCTGACTATGTTTTCCTACCTAATTCAAGAGTTTTGTATTTATTTTCAAATACGAAAGAAATAAATATTTTTTGCAACGTTAACTCAATTTATTGAACCTTGGGGAACGTTATCTATTACAACAATTAAAATAATTTATAATAGGAAATGTTTTCTACCAGTAAGGTTTTTCTTCCCTTTTTCCTAATTAATTAATATCAATTGTAAAATGTATAGATTAATTAATACAAATTAAGCAAACAAATTAATAAAAAAAAAATATATAAAAATGAAAAAAATTGAATTGATTGTTGTTATTCATGATATCCTAATATAAATATAGATATAGGTGTATAGTTAGTCAATTTCGTTTATGCATACTGAATTTTAAAATACGAAAGAAATAAATATTTTTTGCAACAATAAGTGAATTTATTGAACCTTAGGGAATGTTATCTATAACAACAATTAAAATAATTTATAATAGGAAATGTTTTCTTTCAGTAAGGTTTTTCTTCCCTTTTTCCTAATTAATTAATATCAATTGTAAAATGTATAGATTAATTAATATAAATTAAGCAAACAAAAATTAATAAAATAAAATATCCTAATATATAGATATAGATGGTCAATTTTGGAATCTTGTCACTTAGTTGCCGTCAGCTTGACCTCCTTTTTTCCGCTCGGAGCTGAAGAGGAGTGCAGTCTAATCTACTGGAGCTAAGCCATTTGGCGTTAAGCTAAGGCCGCGATGATCGGTGCTTAGTGGTTATCGCATTAAGCCCGGACTAATCCCGCTGCCCTGCGTCTTTGGCAGCGATCTGCGCATGTTTCGACCTGCGACTGCCGACTGCTTGATAAAGAGCCAAGTCCAACAAGCAGCGGGATTTGATGACGCTGCTGCTGCAGATGATGATGATGATGACGACGACGACGATGATGATGATGATGATGGCCCCTTAAGCCGCTGAGCAAACTCTGAGCGAACAAATGCCAAAGACAAATATATGCTGAGATGGCTGGAGCCGTTCAGGCAGAGGCGGAGGCGGAGACGGAGGCACAGGTGCCACTTGCTCCATTGGTAGCTGGCATCCGGGGCCAGATCCACTTTGGCCACAGTCAACGGTTGTTGTCAATTGTTTGGCATTGTTTTTCAGCGACTCGACTCGACTCGAATCGACTCGGCGACTTGTCGGCCACTCGACGCAACGCAATTGTCCTTGTTTTTCGTGTAGACACACACACACACACAGGGACAGAGCCGCAGCGCCACTCCACAGCTCCTCGAGTGCTTCTCAAATCTAAATGAGCAATTCATGTTGTTGGCAACCCTACTTGAGAGCATGCTCGTCGCTCTCTCCCCCCCTCCCCCCTTCCACTTGGCGTGCTCTCGTTTCTATTACACATCCTTTGTGCCCTCTGCTCCCGCTCCTGCCCTTTAGTAACTGGGCGTGTTATTGTCGCAAGCGTTGCCTTTGTGCTCGGCTCGCGTTGAGTACAGCCCGCTCGTCATTATGATGCTCATTATTATATATTATTTTTATTATTATTATATATTTTTTTTATTGTACTTGTACTTTTTAATAATAAACTGACTTGACTTTTCTTGTTGCACTCGCACACATGCGTACAAAAAAAGGCAGTCATTATTATTTACACTCAACCCCCCCCCCCCCCCACCCCTCCGAGGCCAACCCACCCACCACAGCGATTGCCTTCCTAATGCCGCCCACTTTTATGATAGCTCATTGCAAAATTCACCGTGGAACGGCTCGCATAATTATTGCTCATAATCTTGCAGTCAATATTCATTGTTGTACTATATGCCAACAGCTCTGATTTATTATTATTACGATGTATATCATATATATCTTCAAATTGTATTCATTTTATATAGATATTCTATAATTATTAATTAATAATATTTCTATTTCATTTTATAATTACAAAATGCGTAGATTTAAAACTCTTATTAAAAAAAAGAAAATAAAACCTTTCAAATTATTCTCCTGGTTCTATATTTTGTTTAAGTCAATTGGTGCCTACAATAAAATGTTTAAAAGTATTGCGAAAAATAAAAATTAAACTTTAATTTCTTAAATTGTTTTAAGTATTTAAATTTATTTAATGAATGTTTAATTTCTTAAATTGTTTTAAATATTTAAATTTATTTAATGACTTTGTTCATTTTAGTTTTGAAATTTCTAAACTAAATGAGACGCACAAAACAATCATTTTTCATGATGTGAATTGATTTTGATCGATAAATATTGAAAAAATTGAAATAAAATAAAATTAAAATTCTGATAAACAATTTGTAATGAGGATAAAATTTGTATGATAATTTTGCGATTAAATAAATACGTCATTAGTAGTTGTAAATTAAATTTTTAACTAAGTTGCCTTGTTGTTGTTTAAAATAATTAACAAACATTCTTTTATTTGTTTTATGCACATTTTTTTGAACTTTTATTAACTATTCAATTGACATTAACTTTTTGGCTAATTGGATGTGGCAGTTTTTGGGTGATTTGCATCCATTGTGCGTCCTTACACAGACACACACACGGATACACACACACACACAGACAGACACAAAGCGGCCGGGTGCGGTTTTTACACTCCAAATATTCAATTACGCTGCGGGCGGTCGCTGCTTACGGGTCTGAGTACGGGTACTCTTGGCACTCTTTATTGCCTGCCGTTAGGCCCGTAACGCCCAGCCTGGTAAAAACACACAACAAACACACGCACACACATACCGCTCGCTGACTCTGTTGACACTTGAGCTCAGGCGGTGGTATTTAATATGCGGCTCAACATTCTTTTCATTTCGCTGCGTTTCAAACAAATTTGGAAAAGGCTGCGAAAATGAAAATCGGCCGGCAGCAAAGTCAGGTGTCGGCGAGCGGCGCGGGACGCGTCCCCCATCGCTTAGAGTCGGCTTTCGATGATGTGATTCGGTGTCCAGGCAGGGCCCAAAGAAGGGACACCTCCGATCTGAGCAGGCGGCGTGATAAGGCAAAGTGCGCGGCAAACTTCCTGCTGATTGCTTAATTGACAAAGAGCATATGCGATGCATGAATGAATACGAATACGAATACGAATACGAAAGCGAATGCAAACACACTCACACACACACATCTGGGCCTGTCATTGTTGGTGGCCATAAGCTGGTGCTGGTCCAAAACGCTGAAAGTGCATTAAGCGAACGAGCCGAGGAGTCAAATTCAGGCTTTCGGCTCCACCTTTGCTCCGGCTGCTGCGCCAAAGATTAAAATCTAAAAACTGTCAATTAGAGCACACATTTTTCCTCATCAAAACTCAAATAACATGGGCGGAGGGGCTGGCGAACTTAAGCTGCGTCCATCAATGTGACGCTGACGGCAATGGCGTCCCACGTTGCACGCGGAGGCCCCCACTCCCCCCCCTGGACCACACTAAATCGCTGGACGTCGCGTCGTCAGGCATTTGGAATTCATTGACATATTTCTTTTATTTTATTTCATTTACTTTTTATTTGCCCCGTCTTTTTATTGTTGTTTCGCTCCATCTCGTGCTCCGCTTCGACTCGCATTCGTATCTATTTTGTTTTGTTTTTCGTTTTTCAATTCCAGTTGACTGTTGCGGCGCAGGTTTTGAATTACATTGCACCCACCCAGGTCCGACAGGCACACGCACACACACAAGTAAATACACATCTATTTAGTTCGATCTGGCAACAAATCCAACAATCAGCCAGCGGAGCGACCAACCAACGTCAACGTCAACGCCAACATCTTCGTCTTGGTCTTCTTCTTCGTCTTCCCCTTCGGCCCCGTTGTCTGGGCGGGTAGACAATGAGAGGAAGAGCTTAAAAATAATACCTTGGCCGCTTATGTTGGCGTTTTGCTCGGCCATAGCTACACCAACATTATTACAAGGCAACAACAACAACAGCCCCACAAGTATCTGTATCTATAGCGCGCTGTATTTGTATCTATAGTTGGCCCTGTCCGTTGTCACCAGATACCCGTGGCCCAGCGCACCGGGACGAGTGCATCGTCTGGCTGAACGCCAAGTGTTAAAGCTGCAAGTGCTTCAGGTTCTTTCTGTTTTCTTTGCATTTCTTTTTCTTTCCTGTTGCGTTGCAAAAACAACATTAAGATTGCGGTTGCAAAGACGGTGGCCAGCACGGCGGAGTGGGGACGCGGAGCCGGTGTTGGCCGCAAGGTGAGCCAAGCTAATTGGACGCTTAGTTCGCTGCGGATCGTGCCCGGCATCAGGCAATCTAAAACAAAATGGTGGCTGAGCAGGACATCAGCTCAGGTTTATAAATAAAACTCAACTGCCAGTTGCGAGCGCAATCAAATTGAAAAGTCTTATCTTATATACGTACATATATATAAGCCCCGCTGCAGAAAATATTGCGGGCATCATGCAAGTTGGCTTTTATGAGACGCCTCTGACGTAATTTATTGTAACAGCATTTCTTTTTTCTATCAAGTTCTATTCAGCTGCCAGAGTAAGTCAACATCTATGACCTAGACTTAACTCTTTACGCATTATATTATTTATCTGCCTTTAAACTGCTTACTAAAGCTATTTGCGACAATTCTTATATATTGAAATAAAAAATACTGATTTGAAATTTTATAAAAAATACTTTGACCTTTGTGTTAAAGATTTTACTAGTACAATAAATAAATAACAACTAATTATATTTTAAAGATTTGTATTATATATAGCCATGAAAAAAAAGCAAATTTACCAAAAGTATATAGACAATTGTGCTAAAATGAATTAAAACAAAGACTTGCGAACCAAATAAATCATATATATGTTCCAAGTTTCTCCAAATTATAACAGCGATAATCACAATTTAAGCTGAAAGCTAAATTCCGATAATAAAACCGGAAAAGCTTCTGTATGCACATCAATTTGTTGGTGTTGATAAATCGATCATTAACGATCATATTACCATTTTGCAGTCGAGTCCGTGTGGATTAACCCAAAAAAACAATGGCGAACGGGCTACATGATTAGGCTTCTCTCTCTCTCTGTCTCCCTCTCTTTCTCTCTCTCTCTCTCTCTTTTGCATTGTCCGCTTTGATTCGTGGCAATCAACACCTCGATCACAAAGTTTTTGCTGGCTGGATCAACTGATCTTATTTATTATTTTGTATGCCTGCTGATAGTTCCAATTTCTTTTGCGCCTCCGTTGACTGACTGACTGACTGCCGGATTGACTGATTGACTGGCTGGCTGGCTGGCTGGCTGGAACGGGCCTGCAAGCTGTCAATCAAGCGATCGGCTTTCAAAAATGCACTCAACTCATCTGCCCAGCGCCCATTGTTTAGATATTTTGTGTGTTGTTGTTTTTTTTCTGATTGTTTTTTTTTGTTGCCGTCTGCTGCCTGATGCCGACACGATCGATTTGGGCGATAGTCGCCGGGGCCAGTCGCATAGGCGACTGTTTAATAGGTGTTCGGAGCCATTTGGCTATTGCCATTGTTGGGATATGGAGGTGAGCCCAAGTCTCGCATTGACATTTCTCACTTGGGCGCGATAGGCGATCTCGAGATTCGAATACGAAACGAAACCTCACCAAAAGGGCCATCGAAATGGGGCAAACATTTCAATTAGGCAATATCTGGTAATTCAATATGCAATTCTCAATATTGGCCCTCTCTCTCTCTCTCTCTCTCTCTTTCACTCTTTCAATTTGTATTTCTGTTGGGTAAAATGGCGAAAAGGTTGTTTTTTGTTTTGTTTTGACAAGTAATCGATAACACATATAAGTGCTTGCTGCATGTAGAGAAATCGATAACAGCTATCGGTGGCGTTGTTGCTCGATAAATGGCTAAAGCAATGAATTTGTTGTAAGTAGAGCTATCAATAGAATGAATTATATATTCATTTTATATATTCATTTTATTAGCTTGTTCATAATTTTCAATTTAATAAATACCTGAATTCTGTTGTTTGTACAAATTCGGGACCTGTAAATAAAGTCGCTCATAAGGAGTTTAATATACTTTGTATATCCTGTAAACGTGTGTGAGTTAAGTGGCATCGGTATATCTGCCGATAAGTGCTCATCAGTTTGCAGCTAAAAAACTTTTTTAATTATGTTTAAAAAAAAACAAGAAACAAATCAGCTTCCTTGATCCTTTAAAAGAGACTCCATAATGTTGACATATGGATGAAACGAGCTGGCTCAGCATTTACCTCAGTCTTACCCCTTGGCTAATACAGTTTAAGTTTTTTTTTTTTTTTCGCCTCTCTGTGCCTCACTGTGCCTGTGGCTAATGCCGGCGCCTAGCAACTGAATGCAAAATCCAAGTTTGTGCAACGCCTCGCCTCTTGAATTATGTAGTTACCCCGATCTAATCAGCCGACAAACCTGGAATTGTTTGGACCGCTTGTTGCCCCGGGTTGCCGCAGCGCCTAATTGAGCATATGCCAATTAGCATAACACACATTCCACGGCAAGGGGCAGGCGAGATAAAAAGAAAGAGCGAGAGAGAGTGAGAGAGAGAGAGAGAGAGAGAGAGAGAGAGAGAGTGGGAGAGAGAGCGAGTGCAATTGGCAATGTGGAGTAAGGGTGAACTGATTCCAATTGCACTCAGAGAAAAAAGTCGAGGTACAACTTTTTAAATTATACACTGAATTATTATTTCAATTATTATTACTATTATTTATAAGCACAAAATTCGAAACGTTTAAATTTAAAATGTTTAATGCTTATTTAAAACGCTGATATCAAAAGCATTTCGTACTTATTATTATTATTTTAAAAAATATAAAAATAAAAATATTGCGTTTAATGCAAGCATTCTTTTGTTTGTTTTCAATGATTTCAATCATTTTTCGTTGTAGTCGGGGTGTAACGAACTGCATAATACTGTGTTCACAGTGAATTAACCAGGGATCGGAACGGTTATAAGTTTTAATTAAAATTATTAAATAATTCACTTTGCAATTTATTTTTTATATATTTAAAAGTTGTTAGAAATTAAAACAGAAAAAAATGCACTTTCAAAATTATTTTCTACATTTTTTATATTCCTTAAAGAGTAATTCTTATTTTTTTTCTAATACTAAAAATTTGTCAGATAACATTTTAATTTTTTTTAAATTTTTTACTTTTCTAAGTTGTATGTTAAAAGCAGATACTTGCAACTTCTGGGGCGGTAGTGGGCGTGGCTAACGTTTTTTAAAGCTAGAGGAGATATACAGTTTTGCGGCTGAGTGTAGCCAAAAAATCGTAAGCCTCAAACGAGTATATATTTCAATTTTTTCTAGTTACGTCCCATTTAAAAAAAAAAATAGCATAAAGCCAGAAAAACAAGCATATACATATACTCTTTTCAATTGGCGAGCAAGCATAAAAAGCGCACATTTGAAAGATTTGAAAGGGCGTTTTTCCCCGTGTGTGGCGACTGCGAACGGAGCCTGGGCAGATGGGGCACGGACATTGCCCAGTAAGATGTGTGCATTATCAACGTCATTATCGACGTGCACGAAAAATGCTCATTTGCGTTTGGCCGGGCCGTTGCTAGCTGGTTGCTCCTGGCTCTCCTGCTCGCCGGATTTTAAACTACCCCCGCGGGCGGGCTGATCTCTCAACTCGTCGTCGAGGCTGACGTTGATGTCGTCGCCTGATTATAGCTGCGACTCCGGCTGCTTGACTACCGGGGGGCCGAGGGCCGAGTGCGGACTACCGGGCCTGGGCTTTTCACAGTACTCCTGTGTGCTGTATGAGTACTTTATAAATACTTTTTTGTGTTGTTGTCGTTGTGGTTGTTGTTGTTGTTGTTGTTGTTGTTGTTGTCATTGTTGCTGCTGCTGCTGCTGTCGTTGCCGCTGGCTGCCCTCTCCTGCATTTAATTAATTTAAAAGCGTGTGGATAATACCCTGGCATTCGCAATGAAAAGTCAAATGAATTGAAAACTCAAAATGTTAATGCTCAAAAGCAAACATAATAATAATAACAATAACAACAGCAACAACAACAACTACTTATAATGACAGGTAGCCATCGAGGACAGCGCCTCGGTGCTGCCCCGAGTTGTCCAGCTGCCTCGCCCTGTTGTTTTAATCAGCAAATTACAAAAATTGAATCAACAGCAGCAACAACAACAAAACGACTTAAAACAATAAACAACAACAGTTTAGCATTCGTTGAGTATAAACAACACAAAAATAAACAGAATACCAAAAAAAAAAAAACAAAAAATAGTAGTTACTTTTCTCTTGGCATGCCGAGAATTAAATACACTTACAGATTTTTCCATGTAATTTAATTTGTGGCCAATAATATAGTAATTAGTATTTAATCAAATCATTTCTTGGCAATTTTAATAAAGTAGGCAGGCTAATAAATTTCCCATAATCTTATTTTTTTGGATCATAATAACAGTTATAACTAGTGACAGCTATCTGTTGCATATATAAAAAAAATTAATTTGTAAATAAAGCACGCTTTTTATACTTTAACAACTATATAACAACTATAAGTACTGTATTTGAGTCAATTGGGACCCTTAAAAATTCAGATTTACTTCAAAATAAAAAAAAAGTTGGACGAGTTAGTGTTCGATTGTCTAATGTTAAAAACTCTTGTCCTTATTTTCAGAAAGGTCCTAAATTGATGTGTTTAAATATTACATTATTCTAATATAAATAGGTAGGAGTATTTCAGTCGGATATAACCGACTAACCGATACTCTGTATACAGTCCAATAACAGCTTAAAACTGTCGAACACGGTCTTATCTTACACGGGAATAGTTTCATATTTTAATTTTCAAGACAACCAACACACCCTTTTCAACTGTGTAAACAGTGTATAAGAACGTGTATTTCGTTTGTTTTGCTGATTCGATGTCGTCTTTTGGCCACTGGCTAAGCACATAGAAATAGTCAAGACAGCTTTCAGCAATTTTACGGATATAATTACTTAAAGTTGAGGCGACTTTTAATTGGCGTACTCATAAGTAGCTTAAACTGAGATTTCGATCTAGACCTTAGCTAAACTCGAAATTCGAACCTGTTCACATTTGCGATGACATTTTCGCTCAGCTTTAAAACTGAAAACATGTTCACCGATGGGTGTAAACAAGCTTCTAGCATTAATTAAAGTATTCGTTTTGGGAATGCGACCTTAATTTTTACACATATTGCCTGGGTGTAACACACCACAGAAGACTGACTAATGTTTTTCTAACCCAAAGACCCACATTGTATATTTCAGATTAAGGAATCGATGCGATCAGATGCGTTTTGGTTCCAACTAAAATCTTGCTAAGACCTATTTTTGAACTTAAATTTAAAGTGCATTTTAATCAATTAAAAATTCTTATTATATTCTCAAAAGTATAAGAAGAATAAAAACTAAACAGCAAGTTACCATATAACACTTTTCTTACAATATTAAAAAAAAAAAAAATAAATTCAAAAATATTTTCGAAAAGATTTGGAAATGAAAAGATAACAAAATGTTAATTTTTTTTCTTATCTTGTTCCCAAATGTAACTTATAACTTTTATATAACCTATTTGAGAATTCTCTTAATTGATTTAAAAATCAAATATGATTTGTACTTAATTTCAAAATATTTGTTATTATCATTATTATTATTTCGAGAGGCCTAAATGCCTAAGCACTTAAAAATTGTCAAAAATGCTAGAGATTGCCGCATTGCAATGTTTTGAATATAGGTTAATAAAGGGGCAATCGGTCCGATTGCTGCAGGTTCGAATTTAAGCCCTATTGCCATCACAACAGATACTGCGACTGTTGTCTGGGGATTGAGCTTTCATCCGGCACAGCATCAATGCAATTGCAATGGAATTATGCATAACGCAGAGTTTAATGAGAGTGGCCAAGAAAAGGAGCCCCAAAGTAGTCCTGGTTAGATACATTACACAGATACATTTACATAGATAGAGCAGCCGGTGCCGTGCTCTGTGTTCTGTGATTCCGATATCGCATTGATATCAATGTTAGTTAGTTAGTTCGTTATCTCTCTGCGCTGGCCGTGGAACAAGCTGCCCCCCGCTCTCAACCCCTGCTGGCAACAACCCCCATAGCTCGATAGCTGCGAGTTTTATGTACAATATTTGGGTTGGGTTCGGTTGGGCAATGGGGCTGTGGGGGCTGGGTAACGGTAGCTTATATACGTGCACAGACACAAGCGAGCGAATTTTGGGCTCGGTTCGGGTTCGGGTTCGGGTTCGGGTTCGGGTTAGGTGGTTCTGGTGCTTGATTGGCGTTGCTTGGGTAAATGAAAAGAAAAATTGCCAGCAAATGAAGAAAAAAAGAAAAAAAAAAAAATGAAAAAACCGAAAGAAATAAGTGAACACATGCCAAAGAAAAATTCTTGGAAACAAGCAAAAAAAATGAAGAGAAGAAAAGTGAACGCAAACGAAACAAGAAAAAAATAGAAAAAGAAATATCCTTGGCCTGGGCTGCCGCCACCCACAAAAAAAAAAAAAGAGAACAACAACAACAGCAGAGTTGACGAAGAAAATTGTGACTTTGAAGTGCGAGGCGAAATGCTGGCTGTTGTTGTTGGGATCTGGTTAGCCGTGCGCTCGCTCACGGCGAGGGGGCGAACGAGGCGCTGGGACAGGCGGCTGTTGGGGTGTGCTTGTTGACAAGAGCGCCGAGGGTGCAGGGCCCGGCATATTAATGTAAGCAACGCAAAGGCTATATGCGTGTGAACAGCGGCGGCTCCTGTGTTTGTCCCGCTCGCACGCGTGTCGCGCAGACGGCAACAACAAATGCAATGGCGACAATTTAACGGTTGCGTCGACGCCGACGTCGCCGTCGTAGCTGGCAACGCCCAACATCAGTGCGAGCGAGACGGCAACGGCCACGAGCAGCGCTCGCATGTGGAACTCATGGAAGCCATGTGGAATGCAGCGCTGGGAACAGTTTTCTCAGCCCGTTTGGCCTTTTGTTATTGTTTTCTGTTTCTTTTTTTGATTTGTATTTTTTATTTTTTATTTTTTTTTTTTTTTTTGTATTTTTCTCTGTCCGTCCGCCTGTCGCTCTGTCGCCCTGTCAGCTCATTTTCTTTGTTGTGCGTGTGTTAAAAACTGAAATTTATGCAATGCCAACGACGACGATGCCGAGTGGCCAGATTCAAACAAAAACGAACAAAAAATTCAAAAAAAAATTAAAATAAGTGCAGAAAATCAAAATGTATAAAAAACTGCATTATTTATCGCATTTATCGACGAGTCACTTAAATATGTATTTAAAAAACAATAATGCCAGACAGCCAGCTTTGTTGTTGTTGCAGGCGGCATCAAATAAATATTTCAATCTTAAATCTCACGCTTTATATGCATACTTATGTGCCTCTATATATACATATATGCACATGTTTAATATTGTATTATTTACGCGAATTTCGTTAACGATTCGCTTTTGTCGTGGCCATTTTTCAATACAAGTAGCACATTCCAAAAAATTTAATGCCACATTTTGTGGTCTCCACACACACACACACACACGCACACGCACACACATCTACATAGATTAAATGGGCATTTTTCAAAGCATTTTTGATACTAATTAATCAAATTAAGCTGAACCTTTTGTTGCGCGTCTTTGCGGACCGAAATCAAATACAAAAATCAAAATACAAAATAAGAAAAAATTTTAAAGCGACTTTTGTTTATTTTTTCTTCCGTTTTTTTATGGCGTTTTTTCTTGCCTTTATCAGCTGTGAACAGAAGCCAGATCTTGATATAAAACCTTTAGTTATTAACATAGATAATTTTTCACTTATGCTGCAAATAAGATTAGATAATAAAGCTAGAAGCGCTTAGTGAAATGTATTCAGATTTACAATTAACAAAAATTGTACGTCGACATTTTAAAAATTTTCATCAAAATCATATATAATTTTTACTTACTAGCTTTTCTAATTTTACTTATTTACTTATGCTGCAAGTTTCAGATTTGGTGTTTAATTTTTAATTTTGTTAAACCTTAAATAATAGAAGGAGAAATAGCCTTGAATTTGTATTTCAGATTGATGAGTATGTTCAAAAATATGCTTGAATATTTAAAACAAAAAAATAAAATAAAAAGCAGGAAAATAAATAATGTTTAACTAATTTTAATAATTTTAAGATAAGAGACATTGCTTTAAACATTTTTGAATGTCAATGTTTTCCAACAATATCTTCTTGGATTTTATGGTATTTTGGGAGTTCAAATGGCAAGGCTTCCTCTTGAAGCTGTTTTCTTTTTATATGAGGTCTTCGTTTGACCTCATGTTACTCCTTGATTTCATCACTTGGCGCTCGCATGTCAAATTTATCAGGATAAATGACAGACAGAACAAAGATCGCAGACGAGTTAGCCGATTAGAGAAATGACAATGGCTGGCTGATACCATGATGCGATGATGGCAATATATCTTAATATTTTCTTGTGATTTTTGCCAAAATTTCCCAAATGGCCGGACAATGCCAACAAAGTGACAATTAATCAATTAGACAGACGTGTGGGGAATTTTACCAAGCCACTTGTTAGTTTTCGAGATGCTGTTTAGCATAAGTTGGCAGCCCTTTTAGTCGGAAAGGCGGGCAACATCAAAAACGGGTGACCTGCCTGCCCTCGGGCGGGAGGGGAGGGGCAAGGGCGTTGCGGGTGGAGTTACGTGCTAGAAATCATAATAAACACACACGTCGCACATTATCAGCAAAGTGCAGCGCGGCAGACACGGCGTCCATTAGCCGAAGCCAAAAATTAAGTTGATAAATAAAATGCCAAAAAGCCAGCCCAGCGTGAAAGATGAAAACCGAGCTGATCCAGGAGCAGGAGCAGCAGCAGCAGCGGCAGCGGCAGCGGCAGCCACTTCCGCACGTGGCGGCAGTCAAATCGACGAGCGCCAGCGGCGGCAACCACCAGCAGACAACCACCAGCAGCAGCAACAACCACAACAACGACAACTACAACAAGGGCGAACTAATTTGAAAAGTTCCGGATAGCCGAAACTTGTATGCTCTGCCCTTGGAAGCAGAGTTATGAAATCAAAAGTAATAATCATAAATACACAAACTATTCGACCATTTGCTTTCAAAATGTTTATAAAAGCGTAATAAAATTTATATAAAATTGTACATTATATAAAATATATGCATAAATAAATAGTATATTAAGCGCTACCCAAAAAATGTCAATTTTCATTAAATTAATATGTCTTATATTATACGCTAAAATGGATTTATTATTATATTAAATGAACAAAAACATGTTATAATAACCATTGATGAAATTTATTTACTTTCAGAATTTTTTTCAATCTAATCAATTTTTTATTGATTTCTTTAATTTATAAAAAAAAAGTCGTCTAACGAAAATAAAAATTAAATAATTTCCAGAAACGATTTATTTTAATTTGTAATTGTATTTTATATTAAATTATATTATTTGAAGTCTTAATTAAATTAAAATAATCAATAGCAATGACAAGGTAATTTTTGGAGGGCCAAGAAATAATATTTCATTTTATTAATAAAATTAAATACTATATACGAATAAGTAAAAAATCACATTTTGCAAATATTTTTCCCTCTTATGGAAAAGTACCGATAAGTTAAGCTTATTTAAAAATTGTAAAATTTCCCAGAAGTGAACTCTAAGCTTATATGAAAAAAAGGAAGAAATAAATAAAAGAAGAAATAATTGGCGGAGAAGCTGTCGGCTAATCATACTTTAATCAATTATATATGTTCGAAATCTTAAATGTCTAGTGGGATCCAATTTATGCTATTTTATTTCTAATCAGAGTGTTATTATCTAGTCTTGGGAATATATTATTATATTGTGTGAGTATGGATATCTAAGTGATTATTAACTTGCATTTTAAACAGCGCTCTCTAGAATTCAATTAAAAGTATTTACATCTCTAGCGAGATAACGCGTATGCAATCTGGGCATATTTCTGTGTGCTTATAGATAATGCGTATACCCTTGCAAATTAGTCGCTTCTTGTTTGTTTTCACCAACAGCCGAACTAATGACTTATGCCCCAATCGGATGATACCCTAACAGCGACGCCCACAAATAGCCGAAATCAAAATAATGAGCAGGGCGTGTGCCTGGGAACTGTGTTCGGTATCTTCTGCTTTGACGGGTGCTTTCGTGTGTTGAAGTTTTTTTTTTTCCATTTTTCCTTTTCATTTCTTTTTTTTTTTGGCTATGTGCCGCTAAAAGGCGCAACGGAGTCGTCGCCCGTTGCAGATTAAAAACAATTTCTGCCGGCTAGCATCTCAATTTGCAGGCTTCCTATTCCTATTCCTATTCCTATGCCAATTGCTAGCCGGGGCCCAGGCCGCAATGCACTCGACGAAGCCTCATAAATACCGAATTAGTTGGTAATTCTATAAGCAACACGCGCCCATTGATGGATTGGCTGCCAGTTGCTTGCCGCTGCCTCTGCCGCTGCCCCGCCGCCTCTGCCGCCGCCGCCACCGCCGCCGCTTGCCGTTGGTAGATGTGGGCGCGTGCTAGATAATAAAAAGGCACGAGCGGCAAATTGTATCTGTGAGATACTCGTAAATAGATTCGCATTTGCGATTGCCACTGCGATTGCTGCTGTCGATTTGTGGCGCGTGCCACACGACGTGGCGGTAAGGGGAGCTGGCGACAATTAGCCGCAATGGCAAATGAATTTCCCATTTTTAATTATCATAATTAATAGAAAGATGAAAGCTCTTGCACACACACGCACACACGCGTTAACCAAAGGAATTTCTTGTTGTTGCTGCTTTTGTCTTTCAAGACATTTCGCAGGCCACAGCCAGAGATTAAACTGAAAGACACACACACACAGCAGCCACACTCACCGCGACCAAGTTCATTAAAAAAAGGAAAAGACAACAAAAAAAGAAAAAAAAAATCAAAATCTCATGCGCTGCGAGGCGTGGCAACTGTGACTGCGACTGTTTATGAGCCGAATTAATGGTTTATGATGATGATGGCCGCCGGACTCGCTGACGTCGCCAAAAACGCGCCTCGCCCTGCCCCACAGCGCCTGGCCAGTTGCTGTCCCAGGAGTCGCCGCGAATCGAATGATCGCAGAAAGGGCGACGCTCCAGCGGGGGGCCAGGCGGCGAAGGTGGGCAGGCTCGATCAAGCGGCGTTCCAGAGCTCACACAAAAGAGTCCAAAAGCACAGCGACGCGTGCCCACGAAATACTTTTTAAATGTGAGACATACAAGACGTAGATACATATACCTGTACAGATACTTATATACATACAGATAGAGATACATACAGAGATATACATATATGTAAAGATACAGATACAAATGCATACAGATACTGATATAGATACTGATAGAAATGCAGATACAGATACGTACTATAAAAGAAGCTAGGATTCACTCAGAGAAAATGGATTTCTAAATCCAAATAGAAACGGCTTAGAATGCGTATCGTTTTTTTTTAAATACTAAGAAGATTTTTCTCTTGAATATTCCTAAATAAAGTATAAATAATGCGTGACTTTAAAATCGATCGTTAACGTTGCATAAAAAGAAAAATACTCAACGTAAGAATTTTCGTATTTAAAAAAAAACAACCATTCTTATGGAACTTATGGAATCGTAAAAGTAAGATATGTTCTGTTTATGTGCTCCATTTTATGTATAAGAATATCATAATTTAGATATAGGAATATTATAATATAGCATATGAATATCAAAGTCTGTGGGCAGAATTGTCTCAAAGCCGTCCTAATCAACCCACAAACAATATTGTGCCAATAAAAATGTGGCACGAAATGTATTTGGTTATTGAAAAAAAAAAAAACACAGTTAAATTCTGAACTGAACCACAAGGGTTATGGATACGTAAAAAGGTTCACAAGCCGAACATAAAAGTTCAAAGCGTGAATTAAGCCTACGACAAATTTGTTTTGGGCCTATAGCCATGGTTGTTATGTTAAGAGAAGCCCCGTTCGAAATATCAACCCAATTCCCATTTAGGTAAATAGTTTGGTAAAAATAAAAAAAGAATTGCATGTTGTTTTTATATATATATTATTCATCTGATCATATTTTTGTGAACTTTTTACAATTATTTTAGTTTATAATTAAAAAAAAAGAATTAACCAGTTTGCTTAAACATTAGCATATATTAATATATACATATATATGTATACATATAAATAATATATATATATATATATATATATATATATATATATATATATATATATATGTATTTATATATGTCGTAAATATGTATATGAATGTGAGTACACATATACATATATATAGCATATATAATCATGCCCACTTAAATATTATCAACTAATTTTTCATGAGTTATATTTTGTTTTTCGCCTTTGCTTAAAATGTATGCCCAAAAAAATTCACTTATATTTAATTAGTTTCTAAATGTTTTTTTTTTGTTTCTATAGCGCAATATCGTTGGAGTGTGGGTGTGTGTATGTGTGTGTGTATTGTGTGTGTGTGTGTGTGTGTTGTGTGTGTGTATGTGTATGAGCATGTATTTGAAAGTGTGTGTGTGTTTTTCAAACAAAATAGATACAATTAAATTACAATTAAATTGAACTTAGAACTAAACAAAAAAATTAAATATTAAAAAAAATGTATCTCTTCATCAAGCACATTGAACTAATCATATATATGTTCGGGTGTATATATGTATGTGTGTGTGTGTGTGTGTTAGAAACTGTTTTTAATTATTATATTAAATATTTATAAACGATTTTTTTGTAGCATACTTTATCATGAACATATAC
This sequence comes from Drosophila sordidula, assembly GCA_035047465.1. Classification (NCBI taxonomy): domain Eukaryota; kingdom Metazoa; phylum Arthropoda; class Insecta; order Diptera; family Drosophilidae; genus Drosophila; species Drosophila sordidula. The sequence goes on from JAWNPQ010000163.1 coordinate 850,164, forward strand.
ACACACATATATAATAAATATATATATACACATATATGTATATACATATATGCATATACACATACATATATATGTAAACGTCTTATACTATATATATATTTTTTTTTGTTTTAGTATTTTGAAAGGATTTTCGACTTTTAGATATTTGCTTTTATTTTTGTACATGTTAAAAATTATTTTTATTATATTAAATATTTTTTGCGTTTTGCTTTTGGATTGTGGCATGATTTTGTTTTTTTTTTGTTTACGCATATACATATATATACATATATATATGTATATATATATATATACATTTATATATATATTTATATATATGTATATATATATATAATTATTTTTATATATGTATATATTTGCAATAAAATTCACTATATATTATATAGTTACCGTTGTTTTATTTATCCGATTTAGTTGCTTATTTTCTAATACTTTTGCTTTGCTTTGAAAGTCTGAAATGTGAATTCATTTATAAGGTGTTTTTCGATTTTTCGTTTTTCTTTTGTTTATAATAATATTCACTATATATGTATATATAAATATGTGTTTTATAAAGACGACAAAATGATGCTTTGAACTTTTAAACTTGATGTCACAATGAAATGCATTTCAATATATATATTATATTTTTTCATTTTCTTTCAATACTTTTTTTTTTTTAATTTTTGTTTAACTTTTCGTTAGCTATGAATTAATGTTTGTTTTAAGAACTGTGAATTACATTATTTTTGTTTTTATGTATATATTAAAACATGTGTTTTTGTCTCTATTTATGATATGAAAAGCTGGCCGCGGGGCTTTGGAAAAACTTTTGTACAAAAAAATAACCAAAGAAAACTCAAAAATAAAGTCTAAGAGCGGCTAAAAATTAAAATCGAATCTTTATACAAACTCAGGGAAAAACAAAAATCGAAACCAATAATGTTTTCAGAGTTTGCCCCACTTGCGGAGCTAAATATCTTTCGTGCCATTTACCCGCCCGCGCCCTTGCACATTATACCATGAAATGGTCTATATATTGCATTTTTTTTATTAAATTTTTTTTTTTTTTTTAAATTTTTTTCTCACTTAAATTTTAATGCATATCATTCAAGAGTTTCAACAAATATTTTTCGGGACTTTGTTCAATGTTGGTTTTTGTTTTGTTTTCTTAGTTTATCACTCATTTACTTCGTTGATCCTGGCGGCTTAAGCTATTCTATATATACACATGTATAGATATAGTGCACATACATATGCATATATGTGTTGCGTGCTTCGAATTGTATACACACACATAGCAATATTTTAATGCATAAATGTAAAAAAAAAAAATTATTAACTAGCAAAAAAAAAAAAAAAATGAAAAGAATGTATATAAATTTGTCTTTCATATATACATATATGAGAGAATGCAGCGCCCGTTGTGTTGTGTTTAGGGAGGGAGAGAGGGAAAGAGCGAGAGGGAGATATGTATGTGAGGCAACAACTAGCCATAGGCGACATGGTCATGCCCATGCTCCTGTGCCATATCATGCTGTTGTTCCTGCTGCTGCTGCTGCTGCTGGTGCTGCAGCTGCTGTGGCTCCTGCTGCTGCTGCTGCTGCTGCTGTTGATGCTGCTGCTGCTGCTGCTGCTGCTGGTGCTGCTGCTGCTGCTGGTACGGCTGCAGCTGCAACTGCGGCTGCGGCGAGCGTCCGCTGCTGGCGCTGCTGCCGCCGCTGCCGCCGGAGCTGCTGCAGTACTGGAACAGCAGATTCTACACCATATTCGCGTACTTATCCTGCGGCGACATGTAGTCCAGGCTGTTCTGCGAGAACGCCTGCGCCGAGACGGTGCCGGTGAACGACGGCGACGGCGACAGTCCAAAATTGGATGCCGTATACCCGGAATGGCCCATATTGTAGTTGACCTGGTTCTGATTGCTGAAGTACTCCATCTGCGAGTAGTAGCTGGGCGCCTGGGCGTAGTTGTTCGGATACTGCTGGTACTGGTTGTGCCAGAAGTTGTACGAGTCGTGGTTCGACATGTACGCCGAGTGGGCCGAATGGTGCGCCGACGCCGATTGGGCGGATTGGGCGGCGTGCGCCGCTGCCGCCGCCGACTGTGGCGACATGGGCGTGATGGGCGGAGAGGGCGTCGTTATGCTGCTGCTGCTGTCCATTGGCGTTATGTTGCCGCCCGGCTGCAGCAGCCGCGGATTGCTGGCCGCCGCCGTGCCGTAGATGCTGTGATGATGGTGCGCGCCGGCCCCGATGTCGCCGCCCGCGTCCTTCAGCGTGTCGTACGGCGAGCGCAGCGCGTCGCCAGACACGCCGACGCCCACGCCGACGCCGACGCCAACGCCGCCGCCAACGCCGCCCACGCCGCCGCCGCCACCGCCACCGCCGCCACCGCCGCCGCCGTAGCCGCCGCCGAGATGCTCCTTCTTGCACACAATGCTCACTGGACTGACGGACGTGGCCGGCGTCGGCAGCAGCGGCGAGGAGTTCTGGTGCGCTGCGGTCACGTTCAGCGCCGCCGCCGCGGCAGCTGCCGAGATGTGCGCGTGCGAGTTGCCGCTGCTGCTGCCGGGCGTCGAGCCGCCGGCGCCGCCGTTGTTGTTGCTGTTGTTGTTGCTGTTGTTGTTGTTGCTGTTGTTGTTGGCGCCGCCGGCGCCCGCGTTGAGGAAGGAACTGTGATGTGACTTGATGGACTGCGCCGCCGCAACGGCCGCGGCGCTGGCAGCGGCCGCCGCTGAGCTGCTCGCGTTGCCGCTGCCATTGCTGGAGCCGCTCTGGCCGGCGCCGCTCTGCTTCTGGCTCGACTTGTTGGCGCTGTTGTTGCTGTTGTTGTTGCCGCTGGAACTGTTGTTGTTGCTGCTGCTGTTGTTGCCATTGCCGTTGTTGCGCCCGCCGTTGGCGGAGCTGCTGCAGCTGCCGCTGCCGCCGCTGGCGTTCTTCGAGCTGCTCAAACTGTTCGACTGCTGCTGCTGCTGCAGCTGCTGGCGACACTTGGCCCGCCGGTTCTTGAACCACACCTGCAATTAATTCAAATCAAGACAAGACCATTTTACTTCAAGGCAAATATCACAGTATCCCGATAGAACATACATTTATCCTATAATAATACCATAGACTCTATCAACAATTTGTTCTCTTTGTTTTTATACTCGGTCGCGTTCCGTATGAACGCATTTTTATTCGCCACTATTGAAGCTAGAGTCTTGAAACTTGGAATATATACTCGCCTATACCCGCGTCAGATTAAGTGCTTAGATTTTTTGGAAACGCCCACTGGGAGCGTGGCAAAGTGATAAAATCTATACAATTCTCTCATTTGTAGAGCTAGATACACCAAGTTTTTAACTCTATATTCTGCATTATAGAAAGTAAATTTTGGAAAAAAAATTATAGCCTTCCCCTTGCGCATTTTCGAAAAATATTTGTATTATTATTTGTGATGTTTGGAATAATATTTTGTTTTAATTTGAATGCTAACTTATTTACGATAGTGCTAAATATGAAATATAAAAAATCTGACTATACTAGAATATATTTTTGCTGATCTATAAAATATATTAATTCCAAGTTTATAATTTGAATAATTTGTGGCAAGATGTTTGCTTTATTAGATCGCACTAATTATAATTGTTGAACTTTATAAGCTTATTTTTGAATTTTCTCAAAATATATTTAATTAAGGCGGAGAATTATGGTTTATCTACTTTCCAATTATAATCGTTTTAAAAGATTTGTGCCAAAATTTAAATTAAATTTAAATTGAAACTAAATTTGGCATGTTTTTAATCGTTTGCATAAGTGTCTATAAAAATCGATAGCTCAAGTATCAAATTGTCACGTGCAAGGCGACGAGTATTTGTTTAGTCAAGTGTGTGCGGTGTGTGTGCGGTGTGTGTGTGTGCTTGTGGCTGCCAGCGGCTGCAATTTTCCCACATCAATTAGTTTTCTGGGCTGGCAATGAATAAATTATATGAGGGTGGGGCCAAAGGGGGGCGCTGTCAGTGGGAGTGGGAGTGGCAGACGGCTCACAACTCAAAACAACAAGTGCAAAAAGTCACGCGCTGTGCCGACGGGCCAAAAAAAAAAAAAAAAACGAAAACCCGAAGAAATAATAAAATAAAAGTTACATCAACAGCCGACGGCGACGGTCGAGAGTCGAGAGTCCGAAAATTGACTCGATTATGTTTGTACGCCCTCCTTTTTATACCGCCCCCGCCACGCCCCGGCAGCGAGCACATGCCACAGCCTGAAGACAACAATAAACAGCCCATAAAGCGGCACATTCGAGCGCAAGGAATTCACTTAGCCTTGTTTGTTATGCTTAAGGGGCTGCAAACAATCCGCTAAGTGCAGGCAGCGCAACCGAAGTACCCAAACTTCAGGCCCAACCCCAAGATCAAACCGAATCCCGGCCCCCCTCCCCCCCCGGTCCACATGCCAATGCGAAATGTTGTTTCAGTGATTTGTTATTTGGGGTTGGTGTTGCTTGCTAATGGCTTGTGCTTTGGTAAACAGCAGAATTTATTACCGTACCGACATGCCACCCTCAATCCCCCCCCACACACCCCGCTGAAGAGCTTGATGGCATATTTCCCAAAGTTAACACTTGCCACGCGGCGGCTGCGGCCACTCGAGCGTTTCATTGCAGTCGTAACGCAACTTGGCAGGGGCTCTGGGCAAAGGGGCAAGGGGGCAAGGGGGGCGGGGAGCGTATAGCGCTGATTTCGCTTGAAGGGGGCGTGCCGCGCTACGCACTTGACGAAAAAAGAGCATTAAACAAGGCGTATCAAATTTCATTATTTGTCAGCACCACACAGAATGAAGTCCCCCCCCCCCAACTGCACGTCCCTGCTTAAAATTCAATTTCAATTTCCAATTGAATTTTGCATTTTAGGAAAATCTGCTTTGTAATTTGACTTTGACGTACGTTAAATTTCCTTTCTTTTTTCTGCTTCATTTTCTTCTTGCTGTTCTTATTTTTTTTCTGTATTTTATATATAGGTTTTCTCTTTTGAAATCGTTTAATGAGCTGCGCAAATTTCATAATATGCATTAGGCCTGGGAATTTTTGCAAGTTTTAGCATAAAAATTTTGCCCAAAGAAGAAGAACAAATAAAAAATGTTTAACAAAAAATAAAAAAAAAAATGCGAAAAATCATTTGAAATTCCAAATAAATCTTTAACGTAAAAGATTTGATTGTGGCTCTAATGAACTTTGGCCAACATCAAAGTGATTCTCTGTCGCACTCTCTTTCTCCTTGGCTCTTTTGGATACCCATAATTATAATGTTAATGAAGATGGTTTCAATAGCTTGCTTTTCATTGATGTTGATTTCAGCGCATCTGATGACAAAAAACGGGCCCCTTGAATAGCATCAATTGAGACCTGTTCGAGTGGATAATACGAGAGTCGATAAACGAACGTTTTGAACGTCTGAGAAAGGAGAAAAAAAATATAAGTCTAGCTGGCAGCAGAGAAACAAACTTGGCGCGAGAGTTCGCATTGTACTCAAGGCTTATAACATTATTTTCGAGTTTATCCTGCTTTTGGCATAAAACATCATTAAGCTCGTTTTGGAGCCTATCTCCGTTTATACGATTATCCTGGCATAGAACAACAATTATAATCAAGTCAACTTTATAGAAAAATAAGAAGACTTTAATGAAAATGGGTGATATCAGAAATAAATAGAGCTGTCTACTTTTCAAACATAAATTTGTGATATTTAAAATTTAGAATATTTTCTTTTCATATATTTTAATTTTAAATAAATTAATGATAAAAAGACAAAAGGAAAGGTATATTAATTTTCCAAAATGTAAATAATAATCGAAAATACTATTAAAATAGCAGCCTCCAAGTCAATTGCCACTTGCCCCATCTAGTTGCCAACCTCATCGTGTTGAACTGTGCAACATTTTCTGCATTAGCCAATGCAAAATTATGCGCGACTTTGCATAATAAATAAATCAATGCGCAATCGTAAAATTGAGTTCGGTTCAGTTTTTTCTCTCTCATTTTTTAACCTTTAGATGCAGATCTAAAAGGAATACGAGTGTGTGTGTGTATTATGTGAACTCGGTGGCTGTAGAGGAGAGAAAAGCGACTGAAAATGTTAATCCGCAATGGGAAAATTAATTTTATAAAACAGCTGTGCTACACACTCACACACACGCAGGCAAACTTTGGTCCTGTGGCACATCCTGTGCCCGCTGCATTGCGCTATCATGCGGCAGCGGCAGTGACAACGAGACAAATCCTTTTATAACAGCGAACAGCAACAACAACAACAGCAAGGGATATTAACGGAAGGGGGAAAATGGAAAAATGCCTAGCAAAGAGTTACGCGTTACGCTTGGGATCGGGCCACGATTTTTGGCCATGGTCTGCGAGAGCGAGAGAGAGAGCGCACGCTCTCTGCAGCTTTCCCTCTTGCGCTCGCGACTAGGTGCCCGGATCAGCTAAAATGGCCGCCTTCCGTGCGCTTGTTTGTTGTCGCTGTCGCCGCGAAACTCCGACGGCGTCGGCTTCAACCCCCCGACGACGACGACGGCGAAATATCGAACAGCTGAAACCGGAGGTGACAATGGCCCTGGCGGAGTGGGGGGAGGCAAGCTCCTGGTCGTGATTTATGATTGCGATGGCAGCCCTCAGAGCCAGCTCTCCCCTCGCAGCGGCGAATGAAAACATTAGGGCGTAAATGTTTGCTCTGTTCTGGTGCAGATAAGCTGCGTAAAATTATTACGTTATTTGTATTGGTTGCAATCAGACGCCCACCCCAAGGCCCACAGCGTGCTTGCGAGACATCCCCCCTACCCCGCTCGTGGACTACTGTGCGGTGCCATAAAGATGCCTATCATTCAATTAATATTTGCCAGGGCAAGCGGCGTGGTCGTTAATTTTTGCCATTTGTGAAAAATTATTATTTATGTGCAACGCTCGACGTGGGCCGCTTCTGGTTGTGCCTCCGACTGTGCCGCTGACTGTGGTAGGTGGAGCCTTGGGGGCAGGCCACGCCGTGCCAGACTAGTTTGGCCCGGCCCGGCTGCTAATTGAGTTGCTTGGCTTCCTCGGGCTTCCAGACAGTTGCATGCAACACTCGATTTTCATGTCAACGTCGCTGCCGCCGCTTTTGCGTTGCGTTTCTGCTGTTCGCCTTTTTGGGGGCTTTTACGGCTTTTCTAGCAACCGCTGTAATTCAATATGCGCCACGTTTGTAGGCATTGCCCCACACGCTTGGCCACTTGCCACAGTGGGGCAAGCACGGCAGCAATTGGAAGGTGGCACGATTTTTTAATTAAAAAAGCGGACTTATATATCAACAATAAATAAAATAACTAATCGATAGTAAAACGTTCTCAATCGATTTATATCGAATTTATGCAATTATGAAAATATAACTAATAATTAACTAATTAAAGTTCTGTATTTCTGTTTCGTTTTTGAAGTTGAAGTTATTTTAAACAATCGATTAATCGATTTCAAATATCGCCTAAAATTTCTATAGCTGATTGGACAAAAATTTCAATTGAAATTCAATTATATTTAAGAAAGTGATTCGAAATATTAAGTACGAAAACGTTCTAAAACCAATTTTTTCTGAGTGTAAATTTTGTTGTTCATAAGTATAAATGAAAATAACGAGAAACCACGGTGCAAGCTATGATAGTAGCGACAACTAGATACCGATGCCAACAACAGTAACAGGATGACTTATAAAAAACCAACAGAAGAAGAACGACAAAAAGAGAATACAAGGCAGGTGTGTGTGTGTGTGTGGAAAATCTATACAAAATTGTCAATGCACTTTTCCAATGGGCCCCGTCTCCTTCGCCTTGCATTACGAAAATCAATTGTGTATAAAACGTAGAGGCAACTGGACGGGGCCACAGAGTGTTTAAAGTCAAATGGAATGTATCCATTGCAGTGGGCCTGGCCAAGTGCCAGCTAGTCCTGGTGTCCTGGTGTCCTGCCGGCCGGCCTCTGCCGGCTACGTGTCGTTTTTCACTTGCCCGGCCACTCCAGGGGCTTCGCCATGGGCCAACGACACCGGAACAGAGCGGACCCAACGACGCTGCAAATGTCACGTCACGTCCTTAAATTACATTGGGCCGGTCGCAACGCAAACAAATCAATGAACATGTCAACAAATTGCGGCTGTGTTTGCACTAGACATTAGGCGACTGTCGCCAAATGATCCTCGATGATAATGCCGGTCCCAGCTCAAATCCGGGCCATTGTCGGTTCGCAATTGTCGATTTTGGCCATTTGGCAGTTGGGCCGACGGCGCTAGCGATTTGTTTGGTTAGGCAACAGCGGCGAAAGGGAGGGAGAGGGAGGGAGCACCTAAGTAAACATGAACAGCATCCTGCTGTCGCAACCAAAGATCTTGGCACAAATTGAGTTGTTGCTGGGCAACGGAGGAACAACGAAAAATTAGCGCAAATTATGCGCGGCTAATGCGCTGAGCAAACTCAAATAACGCAACTGGAGCCGTGTGTCCTTGCCACGTCCTGTGCCCCGTGTCCCGTGTCCCGTGTCCCGTGTCCAACCCTCCGAATGATTCGTGGCAAATGCCTTGTGCAAATATAAAAAAAAAGTCGACACTCATCGTTCATCTTTCCTTTGCATTTATATTTTTTGGGCACATTTGACATTAAAAATATGCCATGTCCTCGCGCCTTTTTCCTCCTCGTTTGCTATCTCTTTCGGAACATTTGATGTCGTCTATTTGCATAGCGATTTTCCTTAGGAAAAGTCATGCATTTGTCACGCGCACATATTCCACGCCCACACCCGCCACACACACACACACACACACACATTCGGAGTCGAGCAATCTGTTGGCTGTTTTGTAATTTGTTTGTTTTATGGATTTGGCAACTTTGATTTTCGAGGGCGTCGCTCGGCTCGACATATGCTTAATTAAACAATTGCCACGGAGTCTACCCAATGCAAACACGACTTAAACCAGATAAATACACACACGCCAAAAGGGAGCTTTTCCTTCACACACACACATGTTTCAAGGCGTTAAACCATTCCAAATCGAAGCCAATTTTAACACACTGTGGGTGCAGGTGTCAAGTGCAGAGTCAGCGGGTCAAGTAATTGACTTCGTTTCATTTTCCGAATGGAATTCAGTTCACATTTAAAGACATTGAATCATGTCTTACGCATAGACTGCTGTCTTTAGGCTAAATCCATGAAATCAAATTCGCCTATTAAATTTCTATAGGGAAAATATTAAAGGTGTTTTCATTTTCAAAAATCAATATTTATATTAATTTTCTTGGTGAGAATATTCAAAGCATTCCATTATTTTTAGACCAAAATTGATATTGTAAATAAAAAGAGATTTTCCGCTGATAAAAATTTGACTTTCTGTGTAAATGAATTTAAAGACGATTCCACCGACAGCGTGGCGATAGCATTCTTAGCATTTTGTCACAAAATAGTATATATATTTTTTTATATTAGAATAACATTTACATTCAGCCATAGACTTATATTTTCTAACAACGCTCTGGGCTAAAGGCAAGTGGTTTTTTTTTTTTCAAATAAATTGATGAGATTTAATATTCCGATGTAAAAAACTTGTGCTCAAGTATCATTAAAATGCCCAAATGTCTGATCAGTAAAAACGAAAAATAGTATGAAATACAAAATTTCAAAAACTTATTTCCCAAAAAGAAAAGCGCCTTTTGAAATAAATGATATAAATTTGAACGGCAATTAAAAGCACCAATAAAATATAATATAATATATTTTTTAAATGAAAAGATATGTTTAATATACCAAGTATAGGGGCGCGGATATATTCTAAGCTAAAGACAATGTTTGTAAACTTTGAGCTATTCATTTTGTTTTGGCTAAGACCGTGAGTTCCGTTTAATGGACACTATAACTAGTTGGTTTATTTGGTGTGTGGCTTACCTGTACTCTGGATTCGGGTAGATTTATCTTTAGTGCGACCTCCTCGCGCATGAATATGTCCGGGTAACGTGTCTTGCCAAAGAGCGCCTCCAAAACATCGAGCTGGGCCCGTGTGAATGTTGTTCTCTCCCGACGCTGTTTTCTCGTGTTGACGCCTGTAAAATATGTTTCAATCGAAATGTTAGTTAACTTTCAGTTTTAGCTGCCAGTAAATGCCTAACTTAAATGTGCTGAAAGTTGTTCGGTTTATTTGCTATTTTGTTTTTTTTTTATGTTGCCTGTGCGAGGGAAGGGATCCTCTCGAATATTGCGCATACGCCGCGTGGACCAACGAAAACTTTAATTAACATACACACGAGCCACACTTTTCCCAGTGTTTTTCCCCATTTTTATTTCATTTTGCTCGTTGTTGTTGTTGTTGTTGTTGCTGTCGCTTGTGCTAACAGGCAAACCGTTATTCTTAGCAACCCCTGTAAAAATGCCACCCCTAAAAAGCGCTCTGAGCTCTGAACCAACCCCGCAAAGCAGCGTCAGCAGCAAACCCAAAAACTTCTTTTATATGAATGTGTGTATATAATGTATAGACACATACATTTTTATACATATGTGCGTACATAATAGCTGTGTGTGTGTGTGCGCGTGTGTGTGAGCTAAGCCGCGGCATTGTTTGTTTTTTGCCGGGGCAGCCGTTGTTGGTGCGTGTCTGCTGCTGCTTCGGCTGCTGTCCCAAATATTCAGCGAGAGCACCCCTTTTTGGCCAGGGCATGCCAAAATGCCTTTTCAATGCGTCCCCCAACCCTGGACTACCCTGCCCTGGACTACCCTGCCCCTGCCCCATCCCCTGCGCCTGCTGCTGGCCTGCTCTTGCGCTAGCTGTGCCCGTCTCTCTCTAGCACACGCGCACGGTCTGCGGCTCTATCAAAAATTAATGAGTTAGTCATTTTGGTCATGAATTTATAAATTGAATAAAAACTTCACTTCACTTGGCTCGCGCGTTGTCGTTGCCTTTGCAGCTGCCGCTTTTCGTTGTTGTCTTTTATTTTTTGTTATATTTATTATTTTTTATTTTGTTGCTTTCAAAATGGTCGCCGGAGCCGTTGTTGTTGCTGCTTTAAAACAAAATTAATTGCAATTTGTAGTTTGCCTTTTGCCCGGCACCGCGCAGACAACGCAACAACGACTCCAAAATCAGCCAGAAGCGCTATTTTTATTTTATTTTTATTTTTGTATTTATTTTATTTATAAAAAAAAAAAATTGTATTTTTGAGTGCACAAAACCTTGAAGGCAATCTTATAAGACTTGTTTAATTAACTGCACCTATTTGGTTATTTATTTTTATATTTGTTTATTTTTATTTTTATATTTATTTTTACCCTGGAATTTGTTTGTGCCAAAATGTGAAGCTGACTCTTCGCATCCGGGCCCAAGGCTAATCTCAAATCTTATCCAAGTCTTGGCGACTAATGCTTTACTATTTAGCCAGTTATTTAACAAAAAATCGAATCTTTTTGGAATATGGAAAACTACATTTGAAATTGACTTATGTAAACCTAAATTGCAGCTGAGATTTGCTTTGCTCAAATGAAATGTTGAATAACAGTTTAGTTTATATCATCTTATGCAATCATATTATTTCATATCACATTGCATCAAATCCTGATCTCTTTTTTGCCAACTTTTTCTCTGCATTCTCAGGTGCTTTAATCACATACGCAATCGCTTGTCACTACGAGCCCCATAAAATGATGCCTTATATAACTTGGCAATATCATCAATCGCCAGATTCTGCTATAACTTGGCTTATTACAAGCTCGAAAAAAATGAAAATAAAAATTGATTACATGCGATTGTTTGTATTATTATGTGTTTCTGGACTGTATTTTTCTGTTTACTGACTGCTTAATATATATATATATATATATATTTTATTTTTTATTTTTTTGCTACCCAAGTCTTTTGTTGGCTTTTAAGTCTTTTTTATTTTTGGCTTTTTTTACTTTGCTTTTGGCATTTTGTAGCATTTTTGTCAGGTTTTTGTCATTTGCAGCGTCACCGAAATGAGACAAAAAACTGGAACCTAAAAAAGAGAAGAAAAAAAAAAAAACTCGACTTATGGGTTCCCAAGAGCTGAGATTCGAGTTCGAGTTCGAGTTCGACTTCAGCTCATTATTCATTTTGACAATTCAACTGATAATGATGCAATCGATGCGAAACGGCATTGAAAAGCATTTTGTGCGACAACTGGGGCTGCACATCCACATGCCCCCATGTCCATGCCCATTCCGAGTACCGTTTTCCCAACGTTGCCCCAAACGTCATCCCGTGCATGCAAATTGAGTTATCAGCCAAAGCGGCGTCTGCTCATACGGCCCATATATCATTTATCATTTATCATTTAGGAGGGGCAAGGAAGAGGACGAGGTAGCTTGCGGTTTGGCTCCCCACCTGCAACTTTCAGCACATTGTTTTTCGCTCGATTCTTACGTGTGTGTTTACCAAAATTGTATTGCGATATTTACCCCACATACCTTGGGAGAACCCAACGGCCTCCAGTCCGTGTGGCAGGCCGAAGGGACCCAACGATGGCATCGGCATGCCCGGCGGCAGCGGGCCGTGGGGCACCGAGTGGTGCGGATGTGGCCCCCCATAGCTGTGCGGATGTGGGCCCAAATCACCCGATTTGAGAAAGCCCGCCGCCATCAAGGCTTCCGTTGAGTGCAGCGCCACGTTGATGCTGTTTATTGTGTCCTCGGTGATCCTTCAATTGTCCAAATGACTCACTGTTTTTTTCTTTCTTTCTTCTTTTTTGTTTTTGGTGTGGCTGCTCCTCCTGCCTGTGGGCGTGGCAGTCTCTACACCGTCTCGATGGGTCTCTGGCTACGACGCGTTCGTCTGCAAGAATCAAGAGTTACATTTAAACGGGCGATTTACAGCGAGTCTTATTATTTTTAAATTATATTATATTAAATTATAGTACATATATAATAAGCTTTACACACATTTACTGGGAAAACATTTGTTTGATTATAACTTATATAAAGTGTCATTCGAGTTTATTCTCGGAAAAGCATTGGTCGCAAAAGTATCTTTTCTATAGAACTCTTCAACTGGAAAATGTATTTATTTGCTCTCTCTAACTGCCACATAAATGCAAAATAAAATCATAATTCTCGGTAAATGTCTGTAGAGTATTACATTTTTTTACAATTACAAAATGATTTGTTTGCCATGTTTATGGAATATTAAATATTTAATATTGTATAAATTGATGCATATATTATTTATGCTTTTAAATGTTGGAAATATAAAATGAACGCCTAAAATGTTTGCATATCATCAAAATACCGTTAATATAAATATATTTACAATTTTATACTAATTAAATTGTGCTTGATTACAACTAATTTCAATGCAATTCAATTGATATATATAAATTTACCGATTTTTATTGGTTTATAATAAAATTAAAAATATTTGCGAAATAAAAGCTTTCACTAATTGGAAATAGGTCATTTAATTTAACTCATTTATTTATCATTTCCATTAAGAGTCACTTGGAATTGTTTCCTCGAGTTTGTTGTGCTTCGGTAATTCAAAAATGGTTCTCTCTGATAATTTGTCAAATGATATCACTTAGTATATGGGATCGTTTGCGTTTAATGTCATTAGCAGCGTTGCCAGATTTTGTTTTTTTGGTTAGCTGGCCTGCGCCGCTGCCTCAATATCAATTTGGGCCAGATGTGTTATTAATTTGCGTGTGCGCGTGAGCATGTAATTTGGTACTGTTGTTGTTGGGTTTCGGTTTCGGGTTCGTCTATACTATGTGGAGGGATACGGGTGCGTGTTCTTTGGCTCGAGTGGCTGTTGCGATGTATTTGCGGCTTTGGTTTTGGCTTTGCCGGTTTCCATTTCGCTTGCGTTCGCCCGTTTGCCGACTGCATTTGGATGCATTGAGCCATGAAAACGACATGACAAAACAAAACAAATTTGTTGTTCTCAGTGCAGGCTACTTACTTTGCTATGTGTGGATTGCTTTTCGGTTAGACGAGAGTAGGGTATATGCTTATGGATATATGTATGTACATATATATGTATATACATATATGTGACAAATAGCTGGCTGCATTTTCCAATTTCAAAACAATGCGCGACCGCCGAGGTGTCCGTGCTAATCCCGCAATTTCACTGCCTCGCACTGCTCTACCCCTGCCCGTCCCTACGCCTATTCCTGTCTCATTTCCACTCCGCTCTGGCCGCTGCTAATTTCCTTCTTTTTTTTTTTTCGCACGAAACGACCAAAATTTGAAAACAAAATGTTGGACAAAAGAGTTTTGAACTCGTCGCCGAGCATATGAGTATTAAGCCAGGTTCAGTTTGAGGTTAAGGTTGAGTTTAGTTTGGCCTAATCTTAATACCCAGGCCATTGTCTCAACATGCCCAGTGCCCATGTGTGCGTGCGTGTGTGCGTGTGTGTTCCCTATCTTTGCTCTGCACATTCCGTTTCGTCCTTTTAGTAAGTGTCTGAGCTAATCCAGCGGCTAAGCACAGATCAAAGATCTCTAAACCGCAAGGCAGCCCAAAAACCAAGTCTAGGCCCCGTTCCTGAACCAAAGGCGTTATTTCACAGTTGGGTAATCTTGCAGTGCCATGGCGATAGTATCCTAAGTAAGGATTTCGGGACTTGAGACAAAAGCAGACAAAAATGTGCACGTAACTAGTTTTAGGCAACGTTTTGCATAAGTAAACATATTTAATATTAACACTGAGACCAATGAAAATAAATGGATATGCCTTATAAAGGAATATAAAATTCAAAACTGAATATTATTGAAACGAATATTTTGAAAAAAAATTGAAAAAGCCGTAAAAACAACTGTCCGTAATTTGAACAAAAAAATTACTACAAATTTGTTAGCTCATTGATTTCATGACAAAGTTGAGGCATAAGAGAGAAACAAATTTTTGGCTTTCTATGGTAATGAGCTCAGTTATTGGACTACTCCAATTTGACACCTCCAAGCGCTGCCATGACATGCATGTGGGCATCTGTGGCTGTATCTGTTTCTGTCTGAATTGTTTTTTGCCAAATGTGGCACATAACAACAACAATAACAAAAACTAAAACTAAAAATAAAAACACACGAAATAAAGAGCTACGTGATTTTCTTGTCATTCGGCGCTGCTGATTATGAAAAATCATGGCAAAAAAAAAGAGCAAAAGGCCCCGCTGGCTTTTGTGATTGCGCCTCGGGGACTTGAAACGGGGACTCTCAGTGTGTCGCCCTGTGTTGTATAGCATCGAAATCATTTCGGCTCGACATATATCACGTACACGCACTTTCATTAAAAATTCATTCGCTGGTACATAATATACGGCATTCTGAATTTTCACTTTCAGTTTCCGGGCCAGGCGTTGCTTTTGGTTTCTGTGTTTTCCTCTTTTTTTATTATTTTTTTTTTTTTTTTTGTCTTTTTGTCTTTTTGGATTTTGGCTTTTGGTTTACCTTTCGAATTGTCGCCTATCCTGATGCTGTCGTGTGTGTTTGGCTTATGATTCTTGTAATGTATATTTTCCCGCCTGCCTCTTGCTCGTAATTACGGTCAAAATAATATTTTCAAACTACTGATAAGTGGCGGACAGCGGCGATCCGAAGGTAAACAGCCTTAGGAAAATAAACAAACCGAACGCTACCGAATCTTTCAACTGATTGACTGATTGACCGACTGAGCGACGGCCCGACTGAGTGAGTGACCGTTGGACAATTGGACAATTGGACATTTGGACGATTTGGACGATTTGGACCAGCGCCCGCACTTTAAGATCGCCGGACAACTACCGAAACGGTAGCTTTAGAAGACCGTGCTATGAAGCCGACTGGCCGTCTGTCTATCTGTTTTTCTTCTTCTTCTTCTTTGTTTTCATCTATGTTTTCTTACTTCGCTTTTTCTGATGGTACCCTGGGAAAGTGTGTAACCAAATTTGGTGCTCTTTGGCTCTTTGGCTACTGTTAATTTGTGCCATGGGAATATTTTTTGTCTTCGACAGTTTCAAGTTGATCATTTAATTTTTGACTATTTTGGCAAATTCGGTTTGGCCAGCTTGATTAATGATTTCGTCTGCTTCGAATGTTGTACAATATTTTGTGGCATTCAAAATTGTGGTCTTTAGTCTTTGAGTGTGTTTTGGAAAGCGAAAGACGAGCGAACAGATGCAGCCAAGTTCAAAGTCTAAGAAAAATGATGAAGAAATAAATCAAATAGATCTGCGACTATTTCCCCATACGCGAATACCGTTCTATTACCACAGACACATGACAGCCAAGTTTATTGTGCAACACTGGCCAAAGACAGCGGCGAATTGCCAGAGCTACTTAAAATCGGAGGTAGAGAGCGGGCAGCGAGTGCAACCAGCTGTCAAAAGTGCTCGCTTGTCATAGTTGGCACTTGTGTAGTTGTTGCAGTTGCGGCTATTAGCCGCCTTAACAAGCTCTATAACAACTTAATATGCCCGGGCCCGGCCCCGGGCCGCGTGCTTACAGTGCACAACACGCGGCAACAAGTGCCGATCGCCAATCACAGTGTCTCTGTGTGCGTGAGCTTTGCAAAGCTGCAGGCGAAATGGCCCTAGAGCCAGGCGAAAGCTTTCGGGACACGCACAGCGTACGTGTGAAAGCTCTGCCCGAATATAAACGTATGGTGGCTTGTTATTAAGCAGCCCTGTCAACTTTCTTTCGCTTGCAGCACAGTGTAGAAGTGTGAATAACGAGAAATATTTCTCAGGCTCATTTACATAGCGCGCAGCTACTGGAATATGTGCAGCCAGCCAAAGCTGCTCGCAGACCGGACTCCGGCTGGAAGTTAAACGTAAACTCTTAGTCAAACGGAGACGGAGACTGGCCTAGCATAATAAGCTGTCTGTCGAAAATAATGCAACTTAATAAAACGCAACAAAGAACGCGCGGCAGCTAAGGTGGCACGTCCCAAGCTGCCACATTGGCAACTTGGCAAGCTGGCAACTTGGCAACTTGGCAACTTGGCAACTTGGCAACTTGGCAACTGGAAACGGCAGCTCAGAGAGTGGAACTGCAACTGGTAGCCAGTTATAGACCATGTGCCATTTCTACGCAAATGCATTTTGACATTTAAATTTGCAATTTTCGCATAAAATTATATTTATTTTTCATTGGTGAAAATGCAACCTTGCTGCCGCAGCAACTGTTGCTGATAATGTTGTTGCTGTTGATGTGTACAATTCCAGCTACTGACTCTGCTCTCTGACTGCACTGAGTGACATACTGACGTTGACGTCGCTGAAGTTTAATTAACAAACGTGCCAAATAATTGAAAAAGTGTGAAGATTTGACAAGTTTAAGACGCATTTAAAATGCGCACATGGCCTAGAAACCGCTAACTAAACAGAAAACAGCTAAACGCGACAACTTGGCTTTTTAATTAGTTTCTTCTTTTTTTTTTTTAATATAATTTTTGTAAATATATTTACTTATTATTGCAACAGTTTCTCATTTTGTTAATCAGTTAATTTAATTGACACTTGAACACGCTGAAATGAGTGGATTTATACGTATAATTAATAGACGTACAGTTAGCATTTTAATCACAAATTGGCCAATGATAAATTGGCCAAGAGCAAAGCTAGGCAACAACAACAAACGGGTTGCCTTCTAATATCACACAGAGGTGTGCTTATATTCCATATTCGATTGCAAAAGCCCCTCGCCGAGAGCGAGAGAACATTTGAGATGAATTGTTAAATGGAAATTGGAATTGCGATGTTTTAATGCTTTAATTAGCGACTTTTAAATGATCAATTAACGCTCAGTGGGCCCAGGCCAAGTTGAACTTTGCATATCTGGTCACACTTCAGATCCGTCTAGAAGGATGATTGTTGCCTGATTTTTTGGGGCCCATTCAAGATTGTAAAAATAGCACAATATATAAACAAGAAATGACACAAAAATTATTGAAATATTGTGACAGCGAGTGTGTGTGTGTGTGTGTGTGTGTGTGTGTGTGTGTGTCGGAATGAATGAATGAATGTTGCCTTGGATTCGGACTTGGCTGGTACAAATGATTGCATCATAGTAAAAATAAATCAAACAAACCACACAGACACAAATCAATAATAATGCGGTACGGTAATAGAGTAAAGAGCCCTGACTGGGCACAGTGACAACAACAACAACAGCAACATCAACAGCAACAGCAACAGCAATAACAATAACAACAAAACTTATTATTTGACGCATTGTCAATGTGATCTTGATAACTGCCCGGTTCGGCATGGTATGGCTAGTTTCGGGCCTGGCCGGGTCCCCAACCGATGTATGTTTGGGCCTTTGAGTGATTTCTATTTAAATGGCTTTGTCAACGAAATTCGAGAAGCAAAAACAACTAAAAAGTTTTTGGTACAGCCGCGTAATGAGCAAAGAGTGAAGAGAGATAAAAATTAATAATACAAATAATTGAAAGAAAAAAACGACGAGAAGAAGAAAAAAAAAACCGATATGAAGAAAAGAAGTCAATCGAAATGAAATGAAACCTCACTTAAGGCAAGGCGAGGCGACGCGACGCCAAGGCGTCACAAATTGACAAAGACTCGATTCCGTATGGTACTGAGCGACCCCGCCCCCACGGCCCGCCCCCGCCCCCGCCCCCGCCCAGCGCCCAGCGCCGAGTGTAGGCACAGATTGGGCGTGCGTCGATGTATCTATGCTAAACAATGGAGCTCGGGCTGGAAGCTTTGGCTCTCCCAGATAAGCTATCGAAATGTCGCGACGCGATCTTGACTTGAATTCAATTCATGAATTGAAACGGACCAACTAACGGATGTGGATATGCTGGATGTGGGGATATGGATGTGAATGAATGAGCGCGGATTGAAATTGAAATTGGAAGTGGCATATTGGCAGCTCTAGTTGTCGTTTCTTTTGGCGTGGGCGGACATTGGAGCTCGCCTGGGGTCTATGCTCGGCTCAGCCCAGTTTCGGGCTCTGATGCCAAGGGCCACAGAGAACGAATCTGGCTGGGCTCGGTCCGCTGTCTGGCGGTTGCCAGCCGGCTGGCCAAAACAAATTGCCTTGCATATTAATTTGAACAGAAACACACAGAAACAACCAAATACAAATCTATGCAAATTAATAATAATAATACAAAAAGCCGCGATGAGCCACAAAAATATTAAAAAATATATATTTATATACGTATAGTAAGTGGTGTGTGTGTGTGTGTGTGTGTGTGTGTGTATACACGCATTCGTGTGCACAGAAAAGACGCTCGATGTTTTAATTTATGGCCCAGCCGCTTTGAAATTAGCTAATAAAGCGCGGCGGCTACAACAACAACAAGCCAGCGAGAGAAAAATAAAAATAAGAAACCAAAAATGTGTGAATAATGTGACCTGAACGGGTCCGTCGGACAACGCTTCAGTTCAGCTCGGATCGGTTCAGTTCATAGTGCTTAGTTCAGCTCCACACAGTAGTTTTTTTTTTCTTTTTGGGGTTCAGGTAGCCCAGTGGCATATGATTATGGATATGCATACCCAGATGTAGTTTCTGTGCTAGTTAGTTGGCTAGCCTTTGACTCTTGGCCTTTGTTGTGTGGCATCGATACTACGCCCTTTGCCTAATTAACAAGCAGTCCAAAAGGGGCGGCATTAATATGCCCATTAAAATTATGAAAATCCCTGTTTGGATTCATTGCGTTTTTCCGTTTACACAATCACTGTTACTCATCTGGAATTTCCTGCATCATCTTCAAAGATCTTCTAGTTTAGCTTGGGAGCAACAACTTGGTGTAACTATCTATATACTATATGATACTTATATATATATATTTATTTATATATTTAGAACCCTGTTCTATATCGAACATTCAGTTTATCTTTCGACATATTTAGAAAAGAAATGGCAAAACAATTGTTTTTACATCTGTAGCATTCTTTGATTTCTGAGTCGTCCGTAGAAGAATAAAATTGTTTAATGAAGGCTTACAAGAATGTTCGTGCTTGAAATAGGCGCAAAACGTTCTTAGACTGAGTACTGTATTCGAGTTTTATAGTTAGGAGCGAACGTTATAGATATCAGAATTTTGTTCTTGAGTTTGGCAAATTTTAATCTCACTTATTCTGGACTTAAGTAAACAAATCTGCAATATATAGTGTGTATACTATAGTATCTAGTATATAATATATTGTGTTCAAATTTCAAGCGGACTTTCCTAAATTATTAGAGCTCTAGATACGAATTAGTAATAGCCATAGCTTTTAACTTTTTTTGCCCAATATAAATAATGTTCGATCTATATATACATGTGCAATATCATTATATTAGCTTGATTATTCATTTTCTTCTATTTTGAAATGCAATGAACCTTATCGTTTATATCTATTTAGTTTCTATTTTATAAATGTTTCTTTCTTTTGAACAAAATAGAGATTAATTGGCATAATGTCTTATCCTTTAGCTTTTTGAAAGATTATCCCAACTCCAACGCCAAGTATATCAAATGTATCTGAACTACATGCATGTATCTTTGTACGATTCTTTCAGTTGCCAGTTTTATGTCAGGCCCGACGGCAAAAACCAAAGGCTCGAAAGTTCCCATTAAATGGTTGTTAGGGGCCCCTATCAGTATCTGAAGGTAAGTTATAGTGATATAGTGATGTACTGATAATAAATAATTATGATATGGGGATTATTCTCTAGCGCCATTTCTTAACTTAACTTATAACTGTTTTGTTATCTAGATAATCGGTATAATCCTTGCTTGTTTACGGCGTCCTTGGGTTAGTTAGTTGAGAGACATGCATGTGATGTTCTTAGATTATATTTATATGTTATGTATGTAATCGTAGGTGGTTTAGTACAGTTGTACTAACGGGAAACAACACTCACCGAAAAAAAAAAACCAATAACGAACAACTTGAGCAACGATTCTCGATCCAGTCACTGTCGTCGTATATCGGATATTCCAAGCGAGAAAAAAATACGTTTACAGATATCGGCGATGGTGCTGGTATTATTATATATAGATCCAATTGTTTGCGTTGGCTGCACGTGTTGTTCACTGTCTGGCCGGATGATATAGTATATGAGATTCGGATCGATATTCAGTTATTGTGATTGAGTTGAGCTCTTGTTATTGTTATTGTTATTGTTGTTATAGCCAGGTTAAGGATAGTACACTTGCGGCGGACACCAAAAAAACAATGCACACTGTGTGGGATGATGAGCGTAGTATCTTTAAGAACTTTTAACTAACTGTAGTACTCGCTGTTGTTGCACACGCACTTAAGCAAATGTTTGTTGTTGTTGTTGTTGTTTTGTCGTGCGTGTATATCGATCTGTGTATATATATATATATATATGTGTGTGTGTGTGTGTGTGTTTTGGATTTTTGCATAGAACTTTTCCGACGTCTGTTTCGGTATCGAATTTGTTTTTGTTATTTGTGTGTGTGCGTGACACGGCGATCAACAAACGCGGCGAAATATAACGGTGAACGGTTAACGATGGAACGCTGTGAACCAACAACAAAACGAGCGAGCGGAGCGACGAACGCACAACCCGAGCGGCACGAATGTTACTTTGGAACTGATTTCCGTCGTGACACCTTCAATGCGAGCAGCAGCAGCGGTAACAGCGGCAATACTGCCAGCAGCGGCGGCGGCTGCGGCGGCAGCGACAGCGGCAGCGGCAGCAGAAGTCGTTCGACCAGTCCAATTTGTTGTTGTTGCCGTCGCCACAACTCTCGTCGTCGCAACAACAACAAGCCCAAGCAACTTCCTTTTCCACGCACACTCACACACACGATCGCTCTCAGCGCGCACACACACAGGCCTAAATTGAGAGCGAGAGCGCAACGCTTTAGCAATGGCTGACAGCGAGCACAGGCCGCGCTCGGCGTGCGCCAGAGCGAGACGACAATAGTGCGCGCAGCCGCGACTGCCTGGCTGGTCGGCAGCACATATTTACAGACGCTGGCAGCGGCTGCGCCGTTGTCTCGCTCTGACCGGCGCGGCAGCGCGGCCAGTGCGAGCGAGCGCGCTGCTCTCGGCAGCTGTATTTACCTATGTGTTGTTGCTGTTTGAGTGTTTTTGCCGAACCACACCCCCAAAAACAATGAAAATTGCTGCTGCTGCTGATGTTGTTGTTGCTGGTGCTGGTGCTGTTGCTGTTGCTGTTGTTGCCGATGTTGTTGTTGCTGGCTGTCGCTTCTTCGCACTCGGTTCAACAACCAAGTTTGCTTCTTTTTTTTTTTTCGCTTTTTCTTGTTTTTGCGCAAATTGTTTGATGCCCCTTAGTTGTTGCTGCTGTGTTTTGCGCGCGAAATGAAATTTTAATGAAAATGACGGCCCAAACACACGCAAAACTCAACAAGCAGAGCAACGCAAAAACTGTTAGTTAGCGGGAATAAAATAAAAAATACAACAAAAAAAAAAAAAAAAGAAAACGCACTAACTTGCCGACTGCGCGGGGTTATGGGGTAAAGGACTCTGGTCAGGACGACAAACACGAGCACAGCAGCAGCAGCAATGGCTGCTGTCGCCAAAACAAAAATTGCTATGCACGGGAAGCAGCGACGACGCCGTGGGAGCCAACGCACGCCCCTTATCAGCCCCAACCAGCACCACCCACAATTCAGGGCAGTCCTGTAGTTCAAGAATCATTCACATTTGCGTCTGGCGGGGGCTTCGAAAGTTTTATTCGTAATAGCATTGACGGGCAAGCGTTTCCTAATTACATCTATGACGTGGAAAGTAAATGGGAAATTTAAAAACTTAACCAAATATGCCACAATTTTTTTTTTTTTTTGCTTAGTTTTGCTTGTTTATTTGGTGACTTCTTCTTATTAATATTAATTTATGATAAAGCATTTTTGAATATTTTATATTTAGTATGCATGTCACAGATGATACGCATATCACAAAATAAATCATCAAAATAAATAAATTAACTTAGTTATTATAATGAATTTATTAGACAAATTTGAGCATACTTAATTGATTGATATTTTATATACGTTTTTTTAGGTAACAGTAAAACTAAGGTAAGGTCAAGAATATTCGCCACAATTTCATTTGCTTTTATTCTCCCGTTAAGATACTTCTGGGACTTCACTGTACATGATAGTTAGCCTGCCCACAACAACAACAACAATGGCAACAACAAAATGGTTGACATGGCCCCTTGTTCAACGAGGGGGAAAAAACAACAAGTAGGGAAAACCTTATCAAATTTTTATGACAATTTGGAATAGCTGACGACAGTTGTTTTTTTATCCATTTTACTCACAGACACACACACATACATATATATATATAGAAATGAAACGTAAACGAAAGTTGCGCACAATTTTTTTATGGATTTTTCTTGTACATTTTCTCATTTGACTGGGCACGAAATTAAATTTTTGCGGCTAATTGATGTGTATTCCGAACATGACATAATTATACTTACCCACACCCACTTTCTCGCTCTCCCTCTCTCTGGCGTTCACGCTCTCTACCTCTCCCTCTCTATCCGTCTAGGAGCAAGCAAATACAGACAAAAATACAGTTATAGCAGCTTAGCATACAATTTGGGGCCTGCCAAAAAATAATGATAAAGCTACGCAGCAATTTTGATTATATCTTTAAATTTGATTTCCGTTTTAAAGCAGAATAAGGCATTTAAATAATGCTTTAAGTGGAACTGAACAACACAAATAAGAAATATATAATAATTATAATACAAATAATAATTAAAATAAAAATGTTAATGACATATATATATTGCAATATATAAATTGTCTGTTACGGGCAAATTAGAATTAGTTGTTGATGATGTTCTTTTGCCCGTTTATTATAAGATATATTTTATCTATTTGTCCAATCACTCTGTCTGTAAGCAACTTTATTAAGCTACGGCTTTTCGAGCATATCTCGAAATTTCAGAAGGATTAAACAGTATTATAAAATTAAATGCTGCCTAAAATGACACAGCCGAGTGTGTATTTGTATTTGAGTATGTATGTATGTACATAAAATTAGATTACAATTTTCATTGTATTTCCATACGTTTTAAACCAATTTGCATTGTTCTAACAGCTCTTAGACAGCCGAAAATTTGTATACATAAAGTGCAACAATTTATTTATTAATGCTAAATACTTCAGTTTCGATACATTGGGTCCATTGTACTTAACAAGAAAACATAAAAGAAAATAAAAATAAATAAAAAAAAATGACAGAAATAAATGAATTGACAGCAAGCTGAACCATTTCACCGCATCGCAGGGAACTACCTGTGCATAAATTTGAATCTGTATTTATGTGTGCGATTTTTTAACTACAGTTTTGCAAACTGTGGTTTGAAAACAAACAACTCTACGCTTCGTACTTTTATTTTGCGCTTGGAAATGGAAAATGTGCACAAATCAAAATACACAAAATATAAAAAATATATAAAACTGTGCGCAAAAAAAAAAGAGAAGGCAAATGAAAAGCTAAAAATAAAGTAGAACTGAAAGGTTGTGCTTGTGTGGGTGTTTTGTGTGGGCATGCAGCGTGTGTGTGCGACTTTGTTGATATTGTTGTTGTTGTCGTTGTTGCATATGTGCAGGGTTCGACGCCATTGCCCTGCACATTTTTCATAGGCGACAGTTTTGATTGCAGGCGCGACAAGAACGCGAAGCTGAGATTGGAGAATATGGGCAAGGTGGAGATTTGCCCTCAGTGTGTGTGTGTGTGTGTGTGTGTGTGTGTGTGTGTGTGTGTGTGTGGGTGTTTAGCTACTGCACAACAATGGCAACAGCAGCAGCAGCAACTTTTACTCGCTGCCAGCGGCTAAAAACGCAGCTTCGGCTTGGACATGGACTTCAACTTCGCCATTCGCCTGAGCGCTGATTAACGACAATTCGTTTGCCTGATTTTTTATTGCCACATGCAGCATGCCACAGCTTGTTGCTGTTGCTGTTGCTGTTGCACATTCATTAGGCGCTGTCGTAGGCGCGTGTCCAGACTCCAGTCGCAAGTCTTGGGCCAGTAAATTTCATTAGCGCCTGAGCCGTTGTCTTTTATTGTCTGAAGCGGGCTACCGAAGAGGGGGCAGGGGCGTGGCATAAATATGATGATTAAGTTGCATATAACAAGCGGCAGCAGCAGCAACAACTTTGAAATGTGTGACAGCTCCAAATGTCGCGAACGGCGTCAATTGGCCAAACGTTGCGTATACGTAATATTGCTGATGTCCACTGACGGAGATTTACAGCTGGCAGCTCTTCGCGCGAGGATTGCAATTTGCAGAGCAATTCATTGAAAGGCGATTCCCCGACAAATACGTTGATTAATTTTATGTTATTGCAAATGCCGTCGATTATTAAGGATTTGCAAACTTTTAAAACTATTTTCAAGCGAGAGTCTGTCACGCTTCAAGCTATGTTGAAATTATTTAAAACAAATTCAAATTAGAAAGTTTCATTTTGTTTCGACATGTGCTTAAAAAGGAAAACTTGCCCGGGTTATTTCTGTATTATTTCTATATTTCATTTATAAATTGAATTGTTAAATATTCTTCAATTTAACATGATTTTATAAATGAGAATAAAGTATATATTAGGGAAATTAAAATACTTTATATAAGCGTAAAACAATCTAAAGTAAAGTTAAATATTTTTTTGACTTGATTTATTTATTTAGAAAATTCTGAATTATAAAACGTTCTTACAAAAAAGGGTTCTTTTATTTTTAAACTTTAAAATGGAAAACAAGTGTCTAATTTTAAGTGTGTTATTCACAAACAATATAAATTGTAGCAGAAAGAATATAAAAAATACTTAAGATAACATCGCTTTTTGCTATTGCGAACAATAAAAACGTATATATTCGGTTTAATAAAGAATATACTGCACACAGGTCTAATTAAGTCCTAAGCTGAACACTGAGAGAAGTGTAATAAATATTACTTAACAACCGAATTGAATGCGCATAAATAGAGTATAATTAATTGATGTGCAGAGTTGACGGGGATATACCTCAAGACGGCGGCTTGAATGGAAAGTGCGCGGCGCAAGTG
Organism: Drosophila sordidula; assembly: GCA_035047465.1. NCBI lineage: Eukaryota > Metazoa > Arthropoda > Insecta > Diptera > Drosophilidae > Drosophila > Drosophila sordidula. The sequence continues at coordinate 876,156 of JAWNPQ010000163.1, forward strand.
GAAAGCGGGAAATGTGGAAAACCTTGCGACGTCTTGTTAAACGGCAAGTGGAAATTTAGGCGAGGGAATCGTGTTCGTTCATTAAAAGGCTGCGGCCCGAACAAATGGCACAAAGGATCAATGCAGCTGGTGCTGGCGGGCGGGCCGGCGGACAGGCGGACAGCCGGACAAGCGGACAAGCGGACAAGCGGACAGGCGGACAGGCGGACAAGCGAGCGGTCGCAGCGGGCAACGGAGCGAGGCGAAAGCCTGGCTCAGGGCCCCGGGACCACCGTCGTGCGTTCGTGATGATGATAATGGTTTACTTTTATATTTCGTGATGGTTTTATGATGCGGTTAAGCGCTCAAACCGCAAAGTGGCCGGCGCGCGCGACCCGCGCAGCTTGCGGATAAGGCCGAGGACGAGCGCGAGGGCGAGCAGGACGCTGACAAGAGAGCAACACTCGAAAGAGTCGCGTAAGCTGCACAAGTTTCGGCAAAGACAAACCTGGCCCCGGGCTGGGCCAGGGCAGGGCAGGGCAGAAGCAGAAGCAGAAGCAGGGGCAACAGCTACCTGACACCGAGCCGGGCTGAGCTGAGCCCGAGCCCGAGCCAAAGTCTGGGCCGCCGAGCGCGCGACATAGAAAATAGCAAAAGGATTAACCGCATTCCAAACGGTTTGCTTTCGGCTTGAACCTGGGCCCGGGCCTGGCCATCGAGGACGCTGCGGTTAGCAGGATAAACGCCTTAATCGCGTTCATTGTTTCAGGGCAGGCCAAAGCATGCGGAAACAATAAAAATGCGAGCGCATTAATCTCAGACGCTCTCTAGTCGCAACGGGAGCGGGACTAGCAGACGCAGGACTCCAATTGCGAGCCCTAATAATTACCTGAAGCACAAGGTGATTATGAGTTTATGATCTCACTCTCCCTCGCTCTCGTTCTCCGTCATGCGGAGCGTGTCAGGTAGCCGCTGGGTTATTTTAACTGGAAGCGGCAACGATAGTCGACGGCTTTACGCCTTTGCCAAATCCATGCTGACTTAATAAAGCTGAACCCCCACCAAAAACGTAGCAGCAGCTACTTGAGCTCTCGGATTTATGGGTTTTTGGTAATTGAAACCCCGGGACCAGTGCCAGATACGGCCGCATCCAACTCGATATATCGCAAACGGTGCTGGGCAACAACATTGACGATTATCAGCGATTATCACGTTTTCGATAATGAGATTTCGTTTTATGATTTCGCCAGCGTTTTACCCCTTGCAGCAGAGTTCCCCCGAATCTCTGTTCTTGTTTTTTTATTTGATTTTTTTTTTTGTGTTGTTCTCAGTTGGTTTAAGGGCGGTTTCAGCCACCGGACCGGCAATTAAGTTATGTCAATCCACTTGCCATATGCGAGCACAACGTGGTTGCCACTTGGCCGAGGGCCGGGGAGTCTCAGATTTGTGCCGTAAGTTATCCGTGCTGTTTGTCTTGGACAGGGGACAGGGCACAGGGAACATTTGGGCTCGAGCGATTAGCACTTGAATGGAACGCGCTTAGCGATTCATCAGCATGTCTTCAGCTGTGTGTGTTGACATATATTAGGGCCAGGAAACTTCAAGGGCCCAACCGCAAAGTATCCTCAAGAAGTCAAGCTGTAATACTAGCTGTTAGCTGGTTTTTCTGCTGAAATGCGAGCTTTTTGAATAGCTGGAAAATTGTTTGCGTACACATATACCGCATCGGTGCCCTGTATACTGTATGGCTGAGGGAAATGCGAAAATGTGGCAAGTGCTAATTATTTGCAAGACTTTGCATTCCTAATATTATTTTAATTGGTATTCTTCAAAGGAACATTCATACACATATGTATATATGGGACATGCTTTTCCATCTCTATGACGACTAAGTTTGGAAACTATCAGTTACTCAGTTAGTCGGCAGTTTGAATTCCGCAACAACCGCTTTAACTTTCAATCAGCCGCCTTTGATGAAAATATATTCTTGTGCATTTGAGTCAAAGTTCCTTGCAAACTTCTGTGAAACTAAGTCAAGTAACATGGAAAAGAATTCAATAAAAAAAAGAAAATTTCATCGGAGATATATTTTTTTATTATTTATTTATCAAAGTATGTCAAACATATTTTTTATTTATTTTTTTTACATTTGTTATACTATTTATTTATTTTTAATGGTTGGTCTAATTAATTTCGATTTCTAATTGGGTCTAATTAATCAGGTTTCAAACATATTTTTAATATTTTTTTTTAACATTTGTTGTACTATTTATTATTATTATTAATGGTTAGTTAGTGCTTTATTTAGTCCCGCTATTATTGACGCCTGTTCCCTTTTCCATTTTCAATTCAGTTTTCATAATGACAAGCAAATGTTGTGCTCCATTTGCAATTTCGATTTCCTTCTGCGCGGCTAAGTTTTCTTAAGTTTTATTTCCTCCTTCCTTAAGTCATTTCCATGCGCAGTTGGGTATCACAAAATGTTTTACTTTTTCATTGTATTCTTGTTCTTTTTTTTTCTCGAATTTCCCAGGCCGTTTCCCAGCTTACTGTATGGCCCGCTGCAGCGTTTTTCATTAATAAAACTGACTTAAATTACAAAAGCAAATAAATCAGTTAAAAGAGAGCAGCGAGCAAGTAAAAAGCCATCGAAGAGGAGGAAGAAACCTGCCAAGATGTAGATCCAAACAACAACAACGACAACAACAACGACAACAACAACAACAACAAGAGGCCGTCAGTTCTGCTCTCGCTTGATCGACAGCCACTGTCCCAGCGCAAGTCTCGGTTGGAGTCTCTCTGAGTGCCTCAAGATTTGTGGCCGTCCCTTCGTCCGCCTGTCTCCAACTCCATCTCCATCGCCATCTCCATCGCCAGCTCCAACATCAGCTCTTGGGCCAGTGAGTTGTTGCACGGCCGTTCATCATATACCCTTCAGTCCATTTAACACGTTTCTGACACTAATCCTGCCTTGATGAAACTAATTTTTTTCATGTGGCACGGCCTCCACAGTGCCAGTTGATTTATTTCAGCGTGCGCTGCTGGCGACCAACAACTTAGACAAAGTATGCCGTATATATATTTGAATATACATGGGTATATAGCTCTATATGCACATCAGGCTGACAGACTGACAGACAGACAGACGGACAGACGGACAGACTGGCCGACTGACAGTCGCAGAGTCTTCGCCGTTCGCCGGTCTCAGCTTCTGCTTGAACTCACACGCAGCCAATTCAAGTGTAGCAACGTTTCGGTCCCAAGATCGCTTGCTGTGATATGTATGACTATATCTCTGGCATGATCTTGCCACAAATTAGTTTGGTTAGCTGCCGTTGGACGACGTCGTCGTCGTCGTTGCCTGCCTCCGCTTTTTCTGCTGGCCATGTCAATCACTTGAAATATGTATGCAGCGATCCGATTCGATGCCGATGCCGATGCCGATGCCAATGTCGATGCCAACCAACTGCGACTGCGACGGAGACAGTGCAATGTCATGCTTCATTTCCTGAGTTGTCAATTTGTTGGACTTGTTGGAGCGTCTCCGCACAGTTTCCATAAGCAGTTTATGGCCGGGACGCGGGATGCGCTCGCCTGCGATGAGTAGCCAAAAAATAAAAAGTGAGCAAGCCCAAACAACCAAAAGCCCGCTTAGCAAATGTGCGCTGCTAGGAGGTACCCTGTATTCCATATGTGTGCAGCTTTTTATACATTTTCTTTGACTGATTCAAAATTCAATGGGAATTTTAATAAAAAAAAAAAAAACAATAAATAAACACTTAATTGTAGCACAACTTGAGTATACCCTTCAGGTATACCCACTTTGGTGGCCGCTTTCGAATCGCGGCATCTACTGGAGACAACAACAACAGCAACAATCTCAACAGTCGAAAAATTAGTTAGAAAGCAAAACAATAAATATGAAAAACTAAAGCAGAGAATTACCGCTTAATGCCATTAAATGAGTAGCAGGTGCGCATGGGGCGAAGGGCGTGGCGGGGGAGGGGGGGATATGGAGTGAAAGTGTGAGTGCCAAATGACACAAAATGACGGAAAGCCAAATACTCAAATATTTGATGAGAGTAGAATAAAGATTTTATGCTATATTAAAAAACACAAACAGTAACATAAATTTCCTTGATGGAATTGAGTTTTGTCTTCAAATGAGGTACTACGAAAAATGACCAAAGTTTAAATACCCTTTCCATCATATAACAGGTGGATTTTGTATACATAAAAATATAAATATTAATTGGTCAATTGTTTGTATGCATCAAAATCAAATGGTTTTTCGACCGATTATTCCCAGGGAACCTGTATACTTTTTTGTGGAATCCAATGACGTAGGTCATTATTTCGTGATTAATAAATGTTTAGCAAAACCGGAAATCTGCGAACATTCTTTGCTTTATTTCATTGGCCATAAATGGCAAATGCCAGACAACAAGCTCCAGTCTGTGGCATCAGCCTTGGGTATCCCAGACACAGTAGCCGAATATTAAACAAACGCCCCTCGCACGAACTAGACGTCGTCGGATCGATAAGTGTGTACGGAAAAAGAACAGGAATAGGAAGGGCAACAACAATGCGAGTGCATAAAATGGCCGTAGACCGAAACGTGAGCGGTGTCAACGCCCAAGGCAAAGTGTGCGGAAAAGCAGGAGAGTGGATATACCCTGCATCAAGCTAATAACAAAGAGAGAGAGAGAGAGAGAACTGAGGAACCGCAATGATCGATTGATCGATTGGCTAGCTGTCGAAGTGAACAGCGGCAACCTCTTCAAGTAATTGCCAAATAATTGCATAAAATATAATATAGCACACACACACACACACGCACACACGCACAACAACTCTTATCGATCGTTGCCTGCAGCGTTTGTTGCTCCTTTTTTTTTGCAGTGCCGCTTGCGGTGCTCGCTGCAGGCTATTTGCACATCGGGTTACCATAGACCCACAGATAGAGCCTAGCGATAAGCACACACCCAGATCTCACCGTGAGTGTGTGTGTGTGTGTGTGTGTGTGTGCAAACATGCGCAATTAAAACGGGCTAAGAGTTGAGAAGTAGTTGGGCCGGGTAATGGGAATGGGCCTTGGTTTGTGTTTAGGTTTGGGCTTGCTCTTGCTCTTGGTCTTGGGGGGTAGCTCGGCGAGAGGACCCCTTTGGCAAAGGCAGACACCGACACGAACAACAACAACAACCACCGACACAGACAACGCGGTGCCCTTGCGAGTTTTTAATTGAATGCATTTCAGCGTAAAAGGTGAAAATACTTTTACCTCCTTAAAAGAAACAAAACATAAAATAAAAGTAAAAAACAAAATAAGTAAGACATCAAAATTATGATGGGCATATGCGAAGCGTGAATACCCTGCTTGAGTCCAGTGCAAAAATGTGTTTCTAAATTGTGATTAGCTCTATGAAAAAATGTTTTATTATGAAGGAATCAATAATATTTTGTGTGTTTTTTTGTTTCATTTACATATTTTATATTAACGCTGATTTCTTGGAGATCTTATATGTAACTTTTACATGTCCGCAGTCTTAGAATTCATGCTGAATATCTGTATCTTAAAAAAACATTTTTTAGCAGCTCAAATTTTCTTACTGATCATTCCGTGTATAATAATAATATTTAAAGAATATATATATCCTTTCTTGATCAGCATCAACAGTCGGTTTAATCTAAATATTTTATTTAAATTCTCTGTAGCCACCACGCTTACCCAAAATTGATAAATATAGATTTTGAATACTCAAATCAAGTATTGTATTTTACTTTATATACTTTTATTAATTAATTTGATAAACTCGGTCTCGAACAGGGCATCCCTTAGTCGTGCACTTTCTAGACCAGTGCACTCTTGTTTTCTCGCTTTTCTGTCCTCCTCTAAGCTCCCCCTGGTGCCTGCCCGTTTCTAACCCATACTCAGTTTGCTTCGTTTGCTTATCAATTTCCATTTTTCCGGTTTTAAGCACACCAGCTCACACACACGTCCACAGACACACACACACACACACACACACAGAGAGACTCTTGTCGCAGTTTTTGCTTTTACTGCTGCTTCCTTCAAATTGTATTTACTTATGCATTTTGTATCATGAAGCTTCGCATGTATTACTTATTACATATTATGTGTTATTATTTATGTTGTCTTTCGCCTTCTCTTTCCTTTTTTATTTTATATATAATAAGCAGAGAATCGGGGCTGCATCTTGGTTTGCTTCGCGGAAATCAAAAAGGTAATTATTATTATTATTGAAAATGTGACTAGCATTTGACAATAAGTACAATAACAATAGATATAGCAACACATATAGTTATAATAGAGATAGAATCTATTGGGTTTTTTTAAATTTTCGATAAGCATCTGATGGTATATAGAGGTATATTTAATGCAATATATAAACAGTAACTTTGTTATGCCGTTATTTCTAAGAGCTCTAAGGGCAATGAAAAAAAAAACAACGCAGTGGAGAATGCTAAGTGGAAAGTCCCTGTCAACAATTAACTTAGCTCGAACACGGTCCTATTGAAAAGTGCACCTACTTTGTACTTTTCTTAGAATGAGAATTCAAAAGTGACCGCTTGCAAAGCTTTTTATTTCGGTCGAGAGAAGGATTGCGAGCTGTCAATTGTTTTCATTTCAAGTTTATTTTCGAGTCGCCTTTTCTTTTATCACATTGCCCGCAAAATAAGTAACTTGTTTGTGTTTTGCTTCAGGAATAGTTTTTGTACAAACAAACGGCGTCCACGTCTGGTCAACAAAGAGCACTTTGTTCGGAAAATTATGAAAAAATATGGGGACTTAAAAGGAAAGTCCGGCTTAAGGAGCAAACTGTGCCCTAGGAAGATGTGCGTAAGTAGAGCTTTTATTGTACCTTTTCAAATAAAGGCGTTATTTTTTTACATTTATTTCTCACTCTCTCTCTGTCACTGTCTCTCTCTCTCTCTCTCTAGCACCCACATGAAGACTTCACAGCAATCAAATAAAATTCAACAGCAAATTGCGCATACGCCGCGTGTGCGAGCTGCAGGCAACTGTAAATAATGTGAAATGCCAGGCAGCAGCGACTCATGTCTGTCTGTCCGTCTGTGTGTGTCTAGTGTGTGTGTATTTGTTTTGTATCTGTATCTACATATGTCCATTGTGCGGCATTTCCGGTGGCCGCTAAAGGAAATTTTTATGACGTCAACAAGAATGGGAACGTCGCAAACAAACGGAGCAACGGCAACAATGCCATCAGGTAGTTCCCCCCAAGGGTCCAAGATTCGCCTTTAAAGTTTTCTTTCAACGCATAGAAACCAATAAAAAGAAGAAGAGACCAGATGAAATAATCATAATAAGAATAATAAAATAACCCGAAAGCGCCCAAAAACTCGACGCTTTCTCAACAAAGCTGGTGATTGAGGGAGGGGTCAGTCAAGGGGGGGAAGGGGGAGGGTGCGCGGGGGGATTGATGGACAACACTTGCTGTTTAGCGTTAATATTTCTTTTGCTTCTCTTTTCCTTTATCTGCCTCTTTCTTTTATCAGTTTTGGCAATGGGCCTACAAATTGGCTTGCTTGTCTTGCTGTCTGGGCCCACAGACCATGCATATATTACCCATGGTCGACGCCTCATAATTAATTTTTTTTACATTTCAGTTTTGTGAGCTATGCAGCAGCAACAACAAAAATCAATAATACAAAAGATCTTTAAGTCCAAAGATCTTCACTGCGACTACAAAACTCTGCTGCCGTTCAGTTTTATATGCATGCATATATATATATATTTATGCATATATATATATATATAAGTTTTTCTTCTTCTTTTTCCCTGCTTTCTGTATTTTGCTTTGCTTTTGGCTTTTTGTTTAATAATGAGACGACATTTCGAACGCATAAAATCGTCATAATAATTTTTGATATATGAAGCAGCGCAAGCGCGATACAGCGCGCTAATATCAAACGAATTCTTTTCAAGATATAAAAAAATACACTCACACACACACACACACATACAGCAACTGCGTCGCAAAGTCTCGTCGAGAGCATCTTTGAGTTCACTTCACGAAACTTGATTTTGAGGCAGCAACGGTAGCTGCATTGCACTGGACGGGGGAGGGGGGAGGGGTGGAGGGGGGGAGAGGGGGATTGCCAGAGCCAATGCTGACCAATTCGTATAAGAAAAGCTATGGCAGAAGGCAGCATGCGAGAGCATAAATAAATAAAAGGCAGCAGCAGAAAAATCGAAAAAATATACAACAGCAGCAGCAGCAACAACAAGAACAGCAACAGCAACAGCAACAACAGCAACAACAACAACAACAAAAAGAAGCATTAATCGTAACAATGTTATTAGTCGTACAACAGGGGATTAGGCTACCGATTCGTGCGCGAGGAGCTGACCAGCGAGCAGCTCTTGGGGCTCGTGGAGCTCTTCGAGCTGCGTCTTGCTTCGTTTATTGTCTGGGCGATTGGGAACCTGCAACGGCTGCTGCTGCTGCTGCATTGTTGCTGCTGTTGTTGCTGTTCTTTTTTTTGGGCGCGTTTTATGGACAATCTTATGGCGGTGATTAAAGAGGGTGAGGCCCATGGTGGCATTGGAGGCGAGGCCCAACGCCAACGCCAGCTGCGCAGCCATTGCCACCGTGTGCCACACTTTGTTGTTGCTGCTGCCGCTGCCGCTGTCGCTGTCGCTGTTGTTGCTGCAAAAGTTTATGGCAGCGCACTATGGTTCCCTCAGAGATTTGTTTGGTTTGCCTTCGTTTAATTGCATTAATTAAATGCAGCACAGTCTGTCAGTGAGTGAGTGGGCCGCACCGGGGCGTGGCTGTGGGGAGGACGGCGGGGGAGCCTTGTGCGCCACAAGTGCCGGTTAGTTGCTTACATATTATGCACTTTGTTGGCCATTTGGGGCGTGCTCGCCTCTTGTTGGAGGCGAAGCATTTCACGGGATAATAAAAGGTACTTGGCTGCCGCACAGGATGAAAAGAGAGAGCGCCGTTTAACAGGGAGCGAACAGGAAGGCAAACAGTCGGGAGTGCCCGACTAGAGATACCCCGAGCCCAGTTCTGCTTTGTCTGAGTCTCTGAAACGATATTTATCGATTTTAGCACAAACTGCATATGCTAAAAACGACCTTAAGAAAGTATCCAGCTTTTCAAATCTCTAAAATTGACGAACTGAGCTAAATCCACTCGGGCCATAATGCTGATCAAGCATATACTATATACTTAATATATACTTAATATTATTGTTGCAGTGTATATGAAACTGTGACTTATTGCTACAGTGATCATGATCCACTGTAACTGTAAAGATATTGGAATATTTTTGTCTCATTTTCTATATTAAAGAATCTGTAAGCTATCTTCAACAAAAGTAATATTAATAATTATTCTCTGACCTTAAAGGGCTGCTAGGATAGTTAAAAAACTATTAACATAACTGTATAAAATACTCTAAGCATACTCGATTTATATTTCTCTTACAACGCTTTGCAGCTGAATTTAAAGCTGATCGCACGAAATCCCAACTTACCCCATTCGACGGCCAGGACGAGAGGGGTTGTGGACTTGGCTATAGTCCTTATTCTGGAGTTGGAATGGAGAGTCGGCACAAAGAGCTTATACTCAAATCAAGTCCCAAATCGAATCAAGGGTTGGAGATATCCTCCTTTGCTTGTAACGCAAATATTCACAACTTCTTTTACGGCTGCTTACACTCAGAGAAAAACGCCGTCATTTAGATTTTATAAGAGTATAAAAAATAAAAACAAAAATAAAAAAGAGATTTTCAATAACAATATATATTATTAAATATTTAGGGGTAATAAAAATATAAGAAAATTTCTTAAGTTTTTCTCTCAGTGTTCTTATTTATATAATAATACATCTTATTAACATTAAATATATATTTTTTTTAATTTGCAGACGTTGATATTTTGTTAAGTAACATTGCAAGTTAAAAGTGGAAATCAAATGTGATTTGTTAGTTAATTTGCCAACTTTGACGTTTGATTAGGTAACGGTACAAGTTTAGTGCTACAAATGTATCTTAGCGCACTTGGATGCACTTAGTTCGAAGGGACTTGGAATACGTAAGACAAAGCTTATTAGCTGGCAGCGTTGCCATATTGCACAACTGGCTGGTTAGTTTCTGGACAGGTGTGTGTGTGTGTGTGTGGCTTCAACTTTTCAACAACAATGCGCGGCGTCAATCAAAACTGCTGTATGCTGTTATATAGTTTTGATTTCTGGCCGGGGCTTATTGGGCGATTGCTGACAAAACATTGACAAGATCAACAATGGCAGCGAACTGACGAGGCGTACTGTAAACGTTAAGCCCACATTGGGAAAAAAGTTCAAGCCCAAGAAAACCAAAAACACACAGAGGAAATTTCCCAAACGAGTAGCTAACAATGGTTACAAAGATTGAGGAGAACCGTTGAAACACCGCTTCCAGGAATGCAATGCGGACTGATGGAGAGGGGAGAGGGAGGGAGGGGGGGGGGGGAGATATGGAGACGGTGCAACGGTTTCTTGAGATACCCGGAGTTTATCCGCAGCGACGTCGCCAGTTGTTGTTGTGCAACCATTTTGATTGACACTATTTACGTGCGGATTGAAGACAACCAAATTTCCAAGTCGGCTTGCCCACGCATATGAGAAAGTAATTGTTTTGCTCGAGTTCAAATTGATTTTTACTTTCTTTCATGCCCGACTTGGCCGGGCACTCACACGGTCCCTGTTGGGCCTTCTTCTATGCCCATTCCCTTTCCCTTTTCCTTCTTTTTTTGTTTTCAATTTTTTTTTATTTTTCATGTTTTTTTCTCAGTCCCTCGTTCCTGGCTTTGTTTTGCTTAACCTTTCAATTTCTTGAGCCCCGTTTTCGTCTACAAGTTGTTTTCAAGTCTGAGCCGAAGCCGCCAACGCCAACGCGTGTGTGTGTGTGCATGTGTGTGTGTGTGAATTGGCCTACTGTATGCACATGCATAGACAGCGTGCCCATATTGATATGTCTTCATTCTTTCAATATTGATCATTGCCGGGATAATCCTTCTTTTTAGCTGCAACAACTTGGAATTGAAATTGGGTCTCGGTCTCGGTCTCTGCCTCTGCCTCGGTCTCTGCCTCTGCCGCTGGCTTTGGCTCTGGCCACGGCGACTGGCAGTCTACCGCATTCGTATTCTTGTTCTTACCTTCCCTCTCCGTCTCAGGCTACTTAGAGCACCCGGGTTTGATGTCCAAACAATGCGCCCGTTGAAAGCAACATTGGCATATTGAGACGAATTGTGCATTGGCCCTTTGATTTCAATAAGCACACACACAGATACTATACATACATACATACATATGCCTCGTATTTCAGCAAAATATTCGTAGCTGATTCGCTGTCGATTTGTTCAATTGTTCAAACTGCGTCAATTGAATCTGCCAGCTGCCCGATTCTGGCCAATTCTGTAGCACTCTTTCGGGCGCTGCGCGCGGGACTCTTCTCCAATTTCCGAGAGACAAAAGGAAAACGGAAAAACAAGGGCTCCTCGATAGCAAGCGATAACAGTTTGTTGTGTGAGGCTTTGTTGTGCGCAACGCCTTTGCATAATTGACACACCTCAGAGGTCAAAGGTCAGACGGATAGCGAAGGATAATCAATCCGAGGAGATCAAATCGGCGAGCTCGGAATCTGTGAATCTGCGAAGGTAACGGATAAATGGATAAAGGAACTCGGTCTGTGATATATTTAAGGAGAGTTTCACAGTAAGTTTTTTTCATAATAATTACAATAATTGTCTTTCCAGCAAAGGTTCGAAAATATTTTCAATCGATTGTGGTTGTCACAATTGGTATAAGAAACAACATTAAAACCGATTCTGGGGGGTCAAAACTGTTGTCAAAAATCATGCAAAAATTGACAAAAATTTTGAATTGTAAAGCTCTCGGATCCACAGCTCCCCTAACTTTGTCAAAACTGAAGCGATTTTCATGATTGGAATTTTGGTCATGGTTTGTCTTCTAGATCGAGTCTGCATTTAAGAAATAAGCATTTTTAAAAATAATTTTTTTTAAAATTTTTTGGCAGAAAAAAGCATGGTCAATTTTCAAAAAACATTTTTTTTAATTTACAAACGCAAATTTCTACTTTAAATCGATTGTGGTTGTCAGAATTAGCCTAAAAAACAACATTCAAACCGATTCTGAGGGGTCAAATTTGTTGTCCGAAATCATGCCAAATTTGACAACAGTTTTTAAATTTTCGGATCCATATCCTACATATTTCAAACGCCCATAACTTTGTCAAAACTCAACCGATTTTCATGTTTGATGGCATTTTTATTCATGTTTTGTCCTCAGAGGTCAAAGATTGATTCTGCATTTTTTTCGACGAAAAATTCATGTACCCTTACTCTTTTTTTTCTCATCAAATTTTCAAAATGCAAATTTAAATTTTTAATTTTAATTTTATAATTTTAATTTTAACTGTAGTTGTCACAATTAGCCTAAAAAAGGACATTAAAATATATTCTGATGGGGTCAAAATGGTTGTCAAAAACTCCACCGATGTTAATGTCGGTTACCTTTGACTGCAACGTTCTCACTTGTTTTACTCTTACTTCAACTGCATTTGATGTAACTAGGCCATAAAATGTCAGAGATGTGCTTAGTATACGGAAATCGATACTTATCGATTTGGAGAAAACTGGCCAAAGTGTTGATGGTAATTGAATCTGCATCTGCAGACATTCGGGCAAATCGCGCGACTGTTGTTGATCAGGAATTAAAAACTTAGCCTATCGGGTATGCATCCTTCTGCCGTTTACCCCCTCGGCCTGTGCACAAAAGGATAACACTTGGCCTGCACTTTCCGTGTGCCTCGAGTGAATTTCCATTTCCACTTAAGTGCAACTCAATCGCAGACAGTTTCAGTAAATAACGCAAAATCGAATGTGCTGCAGAAATAGATTTCAATTGAAATGCTCTCGTCACATCAGATCTTAGAAATTCACAAGTGGTTTTGAGAAAGCTGCCGTAAGTATAAACTTAAGTGTAAGCCGTGTTTCTATGGAAAACTATCCGCATAATTATGTTGATGCTCGTCCGGCGGGGCGAAGAGGGTATATTGGGCTTGGGCAGTGACCGTCCGCAACTTTAGAGGGAAACTTGCAACTTCGAATATATATTCGCTAGCGGGCAATCTATCTGCCTCAGTTGTAAGGCTGTTTTTAGTTAGAGTATCGCGCAGCCGGTTACACCCGACTGCAGCGCCCGTGCCCTCGTTAGTGAAGGATTAGGTGTACTTGAAGTATAAGTAAGTAAAAGCTGCAACAACGTCTTCTCGTGGCGAACTAAAGAAGTCAGTAAGCAACAGATTCTCGAAACGATTTCCAGCACTTGCCACACCCACAAGTTGTGGCAAGGAACGCCAGACGATAAGCAGCTACCGCGCACAGTGCACCAATTTGGATTTGGGCCGTGGACTCTGCTCGCTGACCTGGTGCCGAAGTGGGGGGAATTGTCGGCCACACCCAGGGGCATGTAACCTGATTGACCCGAAGTGTCGTTGTTGTTGTTGGCCAGTTGGCCTGTTGTCTTTTTGCGGCATTGGCTTTCAGATGTTGCGCCTTTCATGTTGTCACCGCAGCGGAGTGAAAAGAAACCAAAAACCAGAAGCGTAACGAAACAGATCGAAGCAGCACGACAGACAGCCCAAAACCGAAGCCAAGACCAAAACCCAAAACCCAAAACCCAAAACCGAACCGAACCGAAGCCAAACCCCGACGACCCTTGCACGCGCCCGTAATTAGGTGGAGGGGATCACGATGGCTGGGATCTGCTGGCCGGCTGTTTTAGGCGTGTTGGCTGAACAAATTCGCTAAGAGCTCCAACAGCGCGAGCGGCTCCTTTTTAGTGCGCTGCCTGCTGCCCGTCCTTGCACCTTTCTGGTATGCAAATTGTCTTTGTTGTTGTCGGGCGGCAACGCCAACAAAAGCTGCGCAAAACGGCGGCAGGCAGCGGGCGGCAGGAATGTGCATAAATTCTGCCAGTGTATTTGCTGGGGCACCTCCAAAGCAGCTCCCATAAAATTATGAGCAACTGCAGCAACGACACGGACGATGACGCGAAATGGGGCAAGCGAAGGGCAAGTCACCGGAGGGGGGAATCGGTGGGGGAGTCGGGGCTGGCGAGGGATGCGGACACGCATTCGCCTTCGCATTCGGTTTCTCAAATTATATGCGATCATTAAATGTCTTCGACAAAAATGAGCATAAAAATCGCACGCGGCCCAAATGAAAATAAATTAAAGCAAAGCGTTAACTAAAATGAAAAATCCAAAAGTTAATAACAACGAACTGCGGCGTACCCTATTATTTTTTTAAACTAAACTTTAGCCAGCTAATGAAAAGCCGTTTTATTATTATTTAATTTTAAATAATTTTTTTTTATATTTTGTTACAATAAAGAATACACCGTGTTTCTTTATAGAAATATATATCAATTAAAAAAAATCAAGAATTTTTTTATTCTTTTTAATTTTTTATTTTATTATATAATTAATTTTTATATTTTGTTACAATAAAAAAATACACCGTGTTTCTTTATAGAAATATATATCAGTTTAAAAAAATCAAGAATTTTTTTATTCTTTTTAATTTTTTATTTTATTATATAATTAAATAATATAAAATGTAATTCAAAAAATCAAAATAATCAAAGAAAATAAGTAATGCAAATGCAAAAATAAATATATATTATTTGTTAAATTAATTAATAGTACTTTTATATACAAAAGTCAAGAGTAGTAGGTGAAATACTATTTTAATTGGAATAGGGTATGCTGTGCGTTAAAGTCATGATGCTCTTGGTGAGGGCATTCCAAGAAAGAGACTCCACGGAATTGTCGGACCTGCTGAGATGGTCGCATTCGCTAGGTGTGTTTTCTGTTTTGTGTTTGTATTGCTTGAGGTTGGGACCCACATCAAGGCACCGCCGTATCTCTCTCTCTCTCTCTCTCTCTCTCTCTCTCTCGCTCTCTCTCGCTCTGGGGATGAGTCATCGGGCCAAGTGGCCAACTGGCCAACAGTTCAACTGGCCAACTGGCCAACTGGTCGAGCCCAGTCTGGGGCCTCCATGTTGTTCTGATTCCTGTGTGGCTCGGCGATCGGCGATCGCGTCGCGTTGGCATTCAGAAGCAAATAAGTCACGTGAATAAGATTTCTCGCATAATAAATTATCGGGGCTGGCCACTGTCGCAGCGGCAGCTGCGGCCAGGGCTTAAGAATGCGCTTCTGTGCAACGCCCCAAGAGCCGAGCGGCCCGGATCGGCGAACATTATTGTGACCCGTAAATGATACAAAAATTGTGTGTCATTAATAAGCGGCACAGCGTGGCACGGCCCGGCGACCGGTCGCAGCCTCTTCTCGCCTGCCCCAAGCCCGCTGCTAGCCCAGGGTGGTCGTTGTTGGAAACGCTTTTCCAATCGTTTGATTGATTTCCCGTGCTGGCCCAATTGTATGTCCGATGTCAACGATTTGTTAAATGATTTGCTTAATATCTGCATCGCAGCGGATTACAAAGGGCTCACAGCAGTCACGACATCCAACTTTCTCAAGCCCCCCTTCCCCCCCCCTTCCCCCCCTCCCTCCGCCGACAACTTCGGCCAGCACTTTATAAAGTACACCTCATGTCCTGTAATCCGTTGTCGCCAATCGCCGTCTTCGGATTGTAATTGAAACAATTGTAAACTTCCGCGGCTGCGGCTACGAAAACTCGAGTCACGAAATCCTTATACAGTACTATATTATACAGTAAATTGATTTTGATTGATTGTAATCTATAAGCACAAAGGGATATAAATTTTAGTGGAAAGTGCAAATTAGTTGAAATTAATTATTTCAAGCAGCTTTTTCTGTATTTGTTTTTATTGTAATTTGTAATGTAATTAATGTAAAAAGAATACCTACAAATATTTTACCTTTTTGACATAACATAAGTTAGGGCAGTTAATCGTCGTTTTTTATTCTGTCCGTATGAACGCAATTTTCTTCGCCAGAATTGAAGCTAGATACTCGAATCTTGGGATATATAGTCGTCTATAGCCGCGTTAGATAAAGTGCTAAGATTTTTTGGTTACGCCCACTGCAGGCGTGGCAATTCGAAATATATTTCCCGCAGTTTTAAAGCCAGATACATTGAATTTTGTTTAGCTATCGTAACGAAAGTTACATTATTATATAAGCAGGTTTTAATTGACGACGAAAGTGAAAAAAAATAAGAAATGAGGAGCCTGAAATGTCGCCGATGCTGGTGAGGAGCGGAAACAGGAACTCGAATGCACAACTGGACCACCTTCCAAGTCCTTCCGGGCAGCGCAGTCGAGCAGCAGAAACCGCACAGTGGCTGAGTAAAGTTGCTGCGCTGCTCGGAGGGGCCTCGAGACAATGCTCGACAAATGCTGGGCAGCTTCCTGTCGCATTGTTGTGACCAATAATTGGCTGGTAATTGTTAATTTATGATGCGAGCGGGCTGCACCTGAGCGACTGACCCCGGGTGTGAGTGACCTTTGACATGCGAGAGCGAGCGGGGCCGCATTGAAGACCAGTTGCAGTCGCGCAATTGTTTGGCCTGACAGCGGCACATAAATTATAACACAAACTGAATTGATAGCCAGTCAGCTCCCCCGTCCCCCCTCGTGGTGCCCCAAAGCGCGCACCGTTGTTATCTGAGAAATGTGGAAATTAGAAAAATGAATTAGTGAAAGAGGGAGAAACACGACAAGAGCAACAACTTTCGCTGTATCTATGATTTCTTTCAACGTTTTCCTCTTTCATAAAGAATACAAAAAAAAAAATACACAGAAATGCATTTTTTCATATGCATTCGATTCATTAATGCAGGGCAGCTTCGCATTATGATGATGATGATGATGATGATGATCGTAATCGAGTTCGAGATCACGGGGTGCCCCCCGCCACGCCCCTTCGCCCCGGTCAGCCGTCGCTCGGTAGCCAGTTCGATGTGTGTTTAATATCCGTTTTATTGCCATTGAATTAGTGCCCTTTGTCAGCATTTAGGGATCTTAATTTATATATGAGCAGCAATGAGCGTGACTCCATAACGAGCACGGCTTCCTGGGCCCTGCCCCCCGCCCCTGCCCCGGCTCCTACCGGCCGCCGTTGCGACGACCTCTGGCAGATGCGAAAGGTCAACACACACACACGCACGCACACTAATCCCAAATGATGGCCGCCCTGCCAGACTGACTGTCGTCGTCTGCTCGGCGTTCGCCGCGTCCACGTCCTTAGCCAAAACAATTATAGTGGCCCATAAAAAATGAGTATCGGCCTAGGGACGGGGGCCAGAGGAAGTCGCCGTGGCATAAAAAATAGTTACTTTCCCGTTGGCAGTCCCCTGGTCCCGGTCCCCCGACCGATTCGAGGCCGCATTCCCAATCTCGCCGAAATGCGGATTCGTCGCGGGCGGCGCAGGACGTGCAAAAAACAACAACACTGCGAGTGCCCACATACCTACATATATAATACATGTAGCCCATAGAAAATGAGTTCCGGGCCCGTGTGTGCACATGCGTGGCCAATGTTTTGGCCAGCTACTGCGGAAATGAGCCGTGTTCCTGCCGGATCCCGGCCGACTTGCTCGCTAAGTCGCAGCTGGAATTAATAAGGGAGATAATTAAAGGCCGCCTCACAATTTGTAATATTTTGTAATGTTTAAGACTCCTTTTGCAAAGTTTATAAGATAAGAGATAAGCTAAAACAGAAAAGCTATAAACGCATATTTTAATAATAATAATAATAATAATAATTTGCTTTATTTGCCGTTTGAAATTTACATTTTGCTTAAAGCTAGCTTTACATTATGAATCAGAGTTTAGATATTGCATCTTTACAGCTGAGATATGAACATGAATTATATTTACAATTATTGTTATATTTTTATTTGTATTGAATGATTAATGAAAAATTTGGCTGAGAAAAAACCTTAAATAAATGCATATTTTAAACTTTCCTATTCATTGCCTTTATATATATATATATATATATTTCGCTTTGTTCTTACAAACCTTGAAGTCACAGTATTATAAACTTATATATAACTTATATATACCCTTTAATAAATGCAATAGTATACTCCTCTTCTTTTGGCTGTGACTCTCCCCCAAATCCTCTACTTTGATCTTCGGCCAATTGATTTCTTGCCTTCACAATTAACATCATTTTAACTTTCGCCGCAGCAAAAAAATGTTCCGCCGATTGGCAATTGGGAAAAGGCCGCATTGAATACGATCCTTGGCTGCAACTCGACGTTTCCGGCTCATCGCTTTCGATTTGTATCAAATAGCTGGGGAAAATATAGATGAAATAAAGCACTCGAACGGAATCTATTCAGGCGGCTATTTACATGCAACAATGGAAAGGTGCATCCGAACCGACTTATAAAGCATATGTGTCTTTATTCGATTGGCGGGCCGCGCTAAATTGCACTCGGGACGCCCGAGGAGCTGCCGGCAGAGTCAGAAGTCGATCAAGTGTGGCGGCTCATCCCGAAAATGGAGAAAGAAATGAGGACCGGGCGACTACCGCATCCTTCAGGATCCGCACGCACTCGGCTTTGTTTGTTCGAGGGCTTAAGGTGCAGCAGCTACACTGAGGGAAAACATTTTTACAAATTTTACAAAGTTTCTTTTTCATTTTCTTCTTTCAACTTAAATTTTCGATTCTGAAATCAAGTTTAATTTTTATTTAATTCAGGAATATTTATTCACAGAGGCTCAGGCGCTTTTCTCCAAGTGTAGTGCAGCATCAGCATCAAAATGAGTAAAAACTGCAGTTTTTCATAGTTAGAAATGGTTTCCCTCTCCTTCTACATCTGTGTCTTGTTGTGCGTATTGTGTGTGTGTGTGTGTGTGTGTGTGTGTGTATGTTTTTTTTTTATATTTTTTTTTCAATTGTCTCGAAAAACATTCAAGTGGAAGTCCTTTGAGTGATTTGCCTTTGGCCATGCGCCCACGCTGCAGCTTCTGCCCGTCCCCCTTTCGCCCTCTCGCTCTTCCAGCACTGTCTTTCTCGCTCTGGCACTTCAATTGTTTGTTGCGTTTTGCATGCAAAATTTGTTTGCAGTTTTCGGTCTTTGTTCACATTTTGTTCATTGTCATACGGGTTTTCAAATCTCAACCTCATCCTCATTTCCATTCCCGCGCCCGTTCCCGTTCCCATTTCCCGCTCCCAAACTGAACTCCGAGTTCTGAACTCAGCTTGGTTTTCGATGTGTTTCGGTTGTGTTTGGCTTTGTTTTGTGCTTTGTGCTGTGTGTTTGGTTTTGTTTCATTTTCTTTTCAATTGCTGCAATTTGCATGCGCTCGCTTTCCACAGTTTCCACAGTTTCCCATTTTCACCCATGCATTTGCCGCTGCCATTGTCCGGCAATCATCAAGCAAATTGTTTGGCTTATGTTTGTATTTGTGTTTTTCCCTCTGATCCCCAATAATGAACCCAACATCGCCATCATCGTCCACTCCGGCCGTCATCGCACGCATTGTTGCAATTCCTCTTCAATTTCCACATTTCCACATTTTCTCTGCGCAACGTGAAAACTCTTGTCCAGCTCTTTGCTGAATAAATTGCAAATCTCACAGTTTTCCTTTCGCAAAATATGAGCTTGCCCCGGCTGAAGCTGACAGTTTGTCACATCTCGTTGAGTTTAGCATAGAAATATTGCCAAAAACACGTAATTCCCAATTTAATGCTACACTCAGAGAAACCCGACCAAGCTAATCCAACTGGCCAGAAATTCTCAAGTTTTTTGTAAATACGCATTTTACTGAGCCAATGTCTGACGTCTCCTTTATTTCTACTGACATCAAAAATGTAATAAAAAAAAAAAACTGATTTCATCTAAAAAATTCCCACAAATATATATATGTATATAAATTATTTATAATTTTGCAAGTGCAACTAAAATTCGATATTAAGAGAAATAAATATTTCTTTGCACAAAATATAACATTTTATTTAACTTTCATATGTGTTGGAATTTTCTTTATTTTAATTCGCAGCAAACGGACAATATTATTTATTGCAGTCATAAATGAATTCAGATTTAAATCAGCAAAAATTAAAAGTTAGCAAAAATAAGTAAATTGAAAAAAACAATTGCATAATTGTTTAATAGAATTGTCCGCCAGCCACATATGTATTATATATTTAATTATCTTGATGTTAATTAAGCCCCATTTGAAAGCGTTAATAACAGAACAAAAAATGAGCATATATAATTTTTAAACGCTAAACCTTAGATTTTAGTTTTATTTATTATTTTTACATTTGAATTCTCCTCCCTTCTGTTTTCGCATCAAATTCATAAATATTTAGTACTTATGTAAGCTGCAAATAGATGCATGAAAGGATTAAATACTAATTTAAATATCGTTATAATTTATTTATTTATCATTACATAATTCTTTTACCTTCTAACACACACAATGTATACAATATCTAAAAGAAAAATATAAAATACCTTTAGTAAAAATAACACAGAGAAATAACTTAAAGAATTGGTTTAGATTATTATTATAATAATGCCAAAAAAATCCAGTGAAATTCAGCATTTTAAATACTTATAAAGCACCCTTGTTTGCGCCTTAAAATAGGCAATAAAATACGCGCAGCAATTACACACACACATGGGAAATTGGTCAGGAAAACAGAAAAAAGGTGCGGGGGAGGGGGCAAAAAAGGTTTGGCAGCTTAAATCAACTTTATTAATTACAAGTAATTAAAGTTTAATTAAGAGACGAGTGCAGCGCAGCTTTTGTTGTTGTTGTTGTTGTTGTTGTTGTGGCTCTTTCAAGGTTGCGCCTGTGTGTGTGCGTGTGTGTGCTTGCAAAAGTATTGGAAATAAATGCAAATATTTGTTTGCCATTTAACTTGTCGATGCGGTTGTGTTTTTCATTTAATGCCCAGAAAAGCAGCAGCAACAACAGCAACAAAAGTCAAAAATAGAAGCGCCAGCAACAACACAAACAGCGAATGTAGTGCATTGCAGTTGTTGTTGTTGTTGTAGTTGTTGTTGTTGCTGCTGCAATTTTGTTTGTCTGTTTAATTAAAGCAATATGTGGCCTCGAGGAATGTTGGGTTAATTGACTCATCACTTATACGACAAACGAAGCACAAACAAACGGGCAAACAAACCAGCACACGCACACACACGCACACACGCGCGCACACACGCGCACACACACGCGCACGGCTCGCTGTCAAAATGGGGGAACAGCAGCGTCGCAGTTGGCGGCGACGCCGACGCCGACGCACATAGCGCCCGCGCGGGGGGCGTTGCCAAATGGCTGTCGTCAGTTGTGGAGTTTGTGCGCAACAGCGGGGCTCGGCGCTGGCCAATGGCAGCTGTGGATGCTGTTGGCGTACGCCCACACGTATAGGCTAAATTGAATGCCTGCCACACACACACACACTCGCACACACACATTGGCAGCGCTGAAACACACCGAATGAAAACAGGTGACAATCGCGAAATAGTGGTAACAGCGCCAACTTCAAGTGGGAACAGCATGAGCGACCAACTTCACGTGCGCTCAGCAACAGCCAACTTAACGTCGGTGCGAAATTTGCGCGCCCGCCGCGTTGCCAACTTATGTTGAGGCACGCTGAAACGATAGTGTATCGAAGCGAAGCTATCGATATGATTTTAATTTGGGTATTTATTGCAGTGCGCACCACGGTCACACTGTGACGCGGGCATTTTAATGCGTCTTTAATTTTGCTAGTTTGAAATAAGTTTCCGCTATAGCTAACCAGTTTTAAACAGTCCATGCTGTGTTTTTATCCAATGTATAAATGCTCAGCTTTGCATAACAAAGGCATTAACAAAAGCATTGACCTATATGATTTATTTGCAAATAGGTACTGAAAAATGTTAATGGCTATTAACAACAGCAAGTTAACAGAACATGTACGCTGTCACAGAGCTGTTGAGCAGCTCGCGATCAGTGGCAGCAGCTACATAACAGTGCGTCTGCAGACCGTTTTGAGTAATAACAGCTCATTTGAGCAGCAACAGCGAGTACGCTATCAAAAACAAAAACTATTTTAACATTAAAGACAAGACGACAACAACAACGCAACGGTAAATCATATGTATAATGGATAGCCAACAAGTTGCTTGCAGCTCTGCCTCACTGTTGCCGTGATTCCAACGGACCCGACAAATTCGTTGCTGCGCGTTCGTCGTGTGCGAGAGACTGTGTCAAGTGTTGAGTGCGTGTGCCTACAACAATTGCTATTGTTTTTCTTTTATTTTGGTACTTTTTCGTTTTTTTTCTTCTTGTTGTTGTTTTTGTTTTGTTATTGGCTGCCGGTCGGCGACAGAACAGAACTGAATTTCCATATTTGCATTACGAACGCGAGATCGCGACTCATTTGGCAGGCATTTCGTGCGAGCGGGCGGCGAACGGCGACCTGCTACTGGTCGTGATAAAAGCGCTGCGCCAGCGTTCATCGGGGCATGGAAATGAATCATGCGGCCGCGGCCCCTTCCCGCAGTTGAAAGAGCGAGCCCCAATCATAAGTAAATAAAGTGTCCAGCCAGCACAAACAAAAGCGAAACGAAACGAAACGAAACGAAACGAAGTGAAGCGAGACAAAGCGATAAGTGAAAGCAGGAACGTATTCAGAACGCTCCGAATTCCTTCTGGGCTCGCGTCGTCCACAGATACCACAAATGTGCGCCAGTAATTGCGATTTTTGTCGCTGTTGCAGTTGCGCGTAGACTGCAACAAATGTGGCTAACAAGTGCAGTTAACTTCTTTTTTTCAAATGTGTGTGCGTGTGCGTGTTGAACAATTTTCGTGTTAAATGTGGGCCAAATTTCGCATAATTGCATAGAAACTCACAGCTGGGCCAGCGAGAAAAAGCGAAAGGTAAAAGTTTTGTGTTTGTTTTTCTTACCAATTTTTATGTTATGCCCTTTTTTTTATTGGGCTAATTTGCATAAGTTGTTAATACACAGACTGGAGCAATAACAAAACAAAGTGAGAAGAGAGGAATGCCCTGCAAGCATTCTCTCGCTCGCTCTCTCTCTCTTATTAACCTTTGACAACCAATACACGCCCAAAAACTGCATTGTGTGTGTGTGTGTGTGTGTGTGTGTGGGTCTTATGTTATGTGCCTGGCAAACAACAGCATTATCTAACTCCGAAGAGTTGCTTAATGCTGAGCGCAGCGCATTCCAGCAAACATTTCGCTGCGCTCTCTCAAAGCCAGTTTCGTCGCTGCATTCACACACACACACACACAGGCACACATGCGCGCTCATGTTGTTGTTGTAACATTATCATTTTAGCACAAATTGTTATAACTGCTTATCGCTCCAATTCTGCACAGCAAAATACAAAGAGGTAATGGCAGGGCGATAGATAGCTAGCGAGAGAGAGAGAGGGCGAGAGAGGGCGAGCGAGAGGAAAGCTTAAACGGTGTCATCCGTAATCGCTCGCCCCCTCTCTGTCACTCTTACGCCAACTGGGCATCTGTGGGCCGCACTTTGTCCACCTGTGGCCGCTAAATGGGGCACAACAGGCGCCGCAACTGACACGCTTTTGGCCATGGGGCACAATTCGCGTTCTTGTTGTTGTTCTTGTTTTTTGTTTGCTTGTAAGTCTACGCGGTATTTTTTAGCGCTTTTTTAATTGTTTGGCAATTTAAACAATTATAAACACATTAAGTTCGTAGCTGACACACATTCTATATATTTATAAGCGATAGCCATGGTCAAACAAATAGCGCAAATTAATTTTACACAAAAATTATCAATTGTTATACTCGTTCACGAAGTGAATATATGCATGTATACTCGTGATCAGTGTCGTCGGAAGGATATTTTTTGGAGAGAAGGATTTCAAAATAAATATGTTTTTAATACGAGTTTTGTTTTTACAAACTCCAAAACCTCCCTTCTGCCTACGCCACTGCTCGTGATAGATTAACAACAATTTTGAAATGGGAGTCTTAATGTCTGATGGCATTGTGGTTTCTTCTCTACACTATAAGGTATATAGAGAATAAATATACATCTGTAGCCATGCACATATACATGCATATGTACTTTTGTCACTTGTCACTTTGCTTCTGTCACTTTTGTTTCTCTGTCAAATTGCGGGGGAAATTCAACGTGATTTCACTTTGATAATCGTTTATTGATATCGTTAATCAAAACGGTACATAATATATACATGTTATTTGCTCAATCTAATGATAACCACAAATATGTTTACCTATTTATTTATTTATTATCGTTCTCTAAACCTCTAGCTAATACAGTTGTATTAATATTGACGCAAAAAGTCGACATCGAGAAGATTAAACGACAAAAGCGGAGTTCCTACAAGATTTTTAGCTAAAGAGAGAAAGAGAGAGAGAGAGATATCCTCTAAGCGGAAGAAATGTGCTTTTGACTTGGCAGAATCTGGTTATGCGGCATAGATGTCTGTTGGACGCATTTTCGCAGCATTTTCACAGGGTATATGCACACAAAACACATTGGAAACCGCTGCCAGACCGAGACACAGTTAACATTTCAACTTGTCGCACAAACAAAGCACATCAGCGCCACAATTGCAGACTTGATCAACAACAACAACAACAATGGCAACTGGCTGGCTGACAAGCCCAAAAACCAGATGGGTCACCATTCGCACGACACGTTCAAATGAACAGCGTGTAGAAATACACACACACACATACACATGTGCATATATGTATATATGCATACTACAAATGTATACACAAGTGTGTGTGTGTGTGTGTGTGCATGTATGTGGTTACATATCAGCTTTGTAATTCTTTGTCAGCTAATCAAGCGACGCATGCGCCCCCTCAATCTCCCCCCTCCCCCATCTCTCTCTCTCTCTCTCTCTCTCTCTGTCTCTCACTCCCATTGCATGCATACAAATGTTGTCTGTGCAGACGTCTGTGTAAATCAAATCAAAATCGTTGAAATCTACGCCGTCGAACCACTTGGAAAATTCTGGCTATTTATCTAGCCGAGTATTAATGTAAAACGTAATTGATTTGACTACAAGAAGAGTCAGCAAATAGCTGAGAATATAATAATATAACAAAATGTATAACAGCAGTTTCAGTTTATTTGTACATAGCAGTATAACAGTTGTTCAGTATAACAGTAGCCGCAGCAATAACATAACTTAAACGAGCAACTATCTGAAATAGTTAATGGAATCAAACATTTCAGTATAACAGTTATAACAGCATCAATATAACAAGCGCAGTATCACAGTTTAAGGAACATCTTAAGCTCTTCATAAATAAATTAATCATCTCTCGCGAATCAAGTGCGATTGGGAAAAAGCTGATCAGCCTGTAGTTCCCTCCGGATTGACATTTGAGTTCGATGCGGGCTCAGCACATACCTATATCGATTACCTCAACGCCCCCTTTGGACGACATACGTATTCACATCCATATCCCGTTGCTTGGCTTGCAACTTGAACTTCTGCGGCATCAGCGTCTCTTGCCGGCAGATAAACAAGAATATAGTATACAAGTATAAATACTCTGCAGAATGTACGTATCCATAAACATGAATTGATGTATGTTTGTTTTTGCATACAAATGAACGTATGAACATATAAATATGCGATGTGCATGATTCACAACTGGGAACACAAAAACAAGAACTGCAAACAAGAGCAATTAAATAGAAGGGCATGTGATTCACTTCCCGCTGTCCCGGCCAAAGTGAAGAATTTCTTCGGACACCCGATAAAAAACAAAAAAAAAAAACTAAACCCAACTCTGACTGAACAACGAAAAAGCTGTTCCAATGTATTTCCAACTGCGGAACTATGCCCAATTAGCCCCCCTAATAATAATGAAAATAATAATAACATTAATGTATGCATATGAAACTGTGCGAATTTGGACAGAACATGACTACGGGACTTTTCTATGGGTCAATTGGCAAGTTTGGCCAGAGAACAGATTTGTGGGTCAAATATATACAAATACAAATGAGATTCTCACAAGTGCCACTAAATAAATAATTCAAATATAAAATTTCCAAAGCATTCAAGAGCATATATATTCAAAAATAAGCCAAGTGAATTTGCTGATTTCATTTGTTTTCTTTCAAATTCAAATTTCTTTTTAATTGAATTGAAATTTTCCTTTACCAATTTCGCTCAGTGCATTTTCATCTGCGGGACCTTTGTTTCAAATAAACAGCTGATAAGTCACAGCAGCCGTGAAGTAAATCGCTCTTCTGAGCGCCTGATGTTGGGAATGTCGATTTGATGGCAGAGCTCGGAATCCGCAGTATTAACTGTAGAATTCCTTATCGCCACAGCTTTAAAAATAAAAGAATAATCATTTATGGTGAAATTGAGCAAAAGTATTTCAGCAACAAGGACAAATCTTACGATTGTAAACAAAATCACGGCCAGATCCATATATAAAAGGGTTATTGAAATATCTCACGCGGAATCAAGATTATATAGATTTCAATTTGTGTGCAATACTTAAGTGAGAAACTACTGAATGGCATTTTAATATTTTTTACCATCATAATTTCAAATTAGTTAATAATTTCCTATACTCTGCAATTTTCTTATTAAAAATATAGATAACAATTTTTAATTAAAAAGCTAAAACAAATTTATCTGTAGGTTGTATCGCTCAAATTATCGAAGTGGAGCCATCTTTTCTAAAAAAAAAACATATATATATATATATATATATATATTATACGTAGAATCTTCAACTTTAACCACTTTCTATTGCCCATGCGATAACTATAAGATAAAAAAATATTGTTGTCTTTAGTCATTTGCTTAGTGCTGTACTATATACGATATATATATATAGTTGTGCAAACAGTTACAGACGCCATGTGTACTTGAACCAAATTTGTGGGGAACTCTCGTCTAACCCACCTTGCACTCAATATTCGCTTTCCTCGCACATCGGAAATGGAATCGCAATTTGATATTTCGTTGGTCAATTTGAAGAACTTGAAAACAAGAGAGCGAGAGAGAGAGAGAGCGAGAGAGAGAGAGAAGAGGAGAACGAAATCGAAAGCAACAACATATACGATTGAGCTTTAATAATGATATATCACAATAGACTGCTGGGAATGAATTGTCTGGGTAGCCCAACTTGGCGATGGCTAATGAATTCTAAAAGCGGCCCATTCATGCCTTATATGTGATTTATAATTGTCGCAATACCGTTGTCGTTGTTGTTATCACAAACTATAAATGTGTAACCACAAACAAATTCTTATGTACACATGTCTCTATCCGATATGAAGTCTGCTTGTGTGCGACGCCATATATACAGATATATATATACATATATGTATATATATACATGTGCCTGTATGCTCATTGATTCATTCGGACGTAAAACAATTGCGATTAATCATCAAACCGCCAGCGGGCGAATTGGGCGAGATCTGTGCCCGTTCCTAGAAAATGGTTCACATGATGAGGATGTCAATCGATGGGGTTGTCTCCCTCTCTCTCTCTCTCTCCCTCTCTCCCCCTCTCGCCCATGATTCACGCGTGCAACAGATGCAATGCCATGTGCAAGTTTATTCCTCCATTCGTTCAAGTTGTTGCGGAAAGCGACAACAACAACAAGTTCATTAAACATTGTAAACAAAATCATTGAGCCAGCTGCCCAGAACAACTTCCATTTGAAGTGCTGGCCACTCAAGCAACAACAATCACAACATAACAACAACAACGTCGATCGCCCCAAGTTCTGAATGACCAGCTGCTTGCCCGGTTGTCTATACCCGGCCCGGTTCAGAGTTCAGGGAACTGCTGACAAAGCCGGCGATATCCAGAAACTAAATGCCAGAAACGAAATCCAATTATATAAAATGGATGATTGCGCGTACCCTGGACATAGGCGAAGCACTTTTTATGAGACGGCCAAAGGTATTGATAAACTTTAGTGCCCGACAATTGTTGTAATCTCTTTAATCTCTATGTGGTCATAGATATAGCGAATGGACACACGGTAAAGGGACATGCCTCACACTTGCAGACTAGTGTAAAACACGTCTGTTTGCAGAGATAATTTTCTCTGATTAAATGGCTTGCGAATTTATTCATATTCCTGTAGTTAGGTGATCTGTTAACGTTACACTGTTAAAGCAACCCTGTTAACGTCGCAGTGTTAACCTCACATTAACATTCCTTTAGTATGTCATCAGTAATACATTTTTTTTTTGTAAGGCATGTAAAGCACAATTAATCAAACCTTTGGTTCCTACATTAAGCCCAGTTAACTAACCCACTGTTAGACTGTTAGC
Source organism: Drosophila sordidula (assembly GCA_035047465.1). Classification (NCBI taxonomy): domain Eukaryota; kingdom Metazoa; phylum Arthropoda; class Insecta; order Diptera; family Drosophilidae; genus Drosophila; species Drosophila sordidula. Next base: position 904,484 of record JAWNPQ010000163.1, read on the forward strand.
ATAATAATTAAATTTAAGCCAGCGCTACCAATTGATTGTTTGTTACCTTGAAGTCTGGCTATTAATGGGTGCTATTGGTTTTTATAACTTTGCTTAATATATAAACAAAATTGTTAAAATATTATAAATAAACAAAATAAATATGCGAATACTTAACAATATAGATTTATTTTTTGACTTTTTTTATGCAAATAATTTTATATTAGTTTTTCACTTATTTTCCGCTCAAAGATGTGAGATAGGAAAAGAGATAGATTGCAATTTATTTATAATTGTGAGGCGTAAAAGATAAATACACTTAATGCGTTTTAATATTTAGTGTAAAATACATCTGTGAAATTTTGTGTTCGAACGTATTCAACCTGAATAATGATCACGAGTACATTGAGTATATACTTTTGTGTATATATAAATACAAATCTTAATGGCCTTTCTTTGTGAATTGACCAAGCTATAGTGCCATTATAAAAGACTTCTTTTTGCCCGCAAAACAGAAAGCGCCAGCGCGAGAGGGAAAGAGAGAAAACTTCGTGAGCGATCACAGAAGAAAGTGAAAGCTAAATGGACAATTAATGATGCCTATCGTCTATCGACGGCGATTGTCATTCGAGCAATTGGCCAGCGTGGAGCTAGAGAAAACACGTGTCCGGCATTTCGTTTTTCTGGTTTAGTTCGTTTGTATACCCTGTACGAAGAATACAAAAGATGTGTATTGGTTTTGTGGCACTTTCTCGTCTTGGCTTCTTGTCCGACTTTTTGTCTCGAACTTGACTTTAACTTCACTTTTATTATATTTATAAGAATAATCACACAGATAATAAGAATTGTTCAAGTTTAAGCAGAGTTTGCATCTGAAAGAAGAGTGTATTAAATCTTCGCCATCCTCTAGATAAATGTTTATTCTTGTTTTTGTTTTTTGTGACTGCTTCCAGTAATTGCTGAGCTTTATTGGTCACTTTGTGAGATTTCTTTCTATGATAATTTCCACTTAAATATGCAAAACTTAAACTACTTAAGAGGTAAACTGGCGGATGAGCAGCGCCGCTAATTGCTCAACTCGAAGTCGAGTCTAGACGCCGCCGCTCCAGTTGCAGTTGCAACTGCAACAGGCGAACAGATGCGAAAGATTTCGCAGGCTTGCCACTTGTTGCACGCGGCTGCTTGCGTCAAATGCGCTGTTGCCAAGGACCAGAACCTACTTTTATATATATATGCGTTCCTTTCTTTATTAATTAATTAATTAATTATAATTAAAGAATGAAATATCTCTTGTATCTGAAAAAACATTTAACAATTGTTTTTGTTTTGCTTTTAATATTATATATTGTTTCCTAATAGAAGGTATACGCAATAATAATCTTGGTCAGATATTCGTTTTTACTATATGTCAAGCTACACAATTAAGATTAATTCAAACCATATAGTATTCTTAACATAATGTATATATAATATGAGGCTGTAAATATTTGCTGATAATCTCAATCAATATAGCACTTCCATTATTTTATATATTAATATATAGGCTGCAGTTCAACGATTTGTTATAGTCAACTGATTTTCAAAAAAAGTTTTCCGCACCATAATTTTGCTTTAAACACATCTCCCTTTGTATATATAATTTGTAAATTGGTGAAATATTTTATTATTTATTTAAATTATATTATTTTAATATTATATATCTTATTATATTATTCTAGGACAAAAAAGTTCTTATATATATATGTAATAGATACACTGTTCTTTTTATAATTCCCTGGCTTAAAAGCAACTCTCGTGTATATAAATTTGTATGCTTATGCGAAACTCTTCCCGCTCTTTGATTTGCTTTCAGTTGTGGGCCATGGAACAGGCGGGCGCGCAGACGCGGCCCGTGCCGGCGCCGCGTCGCCTCTATCCGGAGGTGCGGGTGGCCAACTACGAGAATATCGAGATCAACGTGGGCAGCGGCCCCAGCAGCAACAGCAGCAACAACAGCAACAACAGCCACAACTGCCACAACTGCCACAACAACAACAACAACAACAAGAGCAACATTAAAAAGCTGAACATCAACGCTGAGAATCTGCACGGCAGCTGTGCGGAGAAGAAGCTGGCGGCGAGCAGCCACAGCAAACTGATCCTGGAGCAGCCGATTTACGGGCCGGACGCGAACGAGAATGTGCCCGCCGACCCGTTATACGCCACGCCCAAGCCGGCGCCGAGGCAGCGCGCACGCGCCGAGCTGCTGCCGGAGGAGCAGGAACCGCAGCGGGAGCAGCAGCAGTCGGCAGCGTCGCCGCCGCTGCGCGCAGCGCCCCAGGTGCCATCGAAGCCGCTCAACGTGGAGCCGGAACGGCGCCGGGCCGAACGCTGCTCCATATCCAGCGAGTTCTCCACAACGAGCGCGGGCGGCGCCAACGGGCGGCCGGAGAACGATTCGCGGTACACGTCGAACGCGTCGCTCGACTGCAGCGAGAGCTCGCAGAGCGGCAAGTTCAAGTCGCCGTCACCCGGGTACGTAGACGAGGGCGACCAAGAGGCGGCCGATCGTCAAGATCGTCGTGGGCGTGGCCTTGAGGGCGATTCCGAAACGGAAACGGAAACGGAAACGGAAACAGAGACCGAGACCGAGACCGAGACCGAAACGGAGGCGGAAGGCGCCGCCTCGTCCGATCAGTCGGAGCTATCCGCCAGCTGTGACGATGACAAGTAAACTTTTACCAACAATTTTGCATTTCCTTCTTATCTCTTTTTTCTCCTAACGACTCTTTGGTGTTTTTCACTTTTTTTTTTGCTAATGGTTTTTCCAACATCATAATCATTCTCTTTGATTTTGATCTTCATTAAGTATTGCACCTTCCTCGGAAATGTTGGGTATTTGATTTTTGAAATTATTTTTGGCAACTAACCCAAGTGGGTCCCCTGCGGCAGTTAACCCCGGATCATGGACTTTCACGTAGTTAGAAGTTAAAACGCACAACGAATCCTCTTCTTTTTTTTTTTGGTCATGGCTTCCATCAAAACACCCGCTAGTTCGGGATACCTCAGAAACCCATTAACTGTACATACACAAGAATACACTGTAATTTGATTAATACTACTTTAAGTGTAGTTATTTAAATATTTGAAACATTTTCTGATTATTTGAGATCGTTTCAAATCCTAACTGGAAATTTAAAATAGTTAAAAAAAATCATTTTCTAATTAGCCTAAACTCTAACTGGTAGTTAAACTTTTGAGTGTTCTGTAAACCTATTATGAAAATGTGATTGCAATTGAACCTTTTATCAAAGGAATAATTGCTAACTCTCTCAATTTCCCCCAATATACGTTTTTGACTTTGTGTAGGACAATAAAGAAAGCATTTATTTATGAAAACAAGGCAACAATTACTTGCAATAATTATGATAAACCAGGAATATTAGATAATTCGTTAGAAAATCAAATAATATAATAAAAACTTGTAGTTGCTCGGGATCGCAAAGTTTAATTAGCTATCAAAAACTCGAAAAATCTATTATTGATTTTATAGCATCCCCTCACTTAAAGATCTTTTACAAAAATTGTCTGTGCCGATCTCGCAGCGCACCGCGATCGATCCTTGACTCCTGGTCATTGATCCCCGCACTGACAGATGCTTCTGATTATTCAGATTCACTCCGAGCTGAGTCGGGGGAGTATCCACGCTCCGGAGCCAGCTGCAACTGATCTACCTTAATACTCCCGGTGCCCCATTATGCGCTCTATTTATAGAACTCGACCTCGACTTCCGCCGACGCATTAATCACGCTCCTGTCGAGCGCGTCCCAAAATAGTCGCCCATTCCAAGATCTGTTCCTATTAGTTCCGTTCCGTTCCGTTCCGTTCCGGTTCGTTTCGGTTTGTTCTTTTTCGGGTTCAGTTGGCGCTGTGCCGTCGGCGACGAATGTTCGCTGTTATAGATACTAGATACTGTTTACATAGGGGATGCATAACCGTTATTTAGCTGTTCTCTTTTCTACTAACCCCAACTGGACTGGGCAACGGGATTCAGCCAGCCGAGTGAATAACGCCATCAATTCCGAATCTTGAATCTCTCGCAGGAATCTGCTGCGCTCGCTGGGCACCACCTCGAAGCAGCTCGGCGAGGCGATTGGCGAGCGTGTGGCGTTCAGGGCGAAGGGCGCCAAGAAGCGTCTGGACAGGAATCTGAAGAGCTCCACGGAGGCGATCAGCAGCCTCGGCGCCGACGCCGGCAGCCGGCTGAGGCACGCCGGCAAACGATTCGGGTCGAACTTTACGCTCGGCAAGCGGGACAAGACGGCCGACCCCGAGGCGCCGTCGAAGCTGCAGCTGGAGCAAATGGAGCTGGAGCGACGCCGCACGATGCCCAACACGGACGTCTTCAGTGCGATACAGTTCAGCAGTCCGCTGCATCGGAATGTCGCCGGCGGCGGGCACACGGATCTCAGTGCGACGGTGCACGGCGAGCTCGAGTACGAGGTGCCCAGGGCGAAGCCGAACCCGAAGGTGAAGGCCAAGCCGCCCAGCTACGACGAGGCGTTGCGGGCACGGCCAGCGCCGGCGCCGCCGGCGCCGCTGGCCAAGAACCTGGCCCAGGAGGCCGCCCAGCTGGTGCAGCTGCGCAAGCACCAGCCGCCGCAGCGGCTGTCCAGCAGCGGCGACTCCACCGGCGAGGAGCTGCCCATGCCCGCCTATCCGCCGCCCCGGCTGTCGCAGCAGCCGGACGCAGTGCAGCCGCCGGCGCGGCACAAGCGGCGCCGCAACTACGAGAACATTCAGCTGCGGCGCGCCAACGTCGACTCGGCGGAGCTGCAGGAGCTGAATCGGGCGGCGGCCGCCGCCGAGCGCGAGGAGTCGCTGCTGATCTCGGCCAGCAATGCCGTCGAGGAGGCGCGTGCGCCGCAGCCGGAGCGCAGCGATTCCTGGCGCTTCTACGGCGACGCGGAGCCGGAGCCGGAGCGGGAGCGGGAGCGGGAACCAGATGGCGAGTCCAGCTCCTCGCCAGAGCCGCTCTACGCCAACCAGGAGGCCACCTACGGCAAACTCTTCGAGATGGCCACCAGCAGCAGCAGTCGCGGCAAGCTGCTGACGCCCCAGGTGGAGCTGGCCTGCATCAGCGAGGACGGCGAGCTGGACAGCAACGATGGCGCCGTCGGCGGCTGGTCGGCGCCCCCGCCCCCGCCCCCGCCGGAGCTCATCGAGGAGTTCGATCCGCTGATGGGCAAGTGCTCGACGCTGGTCCGCTCGAACAAGAGCAACGAGCTGCTGCTGCTCGAGCATCTGCTCGAGGACGACGCGTACGGCACCATCAAGCGCGAGCAGGACGACGTCAGCATGTGCACCTCCGAGGAGGATGGCCGCAGCGAGGCGCCCGGCCCAACAGGAGCAGCTCCGACCGCAGCTGCGCCCCGCAATCAGCCCCAGATCGTCCACCAGAACGCCCAGCTGCTCAGCGACAGCACGGAGCAGCTGCTGGACGAGCCGGACCCGCTGGACAGCATCGAGCTGCGCGCTCGGCCCTATCTCGGCCGCGTCGAGGAGAAGCCGGCGCCCAGCCAGGCGGTTGTGGATCTGGCGGCGCCGTCGCGCAATCGCACCAATTGGTTTGTGGCCGACAAGGCGCACATCGAGGGCGACAGTCCGCCCACCTATCTGGAGGCGATCGGCGGCGATGGCCAGCCGTTGCCGGGCACGCCCGCGGGCGCCGCCGAGACACGGAACACGCTCAGCTCGCGGCTGCGCCAGACGATGAACGCCATCTCCAATGTGAAGCTGCGCATGGACGCGATGAAGCGACGGGCGAGCTTCAAGGGCGCCGGCCAGCGGAGCTCCGACGTCCGGGTGGCGCTGCTGATGGTGCCGCGGCCGAGCCTGTCGCCGCTGCTGGTGCGGTACGAGGGGCCGCTGGTGCGGTTCCCCTCGGGCGTTGTCGAGGACATACTGAAGGAGATGCAGAACCGGAAGGCCATACTGCGGGACCGCCAGTTCCAGACCTATCTCGATCAGGAGATGAAAACGCCCAAGGAGCTGATACCGCTCGACGCGATCACGACGCTGCAGTGCGTCAGCAACAGCCGGGTCACGGACAGCGCCACGCACTTCTACTGCTTCGAGGTGACCACGTCGCAGCCGAAGAACGGCGCCGGCAACGGCGACGGCATGTCCTCCAATCCCAATCTCCTGATGACGAGCAACGCCTGCGGCAATCTCAAGCAGCAGCGGGTCGCCCATCTCTACGGCGTCGGCAAGGAGTCCGAGCGCGGCGTCTGGATGCAAAAGATACTCGAGAGCCTCACCAACAGCGTCCCGGTTAAGTACACCTGCCACTATTACCGCGCCGGCTGGTGCTACCTCAAGGTGAGTCCCAGCCCGTTCCCCTGGCCCGCGCCCCCTCTAATGCCGCTCTTTGCAGAACTCCATCACCTCCGAGTGGAGCGGCACCTGGCTGGTGCTGCGCAAGAGCCAGCGGCGCCTCATCTTCGTCAGCGAGGCCAGCGGCAATGTGGAGAAAATGGACTTGCGGAAGGCGCGCTGCATCGGTGAGTGTATCTCAGTAGTCGGTGCTTGCCGGGGCGGTATGAAACCAGCAGGACTCTAATCATTATTCTCTTCGGCTCGATCTTTATCAGTTCAATAATCTCTTTGCTAAATTTGAATTCTGGGCGATATGTATAGGTTTTATCGCATTGCCACGCCCCCAGTGGGCGCAGCCCAAAAATCTCAACACTTTATCTGACGCGGGTATATACGCGTATATACTCCAAGTTTCAAGTCTGTGGCTTGAATAGCAGCTAAAATAGTTGCATTCATACGAAGCGACCGCAAGACGAACTTTTTGTATGCAAATATAATTTTTTCCCACATCATTATTTAGTTTGCAGCTGAGTCATTTCCAAGAAATGTGTGAAATGTTGAGTTGGAAATTACGTTAAACTCTTGTTAAACTGCTTATATTATAAATGTATAATAAATGAAAATATTATGCTGTAAGAATGCGATAGATCGTTTGGATTATTTGATTGCTATGGCCCTCTCTATCCAAGTAAACATATGTCCGTTCTCACCATTTCCCTTTTGCAGTGCTGAAGGAGAGCGACGAGTCCATTGATAATCTGCACGTGGAGAGCGGCCCGATGCTGATGATCGACTGTCCGCCGTACGCCGTGTACATGATAATGAGCTCGGCGCGCGAGACGAAGATCTGGCGGCACATCATCAGGGAGGTGGCCCACAACAACGGCTTCTCGCTGGGCGACCAGCAGCTGACGCGGTTCGACGTGCCCGTGATTGTCGACAAGTGCATCAACTTCGTCTACATCCATGGCTCCATGTCGGAGGGGATCTACCGCAAGTCCGGCTCCGAGAACTCGATGCACAAGCTGATGAGCGCCTTCCGCGCCGACGCCTTCAACGTGGAGATCACGCGCAACGAATACAACGAGCACGACGTGGCCAACGTGCTGAAGCGCTTCATGCGCGACCTGCCGGAGAGACTGCTGGGCAAGCTGACCGACAGCTTTGTGTTCGTCACCGAGCTGGCCGTGGCCACCGAGAAGATACCCATCTACCGGGAGCTCCTCGCCCGGCTCAGCACCATCGAGCACGAGACGCTGCGGCGCATCGTCGGCCACCTGGTGTTCATCAGCTCGCAGCAGGTGAAGAACAAGATGAGCGTTCAGAACCTGACCATGATCTGGGGTCCCACGCTGCTGGCCAAGAAGGTAGCGACGCCAGCCATTCCAACGCCGTTCGCCCTCTTCTAATCCGCCTCCCCCCCCCTTCTTTTGCAGTGCGACGAGCTCATCTATTCGCAGAAGGAGGCGGATGTGCTGAGCGACCTGATTGTGCTCTACAAGAATCTGTTTCCCTGCAGCGCCGATGAAATGGTAAACCTAATCCCCGAAACATTGCCCTGGGCACCTCCAAAAACGAGACAGACAGAGAAAGATCGGGCAATGGCAGAACACGTTCTAATCTTCTAGTCATTCCCATTCCCTATTCCGACTATTCCCCAACTATTTAAAGGGCTTCCCACAACTGTCCCGCATCTGTGCTTTCCAATTCTGAACTCGACTGCAGATTGCATTTCTGGCCAGCTGTTGTAATAATGGAGTTGAAACACTTGACGCATTTCAGAAATTGCCAATGCAAATTGAAATAAGTCAAAACGACGTTCTTCAAAAAAAATACCTCTTATTAATTTAACTGATTAATCGCATATTGTTGCCCTATCAAGCCGAATCCCGTACTTCCCACTAGTTTACATAGAAGCAGACAGAAACCTCTTTCGACTCGGCTCGTACTCCTGATCAAGAATAAGCTTAGTATCTGAGATTTTATCTTCAATGTGTTACACATTTCATGACAAACCGATAAGACTCTTCGCAAGTGTATATAAACAAAATAGGGTATTGAACCGATCCGCTTTCAGCATTTTTTAAAATCATAAACCGAATGCCTTGTTTTCATTTTCTACAGTAAAAATATATATACCTCACTCTGCATAAATGAGAAATTCTTCTCTTAAGAAAAAATATGGAAAACAAGAAAACGCAATAATTTCAACAAAAAAAAAATTCAATTTTTGTTTTAAATTTAAAATAATGAAAATATTCAAAACCTGGGTTCTTTACTGTAGAAAACCAAAGAAAACAAATAATGCAATGTATTGGAATGTTGTTTTTTGCATTTAGCCAATCCCACGATTTCTCTTTCTAAATCTAAAGTGCTGTCTCTCTCTCTCTCTCTCTTTTGGCCATTTAGAAAAAGGAGCAGGAGATGCTGATGTGCCTGCAAAAGTACTATGGGTCCGCGGAGACACTGAAGGATGCTGGCAAGCAATCGGGCGACATAAAGATCTGGATCAGCCTCAATCCCAATCCCGACAATATCACAGAGGTGACTGGTTCGGCTTGTGCTCAGATCAGGGAGTGTAGCTAACCCGCACCTCTTCGCTCTCTTTGCAGGAGAAGACGCAGGTGAATGCCACCATTTCGCCGACCAAGACCGCGTACGAGCTGTGCCGCGAGTACTCCTCGAAGATGCGCCTGGCCACGCACCAGCTGACGCTGTATGAGGTCATACTGAACGACAGCCTGGAGCGGCCGCTGCATCACGACGCCAAGGTGTTCGATGTCATACTGAACTGGTCGTACTGGCCGGAGGAGGACCGCAAGCACAACTATCTGGTGGTGCGACCGATTGAGATGCTGCGCGAGGTGCAGCGGGCCGTCAAGAATCTGGCGACGGTGACGCCCGGCAAGGAGCTGCGCTTCGCCGACTATCGCACCAAGTCCTTCAAGACGCTGCAGTGCGAGCTGCGCGATGGCAAAATCGTTGTCTCCAAGAAGGACAAGAACGACAAGACGACCATCGTGCGCGAGATCTTTCTGCACAGCTCCACCGCCTATTTAGGCTGCGAGCGCAAGCGGGACTTCCCCTGGAGCTGGGCCATCACGTTCGTTGAGCGCACCCAGGCGCAAATAATGAGGTGACTATCTCTCAATTACTCGTCGCCAAACACTTTCCAATCTGATCGCCCTTCCAGGTCGCGCGATGCGCCCTTCATCGGACACGTGCTGGCGGGCAGCGAGTGGGTCGATCGCACCATCTGGTACTCGAGCATTTGGTACTGCCTCCATGGCGACAACATATTGCCGCCCGCGGAGATCATCATCAAATGAGCATCAATTATATTTGCCAATTATTTTTTTTCTGCCTGCATTAGCATTTTAATTACATTTAACCATTCTACACCAATTTTGTATAGCATACTTTTCGCCTCAAGTGGTTTTACAACTTAGCTATTAGACAATCCGAAAAGTATGCTATATATAATTATATATATGGTATATATATTTTTTTAAATAATATTATTTTGTTTTATGTTTTGTAGGATAATTTGCAATATCAATCAGTTAGTAAGTGCATTATTTTGTAGGTACATATTGGAAATCTATTTTAGACACGCTCATTGATATTTTTAAACATACGAGCACACATACATATAGATCATATATTTATAAGCACTTTTTTTTTAAATTTTTATTGATCAACCGAAGCATTGAAATCGATTTTCCACAACGATCGTGATAACAAATGAGCTAAACTTGTCAAAAGTTGTTTCATCATTTGTGCAATACGAATAATTAATACGATCTTACATATAATTTAGATAGGTTACAACATACATACATATATATATTTATATATATGCTGTTCTGAAATTCCTATACACTTCGAATACTTATTCACTGCTTTTAGATCAGATATTCTTTTTCTTACATTAAAAAGCCCACTGTATATGCATTTAGAGTATCGTCATTTTATTTGTACTTATGAATAATCTGCCAATATCCAAAATCCACAATTGTACATAATATCAGAAATTATTTAAAGCCTGTGCCCCCATTTGTCTTCAATATAGCTAGTTGCCTGTTTGATCTTTAGTTTCTTCAGGCAACACTAGAAATTTTTTTTTTGGATCCCTAAAGTTTATAAGGAAGGCCCTAAATATTCAATTGCATTGATTTTGCCTTTTCATAAATTTGTCTCTCTCTGACTAGATCCTTGAGGAAGCATTTATATATATACATGCCTATAGTAAAACATTTATTTTTAATTATATGTCTTTTCTACCAACTATTTGTATTTATTTATGTGACTATAAATAAACAACACGATTGTAAGCACTGTAATTATATTGGGAGAACGCAAAATAAAAACATAAACACAAATTGCACCGTATATGTATGTAAAATTGCCATTGCAACACGATATTAAAAGAAAATAAAATATACTATAAAAAACTATTCACAATTTCAACAAATTTAATGAAATTTGTATACAAGAAATACAACGGAGTTATGCATTGCGATTTCAAAACTTAACGGTAAGGCAAATAAGATAGATGAGTTCTTTTCAAGATGTTCAAGATTAAATACTCTTCAAGACTTAAGGGAGATGAACGATGATATCAAATATAATATAATATTATAATCACTGCAAATTGTATTTATTTGTGGCGTAAATACTTTTCAGCTATTTATCTACAAGCTGAAAAATCTGTTTAAATAGACTCCTCCTCCTCCCTGACTTTGGCTGAAATTTATATATGAACTTGTTTAAGATTACCTTACAATTTGTTAAAGATCGCACGTGAAGTAATTCCCTTTGTTTTATGGTCCTTATCATTGCCACCATCATATTTTAATCGTTTACAAGCCACATTCTCCATTGTAATCGGACTTGATAAAATTGTTTTTTTTTTACGTTCGGTTTCTCAAAAATCCCAGCTAAGTACCAGGCGGACATAAACGCCAGGAGGTCGACAATAAATCAAAATTCTAAAATTATATTGCATACTTTAAGGATGATAAATTCAAGGATTAATTATAATTGATAATAATCAAGGATATGGGGTCAATAGGAGTTTAATTAAATAGGAAATTTTTGACCAGCATTTTTTAATGTTTCTTGGAAGTTGTTTTTTATACTAATTGCGACAGCCACAATCGATTAAAAATGAAAATTTGCATTTCTAAATTTTGTAAAAAAATGTTATGGAAAATTAGTAAGGGACTACAAGCTTTTTTTGTCGAAAAAAATTAAAAAAATATTATTTTCAATATTGAATATAATTGAAATGCAGAATCAATCTAGAGGAAAAACCATGAAAAAATTGCCATCAAGCATGAAATTCGGTTCAGTTTTGACAAAGTTGTGGGTGTTTCAAATATGGGAGCTATGGATCCGAGAGCTTTACATGTCAAAATTTTTGCATGATTTTCCCCGCGTGTTAAAATCAATACTCTATGACTGTATTCTTTTCTTAAAATACAATTCAAATGCCAAATCAAGTCACGTGGAAATCATTTTCTGTTTTGTAAAAGTTGGAAGAGTTGGCGTATGAAATGGATATGGGATGGGCAGACGTAGTAGTTGATTATCGGCCGGAAATTCCAAGCGCTGGCGGAGGGCGGGCCACTGTTTATTGAAGAACCGTTAAACATATCAGCTGTTGTCATTTGACGGCGATAGAAGCTGCGCAAGATAAATGATGTGGCAGTCGTAAACGGCTAGTTAAACAAGAAATTAGGTACGAATAATTGTAAAGCACAGACTGTGACTCTGCGCGAATGCGAAGAGCGGACCCGCCACGCGCTTTTGGTGCTATCATTTACGGCCGAGCGGCCGTAAAGCCTACTATCTGGCTGGGGCGTGTGGCCCACATTGTTTGCTTTTGGCCGAAATGAAGCGGGGCCATGGCCCACAGTGCTGCTTGTCTGACGCTGCCGGCCGCCAAGGTCGAGTGGGGTGTCGTCCCGCAGGCGCACACGGCAGGCGCGTGATAAATGTGCCAGATCGAGCAATATTCGACATACATGTGTATTATATCGTATATGTTTTTGCATTTGCATTGAGGCGGCTTCCGTACAGGATGGCCTCGATAGCGCCTACGCCGCCCGCATGCCGAGCGGGACATCTATTTGGATGTCAAGCGAGACGACAGCAAAATGTTGAGTGGAAGTCAAACTCGAATCGAAATTGAATTGAAATTGAAATTGAAATCGTAATCGAAATCAGTGCCAATTAAAAGCTAATGGGTCTGGGGCGTTTGGCAATTAGGCCGATGGACGATGCGATAAATATAGTTGCATTCAAAGCTAATTGCCGGCCAATTAGGCCCCCCCCCTCCCCCACAATGGGGCTATAAATGGGCCGCACCTGCTGCTTCCGAGTGTGTCCAAATGTCGCGACCGCCCCCCATCGCATACCTGCTGGCCGTGCTGCTGCCGCTTGGCGCTGAGGTGAGTCCTGTGCCTGCCACAAACTCCAGCCCCTGCACGTTGTTGCTCTTGCTTCTGTTGCCAGGCGGCCAACTACAATGTTCATTTGGACGAGCGCTCGATCCAGGAGCCCTGCGACAGCGCCGAGAACAAGGGCAACACGCCGCTGAGCGAGCTGCTGGACGTCAGCGGGCTGACGACCGTCCTCGATCGGGACTACGAGACGATCTACATTAGCGGCGACATTATCGTCAAGCAGGCTGTGCCCCACAGGCGCATCAAGCTCGAGGTGGACATCAGTCGCTGGGAGCGTGGTGCGTGGGTCCCGACCTTTATTTCCCTGAAGCGCAACGACTTCTGTCAGTCGCTCAAGGATCCCTTGGAGCTCTGGCACACTTACTTCGTCAGCCAGGTGCCCAAGGAGCAGCGCAAATGCCCCCCAGAAGCAGGTGTAAGTATGCCATATGTGAGTGAATAAGCCAAATCATAAAGCGAATTCTTTTATTCTTTAATTTGGCTTTTAATTTTCAATTTTTATCATCATTTCTTAAATCCAAAATTTTAAAATTAATTCAATTGCAAACGTTGCATTTTTTTTCAAATAGTTATAATTATAGTTATAATAGTTACAACAATTATTCACTCATAATTTAAGAACATTTAAAAACAAATTGGTTTCAAATCCATTCCCATACAAAGAAAGCTGGAAGTTCTGCTTATAACTGTCAATAAAAAGCAGAAGTAAAAACGGTGCAGTCTGAAGTAGCCCACTGTACCCGAAGTAGCCCACTGTACCCAGCTTGTCCTTGAAATTTCAAACAGATATTAAGCAAAGCCAAAAACTAATCGGCAGTCGCAATTTTTCAATCGACAAAAGAAATCGCAAAAAATGCTTAAATTGCTAATTTCAGAAATTTGCCCTCATTTTTTCCAATATTTTGACATTGTATTCATATAAATTTTAATCTCCATTAAATGGATTTTGTCTTGCAGAAAGTTTACACGCTTCAAAATGTGACCAATCGAATGCTGGTAAAGGATCTGCCCCGTTGGGATATTGAGGGGTATCTCAAGGCCGTGATACACCTCAGTGTCGGTGATTTGAAGACCTGTGTGCTGATGTTCTGCACAGTTAGCTTATATTAAAATGATAGCACCTTCTTCAACTGTTGCTATTGTATATTGTCCTATATATAGAGTTCTTGAAAATTCACCATTTTGTTGCTGGCATCCCCGTTGGCAGCTTATTTTGTGTGTTTGCAGTGCTTTAATGGGCCTTATTCTACCCACACGTATATCTAAATTTAGTGCAAATAAACAAGATTTCATATTCATGCACAAAAGTGCCGCGTAATTCGCAGCCAAAGTTCTCATCAGACCGCAGTTGGGAACTTGATAAGGGAAATACATACATATGCGTAATCCCAGCGAAACGGAACGGAATGCTCTGCTCCCGTAATCCCCATTGCTATTTACAAACGGCTCAAAGTCAGCGCCATTTCAGCAACTGAACTCATTTAAATGCCTCATCCGACGGCGCGTGATGCCCAAACACCCGGAGAATTTACGACACCCATTATATGATTTTCTGCGGATTCCCTGACTATCTAGGCGAATCTCACGTGGTCGAGCTGCCATTGGCATTGGTTTACATTAAATGTGAGGCATACTCGCCTCATTTCGGCTGCGACTGTCATAACAATCCAATAAAAGCCCTGATTACCGGAGGCAATTAAGTAAATACTCTCTGAAATCGTGTGTAGATACCCCAAGGTAAGGCCTAGGACCATATCAACATAGATCAAGGACATGGGCAACCAACTGAACTTGACTAGGTGGTCATAGTCATAGTCGACGGGGTGATACCCAGTGTTCTGGTTATTATATGTACACTCAGAGAAATAGTTTTAGACTCCGAAAAAACACTCGTTCACAGTATAATAACAGCTTAAAACATTCGAAAAAACTTTTTACTATTATTGTTATTTTGAAAAAATATCGATATTTGTCATTTTTGCTTAGCTAGAAAATTGTGGACGTACCCAAAAAATCTTAACACCTTATTTGACGCAGGCTTACACGAATATATATTCCAAATTTCAAGACTCCAGCTTCAATAGCGTCGCCTAAAATTGCGATCATACGAAAAGAATTTTCAATATATTTTTTTTATTATATAATGAGCGAAATATTCTTGAAATTTATGAACAAAACTTAGACGAAGAACGGTGTTTTACTCTCAGTGTACGTATATATTTGACAGTATGAGCAACAAAAAGTATTTCCTTTCACATATAAAATAGTAAGTCGACTATGCGATACCCTGTACTGACTGCCAAACTACTCAACTCACATAATATAAAAAGAGTGTAATACTTTATATTACCCCTTACTTAATTATTAGAGGAAAGGGGTATACGAAAAAAAAGAAGAAAAAAACCAACATTAATCTATAATTAACAGCTTGTAACTGCTTAAACATACACATCTGTAATTGCCAGTTACTCGTGAGTGCCCGTTATTTATATTTCCTTCTGTGATAACAGAGGTTTTCAGGCGCTGAGCTAGAATGTTGAATATCTTATATTCGTAATTTGATCAAACAGAACTAAAACTACCATACATTCTTGGATATATATGAGGGAGAGAATAGCTGTCGCATTTTCTGTTCCGTATAAAAAAAAAAAAACGAACTTAGCAACTAGCTGAGGCTGTTAAACTTAAGTCACAACAAATAACGGATACTATAAGTGCTTAGATATTATATTGTAAATATCAATAAATCTACACGAGCAATTTATGACTATTTCGCTTATGTGACATTTTATAACTCGCACCAAATATTATACAAAAATTTTCTGCATAGTTTGCTAAATAGCTAAAACAGTTGCGAAAATCATATTTTATATATTGTGGCAAAACTAATTAATTTACAAATTATGTTTTTATGCCAAAACTAAATATTTGAAATATTTTCTTAAAGTTCGCTCTGAAACCGTTTCATATTGAATAATTAGTGGCATAGAAAGTTGTTTTATAGAACAGGAAACTTTATGCTAATTTTAGCCCACATTTGACTCCTTCTTGAAGAGCTTTATTCTAGATTATCTCTGGCATATTTTTCGACTTGAATGTGAATGCAAAGTCGATATGCCGGGTGAACGAACACGGGTCTATCGGAGGGGGGAGAGTTCTAGGTGCTTGCACAGCTGACATAAGCTGGGGTCCCAGATCGTATCGATCGCGGTGCCATGGGGCTGTGATGGATGTTGTGGCCAGTCGGTGGGCTGTTCGTAATGCAAATATAAACGGTTAACGGGCGTTTATGTGTCTTGATAGTCGTACAGTGTAGTAAAGTATAGTTTCGTATACTCGCTGGTATAATAATAATAATACTAATAATAGAGACAGTCCGTGTTTACATCATAAATACTTATTAACTACTTATTTGTTTGCCGCTCGACTTGCAAGCGCTTCAAACTGGTCGTGACCTGTTATTTGCGGACTGAGGTTGAAATCCAATAACATACGGTATACCTATACTATACAAGCATATATACTACAGTCCGACTTCCCTATGGCGTGCATTTTGCTTAGCTTTTTTCGATAATCTAAATGTTTGTTTCTCTAAATTTGTGATTCCTTCAAACAAGGCTTTTTGGAGAAAAAGCTTATTACAAGTGCAAGGAAATCTTGTTAAGTATATACGTGGTAATATATTTTCGAGATCAGAGTATCTCCTTGCCGATACTCATTTATTATTTTTTAAGGATCTTCAAAATGTTTTAGCCAGAATATTTCGACCGTGAATTTCATTAATTTCATATTTATGTTGCATAAATAAGACAAAGAGTCTTGTAATAATTGTGGAACGTTTGTAATGGAAGTAAAACATTTCTTAGTCTTTGAAAGAAATTGCCAACAAAAATGCTTCTATTTGATTTAATTGTAAAATTCTTGCTATTCAAGCAATTGAATATTGTACGACAAGCAATTGAATATTAAGACAACATTTTCGAAACCGAATTGTAAATTGAATGATATGGCAATAATTGCTACTAAATTGACGATTTTAATAAAAGCTGTAGCTGTTTTCCCATATAGTTTAAATCCAGATAAATGCAGTAAATTCAGTAAACCTAAAGAGTTTACATTAAAAAAAATTACAAAATTTTCTAATATCGATGCCAAAAGTTCGTCGTACTAAACACTGCCTGTGAATTTGCATTTCACAGCCAAGTCAAAGTAGTACAATGTGCATAGAATATAATAGTGGTGTTCATATTGAGAGTGGTCATTTGGTCGCCTTGTCGGGCCCTTGCGTGTGTGCCGCGAAGTATTTCTCACACACACAGCGCGTATACGTGATGCGGGCCAATTTGCATTGTGCGCACGACGCAGCACAGGATACGAGTAACAGTAACTGTGACAGTTATTGCTGCAATCGGGCATCGTAATAACGATGTCGGACTGTTTTCCCAGCGCTTTTCATTGCACTTCCTTTGTTGATAATTTGCTAGCCGCTTTGTATATCACTCATACGTCGCGTTGGCCCTGCCACGTAAATTGCATGAATTAGGCGTCTTATTTATCGCATTTATATAACTGTACAACACACACACACACACACACGCGCGCATAAATGTTATGAAATCTAAGCAGAATGTCACAGTTAAATGTCGCACACACACACTGATACAAAAGCGAGTGCAATTGTTGTTGCTGTCACTGCTGTTTGCTTGCATTTTAATTTGTCAAGATTGTCAAGAAGTTGTTGCCATGTAACAAAGTAAAACACAAAAAAAAACGTTAATAACAAAAAAGCAGAAAAAATACACAATAAAATAAAAAAAAAAAAAAGAAAAAGGTTGTCGCACCCCGCTGACAAGCGTATTCATTTCCCCCCTCCCACCAGCCCCCTTCGCTTCAGAATCGATCTGCCAGCTCCTGTGCTGACTTTTAATTCAATTCATTTCGTTTCATTTGATTAAATAAAAAACAGCATTTAATCAAAAAAGGGGAAACTTCGAGTGCAACTGAAAAGTGCAAACAAAACAGAGCGTTTCATTCATCTGCTTCTTCTTCAGCATATATATGTATGTATATAATAATATTTTCCACCAGCTTGTTTGCGGTTCGGTAAATATTAAATAAATACAAATTAAATTAATTAAATAAATAAATAACAGCAAAGACACACAAAAAAATGTTCAGGAACAGAAAAATAAATAACACATTTTATTGCGCAAAACGGCACGCAAATGGAAGGTTTTTTTCCACTTCTCCCACTGTCATGCCCACATTCCCACGTTGTGGCCCATTGGCATTAGGCAAAGATGCTGAAATTCACACATTTTACCACAAAATTCTACATCAAAATATTTGAAGTATGTCAATCACGTGCTTTCGACTCCGAGTTAGTTTCGCTTCGCTGCATTGCCAGGGGGCTGGGGGTGGAGCAGGGGAGAGGTGGGGGAGGCGAACGGGAGTTACACAGCGAAGAGGCTAAACGTCTTTATTATAAGCTTAAACTCTTATCAATTAGCTGCATTCAATTTATGCAATATTTGATAGAAACTTAGTCGCAATCGCATGCAACTATTTTAGCAACGAGATGAAGGTTTCCCCAGTTCCGATAGTCTTTAACTAATTGGAAGTTGTAATAACTACTGTGATTGCTTTGCCAATTATATAATGGATATCATCGCTTAAGTGGACTCTGTGAACTCGCAAATCTGTAATACAATACACACTATAGAGTGCCCTTATCAAAATGAAGCCTGACAAAAAGCTGTCATACATTTTGTTGGATCAAATCAAATATAAGCTTTGGTCAAATTTTTCCCTAACTTTGATAAAAGTAAGTTTTTATTAATTTTATTTAGTGTTATTCTACACTTAATATATATACTAAAATTCCCCAATTCCATTTATTCATATAAACTTAAATGACTTTCCTGTGAAATGGGTTTTATTAGGCATCTCGGTTTATTCTGAATTTTAATTACCAAATTAAATTTCGGTTTGAATTTATGTATACATTTTTACCATTTTGATACATTAATAAATTTCATTTAACAATTGTTATTTTGTCTGCAGAGCCCAAAATCCCTTAGTTAATTCATTAGTTTGATTTATGAATACACTTTTTTTAAGCAGCCATCTAGAAGCAATAATATATACTAATTGTAAAAACAACACAAACTCGAAAATAAAGTTAATAAACAGAGCGCAGTTCTTTGGGATTATGCTTTAGACTCAGATTTCCCATGAATAATTACAGATTGTGCTGTGAACATTCAGCGAAGATTCGGAGTCACGGAACGACGCAGAGGTGAAGGTAAAGGTGTTTTCTATATATTTATGTTTGCAAATTCTTATTTAATTATAAACGTGTTTGGATCTCGTTTTATTTATGACTCTTTGTCAAAAATTTAAATAATTTGATTTATGCATTGTTCATAGAGAGATATATTCGACATTCTAAATAGGGTCGCAGTTGACCAACCATTTCAATGACAATGTAATTACATTTAATAAACGCGATAAGTCCCAAAAACATTTATTTGTAATTTCCGCATCAATCAACAAGGCTGTGCTCATAACTGTTGATTGAAAAATAAGTTGATAACCATATAATTATCCAATAACATTTCATTTAAGGAATCATTGTCTCTCTGAAGCATGCAATATTTTAATATCCGATCGAGTAATAATAAAATTAAAAATAAATAGTGAAATAAAATTGGATTTGCCACAGTTCTTAAGGAATAATAATTGTAATGTATTTTGTTGCCGGATATAGCAATGGACTGAGAATAATAGATATTTAAGAAATATTATGACTATTAGAATTTTGGAACTATTTTAGAACTTAGAATTGTAACCCAATTCATATTTTTCATTGTTACAAAAAATCAAAATAAATATAACAAAATATAAATACACGTATTTATTACTATTTTAATATAAATTAAAGTACATCTATTAATCTATTTTATATGGGTTTTGAAAATGATATACACCTTTTTAAGAAGTATCGACAGATTTGATTTAAAGCCAGCAATTTGGGCAAGTTTGTAATTTTTATTGCATATTTTTGTGGTCCTTAATGAAATTAACACCTTGACTTGTTATTCGATTATTGGACTGTATATCGTCTAGAAATTAGCATTAGCTGAGACATGTTTGGGTTTCTGTGCATCATTTGGAGCACTTGCTGAGGGCCTTAGTGTTGGCAAACAAAAAAAATGCTTTGTTTGCTTATTTCTATAGTTGTATTGTGGAAACCTTTTTCAGCCGGATAATAATTGGTGCGGAAATGCGAAAATGTAAATTATTTAAGCCTCTAATTGCATATTAATTAATGGCACGGATTGCGCTCAAAACTTTCCACATGGCAAATGCTCACAGACTATGCGTTTTTTTCACACGTAAATAACGTTTTTGAAAAAATTAAATAAATAAATATTAATAAATTGTAGTTGACTAAAGAGACGGACATTACCGAACCCTCCGACGCCCACGCAGCGGACGCAAATAAGCAATAAATCGATAAAGAGCAAACAAGCGAGTGGAATAAAAGGCCATAAAATGTTAAACAAACGCCGAGACGCCAAGAAGTCAATTTGGTGCGAGTCCGGCGAGTCTGGCTAGTCCGTACCCGTACCCGTACCCGTACCCGTACCCAAATCGGACCAGACCCAACCAGTTCGGTAGCTGCGGAATCGGTCAAATTAGCGGTGCTCATCAGTCCACATCGTAAAATCAATTTGCTGCTGTGTACACAAACTTTTATGGCGCAGTGTGCGACTACCGCTAATCAATTGGGCAAATGTGACATTTTTGAGGGGGTTATTTTTTTGTTCATTTTTATTATTATTTTTTTTTTTTTTTGCTTTTGCGGTCCGTTTGCTTTTTGCGCCTCCAAATCCATCATGATGATCATCGAGCATGATCATGATATAACTCTGGGCCAAACACCACAGCGACGATGGCCAATGCAACAAATTTGCTTTAACACCTCCGAAATTTGTTGACTTGATGCCTTGATTCAGTTGCTTTCATAATCAAATGACTAATTTATCTACTGATGAATGCACTTATCTAATCATTAGTCATATTCATCATCATAATTCAAATAGTTCATCAATCACAACTATCTTTTTTGTAAAATATTTGGCGATCTTGAAGGACAACATGTTGTTAAGGATACCAAAATTCTGTAGCTAGTAAAAAATTTATTATAACTATTCAAAATTGGTTAAATATAAAAATGTTTGATAAAAGAAAACAATTCGACTTATTGAGCATAAGTTTTTTTTTTTTATTTATTTCCTACAAATTTAATTTAATCAACTGTTAATAAATACAGAAATAATTTGTCTAGCGGAAAAATTATGATAACTACGGAAGCTGGACACAGGGTATCTTCTCGTCGAACACGCTCCACTAAAGCACTTTTGTGAAATATATCAATTAATTAATAGTCAAGTATTATAAAAGTTAATTGCTGTCCCCTATAACAGTTTTGCACTAAGAAAATTAATTGTAAAAACTAAAAATCCATCAAAGTTTCATCTCCTTTATTAATCACGGAACGCGACACGTAGGAAAATTTTTAAATTACTTTCGAGTGGCATTTTTTTTTTTTTTGTGATTTTTGTTTTTGTTTTTTATCTTTTTTTGCGGTCACGAGTTTGCCTCATAAGCAACCCGTGCAGCAACAAAACAGACGTCATTAGCTTAAAAACAAGAAATCGATTTTCTTTCTTTCGCTCGCACCGAAGCAACGAATACTCTTTCCAAAATCAATTTAGAGTTGTTCTACATACTTAAAATTATTTTCAGAAAACCATTTGTAGAACTTTTTTTTAAATTTAAATATAAAGTAATATTTAATGAGACATCTTTTTTATTATTGGTCATTACTGGTATATAGTTACAATTAATTTGAAGCCCAATTTCAGCTCATTTGAAAACCAGTTGAAAGTGATACTTAGAAGGGTATTCCCGTTTTCTGATATTAATATTTATATATGTATATGCAAATGCACCCAAAGCATATTTTGAGTGTTTTGGGTGACATAGTGAACCAAATTGTTTATAGTATACTATGATATATGTTTAGAGCGCCGAGAGTATTCACGAAAAACAAAACCAAAAAAAAACGCAGATGGTTATTCTAACCGAAATACATGATGACATAGTTATTATATTGTTATTGCTTGTTAGCTGTTATCAGATTTTGGGAAAGTTATCTGAAGTGGGCAAAATGGAAGCGAAACTCGATTGATAGCCGGCGATTGATTTGCCAGCTCCGATGGTGGTCTTCAGATTGCTGCATACGTGTGGCAAATAGTTTATTAATTAATGCGGCGCAGAGTCCCTCAAATGGAGCGGAACCCCGCCAAAGACCATGCACAGGCATTGCCAAAAGCGCAACAAAAACAACAACAACAACAACAAAAAAGAAAAAAAGACTGTTGATATTGTTGCGCATTGGCCTGGGTCTGGGCCTGGGCCCGTGCTCGGGCTCGGGCTCGGGCTCGGGCTCAATCTCGGGCTCAGGCTGTACTGGAACTGGTATTGGCTCTGTACCGGTTCACCTTGTAAATCAACGCCACATACTAAAAATACCAGTGATCGAGTGTTGTTGTTGTTGTTGCTGTTGACTCTTGATGTTTGTTGTTATTGCTGTTCACATGGCACTGTGCAGTCGGCAGACTTGGCCAACATGAGCGCCAAGCTGGGCCCGTGAACCGCTTCTAATCGCAGTCGACTCAAAAACGCAAACAAATTATATATATATATATATAGATAGACAAAATAAAAATAAAATAGTCGAAAAAATTTCGAGTAGTTGTCGCCATTTTGTTTGCCATTTTTCTCGTTTCTTGTTTCTTGTCTTTTGTCGATTGTTTATGTTTTAATGTCGAGTTCTTCGAACTCTGCGCTGAAGTTCAAAATGCTGTTGACGAAATAAACCAACCTGGCCAAATCACTTTTGAACGATAACACACACGGATGGAGACAGAGAAACAGTGCGATAGAGAGACAGAGAGAGAGAGAGAGAGAGAGAGAGATGCCGACGCCAGATGAGAGATACGCGATTTGAGATTCGAGACTCGAGCGCGGATTTCATTGCGTTGCCATTGCGGAAGCTTTATTTATTTATGTATTTTTTCGCATTATATTGCATATATCTTTCTGGTTTCTTTTTTAGGCGAAAAACGTGCACGGCCCGGGTCCGTTGTCCGCCAGCCCAATGCCCGTTGACCGATTTGTTTTGTCACAACGCTTTGCGGCAGATGTGTCTTCAAATAAAAAATGAGAAAACACGAAAAACAAAAACAAAATGCCCGTCATTTCGCAAGAAGTCTTTATACAAATATAACGCAAAAATTTTGGAATTTTGCTTTTGTTTCGTAGAACCGGCTGCTCGGATCTTGGATGGGCTTTGCTCGTTCGCTTGATTGCTTTGCCGGAACTCAGGGCTGCCAGTTTCTTGACACCGGCGCACAGTTCCTGATTGCCAAACGCAACTCTTGATTCTCGTTAGCCTCCAGCCAACTGCAAGCGACACCTGTAAGTGGATTCCAATTAGAACACCACTTCAGCTGAGCTCGCCTCAGCTCAGTTCAGCCGCTCGCTCGGCCCGCTGGCCTTGAGCTTTGCCGCACATTTCTGCAGCGAACCTGTTGCGGCGCCTCGGCCATTCCGAGCATTCCGGCTATTACGGTCGCTTTCCATTTCTATGGCATTTCCATTTTCAAACACCCTTCTACACGCGGGCGATTGTCTTGGCCAGCTCGCTGCATTGTTGTTGATTACGTGGAATTGCTTATGGCATTCAATGCTTGGGGTCTAATGACTGAATCTGGGCTCACCCTTCACTCCAATCAGACTTTGGTCTCACTGCTGTTCACGATTTATGCACGCCGTGAAATATGCGACAATAGCACACAGCGAGCGGTCCATGGAGGGGAAAAGGGGGGGGTCAGCTGGACAGGGATCCGGTTAGATCTTGCAGAATCCAGTGGAAACCGCATTTGTTCCTATTACGTTATCAAACATTACATGTATTTGTAATTATATATATATTTGTATTACTATTAGTGATATTGGTTAATATAACAAGATCACGCTTTGCTTGTCTCAATCGATAAATCACAGTTTCTTTAGAGCTCTAGCCCCGGGTAATTAGACTGACTTGTATTTCGAAGTGCAAGTCAGAAAATAAACACGTACCATGCAATTTAATACATATTTAAAGATCATTAAATTATTGATCAATCGCAATGTCGTGAATCTGACAAAACTTTGTAATATGTAAATACTCAATTGACTTACTCTACAGAGTGAGGTTCGTTCTAGGGATACATGCTTTAGGTTACCATTGAGGGGACTAGAGCTGCTTGAGGGCTATATAAGTAATATTTAAAATTTAAATTTTCAAAATTTTCTATCTATAGGGTATCTGGTAGTCGTGTTCTCTTGAATAAAGTCTTTTTTCTATTTTATTATCGATTCAATTGCGCACTTAATTACATTCTACCGTACTTAAACAGTATAGAAAGTCTTAAAATTCTCATTAAGGAAATACTTTGGGGATTTTCTAAAAAAAAAATAAAAATACCTTTAAAATATTTGTCTGGTTGTTCAATCGCGAAAATGAATAGCTTCTAGTATTTAATACTCGCGACTAATTTGTAATAGCAAAAACAATGATAGGTATGCGCTCAATGGGAATTGCCCAATTAAGTCTCTAAGGAATTTGCTTTTCCTTTCACAGCGGGTATTTCGATTTGCTAACGCAAAGTGTAACGCATAAATAGAGAATTTTTCCTAGAGTTATTTAACTTTTTTAAACGTTTATATCAGGTCAATGATATAGTTGTTTCTTAATTTAAATATGATTGCCATAATATGAAAGGGTATTTAAGCTGCGACATGTACTTAAAAGTTCTTAAGTGTTTTAAACTAATTTATGAAAAGCCAATGAAATGTTTTTATTAGTCACTCTCTCATACTCTCTTTCTTGATCTCGCTCCTCAATATTTATTGCTCCATCTTAATTAACTTGATTGATCCGTTTAGATACCGTTTGGTTTTTGAAGTGCCGGCCCAGTCGTAACTTTCTGTGTCAGTGACGCTTCCAGTTGACAGAACGTCCCTTTTGGCAGTTATTTCCCAGTATACGACCCGCCCCGCCCACCCCTCAATGGCCCAGCCATACAATTGTTGTATGCACAATTATTTATATGGCGGCATTGTGTTTCTTCAATCAATAATTATTGTTTATTGTTGTGCGATGCGAATAATTACGTTCGCTTGTTAAATCTGCCACGAATTTGTTTATAAGCATCGGCTATTCTATCCATCAAAGGTGCATTCAGGTGCCATTTCCTGCTTCGTTTGGCAAATATAATTCTTAAATTTTTGCATTTAGCTTGCACATAAAGCTCCTTGCAATAATATTATTAAGTTCATGCACTTTGTTTTTTTATGCAAGGCTAATTACATAATTGTTATTACATTCCATAAGTACAAAGTAATTAGAAATTTTAAAATTACAAAAAAAAAACTCGTTTTTTAAATAATAATTTTTTAATAAGTTTAGAAATGCTTTGTCTTTATTTCGGTAAAAGATGCATAATTTACAGTATACTCTTATTAATATATTCACAATTTCTTGGATTTACCCTCCATATTTGGTTTTGCCAAATTGTTGTATTTAATTTTTGACATTTATACGTATTCTAGAAATACCAGAAATGTCACAAAATGTTCTTTTAATAATATTTAACTTTAGATCTGAGTTCTTCACATGGACAAAATGGTATAATAATGTTATAACCTTGTCAAATGTTTATTATAGAGAAGGAGACATCTCCAACTTAATGAGGAATTTGTATTCTTTAATAGAAGTAAAATATATATATAAAATTGTTCTTGTATTTATAGTATATTTTAGAAAAGTATATTTCAATCTTTTCAATCTATCAGATTAAAAAAGTGTCTCCGTATGGATTAAAGGGCCGCAGAAAGAGAGTATCTTCTAGTCGGGCACGCCTGACTAGACCGCGCTTGTTTGTTTTGTTCTGTTCAGATATTGACCAGCTTGTTATCTCTGGTAACTTTGTAAAGTACGTTTTTATTTATTTTTTCAACTAGCACCAAAATATCGAAAACAATTGAAAGTCAACAGCCGTGTGTTCAAGTTTTGTTCCTTTTGTGCCTGGGGCAAATATTTAAAATGCATTTATTGGCAGTGCTTTTGAAATGGAAGTTTGCTTAACAAGACCGGCGTCGCCTTGTTAACTTCAGCTGTTAACTTGTCCATGCAACGCGATCGCGTCCTTGGCCTTCACACACATTTCGAATGGAACCTGGCCTGAACTAGGTCTGGGTCTGGGTCGGGTTTTGGGCCCGGGCTTTGGCCTCTGGGCCGCAGCTGTCCTCTGTCCTCCGGACGTATCTAGTTAGCTGCCCGACTTGCGCAAGTTGTTTTTGGGGCATTGTTGCTCCCGTTAATAATTCGTTGTTGTTGTCGTTGTTGTTGTTGTTGTACGTGCTGCCCAGTCGCGATTCAATTATGGGATTCGCGCATTGCTGTTGTTGTTGATATTGTTTTTGTAATTTATTAACTCGGATGCTACGTGAGTGTTATTGAAAATGGTCATTTTGTTCATGTTGCTGTCATTTGTTGCTGTTACTGCTGTTGTTGTTGTTGTTGTTGTTGTTGTTACATAGCTGTGCCACTACCTCCACCCATATTATTATTATGGTTCGTCCGTCCGTTCTGTCTCTCGGAGTGTTTGTTAAATTAATTTATTCAAACATTGAACTTTTATTTGCTTTCAAGTGAGCAAAAGGTGTTGGACTGCACGTGGGAGGCGTGGGGTGGGGGGGACAGCCAACCAACGGTTGTTGCTGTATTTATTTATTTATTTATGTTTAGTATTCTTATGACTATGATTATGCATTTCGCCATTATTTTTAGTATCTGCCTTTTGCATTAAAATATTTGTACACTATTTATGCAAAATCTCAAGGAAAATGTACAGAACACTTTGCAAGCGCACAAAGAGACGAAGCGACCACAACAAAAAGCTAAATAAATAAACATTAACATTAAAATTTAGTAAACAAACAAACGAGAAATATATATCGTCATTCAAAGCGACGCAACATTCAGTAATCCAATGAAACGGACAACAACAAATCATAAAAGTCAATGAACAATAATCAGAAAATGTTCAAGCGTTCAATAAACAAAATATAAAACTAAAACGAAAACAACAGAAGCTAAAGCAGACAATACTAACAAGAAGGTTAACACTCGATTTCTATGGGTTTCTGGGTGTGGCGACCGTTATGTCTACTAAAACATTCATAAAAAAAAAAATAAATAAATAAATAAAAGAAAAAAAAAACAATCGTACAAAGTGAATGTTATATATACTTATAACGGGCAACGATCGATTGATCGATTTTGTTGGGGTTGCCCCGTTTTGTTGCTGTCAAAGTGCGTGTTAACTGATATGTGACAACAGGATACGCTAAACAGTTTCAGTTAACAAGCAGGTTAACATGACAACGAATTTAACGCATCGTTATCAAAGTACGTGTTACTTTTGAATAGCAATTGTCAACATTTGTTTGACAAGAAGATCGATTTGTCATCTTGCTCGATAAAGGAGTTATAATTTCTATAAATTTGTTAAGGATATTGAAGATCTCCAAGCGGATAGATTTGAAATGAGCCTTCAAAAATATATATTTATTATTATTGGTGTACTGTTTACAGAAATCGCATAACAAAAGTTAATAAAAAATTAGTTGAGTTTTGAGGTTTTGCAATAAATTCATAGGTGCATGTAACCACATAATAAAACTGATCATAATGATTGTAGCCACAATTCTACAACAGGTTTGTTTTGAAACTTGT
Organism: Drosophila sordidula; assembly: GCA_035047465.1. NCBI lineage: Eukaryota > Metazoa > Arthropoda > Insecta > Diptera > Drosophilidae > Drosophila > Drosophila sordidula. The sequence goes on from JAWNPQ010000163.1 coordinate 932,207, forward strand.
AAATAGAAATATACTCAAATTGACTTATAATTGGAATTTACTCAAATTGTTACTACTTATGTATTGTCGTCGGATAGTCAGGTATTGTAAAACGCAGTTGAGGTACAAGTTTCGCATTGTTTCTCTGTGGCCTTGAAGTGCCTAATACTAGGCAGAGAGAGAGCGAGAGGGGGGGGGGGGGAGAGCGAGCGAGAGACAGCCAAAAACCCCCCAATTCGAATGATCATAATTTAGAAAACAGATCCATTGACTGAAAACGATCTGGAAACGATCGCAAACGGTTTATCGCCCCATAAAACACGCTACTTATACGCAGAAATTTGTGTGTGTTTTTTTTCTCTTTTTTGTTTTTTTTTTTCTTTGTATTCAGCGCGATTCCGGGCACGACATCCAGAAATGTCGGGCGGGCGTTTTTGATGAATTGGCATGTGGCGCAGACAAATTATTTACAAACTATGCTCAGTTAGTCAGATATGAGGCGATGGCAAATGATATGATATGTGCTGTGTGGTAGATTGGAACTCGTTTCGGGTGTGTGGGACAGGCCTCCCAGGTTCACCAAACCGTCGGCAATTTGACGTTGGTTGTCAAATATTTTCGATCTCTCAAAGCCTTTTGCAATTGGCGCAAAGTCCGCGTTTCAGACGAGACGCAACATTTTCATTGATTAATGATAATTAAACAATTCCGCTCGGCTTTGCTAATGGCCTGGACGTATTGTGCGGCTGTGAATGAAGCTTTGAATGTGGATATATGGATATGGATTGGCAGTTCACATATCGAGCACTTAGCGTGCCAACGCTAATGCCCTCTAATAGAGCACGAATACAATGTGATATTAATTGAAACATGCAAACACTGGAGGGGAAGGAACAACAACAGCAACAACAACAACAACAGCTAAATAAATAAAAGTCATAAACAAAATGTTCGTTTCGAGGGGCAAATCCGCGACGTTGACGATGACGTCCACTAGGAAGGCTATGCAAAGTCTGGCTCTGTCTGTGGCTTTGGGTTCGGCGAAATTTGTACCTGGGGCTCTCTGGCATTCAATTCAATTGGCACTCGCAATCCCATATAGAATTTATCAATTAGAGAGACGTCTTCTCACAGTAGCCGCAGCCCCTTAACGTTTCCTATTGCAAAGTGTTGTTAATTGCAATTTACATTAAGTGGAAACTTATCGAGCAGCAAAAACTAGCGACAACAACAACGAAAATACATAAATACACGAAAAAAATACAAATAACAAAATGATATTTGTATATTCAAGTGCTGTCTGTTCCATTAGATACCCTAGTAAGCGAACATACCAAATTCATTTTTAATGGTATTTCATTTCTTAAAACTTTATTTTATTTTTTTCGCAGCAAAACCGCTTTAGGAAGATCGCGGTGATGTATCTTGTACCCAACTGTAAGTTGTTTCTTATGTACAAGAGAATCGCGTTCGAGATATTATCAAGACTCCAATTAATTAAGTTTGTCACAAAGGTTGTGTTGCCTTTATGCGAATACGGATTGTAAATGACAAGTGTGAAGGAGTAAGCCAGGTTATTAATAAATTTAACAAATAACAATTATAACCGTTTTACTCGCGTTTACACTATTCCTGGACATTGTCGTTGTTTTTAGCAGTTGGTAAAATACATATAAATTGAGATTAAGCTTGAACGATGTGAATACCAGAACTTTGTACTTCGATTAATGCTTTCGAAATCCGACTAAGGGTAAAATTCTTCGTCAACTGTTCTAAATTCTAAAATAATTGTTAAGAGTATTTTGTTTTACTATTATAAAGAGCCGAATCATTACAATAAATTAGTTAAAAGACATTACAAAAATTTCTAATACAATTTTGTATCAAAAATTAGTAAAATGCAAATTTTTCCAAAAAACTTCAGAGTATTAAAAATATATAATTCGTTTTTTTTTTTTTTTGAATACTTAAAGTTCTGTAATTGGAAACCTATAAATTAAATTTGAAACATTTAATAAAAATATTTTAAAAATACTCAAGCTTTCTTACCTTTCCATATAATCTAAAAAACAATATGCCAATTTCCATTACTTGGCTGCTGGGTATCAGTTCAGAAAACAGTTTTTCACAAAGCACGCAAATAATTAAGTGAATGTTGCGGATTGTTTATGGAAGGGAGACAGCGAGGGAGGGGAGGAGGGGCTGGGAGCGTGTGGCCTCAGCGTCTTATGTTTAATTTGTTGCATAAATATTTGTTTTTATATTTTTCATGTACTTACCGTTTAATACACATTTAATGCGACTATAGCGCGCCTTTTTAAGCACCTGTGCTAATTTTCCCGCCATTGTCTGGGCCAACTTAGGGAAAACTGACGCCCGAAACGACGGAACGATGAAAACGACGGAACATTGCGCAAATATGACAAATAAATAAATAAATATGTAAATAATGAAAAAAATATTTGCCAAGTTGTTGCCGCTGTATTGTGTGCTTAGAAAGAGCTACGTCAATTTGTTGTTGCTGTTGCTGTTGCTGTTGTTGTTGTTGGTGTTGCCGTTGGTTATTGGCGTGTGGCGGACACTGTTTACCCCCGAGAAGGTCGCCCATAGGAACCGAGCCGTTCTCGAATGCGAGTACTCATCAAATTCGGTTGATTCGAGTTAATTGTTTGCCTACTCGTATTTGTCATTTATTGCTGCCCGTTAGCGGTATTATTGATCTCACAATTAATTAACTTCATCATTTCAAATCTTGCTCTGCCGGTTCGATCTTCGATATTTCAAGAAATGCATATATGTCGTCATTAACTGCAAATCTCCAAAGCTACTATCGGGAATACAGGTTTAATCGACAGACGTTTAACGTCATCTTCAACTTCTACGCGATCAAACTAAACAAAATCCCAGTTTTTAATAACTTCAGCTGCTTTTTAACAAATATCTTTAATGAAACATTCGATATATAATATATATTTTTTTTAATCTTTCAAACAAATATATCATTATCTTTTAGATCAGTTATTGTAAAATATTAAAGCACTTTACAAATTTAACTTAAATCCTATTTATTTGTGTTTATTTCGTTCGCATTTAAAAATAAAAACAATCATAATAAATTCAAACTTTCTAAATCCATTCTTAGTTATCAATAAAAGACTTTGCAAGCGTTTTATAGGGTTGAAGATACCCTTTACTGCGTTTTAAATACATTAAAACGCCTTTATCTGGAACGTTTTGCCCTTTTTTATGTACTATAAACAGGGCATTAAAAATGTTTGCAAGCTTTCACAAAAGGTTAATTTTTTAAAATTAAAAATGCAAAAACTTGATATTGTTGAATGCAGGAAAATTTGAAAGTCCCATACTATGTTAAAAAATAATAAAGTGATGCTGTTTTCAGCTTAAATTTTCAAATATATGGTAACTAGCAAGAAGAAAATATTTAATTAATCCTCTTTTCCTTTGGTCTTGATCAATAATATTTATTAATGTAAACTCAAATACCATTTATTTTTTTCATGAATTTGGGACATATTCTTGCTTCAATTTATTTAGTTGTATTTATCAAGTTAATGCGATTTTTATGCACTTATCTTAATGCACAAGAATCATTTCAATAAACCTGCCGATAGGGATTGTAAATATATCAGATTCATTTCGAATCTGCCGTAAAAGTTATGCAAGAATTCAATATGCAAGCATTGGGTAAGCCAAATTAAGCGTTTAATGGAGGGAAAAAAATGCTGCTCTGTGCCTGCTGCCAAAGAGCCAAGTATCCGAATTGAATGCCTGCAATTTTGGCCGTGGCCATTTGCCGTTTGCCGTTTGCCGCATCGCTGCACGCGGCGTATGCGCAATATTTTCTGGCCGCTGCGCCCCGGCCAGTGGCCCGGCAGCCTCAGCTTTAGCCTCCGGCACTGCCAACTGCCAACTGCCATCAACCACACCCAAAAGAATGTCGCGCCTTGTCCGCAATCTTTTGTTTAGCTCGATTCCAATTCGCCTGTCGAGCAGTATTTTTTTTGTTTGTGTTTTTTTTTCTTAAATTTTTTTTTTATTTTTTTGTGTTTTGAGTTTGTTGCCGCTTTTTACGCGACGCTTTTTATGAGCCAACAATAAGATTTTTTGCGCAAGGCCGTTGGTGGCTCGTTTTGCTTTATCATAAAAAACCAAAATAATATTGTTGTTGCAGCTGTTGTTAGTGTTGTTGTTGTTGTTGTTGTTGCTTTTGGTGTGGTTGTTGTGCGATTGCGCGAGCCTTTCCGAACCTGGCCCAGTTGATTGCATTTTATTGATGCTCGCTCTGAGCAATCACGTCTCATTAGGCCCCGGACTCGATCCCGGTCCCGGGCCAACTGAAAAGCCTTTGGGCCTGGCCTCGATTAACATTAACAATTGTGCACTTTGTATTTAGTAGAAGAGCGCTGGCAACTAACTTACAGGCAGCCACTGTAGATATCGATCAAGATATTTATAAAGAAATTTGGTTAATCCTGCGATCAAATCAAATATATCTTTAATTTCTTTAAATAAAAGTCAACTACTTGTATTTGGACGGAACATGGAATATGAACTAGTTCCAGTTTCGATTCCATTTCATTTGCCAACCACAGAAACCGCCGTCGAGTCGAAAATGTAAGTAAAAAAGTGCTCGACTAGAAGATACCCTGTAGCCAGGTCAGCTCCTATAACATTACAGGCAAGCTTAAGAAAATCAGCTCCTGATCAAGAATATATATTGTTTGTAGGACAATAATGTCAATTTTGCTCTGCTTTATTCATTTGCACAACTGCATTATATTCCCTTTTGCCCATCTACAATGGGTACAAGGCATAAAAAAGTGACACAAATTATGCAATATACGTTTTTAATACCCTTCACTTGCTTTTCGAAGCGACACAATTTATGCTCTATACCTATTAGTTTTGGTTAAAAGGGGTAGCAGAGACTTCAGCAAGAGTCTATAATTAATCAAGAGTATGTAATTAAATATAAGAGTATATAATAAAATACAAATGTTTATACTATAAATATAAATAACACAAAATTATATTCTTCCTTCAGATGATCTACGAATATAAATAATTCAAATGTATATTATAATAGTTGTGATAACTGATCGGCCTACAGGGTATCCGCTAGTCAAACTCATTTGCTTAGAACATGCCAAGTGGTTGTTGTTGCTATTTTTGACTGCCCTCATGTAGCCAAAAATGCAAGTGCCGATCGTTGGAATGATCGAAAGCCTGGTTAATGGACGTCCTTGACCATCATAGGCTGGCAAATGCACACAAACAACAACAGAATTGGCAATAACAACAAATAAGAAATATATACACACATATACATATAATATAAGACAGCTTTGTATGCAAGTGCACTGCGATTCGATTCGTATGCGATCCGATCCGATCCGATCCAAAGAGGCCATGCAGCTTAAGATTTATTTATAGACCGCACTGGCTTTTAGCCTCCATTCGAAACACGCTGCGTATGAGTTACGCCAAGTGCCAATCGTTACAAATTATCAGCCATGTTTTCGTTTCTGTTTTTTTTTTTTTTGTTTTGTTTTAGGTGTTCTTTTTCTTCTTCATTCGTTTTTGGATCGTATAGCATTTTAAACAAATTTAATCGATGCACTCAGGAAAAAAAAATGCAGTTCTAATATATATATAATAAGAACAACATTTTCAAATTGAGTACAAAGTAAAATATTGTTGGGTTTTCTTTTGTCAATTCAAAAACAAAAAACCTTCTTGAAATAAAAATGTTGTTTTCTTAAAGAATTATCTGAAAAGCAAAGTATATTCAAAAGTATTTTTCTTTTTTAGAAAGTTAAAGCTTAAATGAGAATTTGAAATAAAAATATTGAAAATGTATAGAAGCGTTTTTAGCTTGATTTTTTGTTCAGTGCACTCGACTTAAGTGCTAAATTCTCGGCTCTCCTTTTCTCTGAGTGCAGCGCTTACTGGGCGCGTCCGAATGCACATGAATTTTGGTGTCGATGTCAGCTTAATGCACCTCTTGCTGCAGCTCGAGTGGCTCTTTGTCAGCCTCAGCTGCAGCTTGATCTTTGGCACCGGCAGCGCCGAGACACTTACGGCCAAGACGCCGATGGCCGGCTGCAACCCCCGTATCGCATTTGGCTGTTAGTTTGGCTCCGATTCAATGGACAAGCCGCTGAGCGATTAATGCGCCGATGCCGTTCAGCGATTCTAGTTTGAACTGGCCGAAAGCGGTTTCAAGCTGTTTCCAGTGGCCGCTGCCAACGGCCGCTTGCCGGTTTTCAAATGGGGGCTTGTTGCTGTTGCCGCTGCCGCTGTTGGCGGCGGCACTATCCCAGCCATAGGTACACCGGAGCCAGCGCCAAAGCAATTGAAAGATTGATGGCGCGACTTCGGCTGGCTAATGATTCAAAGCGGACCGACGTGGCGGCACTCCGCACTCCGCCCTGCGCCCTCCTCCCTCCACCCGCAAGTCCACACATTTCTTTAACCGTTTATTGGCAGCACTGGGCGCTGGCCAAGTTAACAGCTTTAATTTAGCCCAGTTGCCAGTGAAATGCGGAGCGATTCTAAGATAAGAACAGCAGCGAACTATATAGATGAGCACGCGAATGGATTGCCGTTCCAAATTCGCTTGCGAACATTCTGAATCCAATTATTATTAATATTAATTCACGAAGGGAGAAGAGTATATTGGGTTCGGTTTGTTTTCGACGCGATTGAAGCTAGTGGCTCGACATTTTGAATCTATACGCGTATATACCCGCGTCAGATAAAGTGTTAAGATTTTTTGGCTTTATTTTTTTTAGATACATAAAAAGATTACTGATCACCTCTTCAAAAGATCGCAAAATTTTAGAACTAGACTCAGCTAATTTGGCAGACAATTTTCTGACGACCTCCTCTAAAAATCGATTGGGAAAATTTAATCAATCAAAAAAATTTTTTTACTGCCATTATTATATATTTTTAATTCGTTAAAATACAAATATATCATATATAACTATCATTTTTGGCTACCCTATCCCACGCTACGCTCGCTTGCGCTTCAAGATTAGATTCTTTTGATTCTGATTTTGATAATAGTCTCTGTACTCTCTGCTATTCAAATGATGCGCTAATTAGTTGACAATGGCTTATCAATTTCCCAGGATTTGTTGAGTCAACTTTCCAGTATCATTATCTTATTTACTATCTCTGAAAGCGCTGCGTATTCTGGTCAAAAAGTTACTGAGCAGCAAATCAAATGGCTGTCAACCTTGACAGGAGTGTTAACAGGAACTAGCCCTCAGCTCGACGCCTCTATATTCGAGAGCATCTCCAAGAGACGCGTCTGTCTGCCATTCAATTCACACTGCCACACAAGTTGCGGCTTGGGGCTCGGGGCTTGGGGGGGGGGGCTGATTATTGCTTTTGCGCAGCTTTTCTATGGCTTTTCATGGCAACTTGGACAGCCGCTGCAAACCAATATTTTCCGGCCTGCATCGGTTGCCCAACTCCGGCAAGCTGGATGCTGCAAGCTGCCGGCTGGCATCTGGCCAAGTGTTAATTGGCTGTGTTTAGCTTGGGGCGCATGCGGACGAGTTTCTCTGTAGCCTTTGTTCTTCTTTATTAATTGATTTAATTCCAAGTGTGTATGTTTGTCGCTGTCTTGCAACAGTCATAATAGCAATAATAATAATAATAGTAATGCGGACAGTAATAATTGTATTACTTGTGGCCAAACAAGAACCTTGCTGTCGGGCGTAACCGACTGCGCAATACGCGTTTATGCCATAAAACCAGCTTAAAACACTCGAAAACGATCTAAATTGAAAAAAAGGCATGTTTGCGATTTGTGGATTTTTTATAGATTGGATCGTAAGAGGAGGTCACCAAATTGCAAACAAACCCAATATACTCTATTCACTTCGTGAACGAGTGAAGAAAGTGTTGCAGTAGCTGATGAAATATTTGTTTTTGTTACTTGTAACTAATTTCATTTCAATTTGCAATTGCCGGCGAGCTTATATTAAAAGCCAAGCATCTAGTTTGTAAAGTAAAGTCGGTGTCGGCGTCTGTGTGTGCGTGTGCGTGTGCGTAACTGTATCTAACACGCATTTGCATGTGGAGCTGGCGCCAAGTCAATAGACAAAGCCCCCGCTAACCCCAAGCAAACTGCGCCTGTTAGCCTGCTGACAACGTTAAAGTTGCCAGTACAGCTATCAGGCACACTCACACACACACACACACACACACACACCTGCACACCCACACACAATCGCTAGCAGTGAACTTGAAAAGGTTATTAAAAATTCAAGTGCGGTAGTTGGGTGCTAAGGTAAACAGACGACGACGACGACGACAACTGTGTGACAACCGCGACGCTGGCAGCGACGCCGACAGCGACGGCGACCGCGGCAGAGCGCTTGGTTATATAGCAGTTGACCCATATTGTCGTAGTGCCGAGATCGCGGATTTGCCATAGCGCTGATTTATGCTTTCATGTTGACTGTCACCCAACTGTCACAAAACTGAGCACTGCCCGACTCTGCCATACCCTGTGCAATCCAAAGCTGTCGAAAAACAACAAAAGCTTTAGCACAACTTTGAGTGAAAGAAGCCGAAAACAAGCGAAAGAGTTGACAAAAACTCTTATTGAAAAGCAGGGTTTTCATAATCACATTTTTCAAAAATGTTGTTTTTAATTTACGAATATTCTTAATTTACGAATAATTAAGAACAAACTTTTTTTTTTAAATTTAAAGAACAAAACTTTCAGAATTCTCTCCTGCTCACTTTTTTACTGAGTGTAAACATAAGTACTTATACAAATCGAATCGATAGCAATAATCATTTCCTGTATGCATTAATGCGCACTTATTTTCAACTTATAATTTTTTCATTATTATTATTTTTGATATTTTTGTCTAGTATAGAATATAGTTGAGAACTTTCAGTTTCAGGGAAGTTAAAAATGCAAACAAGCCGGGCTCCATGTTGTTTAGTTTCTTCAATGGCTATTCAACGCATCATCCGATAACTATTCAACTTGTGTTATATTTTTAATCAATTGGATGCTTTGATATCAAATTATGTTTGTAAATTCAATTTGTTAACCTATATTTAATATTACGTGCTAAACCGTGTAGCGTTCAAATAATAGAACCATGAAAATAATTCTTAAATTACTAAGCAATTAATTGAAACAAGTGCTCTAGCTTGACTAGAAGATACCCTGTACCCTTCATTGTGTGCACACATAAAACGCATTTTTCATTTTCATGCTTTAGATTGCATTTAAAATATATATGCAATTTTTTTGTTAATTTAGAACCTTTAGGTATGAACATTGACTTAAAATGCCATCTAAAAACTGATTCTGAGAAAGATAATTTTTCGTTAAAAATCATGCGAAAAATGATATTCTAGGAGATAAGCTTAACAAATCGCAGTTTTTTTTATATTTTTCTTTTTTATCGCTTTTAGGAAAACGAAGTGGATTATCGATACACTTTATGTGCACAAAACCAATATGCCCAATATCGCAATCAACGAATCAGAAGTCGACAAGCCAAAATAAACAACAATTAAAAGTAAACAAAAATAAGTTCGTTTTAAAAACAAAATCGAAATATTTAAAAAAATTTACCTTAAATTAAAATTGTATAAAAATAAATAAATAAAAAAAAGATTACAAAAAAAGTATGTGTACATAGTTCCAAATGTATTTTGTTGGCGATGAAAGCTTGTTTAAATAAATGATTAGTTTGCTTTACGACATCTGTTAGGGTATATCAGTGAGGGTATATGCAATGCGTTAAGCCCGATGGCAAATAGCAGCCAAAGTCGTTGTTGCCTTTTGCTTTTTTCTAAGAAGCGAAAATTTACGAGCAATTGCGGTACTCGTAAAAATGATTTGCATTTTGTTGGGCCACAAAGGCGCATAGATATATGCGCACATATATACTAAACAGTGCATATCTGGTAAGATATATCATGTAGATATGAACGTATGTACGTATAATTAAGCCTTAACTGTGCAACTCGTTCTTAGTCAGCTGAAATGACATTCAACTCGGTGGGTTAGTGTGTGAGTGTGTTTCTGAGTATATCATAATTATTTTCGAATATATTCTATTGTCATCGTTATGCAATGCCTCAGATTTGATTAATGTGCCAAACTGGGCGCAAAATCTGTGCACGTGTCCAGCGTCCACTGTTTCAGCTGCCAATTAACGACTGCCAACCGACGCTAGATAATGTATCGTATACCCTATTGATATAGCTACCTATTGTATCTTTTAGTCCAGCAGCTGTCAACGGTAATTGCATCAAGTATTTTTATTTATTTTTTTGTTGAGGCATTTACAGGGCCCCAATGCCCAACCCATGACCAAGAAGAAAACAACTTAAAATATCGCAGTCGGGTGTAATCGACTGCGCAATACTTGTTCACAGAAAATCGTTTTAATTATTGTGTTTTTCAGCTTGATCTTGAGCTTGTATAAGATATGGATTAAGCGAGATGTGTAGCTTAAATCGGTTTGCCACGCCCCCGGCGGGCGTAGTCAAAAAATCTTAACACTTTATCTGACGCACGTATATTCGAGTATATACTCCAGGTTTCAAGTCTCCAGGCTCAATAGTGGCGAGCAAATTTGCGTTCATACAGACAGGCAGGCAGGGCAAAATATTTTTTTCACTCTGTGTACGCTAATGAAAAAGTAAGCGCAAGGGGCTTAGCTGGGGGCAGAAGTGGTTGCACCAGTTGAAGTGAGTAATATGGTCACGTGATATAGAATATATATCCGTTTGTTCTCCGGCGCAGACTGGACGCTGGGGCGGCTTGGGGCAGATTTGTGCAGATTTTGCGCACATTAATTGGAAGAGGCCGTTCGTAAATTGAATCGCGCCAACTGTCTTATAAATAAATTAACAATTAATAGGCACATTCTCACTGCGAATGCGACAACACAAGTACAGTGTATATACATACATATGCAAATATGCAATGGCAAAAACAAAAGTGTCTGTGGCCAGTAGCTGCAGCTGTATAAGACTGTATAAGACTAGCCGAGGCAGGCGTGCTGTAAAGGACCCGGTTTATCAGCCAATTGTATAAGACCAGAAATAAGCCAACAGCGAAAACTGAGGAAAACAACACAATCTTGTATTAAATAGTATAAGACCGTATATAAGACAATAGCCAATGGTCCGAGAAATTACTTTGTATAAGAGTTGAAGATGCGCCAGAAACCTTGCATACAAACTAAAAATAAGTGGAAAACAATATAAGAATTGATGAAAGAACCCAAATGAGCCAAAATCTTACTACATATATTCAATTGTAAAATAGTTTAGGAGACGTAGGGAAATGTTAAGTGTGCGAAAAATTCAAGAATTTTATAAGACAAAGAAATGTGCGAAATGTAAAGTAAATAAAATTATAAAGCGAGTACAAATAAATATCTGTTGCGCAAATTAGTTTAAGACCTGATAAAAAATGAATAATAAAAAAAATAAATAAACGGTGTATAAGACAACAAAAACTGTGCAAACATTCGAATGTGCACTGTTGGCATTATTATGAAATACTGTAAAAAACTGCAACAGAAAATGTAAAAAAATGCAGTCCAAAAATTTAAGGAAATTTAACAGCAGAGAATGTAAAAAATAATGTAATAACTGTAGAAGAAGGAGAACCGTATAAGACTTCGTATAAGAGTCCGAACAGCGCACAAGAACCTTGCACGAAACTAAGAATAAACTTAAGAAAAGGCAAACATGAATAGAAATTGTTTAACTGCTCGCCACAAAAATAGCACTCAAGCAGGCGAGGACTGTTTACGGGTATAAGAGTGAGATTACGGCGGCAATTAACGACAGCCAAAAACAAAAAGCAAAAACAAATAAGATGGCAAACTGTGAATAGACAATGCTAAATAGAAATCACATAGATGAGCGACAAATATAGATAGACAGATATAGATATATGTAGGCATAAATTATAGATATAGATATAGATATAGATATGTTTGTGTGTAGTATAAGTACGCGTAGCTGCGCTTGAAGCTCTCGTGACGTTTGTTGGTGACGGCGATGACAAAAGATGACGAAAAGCGAAGCCAAAAGCGACGGCGACGTTGGTTCATTTAAGCAAACAAATAAATAAATAATTAATAAATTAAAAACTGAAACGATAAAATGGCCAATTGTTATTGTTGCTGTACAAGTGTGTTATGGCTTGTTTGGTGCGGCTTTTGTTGTTGCTGCCGCGGCTGCTTTTGTTTTCTCGTTTGTTTGCTGGCTTGCGTTTTGGACAGCTTTAAACAATTGACGCAGGCTCCGGCCTGTGACACACAAAGCGGACGAGGGTCGGCAGCCGGGGGGCGGGGGGCGTGGCGCAAACAGTGGCTGTGTGCGAGCGAGACGGAGCGCCTTACGATTTATCAATCGCGGCATGCAAAGTGTTTTCCATTAACAGCAATTATTGACAATTATTGCATTAAGAGATGCTAAACGACGCCGGCGACGTCGCCGCCAATCCACCGACAGCGGCCCATCGCAAGGAGCGCTCAACCGAATTGCTGGAAGGGGGCGTGGCTGAGCGGCGCTCAGCCGCAATTTCTAATGAAAGTTGAAAAGCGCCGCTTTCTGCGATTGGCTAAAATCGCGAGCGCCCCCGCCGCCGCCCCAATCTCGCCCACAGCGGCCAAAACGTAAAGGCAGCTACAGTCAAGACAGGCAACAGACGCCAGCAGCAGCGGCATCGAGCAAGTTTGAAGCGAGTTCGAAGCGGCAACGATGCTGCGCAGCCAGCTGCGACGCGGCGCGCGCAGCTCGCTCACCCACACCGAGCACGGGCAGAGAAAAGCTTGCGTTCGGCGTGAAGCTGCAGCTTCGCCTTATTTACTCCCCTCTCGCGCTCTCGCTCTCGCTCTCGCTCTCGCGCTGCCATTGCTGCTCTCTCGGCGCAGCGGCGACGCTGGCGCTGACGCTGACGTTGACGGCGTGCAAACAGGATCTGAGCGTATATTACGTAGCGGCTGGCTTTAAGCCAACATCATTCCCAAGCCGAACGCCAACAACAGCTGCCGCCGCTCCACACACACGCTCCACGCTCCAAACACGCTCCACACGAACAGCGAGCAACGATCTACGATAACGAGCAGCTGTTGACTTTATTATATATTTTTTTTTTTGGGCCCGCTGTCGGTGTCAGCTATCTGGCCGCATCTCTGCCAAAAACGCAAATTTCCATCAGAGCAGCAGCCGCAGCCGCAGCAGCGCTCCCAACAACACCCCCGACGGCCAACAACAAGTGCAAAAGTGAAGTGAACTCCATACGAAAGCATCGCTTCGTCGCTCTCTCGTGTTGCGTTCGGGTCGCGCTCGTGTCTCTCTGCCTTGCGATCGGCTCGCGCGCCGCTTCAAGTCCCATTGTAAATTACTTGCAAAGTAAAATTTAGTCTCGGCTTTTAATACCGTTTTAGTGCGTTTTCGAGTTGGTCGTGTTTTTTGTTACCAAAAGAAAAAAATTCAATTTAAAAAAAAAACACATTCAACAATTTTAAAACAGAAAGGTTCAATTCTGCGGCTGTGAAAAATTCCAAAAAAAAAAAAAAAACTGACTCGAGAACTATATTGGAAAAAAATAAAAAATAAAAATAAATTACAAATAATTTTTTTTTTCGACTTGCTCAACATTTTTGAAGAACAATCGCAACACAACAATAACAATTCACGTTTTGCGTCCTGCGCAACACAATTGGCAAAGACTTTGATACCAAGCTAACAACGAGAATTAAATAACTTTTTTGTCGTCAGTAAACATTTGAAAAATTAAACGGAAATGTAAACTATTCGCCCCCGCCAACCGAGCTTCGCTTCCTGTAAATTAAGAACAATTTGTGTTCGCACCAACCGAGAGAGATATTTTAAATAAATTAAAAAGCAAATACATAATTTGAAAGCAACAAACATTATATAACATTTGACTGCAAGTACAAAAATATATATTTAAAAGCATCATAAATAACTTAAAGAAAAGAAAAAACACAAACGATAAACAACCATAAAAAAAACCATAAAGCCCAAAACAAAATCAAGACGGAAGTGTTTTTTTTTTTCGCAAAGCGGCGCATCCTGTTTGAGCTTTTCGCGCACACACACACGCACACACACAGACACACACACACGCACACACTGAGAACTGGCTGGCTCTCTTGGACGCGTATAAGAGTTGTGTAAACGGTAAGTTGTCCACTATTTTTGCACATACATTCAATTTTTGTTTTCGTCACGGCTAAGAAGGATAAGTGGCACAGTATAAGAGTGCGTATAAGAGACAGCAGATGCACGAAATTTGATTTGGCAGCTGTTTCCTGCACTAACATAACACAAAATATTTAAATGACCGCAAAATGTAAAACTGCCAACAGTATAAGACGGCGGCGACGGCTTTGTATAAGAGTGGCCACTTTCGAGCGTAGCAGGGGGAAAAGAAAAAAACAAAAAAGAAAATACGCCAATACACACAGCAAACTGAAACCAATCACAAATAACAATAATAAACAAATATTGAAATGTGTATAGTGTGTTTTAGTAACAGAAACCATAAATAACGCGTCTCAGCTACTTAAGTATATTATCAAACAGTTCTAATGAAAACAGAAAGCCCCCCACACACCGCCCCCCACAAGCACGGGCGGGCGAGACGGCGACAGAACGAGCCGTGCGGTGAGTTCAGTGCATGTCATAACCGAAATGTCCATAAAAAAAACAAACAACAACAATATTGCAAAAATAAACAAAATAGAAGAAAATGTAATAATAACAATAGTAAATGTATTGCCTAAGCGCAATGCAAATTTAAATGCCCAAAAAAAAAAAAAATAAATAAATTAAAGAGAAATACCCGAAACGCCCCAAATTACTCTACCTATAATTTCGGGCCGAGAGTAATTGACATCTGGGCAGTTTGTCGCCTTGCCACAAAGACCTGACTTGACGCCGGTTTTGGCAGGCTACAGTCGGTTAATAAAATAGCAAGAAACAGAAATTGAATGAAAGAAAGATGGGCAGCAGTGTGTGGGCGGGACAGGGCGGCGGTTGGCGCAGCAGCTGTCGGAACGTTTGTTTAATTGTTTTGCAATTAACAAGCCGCAGCCGGAGACAAGGGCGGACAGCGGCGGGCAGAAGCTCTTAACGCTGCCCGATCGATAGCCCATTGCCCAAATGTGGCCATGTGACGTTCAATGGAGCAGCAGCAGCAGCAGCAGCAGCTAGTGCGAATGCGAATGTGAATGCGAATTGCGAATGCGAGTATCTTATGGATACGTCCGCTGTTGATTTAGCTGTTGTCGTTGGCATGCGCGGCTGCATGAGGTGTCTGGTTATTTAAGCGCTCAACGCACATGCGCAGTTTTTCAATGCCTCGGCACAGGCAGATGTACCCACAACAGCCCCGTCCTCCAGCCCAGCTTAGCCTAGGCTTAAGCAGCTCAACAGCAACAACAACTAAAATCAGCATAGAAACTTTCACTGCTGACGACGTTCCAGTTTACCAGTTTCAGTTTCAGTTTTCGATTTGGCTTTTTTTTTTGACGTTTTGCATAAAGATGCGCCCAAAAGCGACAGAAAAACTCAAAGTCCAATAAGTATATATAATTCGTATTTTATTTTTTTTTTTAGTTTGTGAAGCGAGCGGATTTCCGCCGCTGTAAATTGTTCACTTCCAAGACAATTTGCATAAATAGTCTTACGATAGCAAATCAACAAATCACCTTAAAACACACAAAGTTCTAATTAAATGTAGTTACAACTGAGAATGCGAAAAAAAAAAATTGTAAATAAAAAATCTAATTAGCATTTTTTGGAGAGCGACAAAAAGGTGAGAAAATGATTTCTACTGTGATTGCGGCAGCGGCAGCGGCAGAGTCGAGTCAAGTGCTTACTTGAGTGGAAAATCAATGCACTTCCGTAAAATCGCCAGACAGACAGACAGACACATGCACATAGTAGCTGCAGATACTTGCTGACAGTTTGAGATACTCGTACGAAGATACAAACAGCAGGAGGCAAACAAAACTTTTGACGGGCACAAACTTTTTAATTATTTATAGCAAACAGCGCCCGCCGACGTCGACGTCGACGTCAACGTCAACACCGGCAGCGACAATCGCATTCGCAGTGCACATTGCATAAAATTAGTTAACAATTTCTAACTGTACACAATTGCATAATATCCCGTCCAACAAATGTGCAAAATCCAAAGGATCTTCCTTCAAGTATGTTTGCAAATTGCATTTAAATATTATTATTTTGAGAATCTCCCAGCACCAAATTTAGTTCAAGCTTATAGACAATATGTGAATGTATCCGAAATACATATCTAAATAATTCGATACACATTTTGCCGCACACATAAACATTTTTAATTCAAATAATATACTTCACTTTAAAACTGTTCTGCGTAATACCTTTATTATTATTTTATGCCTAATATCTTAATATAAAAATTGTATAATAAGAATAAGCTTGATTTTAAGGATTTTCTATAAATTCTAGCGCTTATATGATATACGACCTATTTTTATAACTTAGCGGAAATTTATTATATGGTTCACTGTGAAATTATTTGGCAGCCAACAATTTATTTGTTTTTTTTCAAATTTTCAATTTTTGATTTTAACGCCAAATGTAAAAAATTTACTAACCAATAAACAATTTTAGAACCGCACGAAACAAACACCATACAAATTAAGAATCAATAAAAAATTGAAAACAATGTAATGCGTGCACAGTGTTGTGTAACGTGTAACAGCCTAATCGACTCTGTTAATATTCTTCTTGGTGTAAAGTTAGTTTATTTTAAGGGCTTGCCCTATCATCCATTTCATTTAATGTATTTGATTTTTGCTAACTTTGAGTCTGTTTGTATTCAAATAAATTTGTAAGTACGCAGTACCTTTGAAATAGCTTAACAAAAAGTAGAAACACATAATAACCATATATACTAAGATTGCTTCATATTAACTGTCTCGTTTTTTTAGGGTGGCCCATTAATCTCCTAGATTTATAACACTTGAAACATTAATTTCTGAAAATATTTTAAATAACTTATTTAATTTAAAATAATCTTTTTTTCACTATACACAAGGAGAATAGACAATAGCGAGAAATTTAGAGCACTGTATAGGGTATCTTTTAGTTTGGCATTTCCTTCTTGTTGGGCTGCAACTTGGCTGTTGGCAAATTCGCAATGAAAACATCAATTTATCATTTTTAGATTTGTTTTTTGGCAATGTGCATTTTAATGAAATAAGTGTGAAGAAAAACACATACATATATCTATATATATATTCGTATACTGTATCTTTACATATGTTTATGTAAATTTATAATTGCGCATATCAGTCATGCATTTACTTATTTATTACTATTTATATGCGTATGTAAATACCTTTCGCTGGCTTTTTTTGTTGCTTCTGTTTCAGCAACAACAAAAACAAACTTTCGCCCTTTTCTTGCTGTAATAACCTTTGTTGTTGTTTTCATTTTTTTTTCATTTTTGTTGTTTGCCTTTGTTGTTATTAATTTTTGTGCACATTTTGCGCAATTTCTTGACGACACCGTCGACGACTCCTTTCAACTGTTTGTGGCCGATGACGTGTGGTTGTTGTTGTTGTTGTTTCTGTTGCTCATGTCGCATTTACAGCGAAAACTGTTGATAATAATTTTGCTCTGTGCCCCTCTGTCTGGTTGTTGTGCTTGTTATCGCAGCAATTTACACAATTTCGCCCGCGACGCGGCTGATGATGATGATGATGAGCAGCAGTTGGCAGATTGACTTTATTACTCATACGCCATGTGCGCATGCGTCGCACCTTTGGTACGGCAGGTGCCAAACAAACGTACAAACATTTGGACACGGCCGATAATATAATTTGCAAATAATTTATACGCACTTGCAGACAGGCAAAACAACAAAAACGCCACAAACTAGAGCGGAGTTGTTTCTTTCTTACAGTTTGCTTACGCGTTATCACTTCATTAAGAGCCCAATGTGGCCAACAGATACATATGCCTTGAAAATCGAGCGACATCATTGAACAGCTTGATCGAACTTCAACAAAAGGCGCCGTGCATATCTTAAAATAAAATAGAAATCAATGGAATCACATTATACAGACGCCAGACAGCTAATTTGCATGTCAAATAACAACAAAAAAAAAACAGCACAAAAAACATCATTTGATGGCTAATCAGTCTGATAAGCAGACAATAAAATCATGAATAAACACGCACATATATACACATATATCTGACGATCAACTTAACACAAAATGCTTAAGCATTAAGTTCGGACACTTAAGGAATTGCACTTAAGCACTCGAACTTGTCAATAGATGTCCAAGCCAGTTAAACTTATCAGCTCGAATCGCACAAGAATATCGATATCGTTGGAAATAATTCCTATTAGGGCAACCCGAGCAATGTGTGTGCTATGAGAAAAATGTTCGATTTGCACACTTGGCGAAAAACGTGGCAATTAATTTAAATCTTCTGTGATAGATTTTATCTCCCAAAAAAATTAGTTAGGCATATTGCATTCTTAAAATAAAAATTGAAAGTACTTAAAAGCTGCTTGATTGAAAACCTCTCTAAAAATGTCACAGTATTTGTGCACTTCAAAAAACTCATTTAAAAAATTGTCTAAAAAGCTTAACGGCTCTTAGAATATACAAATATTTGAGCACTTCAAAAAACTAAATATTTTAAAAAAATATATGTATATAGAAAATCAATGAAATAATATTTTTGATTTCCATTTAATTTGAGTATTAAATATTGCCGTTAATTTCTCCAAGTGTCGTGCGTCTAGTAAAAATGCCAATCAATGGGCTTAAAAGGCTAATTGAGTTTTAAGCCAACAATTCATGCGGGCATTAAATACGAGTGCGACTCCGGTTGCCGTTTAGGGACTCCCCGGACCAGATTGCATAAGCCACCGAGCCGAATAAAAACCGAAGAAGAAAAACATGCACAGCAGCCCTGATCGGAAACTTGTTTTTTTTTTGTTTTTACTATTTTATTTATTAAATTTTTTTTTTTTGTTTTCTTTCCTTTTTGTGTTGTTTTCTTTGTAAACGAAATTAACATTAAATGCGAACGCGAAGGCGAACGCGACCTTAGAATGGAATTCAAGGCGCTCGGAAAACCGCTGGGCTTGGTAATTTTCCACAGCAGGTTGCAAATGGGAATCTTGGGAGCTTGGGTCAGGGCTAAGTTTGTGCGGCTTTCACCTGACAAACAACAGCAGCAACAACAACAACAACAACAACAGTCGCTATGACGCTGACAATGAATATGATAATGGTGTTGATGATGTTTACGATAAGAAGAGCCCGCATTTACGACCAAACTTTTATTGTTATTTATAGCCAAATAATTGCCGCTGACGATGATAAGACGTCGCGAGGCCCTAGCCTCATGACTGTCCAGAGTTGGTGGCAACTGCCACGTTTAAACGTGGCTGCTGTTCAGGCCGTGGCGGGGCGTAAAGGGGCGTGGCGGGGCGAAAAATGAAGATCACTTTGCACCGAATCGTTTCGTTTGATAAGGTTTCGCGTTTCATAACAGACACAGATATAGATACAGCTACAGCCACAGCCAGAGCAGCTATTAGTCAGTGCCAGACAGTTCTGTGCCTTTCCATGAAAAGCACCGGCACACTCATATTATTCAGATGTTTATTCATTTGATAGGCAGTGTGAATGATCTCGAGTCACGTCGATTATGCCTACAACTACTTCAATTTCTGATTGGCAACTTGAGTTCTTCTATTTTGGTTAATATGACGCTATCAATTCACAAATGGGGAATTCATATTCCAAAAAAAGCAACAACAACAATATATATGTATATAACAGAGTGTGATAATTAACAGCGATAGCTTAACATAGCTGCGCTTAACATAACCTTATGAAATGCTGCTGTAATTTTACCCCTGGCATACATTTAAAATGGGTAGTATTTTTATTTTTACTATGGGCTTTTAATTCGATAATATTATTATTTTTTTTCTTCTCTTTATTAACCAACAATCGAATTATAAATTTCGTGCATGAGGCGTGGGCTAAATCAATCGGGCCTTTCCCGGCCAAAAACACAACGTGGCAATAGTTAGCACCTGTGCGGGTGAGGGAGCGGGTGTTTCGGTTTGATGGGTTACCTCATTAGCATCATTTGGGATTGACAGTTTTTACAAATGAGACGCCAATGAGAGGGCAGAAACGAGTATAAAAATATACAAAAAAAAAAAAATCAAAAAAGCATACAAATCAAATAAACCCAAATGGAACGTAGCTCAATTGAAATTGAAGCTCAAAGCAAACTGTGTGAAGTTGACTGAACAAACACTTAATGACCAGCAATAATAAACGACTTAAGAACACGCTGTAACAAAAGGGGGGGAAACAAACGAAATTCCAAATTTGATTAATATGCATTGTGCAAAAAGAAAAAAAAAAAAAAAAGAGAAGACAAAAAAAAAACCAGCAGCAGCGTAAGACGTAAAAAGTCTAAACAGCTAAATATGGCCAAATCCCGGATAGGCAGGTGGCAAACAAACACACACGCACACGCACACACACACACATCCATGACAAGGCAATTCGCAAGTGCTCTGAGATCATGTACATATTTGGCCGGCTAAGCCCAGCCCATAATCACAACCAACTGTCGAGCACTTATCAGAACCAGGCAAAGTCACAGCCAAAGATGCCGAAAAGCCAACTGCGCAAACAATGCCAACAAAAGGGGCACAACAACGTTTTTTGGCCAAAGCCGCCGAGCCGAAAGTCAAATGAAGTGTAAACCTTGGCGCTGATAATCGACGGATGAGCGAAAAAACAAAAAAAAAAGATACAGAACAGAACAGAAAATAAATATAGCCGAAGAAATATAACGAAAACTGGGCTAAGCAAAGAAAACGGAGGCTAAAATAATAATTGTAAAAACACTTGTCGCAGTTTTTCCGTCAGCGTTAGCTCTCACGCACGCATTTCTCATAAATAATATGCTATATAAGTAATTCTTACGATTGTTGTTCAAATAACGCCTTCTGATCATAAAAATGTACAAAAAAAAAAAAATACACAAAAACATAATAAACAATAAAAAAAAGTAAAAAAAAACAAATACGTTAACATTGTCCGTCAAAAGCGGAAGCTATTATAAGTGATAAAAAAACCAAGTATTAACTAACAGCAGGTAAATAATAATAATAATAATAACGAAAAAAAAAAAAAACAAAAACAAATTGATTCGAATTGAATTCGTAGCACACAAGTCACAAACTCAAATAAATTGGAAATGAAATTTAAATTGAAATTAAAGCTCAATGCAATGTTTTGTGTTTGTTTAGAACTTTGTGGAGTTTTGTTAATATTATTATTGTTGTTGTTGTTGCAGTTGCTGTTGTTGTTGGTATTGTTGTTGTTGTTGATGTTGCTGCTGTTGCCACTAATTGCATTCTAATCGGCGACGAAGGTCTCGGTCTCGGTCTCGGCCGCGATGGCGGTCGCAGTCGCTGTCTGGCAACAGTACAAAAACACACACACACACACACACAGAGTGAGAGAGGAACAGATAGAGAGACAGTCAGACAGTCAGTTAGCTAGAACATTAAAAACTGCAACAAAAACAAAATTCATTCGTTTAGTTTGCGCTGTGGAAAGCAGTTGGCCCAGACGCATCTCAGCATCGGTGACTGACCACAGAAAAACGGCCACGCGGTGCGTATGTGTGATGTGTGCAAATACATAAGCATATATACATATATATATACATACATACATGTATATATATATATATATATATGTGTATAGTGGAGGTTTGTGGCATGTGCGATCGTTGTTATTTACATTTCTCCCTTCTCCCACATTCTATTTGTTGTTGCTTGTCTCTTTGTCATGTTCTTCTGCATTCTGCATCGGCGGCCCACAGAGCGTATGCGCAATGCACTTGCCCTAGAATACTTATGTTTACAAACGGCGCTGTCCTCTCGCCTGGCCGCTGGCCAACACTTATACTATTTATTTTGATGCCTTGTTGATAAAAATCATTGGGACCGCCACATACTTACGGCCATACAGTATATATAGTTATATATAATATTATTTGACTTGCGAACTAGACACAATTTTTAACAGTTTCGCAAATGCAATTGTAGTAAATTCGGCCGCAAGTTCAAATCGTTTCTTCCGTTTCAAAATTTGGTAAAATAACAAATAATGCAAACAAATTTATAAATCTAATTAAACCTGGCTCAAATTAAAATTCAATACACACTCACGTTTAATGCGAAAAAAAAAGAGTTTATTGAACTTCAACATGAATAAAAGTAACAGAGTAAAAATAAAAAATAAAAAATAAAAAATCGACATACACACATGCATTTGTTGTTGTTGCTATTGTTTAATTATTAACGTTAATTTGCCGTTGGCATCAGCTCGCAGTTAATTATTAGGCATTTGGCCCATTGGCTGTAAATGCGACAAATTTGCGCCACAAATACATTTTTGGCCAATGGCCATCGCCAGCTAAGTGAACAGGCCACTGATAACGCTCGGGGGTGGACTTTAGGTGCAACCCAACCAAAACCGACAATAAACAAAATAAATAAATAAAACAACAACAACAAAAACTCTAATAATAGTTAATCTACGCGGATCGCCATTGAAATTTGCGCTGAGAATTGGCAGACGGCTGCGACTCTTTGAATGTGAGCCATTTACATTGTGCGAACAAATTGAAAAAAAAAAATGTACAAACAAAAAACATAACACACAAAATAGGAAAAATAATATTAAAAAAAAAAACAAAAAAAATCTCTGGCGAAAATTACAGAAAAATTAACACGCAACTGTGCACACAATAATCGTATTAATAACAATGATTTGCCTATATATAAATATATATATATATATATATATATATATTCGTTTATTATCACATACATGCACACATGTAACGCCTTGCAGCCGTCTGTATGCGATATAGCATTATATGGCACATGTCATGCGAACAGCTCGGCTTTTCCAGAGCCCAACGCCTGCGTCTGTCCAAATGCTTCCGTCCTCGTTCTTTGTGCTTCGCGTGACTCTCGAGCCATAAACTATATACGCTGTTGGCTCACATGTGTGCGTGCGTGTGCCATTATATAGCACCATTATAATCCCTGGCCATATATTGAACGTTGGCTTTTATTGCCCCAAGGCAGAAATCAGAACCACTGGCAAAAGCGCAAATCACAGCTTAATCAAATTTAAATTGATTGATTTGCTTGCTATAAAGATTAGCTGCACTCAACCCTAAATCTCGTACATCTTATCAGCGACAGAATACCATGGCAGTAACAGCCAAAAGAATTTAAAAATAACTCGTTGCTTTCATTTACGGTTAACAGAAACTCCCAATTAGCCATATACTTAAGATATTTCGAGTCTTTGAGTACTAACAGATATCATCTCTCTTCGCAATTATATTTATATGCTAAATATAGAAAGTTATTCAAGATTTCGATTATTATTTTTATATACTGTTTAATGAGTCGATTAACCATTTTTAGAGAGCTTATTAAAAATATAGATGAGGAATAGCCCACTAATATTTTTTATATACACACACAGTTCACAAGACTATCTTATAAAAAGCTATAGAAATGTCTGCAACTTTGTAAGTTGCTTTGATTGTATTATCAACGATTTGATATTTAAAAAAAAAAAAAAAAAACGGGAAAAATTACGTATACGTCATTTAAGCTATTTATTGATTGCATTGGGTTTTCATATTTGCTTTTTCTTTTTGTCCAACTTTTTGCTGCCGTTGTCAATTTAATTAAAAATTCAATGCGAAATATTTGCAAGCAAATAAAAAACAACAACAGCGAATACAAATTTCAAGTAGCGCGCTTAATGAAATGAAATCAGCAGCTAAAAATGTTGGCTAAAAATAGTCAAATGCCTGGACAGAAGAAACCAGTACCCGAGGCACGTGACTCACAAAAGTAAGCAACAATAAGAATAAATTGTCAAAGAGCGGCACTTGGTTAAAAGATTTATTAAAATTGATTAGGGCCCAAATTGTTGTTGATCACGGCTCTCTAAGCAACAGTCCAAAATGCTATTAATAGAAAGACATACTTATATAGAGATGCATATTGAATATATATAATTGATATCGGCCGCGAATGCAGGTGACAATACGGCCGTTTAACAGCTGCTCGTGGCTATTTTTAGATGGGCACTTACAGTTAATGCTCGCTCGCGACTCAACAATATCAAAAAAAAAAAAAAAAAAAAAAAGGCGAATAAAAGGTGGGTGGGGGCCGGGTTCAAGTTCACCTCCATAGCTGGGAGCGCGTGCGTGAGTCAGCATTAGGTCGTTGCGCTTCATTAGTAAGTCAGTCCTGAGCTGATTACAGCAATTATTTGATTAATAGTGCTAATCGCCACACAACATTTGATAATTATGACACTTCAGTCCATTTCCGCTCGATCGCTGAATAATTAAAAATGTGCAAATACAGAAATTGAAAAAAAAAAAACAAAAAAAAAAAACAAATTGTAGACAGTTTAAACAAACAGATAGTTGAACCTTTTCATCAGCATATTTTAGGGGCTTTAGTTTTGGTTCCGACGAACCTCTTCAGATTAGTTGGTTATCGGTGAATTTTTCTTAGCCTTCGGCTGCTCAGCGCGTTTTGTCTGTAATGATAAGCTGTCCATCAAATCAGCCGATGACTTTTACAGCAGGTAAATGTGGCGTATACGCGATACTTGAAGTGTCTCCCATTTCCCGCCGAGTCACCAAATCGACATTCTCTGCACTCTGCAAAATGTCAATCCGCTAACTGGGTCAGCTGCCTAAAAGATGTCTGAATGGAGCTCAGCCCTCCTGCCCCCCCCCCCCCCCACCCCCCGATCCCGTTAGCAACGCTCCATGGTGCCACTTCAGGCAGATGAACAGCCCGTACACGTGTCAAGTGCGCTCTACCCTTCAACGGCTCCGTTCTCATTTATTGACACAAATGTGCGTCTGTTTATTGAGCGGCACACACAAAATTAAAGTTGGCATTATTTATTTTATTTTATTTATTTTTGGTTTTTTTTTTTTTTTTTTTGCCTGCTGCTCGTTAGCGCTTATTTGGCAACAGTCGCCCGGCAGGGTTGCCACCACCTGCGACCTTCACAAAGGAAGACACTCGTGCGCCACATGGGGGAATATATGTATATCGGCCTGTCCCTTGCGATTCGTCATCGCTGGTGGGGCAATTAACGTGAATTGAAAAACGAAATCGTATCATTAAAAAATCACAAGCCCCACATTTATCTGCGCCCGCCTGCCGGCCAAATAACTTGGCCCAATCGCCAGTTAATCATAATATTTATGATCTGCGACAAATCACAGCGCATAATCACGCGCTAATAACTGGCCACGGGGCGATAGCTTCGATAAGGCTGACGGGGTGACTTACCTTACCTTACCTTACCTTACCTTACCTTTCCGCTAGATGAGCTGTTTACGCCTTCAACTTTACGGCCAAGTGCTAACCATATGGGTAATTTTCGCCTCCCCACGTAATATACACACACACACACACACACATATGAATATATACTATGTATGTTTTGGGTAGTTTTCAGATTTGTTTATGGGTTCGCAGCCCGCTGGTGTTTATTAATTAGAATTTATGGCTGCCAATTGCTCGACCGCCCAGTGACAATAAATAGCCATTAGATACTTACGTTCTTGACGGCAACTGACAATCTTATCGGTGCATGGAACCACCGTCCGAGTGGTTAAACTCTTAGCCGGCCACTTACAAGCACCACATACACTGCAAAAAAAAATTCAAGTCCTCTCTCAGTATTCTCTATAACTTGCTACTGAGTCCGTGTGTGGAATACACACACACTAGCAAAAGTCTAGGGCAGGTTATATAGATATATATAAACACTTTTTTTAAATTTTCTTTAGCTGCTATTCAACAAAGCTTGCAATAATTGTTGGCCAAAAATTGGAATTCGAAGTTAATAAATACAAATTCTCAGACATTCAAAAATATGTTCAGTTGTAGGTTTGGCAGATTCGGTTTCTGTATATATATATTACATATATTATATCTCGATCGTCTCAAGATCGGAATGAACTTGGGCGACCTGCGAGTGCGAGCCACCAAAGAATTTCGCCCAGTGTAGGCACACGCCCGGAGCAGTCCGCCCGATCGTCTTGACCGCTAGCCGGCATTTCCGATTATTCTAGAGCCGTAGGGGAAATTCAAAAGCGCCGCGTGGCCGACTCTTGGACGCTTCGATGCTCTTCGTATCCGTGTAATCTTTTGAGTGGGTTCTGGGTTTCGGGTGCTCAGCAAATTGGCAAACGAGTCAGGGCCGGGCTCTGCTCGGCCCTCCGGTTATTTACAGTTAGCTTCCAGCTAACGATAGATAGATAACCGCTCTTGGACCGCCCGTCTGCGATTACGGCAGCAACAACAATTGCCGCAAAAACATCAGCAGCAGCAGCAACAGCAACAAACGACGCCCGCCACTAATCTCACTCCAATTAGCTAGAAAGTGTTTTTCGTTTAAAATTCGCACGTTGTCGCCGTTTCTTGGCATTATATTGTGAGGCAGTCAGCCAGTCAGACACTTGGCCAAGAGCGTATCGAAGCCAAAACAGGAGCAGGAGGACATTGTTTTTTCGGTGATTGTGTGAGTGCTCCCATATTCTATAAAGTGTTATGATCGTTAGAAATCGCACGTTGCGCGCCAAATTCAAACTCAAAATAAAAAAGAAAAACCAAACCAACTAGATCGCAATACCAAAATAATACAACAACAACCATAAACATGAAACAACTGAAAATTAATTTAAAAACAAATGTACCAAAAGCAAAGCAAGAAATATAAAAGAAACACACACACACACACACCAAATAAATGTACGTCAAAAAGCCAAAGAAGAAACTAAACAAAGCGCACGACAAATTTGAATGCATGGCAAATACAATGCTAGGCCATAAACAAGCAAACACAACAAACATTACAACGAACTGCGATCACTCTAATAAACCCAGGCCAAAGCCGTCAAATTGCCGCGACTTAAGTTGCCAACATGTGAATTAAGTGCATCAGTCTTAGGTCCATATTAGAAAGCAGTGCATCCAGGATATAGTCATTTTCTCTTCACTTTACGCAACTTTTTATTTTCTAACAAAATCCAATTTAATTTCTTGCAATTGCAATTTTAGTGCGAAAGTTTAAATTCAAAAGTGCATATTAAAGTATCGTTATTTTTTTTAACAAAAACCACAAATTTATTTATTCAAAACGATTTCTGTTAACAAAATCCAAAATTCTTTTTGGCAATTGCAAATTACTCTTAGCGTGATGAAATAATGACAGAATGAATAAAGAAAAGTGAATTTTAAAAGGATCAATATTTTTTCATAAAAACTACAAATTTAATCCTGATCATCAAAAGGATAAACCTTATAGAATCATCAATTTTCTTTAACATTTATTTATTCAAAACGAAAAAGAAATTTAACGAAATCCTTTTTGGCAATTTTTTCAATTTGGAATTTTCAAAATCAAAACGTTTTCATATAAAACATATGAAACGCAAGAAAAAGTTTTCAAAACATTTGTATTTTTTTTAATTAAAAAATTGCTTTGAAGTTTATTTTGCTATCCTGTTAAAAGCAGATTAGAATACACTTGTTTCTACATTGAGAAAGAGCATCTGATTTGAGTACCTGACACGATTTACGTTTAGTCTGCTGACTGCTTTAAAAAGGTGCTTCACTTCATTATCTCCGCAGGGGGTTTTTTTCTTTGGACTGTGCATATTTTTGAAAGGCCGGCTGAAGCTCGTCCGTTCGCCAAGTTCCCAGTTATCGTAAAGGGCAACGGCAGCAGCCTCGCTTTGGCAGTCAACAAAACTAAAAACTTTTGCTTTTTCAGTTTTATTTTTTTTTGTCTATTTTGTTGTACATTTATTTGTGGCACATGCCAAAACATGGCCACTTAAGGCCCAATCTGTATTGTGTGTGCACACGGATAATGCAGATTGCATATACATATATATATATATGCATGTATATATATATATGTTGTGCTGTTCGATGTTTTCTGTCTCTTTAAATATTTTCGAATTTTTGCTGTTTTGCTTTTTTATTTTGTTGTCTATTTTTCATTGGTTTCGTGTAATTGGGCAATGTGAATGCGCGCGCGCTCGAATATGGCTAAAAGACAAAATGTAATGTGGCTAATTTTATGCAAAAAAAATATATATATATAAAATCGACAAACGAAGCCAAGCAACAACAACAGTCGCAAAAGTGTAGCAATCTAAGCAGGCAGCTTAATAATTTTAGGAACGTCGCATACTTAGAATATTAATTCTCTTAATATAATTATTAATAATGCCGTTACTGTTGTTGTGTGCGACTGGCGCGTGTCTGACCAAAAATAAATGAAATAAAAAATATTATAATATTAAAACAAACCAGTAACAAAAACCATTGCCCCACACGCAGAAGCAATAATGAAGAGAAAAAAAATTAATTAAAAAAAAGAGCAGGCACATATGAGGAAAATGGCCCATAATTGTCCCATTTTTGGCAGCGGCACAATTCAATTGTTATATACAGAAGCACATACATATGCATATCGCGGTCTGTCGCTATTGAAATACAAATACCCTGTTTACCCCCTTCACAGTACAATTAGTTGGCAGAAAATATGCAATGGGATCTACGTCAAGTCCTAAGCGACTAGACTAATAATAATACAAAAAATATAACGACAAAAAAAAAAAAAAAAAAACCCAAAGACCGGCAACCACAAAACCGCAATTAAATACCAGAAATAACAATATCAATACCCCGGCACACAGAGCATAAGAGCCTATCCCAATAGACAACGACACGTGCGCCAAATACACACACCGAAAATAAATATAAAGAAAAAAAATTAGAAAAAAAATCAAATAAAAATTCTCGTTATTTGCATTAGAGTAAGCGCAATTGCCTATGGCCAACGCTCGCAAGCTTGGCTTTGAAACTGACGTCAGCAATATCATCGCCATCATCATCATCATCATCATCGGCGTCATCATCGCTATTATTATTGTTTTTATTATCATCCTCAGTCGTCAGTAGCAAGTTCTTTTTTTTTTTTTTTTTGTAGCATGTATTATTATTAACAGCCAGTTTTTATTTTTTTTATTATTTATATTCTTTTATTTTCGCACGCTGTTTTAAACGCGCACAAAAACACCAGCTCCAACTCCCAGGCCCAAATCTGTGTCCGTTTATTGCGCCGCAAACTCAGAAATTGGTAGTTTACCTAACATAGCCAATAAACATTAAACTTGTTTCGTAATTCGAGCCCGTTAAAAAGAACCCCCCCAAAATCCCTTCCTCCTTAGAATTGGCAATCGAACCCAGCGGGACCACATGCCGTATAATAATATTTAATAGTTATACGTATTCCACAGCTAGCTAACAGCCCATAAGTACTTGAGCATCGGGCCCGGGATCACGGTTCTCTGTAGCCATCATTGCAGACACAGCTAAGTTGACATTTACAGAACGGAATTGTACCATAATCCGGCTAACATCCACAATTAGGTTCAGTTCACACGTGAACCGATATGATGGTACAAATATCTATAGCTCTTCTATAGAGTATAACTGGCAATTGGCGAGTATATCGTATACTCTATGGAAAATCATACACATTTCGCTGTCGTATAGATATAGTACATATATGTATATATATATATACATGTATATATATTTGCTAGCCCGATATCTGGCACGTGTGAACTAAGCTTAACATTTACAGTGATTTTAACAGCATGTTAAAGTGAGTTAACATTAGGATAGGATGTTTATTTTAATGTCACACTTGTTCGCAAATCTCGTTCGCTCTCCCTCTCTCTGTCTCTGTGTGTGTCTCTTTCATCTCAAGTGAAGCCCAACCGAAACTGAAAAACTGGAAAAACACAGAAAAACCTGTATACTTATCTATCTATATATATCCACATATAAGCACTACCCTAAGCTGTATCCAATTTACAATCCCAGTCCCAGACATAATACTCAACACTCCAACGTAAGACTCCTCATTGGCCCAAAAAAAAAAAATATATATATATATATATATATATATAAAATAAAAAAAAAAAACGCTAATTCTGATGAGTCTCCGTATGCCTCTTCTTTAGTGTCTACTTTTGCGCTTTTAGCATACATAAATATTAATTTTTTGTTAACAAATTATAAAGCTGCGGCGCGCCTCGTCTTATTATAAGCCATAACTTTGGGCATTTTTATGTTAATTTTGGCAGTTTTTTTTTTATTTCATTTTATTTTTGTTTTAAGAATATCTATGCCAATTTTTTGATTGTTGTCGTTGTCTTTTATGTATATGCCATAAAAGTGTTTGCCCAATTTAGCGCTAGCTCGTTTCTTATCGCTTCATTGAAGCGGCCAGAGTTGCCCTGACGTTGTATCTGTGAATAATTGTGGCTGCGAAGTACTAATATGCAATTAATTGATGTGTACCTGTCCACCTGCCCAACCGACTACCTTGTCTCCATATACACGTACATATATGCCCGAACAAAAAGAGAAACAACAACAAGCAGCAGGAAACATGAACTTGAACTGGCGCGACCAACAGCTAATTACAGCCGTACAAACAATGGCAGAATTTTAGCCAGATGATGGGAATATACGCACATACATTCACGTACATATAGAAGCACACGAGACTATTCATATCCACTTATTGTCGAACCTGACTACAATAGACTTTTTCATATGCACTACGTGTGCTAATAATTGATTCTAATTAGCGGTCCTCCATGGTCACTTAGTTCCTGGTTTAAATATTAGCAACTTATTAATTACAGTTTTTGTGCAAATTAACTAGTATATTTAACATTTTAGCTTAGTACTTCTGGATCAGTTTAAATGTATCTTATAGATGCAAAACCAAAATATGAATTCTGATTTGATAATGCCAAAAACCGATCTCTTATGATTTATTAGAATTAGCAAATTATTATATTATGTTATTATATTATTCAAACTATTTCAACTGATAGATTTGTGGTGAGATTATCTCACATTCTGGAAAACACACAAGAGTGCGGCCGATGAAAAATAAAACCGAAAATTAAATGAAATATAATATACAGATGGTGCACACAGTTGTTCGTCACAGTTGACGGGTAGTTAGCTGGCCAGTCTATCAAACATCAGCAGATCCACACCAGAAACAAAACCGAAGCCAAACCAATCCAATCAAATTAAATCATTTGTCTACGAAAATTCCGACAATTATGGCCGCAATTTCAATAACGAAAATCTGGCTGCCGTCTCATTTGCCTTTGCTGTTGTTGTTGTTGTTGTTGTTGTTGTTGTTGCTTAATGCTTAATATTATTATTGTTATTTTTATTGTCATTGTTCTGCTTATAGTATTACACATGCCACGGGGCATGTATATATGTCTGTGTGTGTGTGTGTGTGTGCGTGTGTGTGTGTGTGTGTGCATAGCATACATATATACCAAGCGCTGGAGTATATGGATATACTCGCAGCTGAAGCTTTTATTATTATTGCCCCTCTCAATGGGGGCTGTAATAAGTTTTCAATTTAAATAATGATCGTACTACTATATACATATATGTATATATATATATATTTGCAACACGTGATAGTTTGCACGCTTTTTGTTTGGCTTTGTCTGGCAAATTGTTTTAAATGTATCTAATGGATTCTATTCAACATCGCCTTCTCTCTTTCTTCTCATTACAGCAAACACTTAACTCGCCCAATTGATTAAACAGTCCCAAATTCCGCCCCGCCCAAAAGAGGAGCACAAAACCACAGAAACAAGTCAGCGCCGTACAGAAAAAGGCCAGCAAGATGACTGGTTTCACCAACGCCGGCTTTGAGAACGATGAGCCCGTCAAGGTGAGTGCCAAACATGAGTTATCAGATGGCCATTGGGGGTGCGAATTGGCAAGAGGATGATATAGGGCTCTTTTTGTTTTTTTTTTTTTTTTTTTTTTTTATTAGCTAATTTATTGATACTATTCTTGAGCATCTTAACCTAGCTGTACAGTAATTTTTTAACAAACTTGGGATTGGTGCTTAATTCTTAGGAATATAGGGCTCTAAAGCTAAATATAGGCATTATTTTAATTTTTTATTATTTTTTATTTTTTTTTTTTGTGGGCATATGTATCTTATATAAATATAGATATCGCTACTTTTTGACAACACATAACACGAACAAAAAAAACGAAGTGAATAAATCAGTCTTTGCAAAAAAATAACCTTTTCAATGAGATACAACGAGAAGTAGCTAACTGATTTAAATCAATCGGCTTTCTTGACCTATTGTTTTCAATGAGTTAATAGAGTTACGAGCTCGAACAGACATTTGTATCAATTGCACGGCAATTATTGTGCCGTGCTGGAAACGGGTTTGCAACAAAGATTACAATTTAATCATATTCATAATTATTTGGAATGTATCGCACTCGTGTAAAAATCAAGTTTCCTTTTACGCAAATTCGCTCAGCTGGAAGACTGGTTCACATAGAACAGCATTTGACTATATGTAAAAAAAGAAGAAGAAAAAAATAACAATAAAATTAATAAGATAAAAACTAATAAAAATTCCAACATAGAACAAATACTTGGAAAATTTGTTATGTTCATTCATGCGCAAAACATTAAGCTCAATCGGTTATAACAGTGTATATATATACAGGCAGGCTATAATATTACACTTATTGACAGGCCGATGTTGTTAATGACTGTGTTTGCCTTCGCCAAGAAATCATGTTTTATAATGACACGCGTCACAGTATTTATGATGTGCCCCGAAAGAAACAAAACGACAAGAAATATAATAAAGAAGGAAGTATTCAAAAGCAGCTCACCTCTATATATATGTATATATGTATATATGTGTGTGCATGTGCATGTGCTTGATGATCACGGGATGTTGGTGATTATGAATGATCATGCTGCTGGCCAATGGGCGGGAGGAGCTGAGCACGCTGTAAACCGAAGTGGGCACTCCTAAAAAACACATCAAATAAATTTCACCTCAAGAAACAGAAACAGAGACAACGGCGTTGCCCACGCGAAACAAGCCGGGCCAAAAAGAAATGTGACAGCAGAAAGCGCTTAAAAGCCAAATAAATACAAGCACGAATACGAATACGAATACTCGATAACTACCCATATACAACACACACACACACACACAGACACACACAGATGCCGTAGGTAATAAATGAGCCTGTCCTAATTGAAACTGAGCCACAGTCGTGGACTTGAATTGAATTTCTGCACGAGCTGCTAACAAATCGCACAGAGCTAGATACATATTATTTATATATATATATATATATATATAGTTGTGTGTATTTATAAATTATTGCACAATTAGTTTTGCTGGCAAAGATTTCATAATAATAAATATTGGCCATTTATAATGAGTCTTGTAAACCGCCACCCAAAGGCCCATTGCCACAGCATCCACAACGTGCCCGCCGCGACTGCCAGTCCCAAGTGCCGGGCACAGAGAGTTCTCAATGGTAAACCCGTTTTCTGGGGCCCGCGGCGACATCGGCCATAGAGTTAAGAAACCAGAGAACGGCAACAAATAACCGAAACTCAATAACAAATACAAATTTATGTAAAGTCGAAAGACATGTAAAACATACGGCGAGAGAGGGAGAGAGGGAAACTGAAAGCCAAAAAGCAAACACGAAACGTGCCGAGTTTAAAAATAAAACAACGCAAATCTCGTGCGCCGCTGCGCCGCTCTACGCGCTTCTCACTGTCACAGGCGCACTGTGACGGTATGGCTATTGCCAACCCCCCCCCCCTTCTCCTCCTCCTCCTCCCCACCCGCCGCGCAATGTAACTGGTTTGCAGCTTGTGGCTCAGAGATTTTCTGTGCTCTCTTGTCATATCGTATGGCATTTTATGCATGTTTCGCACTTGCCGCATGATTATTGTTATTGCACTCGCCGGACTCGGATTCGGATTCGGATTCAGATTCGCACTCGCTTGCGGATTCGGATTTGTGTGTTGGATTTGCATTATTATAATTTGTATTATTAGTATACTACGACATCTATGTCTGGGTTTGTGTGCGCGTTTTCTAGGAAAATCGAGCGCAGCGCCACCTGCCGTCAGTTACAGACATCAGCTGTTTTATTTTATTTTTTTTTTTAAACAACTGTCGCGCCAGCAACGAAGACGTGGATTAAGCGGCGAACGTAGACAAAGTTTACAGTTGCAACAGTTGCTTGTTGGACATTTTTATTGCAAATGCAGTTATATATTATATATGCATATTTTTTGTATTTTATTTTCATATTATTATTTATTTATTTTCATTTTTTTCTTTTCTTTTTTTTTTTTAACGCTATAATTACAAGCACATGTTTGCGTTGTGCTTACTGAGACTAGAGTTTTCAGATACTTGCGTTTGATTGCAAGCTTCACAAGCTGGGCTTTCATTTTAATGCCAAATCTTAAGCAGTAAAAAAAATTAGTTTGAAATAGTTATTTTAGATCAGCTTTCCAAGAATTTAGAAAGACAAATAATTTTTTAATTAAGTTAACAATCTTCTTTTTTTTAAATAAAAACGTCTGTAAGGTATTATGACGTGGAAAAAAAATTAAACCTCAAGATGTTAACTTATAGTTGGTAAACTAAGCCCAAATATATTAGGTAACGCTGCTGTAAATAACAGTGCATTTTAGAAAAGGCTGGTCAATGTCCAACCACTGGCACCTGCGGCGTATGAGTAATATTTTGCCAAATGCATTCGTCTGGGCCGCATTGACGTGGACGCAACAACTCGTATTGTTATTATTGTTGTTGGCGCTGTTGTTGTTTTTTGGGTATTTTTTTTTTTATTTATTTATTTATTTTGTTTTTTGGTCGCCAAAAACTTGTTTTTGGTTTTTTTGTTTTAGTACCTAATTAAATGCAATTTTTGTTTTGTTAATGCCAAAGCACAACACAGCGCAACAACAGCAGAAACAACAAAAACAACCGAAAAAGCAACATTATTAATAATAATACAAACAAGAGCAACAGTTTACAGTTCCACGTATTTAAGCTTTATTATCATGCATTTAAATTATGCTTAGATTTGATTTAAATTCGCTTGTTTTTGTCGCTTTTCGTTTTGCATTCGTTTAACATTTTAATTCTGTTTTATTGATAAAGTCGGGGAATTTTTTCTCCCAGCCCTTTGATTTGCATAAAAACAAAACGGCGTCTTCCCGCCCCTCGCGCCTATCCCCATTCCCCCGCTAGCCGCCCCCGCCCCCAGTCGCCAGTTCCTTGAGCTGCGTGTGAACCTTAGCTGCAACAGCGGGTATTATGCGATAATATTTAAACTACTTACATACGATATTGTTGTAAAAACTGTAATCGATTCGGGCTTGCATAACAGCGCGTGCTGTTGCTGTTGTTGTTGTTGTTGTGCGCTGTTACCCACCTAATTGGCCAGGGGACGTGGACCCGACGCCGACATCAGACTGTAGGCCCCGTTAAATGCCAATTACAGTTTCGTACCTCCCAACACAAAAAAAAAAAATCAAAACTTTACGTAAATTGCGTTGGCGTTCAAAAACACGGCGGAGGGGCCAAACTTTCCCGCTCCCCGCGGCCTGTAACCTTCTGAACGGTGCGGCAGCGCATGCGAAATCACAAATTCGATTTTCGGCCAGTTCTACGACCGTGCCCAGTTATCTGGCAGGTGCCTTGCGCATTTTTTATGACCATTTAAAGGCCGCGTCGCGCATGCGCAATGCAAAACGCGCACAAAACGCAAGCAAAACGCGAGCAAAACGCGCACAAGCCAGCTTTTAATTTTCGAAACTAAAAGCGTAAGCGCGCCAACATATAAATAATTAATTAAGATTGTACATGTGTGTGTGTGTGCACAGGCATTCCAAGAAAGGCTAGCAAAATGCAACTAGCCGTACCACAAATACCCTTTCAACGGCGAAAATTAGAAAAAATAATACAAACATATTATTGGATAAAAATCTTTCTTTTTCGCAATTGAATTCTTTTTTAAATTGAATACAAAAAATATAAAATAAAAATTTTAAAAAATTTCTTTCACAGCATTCTGAAGAATTCTAAA
Organism: Drosophila sordidula; assembly: GCA_035047465.1. NCBI lineage: Eukaryota > Metazoa > Arthropoda > Insecta > Diptera > Drosophilidae > Drosophila > Drosophila sordidula. The sequence continues at coordinate 968,454 of JAWNPQ010000163.1, forward strand.
CGAAACTAATTTCAGGAAACTCTAAGTTTCGTGCGATCAGCACATTTGTATTTATTACTTCAATTATATATTGTAAAGACAATGCGATTATTTGAGATTATATGCGAACTTTTAATATTATAAGCTAATTAATACTTATTTCTTGAGAAGCAATTATCAACCCAACAACAAATTATACGTTATTTGTTTCATAATAAAAACGAAATTAAATTAAGAAGTGCTATTTTTTTTTCTTTTAATTTTATTTTTTAATTGAAAAATAATAATTTCTTGTAATTTCTTCTTTCGCGAAAACCAGTCGTAAAAGCTGATCTTAAAATTGGGAATGCATTTCTTTTGTTGGGGCATTCGCACCTTGTAGAGCCAAAGATAACGCATTTCTTAAATGTCCATCACACGCCCCCCACCTCCCAGTTCCAATCACTAATGAACAACGATTATTTTTCGCTGCGTGCTTTATTTTTAGCCAAAAGCTGGTTTCGAGCCCGACACCGCCTCGCTGCGAGAGAAAGTTGTGCTGAATCCGGCCGAGAAATGGCGCATTTTAAAGAATATCTCAATCATCTCGATAGCGTTCATGGTGCAGTTCACTGCGTTTCAGGTGAGCCGACCACCCATATATTTAGCATACACATATTTACACATATATATCTATTTCGATATCCGCCCTTCAGGGCACAGCCAATCTGCAGTCCTCGATCAACTCGAAGGATGGCCTAGGCACAGTATCGCTGAGTGCCATTTATGCGGCGCTGGTTGTCTCGTGCATCTTCCTGCCCACGCTGATCATTCGCAAGCTGACGGTTAAATGGACGCTCGTTTGCAGCATGCTCTGCTATGCGCCGTACATTGCCTTCCAGCTGTTCCCGCGCTTCTACACCCTGGTGCCGGCTGGCATTCTGGTGGGTATGGGCGCGGCGCCGATGTGGGCGTCCAAGGCAACATATCTGACACAGGTTGGGCAGGTGTATGCGAAGATAACCGAACAGGCTGTTGATGCCATCATTGTGCGCTTCTTTGGCTTCTTCTTTCTGGCCTGGCAATCCGCCGAGCTCTGGGGCAATCTCATCTCCAGCTTGGGTAAGTCACATTCAACTGCTCCGCGCCCAGCTCGTATTAAACGCGTCTCCGACAGTTCTGTCCAGCGGCGCACATGGCGGCGGCAGCAGCGCCAACTCGACGATCAGTGAGGAGGACTTGCAGTATTGTGGCGCCAACTTCTGCACCACCGGCAACGGCGGTCACGGCAACCTGGAGCGCCCGCCAGAGAACGAGATCTTTGAGATCTCCATGATCTATCTGACGTGCATTGTGGCCGCCGTCTGCATCATTGCCTTCTTCCTGGACCCCCTGAAGCGCTACGGCGAGAAGCGCAAGGGCTCCAATTCGGCGGCCGAACTGTCCGGCCTCCAGCTGCTGTCGGCGACGTTCCGTCAAATGAAGAAACCGAATCTGCAGCTGCTCATCCCGATCACCATCTTCATTGGCATGGAGCAGGCGTTCATTGGCGCCGACTTCACCCAGGCGTATGTCGCCTGCGCCCTGGGCGTCCATCAGATTGGCTTCGTCATGATCTGCTTTGGCGTGGTGAACGCCCTCTGTTCGATACTCTTCGGTTCCGTGATGAAGTACATTGGTCGCACGCCCATCATTGTGCTGGGCGCGGTCGTTCACTTTACGCTCATCTCGGTGATGCTCTTCTGGCGCCCCAATCCGGACAATCCACTCATCTTCTACGCCATGTCCGGGCTGTGGGGCGTCGGCGACGCCGTCTGGCAAACGCAAATCAACGGACTCTACGGCCTGCTCTTCCGGCGAAACAAGGAGGCCGCCTTCTCCAACTACCGCCTCTGGGAGTCCGCCGGCTTCGTCATCGCCTACGCCTATGCCACGACGCTCTGCACCCGCATGAAGCTCTACATTCTGCTGGCGGTGCTGACGCTCGGCTGCATTGGCTACGTCATCGTCGAGATTCTCTACAGGAAGAAGGTGAGCTAGCCTCTCTAAATATGACTTATACAGTTATGAACAATTTAGACGCTCAATCCAATATTTCTTGGCTTGAAACCAGCTTTTTATTTTCAACACATTTTTTTTCACCATATTCAACTTCAGATTATCAGATACATTCTACTTCCATTAAGTACATTTTTTAATTCGCTTTCAAATGGTGTTTTTCTCAGCTTGCAAAACCCAACAAAAGCTTTATTTATTTTTTACTTAATAATTATTTGCATTCCGAACTATTGAAAGCCTTGAGACATTTTCATTTAACACCAGCTGGAATTAACTCAAAAATCGTTAGAAAGTAAAACTCGTGAAGTTTTTAAATTAATTTGTTTCTCTTTTTACGCTTGCAGCAACGCAAGATCAAGAAGCAGGAGAAGCTCGAGGCTGCCGAAAAGGAGAAGGAGGCCGCCGCCGCTGCGGCCGCTGCAGCAGCCGCCGCCGAGGCAAATGCCGCGTTCGGCGACGGTGTCGAGGAGACCGATGATGAGCTCGACGATCTCGAAGAGGATATTGTAGTCACGCGCCTGTAATAATCGTAATTTGTTAATTGTTGTACGTTCTTTTTGTTTATTTTGCCGATGTCGCGACGCCGATGCGGCTGCAACAGCTGCACTGTTAACGGTTAACGGCCGCTGTTAACTTCGCTGTTAAACGCTAGACAGGTGCACCCAATGTTAATATAAATTCAATGCAAAACGCTGTTGCATAGCTGCAGGCGCGCAATTTTCGTCGGCCAATCGGCGACGCGTCCGAGCTTTTGTCGTTGTAGTTGTCGTAGTACTTAGTACATTCCCCCTTCCCAAACCATTTAAAAAACACAAAAGGCCGACAAGCAAGCACACACGCGTGTGTGTGTGTGTGCGTCTTTATATATACAAAAAAAATAAACAGTGTGTGTGTGTGTGTGTGTGTGTGTCTGTGTGTGTGCTATTGTGCGTGCGTGTGTGTCTGTGTGCATGTGCCTTGCACAACTTTAGTTTGTACATATGTATGTGCAAGAGACGTTAACAGAGAGATGGCAGCTTATAGCAATTGACAACAGAGGGCGCCTTCAACTTTATGTAGTGTGAATTGCAAGCAACATTGCGTTAGTTTAGGTGTAAGAGCCCAACACGCACACGCAGACACACACATACTCACACACACACACACACGCACAAGCACCACGCACAATGACAACATGCTGCAGCAGTATGTGTGTCAATATGCCTATTAAATTGTTATTTTATTTTAAATACTAGCATTAAATCTATATATATAACGTTTTTTTTCAATTTTTTTCTTGGTTGCTGCTTATATACAAAACAACAACAAACAAAATCAAACAAACAACAAAACGTGATAAATAACGACACTCACATACTTGCACACACACACGCACACACACAGACAGACACGAGTGCACACAGTCACAAAATAGTCAAATTTCTTAACTAAAACTGGCCGCGAAAACTAATATTTAAAATAATTATTATTAAGCAGTCGAAAAAGAAACAGAAAAACACAAAACTAATTGAAAACTAAAAAAAAAAAAATAAATAAAGCAATAAAAAAATTAATACAAAACAAAAATAGAAAGCAAGCGATTAAAACAAATTTGATAAATGCAAAAGCAAAAAATATAGCATGCAAAATGATAAATACATTTTTTGCTCAGTATTATGTTTTAAACTAAATTTAAGTGAGTTATTGTTTCCTGTTTTTTTTAAAAATTTTTTCTTTTCCAAACAAAAAAAAATATATAAAAAAAAGAAATTCGCAACAAAAAGACGAAAGCAAAAATTTACCTATATGTACATTTATGTTTATATACATATTTATATATACACAAATTGAAAATATTGTTTAGTTCTGTGTTGGAGAAGCATTATCTAAAAACCTCCCTTCGATTGCAATTATTATTATTTTTATAATGTTGCATAAATACAATATACATACATATATATTTTTCGTTTTATTTAAAAGTTTTACATAAATATAAACAAATGGAAAAAATGCAAAAACAAAACAAAATATAAATATAGTGCATACATTTTCTTTTTTTTTTTTTGCTTAGTTCTTTAAGTAGTTCATTATATTATGTAAAGTATGAAAATAAATAAATGAATATAAATATTTGAAATAATTGCTGGTTTTAATTTGGAATTTTAATTTGCTTTTGTAATAAAAAGGATAGAATCAAGGGAATGCGAATTGGGGTTCCCCCGTTAAATAACCAAATAAATAGGTAAGCTTGAATGGGGAGTGTCCGTCCTAGAGATACCCTATACACAGATTGCAATTGCCATGAAGTTGTGTTTGGATTTCTTTCAACACGACACGAACCAAAATTCAAAAACACGCACGATGAAAAATTTACCAACACGACACGAAAATTCATACAGTATATCTACACTTAATTGCACATTAAAAATAATGTTAGACCTCTTCGACCTAATATATTCTTTATCTACAACCAATATCAGTACCCGGGTCCATTTGTCTATATCTCTACTATACTAGTTGTTTAGTTTTAAAATTATCGTCGTGACACTTTTGTGCCAGGCAGTAGATATATTAGTTCCGGTTTCGAACGGTCGAAAAGTGAGTTTCTGTATGCTTTGGTTTTTCAAGATATTCGGACCAAATTTTACAATTCAGAATAATACAATCCGTTTTTTAATGAAAAACTGTTTTTATTTTCAAGATTTCCGAACCAAGTGTCAGTGTACTCCGAAAATATATGCAATATCTTATCAACACAGCCAGAGCTGTTTTTTCTCGTTATACTTTATTCATATATTTCAAATGGATGCGAGTTTAAAGGTATCAAGTAGAGTTTTTGTATTTTTTTTATTATTATTTTATCTATTATTAATATTACCTTTGTCAAATATTTTTTCACACGTTTGTGACATAAATGTAAACATGAAATGCGCTGAATTCGAGTTCCAACTTTCTTTTATACAATACATACACACATTCATCGATAATTGAAAGTAAACTTAATGTCATTAGTGTACAAGAATATTCAGGTCGGAGATGTCGCGTTATAAAATTATAATATAGGGATATAAGGAAGCACAAACATATTGGGTATTTATTGGCCTGGCTTTCTCCACACGTCACGTAGCAGTTAGCCAAGTTAAATCGAGCTGAGTGCTTTATGTGCGTAAGTGTAGATCTGTCGATCAGTTTATTCTACATTAAACGGTAAGAAATAAATACGTAGTTGTCGTTGAATAAATATAACTAAAAAAAATGCCTTAAGTTGTAGCAGACTATGCGGGAGACTGAGATTAGGCCAATCCGGAATTACAGTTCGATAGCATCGTCCTTGCTGTACTGCTTGTTTTTGCGACGACGACTGGACTTGATCTTGCTGAGCACGTTGTACGCCTGCTGGATTTCAATGAAGCGCTGATGGGCGGCGGCGCGCAGTGCCTCATCCTTGACCTTGTCGGGATGGTTCTCCTTGGACAATTTGCGATAGGCAGCCGTTATCTCCGCCTGCGAGGCGGTCGCGCTGACGTCCAGGACCTTGTACGCGTTGCGCTCGCCATCCACGTCCATACTCTCGAATACCTCGCGCCAGGTCTCGTACCAGCCGTGATGCTGTCCATATGTGTAGGTGTCGTACAGGGCCTGCTTTAGATCTGTCCACCAGGCCGACGCGAGGAAATTGTGGAGCGCCTCGTGTATGGGCATTTCGCCGCCATCGTCGTCGGTAATGGTGCCGTTGAAGAGAATCACACAGCCCCACAGGCTGAAGTAAATGCAAATGGCGCCGCCCAGCTTCAGGGTGCGCTCGGTGGGTCCGCGTCGGCGCGGAATCGTACGGCGCCACTGCTTGGAGAACGCATCGAAGGCCAAGGCCGAGACGAGCGCGGTGATGAGCAGCGAGTAGGTCTCATCGTAGATTAAGTAGCGTGCCGGATAGGCGAGCAGTGCGCCGGCCAGGCTGGGCCACAAGACGCCGCACTCGCGTCCAATGTTGCCGACGGTCCAAACGCCCAGCGACACGAAGAACGGTATGCACCAGTGCAGCCAGGTGAAATCGATGCCCATGGTGACGGTTTGCGGTATGGCCGAGGAGAACAGCTGGCCAAACAGGTAACCGATCATGACCTGACCCAGAAAACGTTTCGCCGAATACGGCGGCCGCGGAAAGGCATGCAGCTTGGCCGTGAACACCTCCACAAAGCGCGGATCCTCATTGGCGTCGCGCACATACTCCGGTATCAGGAATATCTCGCCCAGCCATCCGATGCCCAAATAGCCGCCCAGCGTACACCACCAGATGAACGCATGACGATCGCGATGCAAATACAAATGATGCAGTCCGAAGAAGCCGCCAAAGAGCCACAGCACATAGGCGACCACAACCGATTTCTTGGCCGGCAGCGCGTTCGCCTCCCGCACCGAACGCTTGACGTGTCCGTTTGCCTTTTCGTTTACCCTTTCCGGCTGGGATTTGGCCACGGCCGATCCGAAGGCGGCGCCGTTGCCGTTGTTATTGTTCGCAGCGGTTTGTTTGGTGCCCATTTTTGGTGGTGTGCTCCAATCTGCGGAGCAAGAGAATCGAATGTTACAGGTGCAAATGTGAAATCAATTCAAATTCTTGCCCGCAACAAACCAGTTGGAATTTTTGGTAAGTGTGTCTGTCTGTCTTTCTCTCCCTCTCTCTCTTTCACTCTGTTGACTTGTTTCTGTTGTTTCCTCTTCTGGCAGACGGAGTCGAGTCAGCCAGCCGCGATCAAACTTTCTCTTTTCACAAATTCTGTGCACGCAGCTGCAACAACAACAACAAAAACAACATCAACATCGTCAACAACAACAAGAAGCTCAGCAGTATAGCAGGCCACACAAAACAGTTATAGCCGCACTGATGCGTTTAAATTGTATTAGTTCTTAACGCTTCGTTTTAGCTTACTTGGTGAAACAACAACAATTCCACTTCTGTTCTATCGTCTTCCGCTTTGTCTGCGCTCCGTTTCAGTTCAGCATGCGCGACAATATTAACTGTTTTGAGCCTGTTGCGTTTTGGTGCCTTCTTCAATTCTACTTTAAGCCAGATCGCCAAACACTTTTCAAAGTCTGGCAACCACACGCCACAAGGTGTTGTAAAACGCCAAACAAGATGGTGCTGTAAAATCAAAACGATTTATTTAAAAAAAAAGATTTATATTTTGTGCCTAGTTTTATTTTGTTGTTTGTTGTTATTGTATTATACGAAGAATATTTATTAATTGAAAACCGTATTTTGCAACGTCTGTTTTTTTTCCAGTCAGATTTATGCTTTTCAAATTTTCACTTCACTTTGACTTTCATATTACATTTGAGTTTGCTTTTGTGGCGAAAAACAAATAAAATTTTAAAAAAATTTCGTTTTTATTCACGTATGCTTACACGTATAAAAATGTAATTAGGTTTAATTTGACACGTTCGCTTAGACGTAAAATGTCTACATAGAATTAACTTAAAGATAATATGCAAAACTTTAGCATAGACGACAGAAAAGATGAGAACATTTATAGGCAGCTTACGCGCTAATAATTATGAGAAACAAATACGTAATACTTTCAATGTGCGGCTCTATGGCCTTGTTGGGTTAATAAATAAGTACATAAAAACCACAAAATAAAATATAAAAAAAAAAAATTATAAAAAAACTAAAAACATTAAATTCTTAAAAATTCCAATTCCAATTTTTGGAACCTCTAGCAAGCGCTATCGAGTATTGCCAATTAGTTGTTCTTCTTTTTGGGCTTCTTGGGGTTGCGGGAACGCGACTTGGCCTTGCAGAGCGGACAGATGGGCGCGTTGCGATGGATCTGCTGGTGGCAAGACAGGCACGACTTCATTGGCGGTGGCTGTTGGCGCAGGTTCACATTGAAGTCGGAGCGAAACGATGGATGGTGCCCGATGCCAATGGACGGCGATTGTTGCAAGCGATTTGTGGTCGGCGGCGGCGGCGGTGGAGCCGAGAAATCGCCTTTGCCCAGACGCGCTGCAGCCACGGCAGCGGCTGCGGCAGCGCCAGCGCTGCCTGGTGCGCCCGGTGGTGCCGGCGGCATAAATGCATGACCCGGCCCGCCGCCACCGCCACTGGGCACGTTCGAGCCGCCACCACCGCCGCCACCACCGCCAGCGCCCGTCGCGTTTGGCGGCAATGCCGTCACCGTCGCCTCCGGCATCAGCGGATGCCGTGCATGCGGTCGCGCCAAAGATGTGGGCTGTGTGGCGGCGGCTGCTGCAGCAGCGGCGGCGGCAGCGGCAGCCGCCGACTGAGCGGCAACCTTGAGGAAGTTGGTCTGAAAGCGATCCTTCGATATGGGGCTGCCCTCCTCCTCGTGCAGGTCGCGCAGCGGACTGAGACCGAGGTAGTCGCGCCGCATGTGGTCGATTTGATATTTGAGGGCGAGGTACTCCTCGTACACGCGGTTGGCCATATCGAACGAGCGCGTTTGATTTTCCTTGGTCTGTTTGATGATGTTTTCCATGTCGTTGATGTCGGCGTGTATCTGGCGCAGCTCCTCCACGTGCGACATCTTCTCCTCCAGCAGATGCTCCATTTCCTTTCGATACTCGTCCAGGCACTTCTCCTCGTCATCGCTCAGCTTCACTTCCTTGATAATCCTCACCTTGAGCTTCTCCAGCGCCAGCGTCTTATCCCGTATATCCTTGATCGCCTCCAGCTTGGCGTAGTAGTGCCGCTCATTGGAGCTAGAAATCTCGCTGGTGGCCATTTTGAATGGCTGTTCTAAAATTTCTGTATTCGCTGCGCTTGCTTCAACTTTCGTTTTTGTTTTATCTGCGGCCCTAAATGTTTTCAGTGTACGCCCGGGTGATCGTTGATGCAATTGTGCAGCAGAAAGATGCGACTTTTAATTGAATTTTTTTTTATTTTTGTATGCTTTTTTCACTTTTGCTTTGTGTATTTCGCATAGGGATGGGTACTATAAGCTAGAGTTTTAACGAATCGTTCTGAGCTAGTTCGTATGAACAATTGAACTAGATCTTAGATTATAGTTCATCGGGCACACTGAATTTTAGTTTCTTTTTTATTTTTCCATTTTGAAAGTCCATATTCACACCTGGCGGCAAATAAATGAATGTGAAGTACAAAATTTAATAGGTATAATACACTCTAATATGCACTACGATTTAAACGTACTAAACGATATTGGGATTAAAAAGCACAAAATGAACGATAAACTAGATAAACGATTGGTTCATTTAATAAAAAGTAGAAACTGCTACTCTACTTCAAAGTCAGGGCCTTGTATTTCTTGCTATTGATATATCGCTAAGGACGATATAGTCAACTATGTGTTAGAAGTGCTGTTCTGTAGTTGAAAAAATACTCGATAACAAGAATTATCTCAATCGAGTTGTTTCTCTCATTGCTATCACTAACAGTCGGTCACACTGACAGCCGGAGAAAATTTTGTTTCAGCATTTTGTGTGAGACGCATTTTACATACTACATATATATATATTTTAAATAGAATAAATAGAACCTACGAGAACTTGCACGAAATTCATAAAAAATAAACAATGGCCGCGCCAATGCAACACGAAGATTTGCTAAAGCTGAAGGGCTTCATTGATTTTGTCAATACAAATCCAACGGTGTTGAACATGCCCCAATTGCAATTTGTCAAGGATTTTGTGGAAAAGTTCGGTGGCAAGGTGCCCGCGGGTGATTTCAAGATGCCGGACGCAGGGTAAGTGTGCGTGTGTGTGTGTGTAAGCGCACATTTTCTCAATGTTACTCCCCTCCCCCCTCCCCTGCAACTGCAGCAAGTGCCCCTTTGGCGGCGATGCTGGCGCCAAGGCAAAGCCGGCTGAATCGGCGGCGTCCGCTGGTGCAGATGATTCCGATAAAAGCGATGAAGACGCAAGCATTACGGACCCCGAGTCCGATGTCGAACTGGATATGGAAGGTATTTTACAACTGACCTGAGCAAAAGTCACGTGTTTTAAACTTGTGAACTTCCAACCTCAATTTTTTGCAGGCGTCATCGAAGCCGACAACGATCCCGCCCAGCCGATGGGCGACTCGGGCAAGGCGCCCACTGACGAGGAAATCGATCAGGCCGGTGATCTGCGTGGCCAAGCGGCCGCCGCGTACAGCGAACAGAAATTCGACGAGGCCATCAGCTTCTATACCAAGGCCATTGAGCTGAATCCGGGCAATGCGCTGTTCTATGCCAAGCGCGGTCAGGCGTTTCTTAAGCTGAAGCGGCCGAATGCTTGCATACGCGACTGCGACAAGGCTTTGGAGCTCAACTGTGACTCGGCGGCGGCGTACAAGTTCCGTGGGCGGGCCAATCGTCTGCTCGGTCAGTTCGAGGAGGCCGCCAAGGATTTGCGGCAGGCGTGCAAGCTTGACTTTGACGAGGAGGCCGACGAGTGGCTGCGCGAAGTGACGCCCAATGCCAAAAAGATTGAGCAGCATCGCATCAAGCAGGAGCGCAAACAGGCCGAGCGCAAGATCAAGGAACGCCAACGTGCGCAGCGCAAGGCACGCAAGGAGCAGGCTAAACAAAGCGCTGCTGGCGGCTTCCCAGGCGCCGGTGCTTTCCCGGGTGCTGGCGGCTTTCCAGGCACCGGTCCGGGTGGTTTTCCAGGAGCTGGTGCTTTCTCCGGCGGCCCCGGCGGCGGCATGCCCGCCGGTTTCGATATGGGCGATCTAATGTCGAAAATGAAAGACCCCGAACTGGCAGCTGCCATGCAAGATATACTGGCCAATCCAGCCAACATTTCCAAATACGTTTCGAATCCGAAGATCTTCAATTTGGTAAAGAACTTCTTCCCGGGCGGATTCCCAGGCGGTGGCTTCCCAGGCGGCGATCCAACCGCCGGCGACGCTGACAGCGACGATGCAACCTTCCGTGATGCGGAGCCCAAGCCCGCCAACAGCAGCGAACCAAAAGCCAAAAAGGAATCGTCTGACTTTGTGGACGATGGACTCGATTAAGGTGTTCATAGCTGGTAACAGCAGCAGCAGAAGCAGCAGCAGCAGCAGCATAATTAACACAAGCGAAATTACCAAAAAGGAAAAACAAACCAACACACACACTCACACACACACTCAAACACACACATGAAATAGAACAGGACAACAACAACACATAGGATAGGAGAGGAATATCCAAACATAATATACAAGTTTAGGATCTTAACCGTTGCTGCTGCATCAAAATCGTAGCGTTTGTTTACCCGAACACGGGATGTAAGCGAAGAAAAAAATGTTTCCTTATTAACATATATAAATTTATCGATGATATCTAGTTGAACTAAAGCTCGACGAGAGCAAAAACAAAACAAAAATACGCAAATAATAAAGCAATAAAAGAAACAATATAACAGAATCACACAAGCACCCACATACAAGCATACACATTACAAGATTAGCCTTAATTCGAACATAATGTTGAGCATAAAACAAGAAATTGTTACACACATATACTTATATATATATATATATATACATATATATTTTATGCGCAATCAGCAGAAACACAAGCTAAATTTAAAAATTGTACTGATCGCAGGATTTGAATAGCCTTGTATTAGCAAACGCATTTAACAGCCATCGCACACACATACACACATACGCCCACATTCATACTCATACTTATAGGCCAATTGGCTCTCTTGCCAAATTCCAATTGATGAGATGCGCCCCTCTGCATTGTCCTGGCCAATAAGTCTTACAAAATCACTCATGTTTTAAAGCCCCAAAATCCATGAATAAATTAAAATAAATGAGAATTGGAACTGCAATCTTTTGAAGCTATTACTCCAGAAACTGCTCGAAATTGTATTATAGAGTTAATCTAGGACTGGCTACTATAACTATATTTTATATTTGTATGTAGCATATAAAATGAGTAGGCAGATTGTTCCTATAAAAGGCTAAATAATACAGTTCTTCGATAGTGGTGATATTTTTTTATGTTAGAATCATAAGCGTACTCACAATCTTTGAAAAGAAAAGCCTCTCCGACCCCATAGAGAATATTCTTGATCAGAATCAATAGCCGATATCGATAAAAATCGATCTTAATACTTGGTTTTCTCTCGGAGACTAAGAGCTAGAGCTAGAGTTGAAAAAGTCGCCGTTAAATAAGGGACATATTAGGAATTGTCAGAGTTGGAAGCAATCGAAGGGAGAGAGCGAGGAGCGCGGGTCTTTTCCGTTAATGGGAGCACATTCAAAATTTATTGAGTAAAAGACTTTGGGTACATGGCGGCTTTGGGGCCGCTTCGAATTTGTGTAAATAACGTGAAACGAAAATAATGAACAAACGTTAACGTGGGCAAATAAAACAACTTAAGGGCGTAAACACGGAATTTGTGTTTGTTGGGCGAGCATGTTTCTGGAGTACGTGGAATTGATATTTGTTGGCGGCTATGTGGGCTTCCTAGTCTTCTCCTTCGGCTTGCAGATATCGTTGGCGTACTGCTCGACCGCCGGCGGGATGCGCGAGGCGACGTCCGGCAGGGAGCAGAGGAACGATATCTCAAATATCGATGGGTGGCTGGAATAGATGTGATCCAGCATGCTAATGAACCAGAACATCAGATCACTAATATAGTGTATGGTGCTTTGGGCAAATACGGCGCCGGCATCGCTGCCATGCTGATGCGAGTCAACGATGGCCACGATCGAAGTCCGGAGATCGATGGTGACCATCACGGTGCGGCAGTCGGCAACGATGGCGGCGAACAGATGTGATGGGACATCCCAGCCGTTGCCCTGCTGGAAGACCTCCAACGTGGTGGTAAATATGCGCGACAGCTCGACCCCGACAATCATCGGGCTGAGCGGATCGGATCCCACCTGCGTGAAGAACCACTCCTCCAAACGGAAGCTAATCTTCTGATGCGATCGTATCGCTGCCATTGCGTCCGGTATATTTATATTCAAATTGGCCGCAATCAAATCATGATACACAATATTGCCATCGTTGATGGAGTCGCCGATCAGGTCCCAGGCAACAGCCGGCAGCTCCGAGACGGTCTGGCTCAGACTGGGCATCTTCGACATTCTGTCCGCCAATATTAATGAGATCAGTGTACAGGAATTGGTGCCGCTCCGTCGGTAATCCCCAAAGCGCGACTGGCAAAAGTCCTGGGGAAACCACCAAACGTTCACATTGCCAACCTTCTCGTGTTGGGCCATCTTCAAGCGAAAGCTATTCCAATTTAAGTTGGACCTGCCCGCAGTCGGTTGTCTTCTGAGCGCGAGGTCGTCGTCACTGTTTCACAAGAATTCAAAGGATTCCTCGTGGTTACGAGTAAAACATGAAATATTGGATTTTTTTTTAGAGAGGCGTGTCGAGACATATACGAAATATTAATTTTGAAGACAAAAAGTAGAAGAGTTTCTAACAAATATGTAAAATACTGTAAACTAGACAGAAAACGGTACGCCTAAGCGAGTGTCAAAATTCATGATTGTTGAGGTATTTCTCCGGAATACTTAATTCGAGCCGGGCCCGACTCCCGAGTCCCGAGTCCCGACTCCCCATGAAAATCCTCGCAGGGAAATCATTTCTTTTTCTACAGATCGACAAAATCTATATATTTTAGATTAGGGTAAGCCGCGAAAATCCATATCTTTCACAATTCTAGAGCTAGGTCACCAAATTAAAAAAAAAATCCATATTTTTCCAAAACTACAATTATAGTTAAGACCGTTTTCGACTGGTTTAAGCTGTTTTTGTAAGAGCTCGCCATATTTGGTAAACATCCTTTATATAGTAGATAATATGCTTGGGGAGGTTAGTCAAGAATGAATTTTCATAGTAGGGGCTAGGTAAAGTACGCAGCTAGGCGATTATTTATTTTTAATTGAGATACGTTTATTAAATGCATGCACCCTCTGAGGCTTAAGTGTTCCATTCGATTGGGAGTAAACCAAACCATTCGTGCTCGAACCGGTTCAGGCCAAAAAATAATTGATAAAACAACGAGACAGGTTCTTGGTCAAATTCGTATTCATTTCAACTAGAGAGAGTCACAACCAAAGATGACGGCCAATTACGGCCGTCTTATCAATCTAAGCTTACATTTAGCGGCTTAAAATCTACTTAACTATCTAGGTGCAATTGTCAGTCATTTCGAATGTTCGATGAACATTAACTTAGGAGCGTACCTTAACTATGGGAATGTTAGTTGCTATAATAAATGCTTTAATGTCGGACTTAGTGTACTTCTGGCCATTTTGGTAACACCGGAATTTTACAGGCTGTTGCTTCGCATATCCGCCCCCAAAAAATGATGATGAGAAGTCTAACCTTGTCTTTTTTGGTTTCGTAATAAACTTAAATGCCGAGAGAAAGAAAGGAAAAAATGTGAACTTGAAAAACTATCCATGCCTAGCAATAGGTTTGCTCAGTGTTTGTCTCAATTAACATCAACGTGCTCCTCCTGGTCGCTCGACTTGGGCTGGCCGTAGATTAGGACCTTGGCGCGTACCGTCTTGCATCCGGAGGCCTTCACATCGGTTGTGTTGACCATTTCGCGGATGTAGCGCTCCTCCAAGTTCAGGCCCACCAGCTGGGCCTCGTGGCGGACGCACCGCTCCAGATCGTCGGGCCCAAAGGTGCGGTACTTGATCAACGTGGTTGCCGCATGCAGCTCCCGCAGCGCCCTCAGCTGCCGGCTGTACTGCTCGGCTGGGAGCATTCCGTTCAGATTGAAGATATAAACAATTGTTAGCTGCTTCCTGTCCAGATCGTTGCTGCCAGTGGCCACGTCAGTGCTCGTCTGCACGAGGGCATTTATTGAGGACACATAGTCCAAATCGCAGACGGCCATGTTGTCGATGACAACCAAATTGCGTCCGCAATGCGCCAAGTTGCGCAGAATGGCCAAAATGGTCTGGTAGCGAGCGTCCTCGTCCGCCAGCTCATAGTCGTTCCAGGCGATGCTCTGCACGTTCTCCGCCCACGGATACAGCTCCTGCAGCAGTCGCATTGTGAGGCTCTTGCCCACACCCGACGTACCCGCCACAGCAATCGACTGGAATGAGCTCTGATTGCCCAGCGCCAGCTCCAGCTGCTTCAGGGCCAGCTCCTGATTGAGCACATTGCTCTGAATACGCTCGAAAATGTCGCGTAACGATATGTTGCGATCGCAGTAGTTGAGCTTGTTGTGCACTATGGCCTGGTACTGGTTAGAGTAGCGCTGCATGAACTTCGACACGGCCTCCGTATTCTGGTACAATGTGATGCAGCAGCTGAAGCACAACACGACAAACATGGGCAGCAAAGTGTACCAGAAGAATGACCAGCTCTGCTGCTTCAGATTGGAGCGCGGCGCCGTCGATTTGGTGGCGTGCCGGTCGGACGCGAACAGGCGTCGCAAACGGCGACGACTCCACTGCCGCTGCAAATCGGTGCACAGCGTCCAGTTGCTGTGCAGATGGTAATTGCCAAGCTGCAGTGCGCGTCGTTTCAGAAATGTGCGACTTTTGGCCTTGTGGGTTTTCACGTCTGTTGGATCTCCCAGTACTCTCTTGTCTGCCTCTGCAATACCCATTGTGCTATTGTATCTAATTTAGACGACTACTAAAGAGGAACTGAGCAAAAGCTGACAATTTCAATTTTAAGTAGTTTTCTTAAAATCACTGGGTGTATCGATACCAAACGATGTTTTATTAGTTAAATTCGACGTCAACTGAATACTTAGTGATGAATGCGGCAATTCCAGCTTAGTTCCATCGATTCAATTCGCGCTTAATTTGCAACTGCTCAAGCAGTCAACCAAAAGCTGCGCTTTCTATACGCAAGCCGTTCCCGCCAAAACCTGTACTCAGTAGTCGATACCGATTGTTATCGATGCTACAAGTGCTTGGCTTCACTTTGTTTAAAAGTTGTTCGAAGCTAATGAATAATCATATATATAGGTACTTTGAAAATTATTCAAATGAACCAGGCATAGCAGATTGCAAAATTGTACAGTATAATTAAGAGAATTTTGGTTGTTTCCGACAAGTACGTGTACTCAGTAGTCGATACCTGTTGTTATCGATGCTACGAATGCTTGACTTTACTTTGTTTAAAAGTTGCTCGAAGCTAATGAATAAACTTATATGCAGGCACGTTGAATATTATTCAAATGAACCAAGCATACCAGATTGCACAATTGTACAGTTTAATTAAGGGAACTTTCACCCGCCAACTATTTGTACTCAGTTATCGAAATACGTTGTTATCGATGATACTCGTGCTTGATTGTGGTTTGTTTACAAATTGTAGACAAATAAATATTCAAGTACAATGGAAACGTAAGAAATGTCTGAACAAACAATATATACAAATGAAATACTGTGCCATTACTTTACAGCATTAATGCCACATACTCGTACGTCACAAATCTAGAGGTAATGCAGCTACTGCAGCAGATCAAGAGCACCAAAAAGAAGTTTGGCATGCGGAACCTGGCTACGGTCACCTACGAGGTATGAAGTACACGGGCCAGGCGGAGTCTTTCAGCCGGCATCAAATCGTTTTCGTGGTTTTCCTATTCAACAGGCCCTGCAGTATCTGGAGGAATCGCCTTGCAAGACGCAAACACGTGAGTCAATTACCAACTACCTGTGCGACTTGGCCGATTACAGGCTGATGCCCCACGAGTTACTGCAGATGGTAAATGACCCGCCGACCAGTGCCCTGCACACACAGCTGGTAAGCACACATATTCCCGGTCCCTCGCAGTCTGTTTTGTAATTCATTTTGACATTGCTGCAGCTCATTGATGACAATAAAGTGCCGCTCACCGACGAGGAGAACGAGGCCATCATTGAGCTGACGCACAAACACTTCTATAACAGTGGCACGGATCAGTTGCAGTCCAATCAGCCACAGTAATGGCTAGTTTAATTCATTTATTATTTGATGTAATTTGCGTATAAAATAAGCACATTTCGTAAGCAGGACATAAATGGCTGTTGATTCCGTAGATTAACGCTTCTGATCGCCCAGATCCTCGATGACATCTTCATCAATCTCGGCCCACTTGTCGGGAATAACGTCAAAGAGCTCGTCCTTAACGTCGCCCTGTATGACGATTTCATCATCGCCCGTCACCGACGAACCGCAGGCGAACTTCGTGCCAAAAAACTTGGCAGCCACTTTGAGATCAATATCTGTGGATGGTGTGGGTGAGAGGTTAACGTATGCATATTAATATAAGTATTAAAAAATCACACCCACCAAAAGTGCTCAGTCCGGTTACAACTGTAACGGACTTCTTTTTGCCGCGGGCAGCACGTGAGACACAGATGCGTTTGGGGACATCCTCCTTCTTTTTGACACGCAGTAGCCCCTTCCCGCCCCGCTTTTGGCGCTTCTTGTCATCATCGGTGCCATCTGCTGCGGCCTGCTCCTCCTCGATTTTGAGACGCTCAAAATCATCGGGCAGATTGCGCTCCAGCCAATCTTTACATTTATCGTATTCCGGGTAGTATTCACAGTACTGCAAGGCACAACTTCAGTAAATGCCCCGTTAAAAATGTGCCAGGTTCCTCTTACCTCTATTGGCATGGTGCAGTGTCCGCAGTATTTCATCACTATAGGATAGGTGACGTTTTCGCGCGGACCCACCTTGAGCCGCTCGGCGACATTTGTGCTTTCGTTTGTCATTTCTTAAATTGATTAACTGTTCAATTGTGCAAAATAAGCTGAGGAAAATAATTCTGCACGAAGACGAAAGCACAGGTATCGAGTAATCGATGTGCCAAAACCGAAACCCGGCAATCGGATGTTGCGTTTAACAGCACTAAAATCTAACTTCAACAATTAGGGCGTTGCCAGATAGCGTTAACACGTTGATCCTTGAAAAATATGTCTTCGATGAAAAATGTGAACATTTTTCGAAAAGTGGCAACTAAGTTTGTTTAAAAAAAATTACCAATGTGGCCACTCTCGGTTCATATACTCGTTATGCTTGCGCCTTTGCTATATACTCGAATTTGTCGGCAGCTCAGCTCATATAATAAAGGCTAGCAGCCGTAAATTTGTAAATTCCCTTGTCAAATTTTATGTATTCTGCATTTGAAACAATTGCGATTTGTACAGTAATGATAAAAAGTCATTTGCATTTAACACGATCTTACAAAATAAAAAACCAGATCACGTCCGGGACCAGCTTGATTGAACTAGTTCATAAGCGAGATTTTTTTAATGATCAGCAAAACCTTTTGTAGGAATAAAACGAAAACTACAATTGCGTCACGTATTAAAATCAACGATGTCCCATCGCAGAAAGTGTTGTGTAGAATCTTGGTAGCCTTAGTGTTTCCCAGTAGAAACAATGTGAGACATGGGCAAAACAATACAATATAATGCTAACATATATGGCACACAGAGCTCAAACATAACTGCTTGAGATTGTGACGTTGCGCGCAAAGAGAGAGAGAGAGAGAGCGCGATTATTCTGCGCATATGCTACTTACACACATATAACCTTTGTTTAACTTAGTCGCGTATGGAAACATATTGTGATTTTGGGTCAAAAGTTCCACCGCCCACGTTTCACAGTTTGCGGCCAAGATTTGTAAAATGCGGTGATTGTGAGCCGTGCCACTGATAAGCATGCACACCCACACAAATGAGGGCGGCGCCGGAATCAGCGGTGGCAGCACCGAGGGCAAAATACGGTGCATTTTTTTGAGTGAATTCCACGCCACGGCGGGCTGTAAAATCAGCTGCCAGGTACGCTGTTATTAGTACTGTCCGTACAACAAAAGTGATTAAAATTCCCGTTTACAGGTGCCCGACAACTACATCTCCAAAGAGGTCTTCGATGCCATCAACGTGTATATTATACCCAAACAGCACCTGCAACGCTGCATTCTCACCGTGAACGCGATGGACGTGAAAATCGTTGGCTATCCCGTTGGCATACAGGATCAGCAGAAGTATGCCCGGAATGCGTTCCTCTTCAATCTGTGCTTTGTCTGCGATTCGCGGGCGCGCTCCGTTCAATATGAGCCCGTGGTGAAGAAGCTGTCCGAGTATCTGATCATGATGGAGGAGGAGTCGTGCTTTTTGTCGCGCGAGGACGACAAGCTCCGGCTGCAGAACATCTTTGAGACAGTGCTGCGGGACCTCAACGAGCGCAAGGTGGCCACCATCGTTGAGGGCGACAATACGATTTATTTGAAAATCGTGATGCATAAGCCGGATCCACCGCCGGTCAAGGATCACATGGTGCCGCTACTGCTGGCCAATCTGCGCGACACGCCGCTCGACAACTGGGATTTAACCACACAGCAGGTACAACATTGCAACGGACAACTCGAAATTGACATTTTGGGCAATTTAATCGATTTTTTTTTGTTTGTCTGTTTAACAGATATTGCCCTATATCAATGGGATTAATCATGTGGCTCGTATTGCCGCCGAAGCGGATGTTGAAACTGATCTGGTGAAATCTTGCATACAGAATTTGGTATATTACGGCGTAGTGCAGCTGCTGCCCATTCTAAAGTACAGCAATGTCTACATGACACAGAACCTCAAGCACCTCATACAAAGCAACGCGTTGAGCAACGCCTGTCGCAAATACGTGGCCCTCCAGCCCGATAAGCTGTTGCCCAGCGTGCAGAGAATCTTCCAGTTTTATGCCTCCATGACGCACGGCGTCACGTTGCGTGCGATCTGCCAGCGCCTGTGCCCGCAGAATCACAACATCGACGAGCGTAAAATGGTGATCTTCGGATTGCAGCACAAGTTCATACGCTGCATACATAAATACCCAGTTTTTACGGGCTCCGTGCCATCTGGGCGCCAGAAGATGTACACGGGCCTGATCAGTTTCGATGAGATTTGCTGCAAAACGGGTCTCTCCCCGTGCACCATCGAGAAGGATATTGAGAAGGATACGAATGTGACTGTGATTTGGAAGTAGTTAAATGCGTTGTCTCCATGCGTCGTTTGTCGAAACGGTTTTTATGTCTAGATTGTAATTATTATGTTTCCATTCTTTATAAAATGTTTGTTATATTTATTGAAGAAATGCTATAGCTATCTGCGAGCGTTGTTCTGAATATTAAATAAATAAGCAGACTTGTTAAATAAAAAACTTTATAGGTATTTTTTTTAAATATTTTTTTCCTGTGAAGAAGTTAAAGACTCTTGTGAAGACAGATATTCGAACAAAATAGGTTTTAATTTGTACAAATATTCCTGTTCAGCTATTTCCAACTTATCCAGAAAATAGATTTACATCGTTTTTTTAAGTGAGTTCAGGCTCAATATATAATTTAAACGAAAATCGAATCGCCGTATAGACAAATCGATTATGCATATCGGCGGCTTTGCGGGCAGTGTTATCGAAATGGCGCCCAATTTAAATTAAATGCTAAATTTAACAAAATGGTAAGCGAGCAAATATTATAAATGTTTATAATAAATTGAAATAACCAATAACGTTGCAGTCGAGTGTAGGCGACAGTGTAATACATTGAACATGTATAAAAATGTTACCAGAGGTTTCTTGATGAAATACCAAACAGAAAAGGTGTCAATTTGAACTTCTAACGTATTTTCGTATGCTGCTTTAATATTTACGTCGCCGTTGTATGAGGATTTTCCTAAAATTTGGCCCGGCTCGCATATCGTTGTTAACAGCATACTATCCATTAAACTCGCCAAACAGTCGGCTGATCAGCTGTTTGTCACCACGGTTGACTGCGACAACAAAACAGAACACAACATACATACGTGCACATATGTATATGTGGCGCACACATTAGAGTGGGGAATTCTAGTTCATTTGCTAATTTTCTTGTCACGAATCACTCATTATATTCACTCGCTCAGTTATTTATAAACGATTCGTTATTTTGTTATTCAGGCTAAGCAGCAGAATAACTGAACATAAATGAATAAATAACTTAATAACTGACCAACTGAATTGCTTGTTACACTTTTAACTTAATAGGTGCAGTTCAGTTCACAGAAGCGTTCAATCGCAATCGTTCTGAACTAAACGACACAGCTCTAGCGTACACATGTACAAACCAAATGGGTGCGACTGCGATAGAACAACAACACAAACCGGCAATAACCAGAGAAATGTTAAAATAGCCGCGATCTCTGGCACTGGCGCTGGCCACGTTCTGAAATGTTTTGGCGTTATTAAACATTTTTCTTGCTGGCATTGGGACAAACCTAATAATTATATACACACACACGCACACCCGTGCACACACACGCACACACATTAATATACATATATATATATAGGATTGTATACATAAGTGAGACACTTACTCGCCGCTTTGGCAAAATTCTGGCATTGTTATTCGCATTTGCAGCGGCAGGCAGCGACGACGACGACTCATAAATAATGTCTGAAGATGGCAAGAGTGAGTAGTGCACTGCGATATATGTACATATATGCTTTATATATTCACACATATCTGTGCTCTTTCCGCTTGTGGTCCAGGTCCACGCACCAGAAACATTATTGGAAATCAACTGTTCCGCCGTCAACGCAGCCTGAAGCTTGAGGCGCTGCAAAAGCAGCGCTCGCAGTACGGCAGCATCGACGTCACCGACGATGATGAGGCGGAGACGTTCGATCAGGTTAGTTGGTGTGCAGCGGCAAGGTCAGCAATGATATAAAAGAGGCGCGCACGACTAGGAGATACCCATTAGCTCTCTAGAAATTAAGTCAGCTGGTCATTCATATTATATATATTTATATTATTGTACATTTATTGCAGACGTATATAGTCATCATATTCACGGAGAAGGCTAAGCTGCGCCACTGCCAGGATGTGGAGAAGATCATTCAGGAGTTTGACATACAAACAACACTGGAAATTGTTAGGTAAAGCTGCGCTGCTAGCCCTGCTAGCTCTGCTCTTGTATACATATATTCTCACTTTTTTTTTTTTCTTAGCAAAACCGAAAAGTATTTGTATCTGTCGGCCAGCCTGGATACGCTGCTGCGTCTGGCCGATGCAGCCGAACTGGAGAAAATGACGACCACGGGCAGCATGCAAAAGTTTAACCACGGTTGCATCTCAGACTTTCTGTTGCCGGGCATGACCAGGGAGCAGATACTGCACTACTGCGAGACGCCCGTGCTGATCAAGGATGTTGTCGAGCCGCCAATAAGATCCTACATACAGAAAGGTTACATCGAGGATATGTTCCCATTGCATGATATTGTATGTACTAGCCGAGGGTGGTTTGAAAGCTTAAGTTAATGATCGGGCGATCGATTAATGAATGAGCTCTTTGTCTAAATTCTAACTCGATTTGAAAACGAATATTGCAGCTGTATTTGGATCGATTCAATCTGAATCCAAAGCGCACCACATTGCCCATTGAGGATATACGCAACTACTTTGGCTCCAGTATTGGCCTTTACTTTGGCTTCATCGAGTTCTACACCAAGGCGCTGGTTTTTCCGGCTGTATTCGGGTTGCTGCAATGCCTGATGGATCTGAATCTGTCGCTGGTCTGCAGTTTCTATGTGGTCTGGACGACAGTGAGCCAAACAAGACGTGACTTCTTTCGATTTGCGGCCAATTCGCTTCTTGGGTCTTTTGCAGATCTTCTTGGAGCTGTGGAAGCGTAGGTGCGCGGGCTATTCCTATCGCTGGGGCACCATTGAGATGAGCAGCCTGGATAAGCCGCGCGCCGCGTATCAGGGCCAACTGAAGCCGGATCCCATAACTGGAAAGATGACTCTGCATTACCCGATGCGCTTCACGTACCTGCAAATGTATTGCATTTCGTATCCGGTGGTGCTCGGCTGTGTGGTCGCTGCCGCCTGGTTTGCTCTCTATCAGTTTCAAATCGAGGCCGAGGTGCTGGCCGATTTTGGTGCAGACTCTTGGCTGCTTTATATACCCGTCATCGTGCAGTCGGTGCTGATTGCGATATTTTCGTGGGCGTACGAGAAGCTGGCTACATTCCTCACCAATCTGGAGAATCATCGCACACGGTCGCAGTACGAGCGGCATCGGGTCAACAAGCTGATGCTCTTTGAGATTGTTAACAATTTCTTTTCACAGTTTTACATCGCGTTTGTGCTGCAGGATCTCAAGCAGCTCAAGTACCAGCTAATGATGCAGCTGCTCATCTTCCAGCTGCTGTGCATCGCACAGGAAATTGGCATACCCCTGATGGCCGTGCTGCGCCAGAAGTACGCCAAGTATCGCCACCAGGAGCTTGATCCCGACAAGCTAAGCGGGATCAGCAATAAGGCGCGCTACGAACAATCATTTTACGAATCGGGCCTGGACGCCTATCATTCCACCTACGAGGATTATCTGCAGGTGTGCATCCAATTTGGCTATGTGGTCCTCTTTGCCGCCGTTGCGCCCTTCGCCGCCATCGGCGCCCTCATCAACAATGTCTTTGCCGTCCACATTGACATGTTTAAGCTGTGCAACATCTTCAAGCGCCCCTTCGCCCGCCGCGCCAAGAACATTGGCGCCTGGCAGCTGGCCTTCGAGCTGCTGTCGGTGATGTCGCTGCTGAGCAACTGCGGCCTGCTCTTCCTCCAGCCGAATGTCAAGTGAGTGGCAATCGCCCTGCGATCGATCTGCGGCTCGCCTTTAACAGATGCTCCCCATTCGTTTTCCAAGGCAATTCTTTTCACACTGGGTACCGTCTATACCGGATCTCTCGTTCGTCATCTTCGAGCATCTGCTGCTGGGAATGAAATTCCTCATTCACAAGGTGATTCACGAGCGTCCGCGCTGGGTGCGCATTGGATTGCTCAAGGCGGATTTCGAGACTAGCCAGGCGCTGAAGCAACTCAAGTATGTTGCCCCCATCCCCCCCTCGCCCCTCCTTCGATGTTTGAACTTTCTGCTTTTTCTCTTTTAGGAAATTCAAAGCGGCCAACAAAATGGCTTAAATGCGTTGAATGCGATTTAAGCCAAGTAGAATGCCAACCAAGCCCACTTTAAACGAACCAGTCCATTTACATATATATTTTACGTATATTTAAATGCTTTTATTGTAAATCTCTCAACTAATGGTGCCTTAAATATGTACTTATACTTATTATTACACATTTACCGTACCTTATTGCATAAATGCACATTAATAATATTTAAACCGTAATTGTGGATAACAAACTTGTTTTTTTTTTTTTACATTATAGCAATGCAAGTTAATAGAAGAGCACTAACTTGTTCCCATATTGTTGCCTAGCATTAGTCACAAATCGATTTAAATAGCATTAACAAAAAATGTCTACAGTAAATGAAGTCAGTTTACTAAAAACACCATAAAAGTTTACACACAGGAAAAAGACCATGGGCATATTATATACATTTTTTAACACACTGTTTCCATATTTTGTTTTATTATACTCTTATTAATCTTAATTTTATATTTATATTTTATGTAATATATATTTTTTTTTTTCGAAGACGTGTCCGTTATTATATACCCCAATTATTCGTTATCCGACGCCTAACGCACCCCTCGAAAATGGCGAAAGGCGAGAAAGGCGTCGATCGCATGCAAAAGACCCGCCGCATAGCCCATGTACTGCAAATGAATAAACAAATGAAATGAAATGAATGTTCTCTGGTACCAGACGGGCTGCTTACGTAGGCGGCCGTCATCGCTGGATAAGCCCAGAAGCCGGGACGCACCAGAAACTGTGGATGCAGCCAGACCACACAGGCGAATCCCATATAGCTGGCCGAGCTGAAGTACATGCAGCTGGCGATGGCATTGAACAGCGTCTCCTGCAAAGAGCACAAATAGATGCCTAACCCGAGACCATTTGCATTCTGTGTACTTACGAAGAGCGACTGTCGGATGAGCCCGTACGACTTATCCGAGAAGCAGTAGCAAATTAGCAGTATGCCCGTGGTGGTGAAGCAATGGCCCGTCGTGGCCAGGAAACTGGTCAGCGCCTGGCCGATGGAGTCCGCGTACGGGACACCGTACCGTATCAGCAGTCCCTCGCACAACACGGCCAGGCCCAGCTGCATGACCTTCAGCAGGCCGCCACGCGAGAGCAGAAACCCAAAGTTGATGCAGGTGCAGATGCGGCAGCAGCAGATCTTAATACCCAGCGGCTGGCTCATGCCGCGAACACCGAACGAGGCCATGGCTCCTGCTTGCTGGTTTATACCATACTAAGGCGCACGCACTTCGCCAGCTGCAGCAGACAACAACGGATGCAGCACGTCTAAAAATAGCGCTACCTATTTGCCCCCCAAAGCAGCGCAGGTCGCGCCGGCGCACTGTGGTTGAACTCTTGCAGCGGACTCAAATTCGAAACAGCACATATGTATACACATCTATTTTTATTTGACTACCTACTCACCTAAAAGTAAATAAAATAACAATTGTTTTTCATTTTATTTATTTTTTTCTTTTTTCTAAACGGTATTTGTATATAATTATTTGAAATAAATTAGCTATCCTTTTATACAACACTTTTTTTCCCCATTTTTTCATATAAATTTATTATATTGAATCAAGGAATTTTTTCAAGTTTTCAACTAGCTTTTTATCCAATGTTTTTAATCAAATTGTATTTATTTACTTTCGTAAAAGCAATATGCATTAATTGAATGTTAATTTTCATACACAATCAAATAAAACAAGTAAGAGCGTTGTAATACTCGTTCACATTTTCTCTATATCTTCCATATTTCAAACGTTCATAACTTTGCCAAAACTTTCTTTTTCATGTTTTATGGCATTTTAGTCATGATTTGTCCCATAGATTGAGACTGCATTTAAGAACGAAGTGTTTTTGAAAACAATTTTTTTTTTTAATTTTTTGGGGAAAAAAGCATAAACCCCTCCCCCCCAACTCATTTTCGAAAAAAATTTTGAATTACAAATTTACATTTTTAATCAATTGTGGTTGTCACAATTAGTATAAAAAACAACATTTAAACCGATTCTGAGGGGGTCAAATTTCTTGTCAAATATCATGCCAAAATTAACAAAAAAACATGTAAAGCTGTCAGATCTATAGCTAGCTGGTTTGTCCTCTATCATGTACATGGCGTGGCCGGGAAAGTTTTTCTGTGAGGTTTGGGGGAGCTTTCCATTAGTACATATTTAACATTTTGTGACATTAGCTCACTTTAGCTTGGGGGATATAGCCATTTCCGATTTTTAAAGGAGGCTTAAGTCAAGGTTGCTCTCTTCGAGTGGGGTCACCAGCAATCTACATATCAAATTTGGTGACTCTAACTTTAATATTTTGGGAAATATTCACTTTTAATCGATTTGCGATTTGAGGTGTATAGACATGTTATCGATTTGCCAGCCTCCCAGTGGGCGTGGCACAAAAATCTAAACACTTTGTCTGAAGCAGATAACTACAAGTCTATATCAAAAATTGCAAGTCTCTATCTTCAATAACGGCTAAATATATTGCGTTTATACGGATAGACGGACAGACTGACAGACGGACGGACAGCATGACGGACATTGCACAAAACCAATATACCCTTTTCACTTCGTGAAGGGGTATAAATTAATAGTCGCGATGTCCTGTCGTACTCCTCGTCTTGCAGACACTCTACAGGTCATGTCCGCGACTTGTCCTCGAGCGCGTATTTGTTGCTGTATATCCTATTTTTAAATTTGTTTATTTCATTGGTGTTTACAATGCCGAAGATAGTTTCCATTTTCAATACATTTAGAAGCCGTCTCTTGAAAGACGCCTCTTTAAAAGTATTTATTAACAACAGTCAGTCAATATTTAAAACTTAATAGTATTTGTGTGGAATGTTCACATATTTAATATCTTGTCTGGAAGATTTCTCAGTTAAATTCAGATAAAGTAAAGTATGAAAACTCCTTACATTCAAATCAATATTAAATATATAAAACAATATCATTTATTTCAGATTAGTTTTCATAGAAGAATAAAAAAAAATTCAAAACATAGATTATGTAAGGGATAAGTAAAACTTGACTGAATAAAATAATATTGATTTTTAATGCGGTAAGTTGAAAATAAATACATAATATTATATATTATATAAATACATATTTTTATTCCACATACGGATTCTTCAAGTCCCACGGTAATATGCTCCGCCGCCGCCGACTCTAACTGTCTTAGTCCCTTGGAGATCGGACTATATGCTTTAAAGTAAATATATACTTGGCCATCATTTATTTAGCTTAAGTGAAACTCCGTATTCTTATTTTTTAATACCTTATAACTAGTGAAAATGTAACATAATAATAAATATTATTTTTTTTTTTTTGTTAATTATATTATATTTTTCTATGTTTTTTGGACTTACTTTAAATGTTTGGAAATCGGAGTTTGCAGCCGTTTGGAATTTGCTAGGCGAAGTTGCTTCCTGTGGGAACAGCGGCACAAATAAAATGTGGGTGGTGTGGAACCACTGTGCCTGGCCATCTGTTGGCTCTGTGCGTGTCCTGACCCAGCAAGCAGTGCTTCGGAGCTCAGGCGCTTGACGTGGCAGTGACAGGCGGCAGCCTAGTTGAAATTGTATCATATAGGCAGGCAGCAGCTAAAATTTTAATCGAGTTTTGACCTTCACAAAAGTTCCAAATTTCTGTTACGCAAACGAAAATCATCCTGCGCCATGTGCATGCCGTTCCTGAATAAGCTGTTTAGTGGCGGGCACCGCCGGCGGAATAGTGTTACTGTGACGCCGCGGCCCAGCCTTGCGCCGACGCCCCAGCAATCGAGCGCGACCATTCAGACCGCCAACAACACCACCGTGGTGGCGACCAAGAACGACGCCACCATGCCGTCCAAGGCCAGCAAAAATACTGTGGCCCACGAGGCCATCGACGCTTTGAAGGATAACGCCAGCACCAATGCCGCCCAGGCGGGCGGCAGTCAGGTGCCCCAGATTCCAGTTCCGGCTGCCGTGGTGCCGAGCCCCTCGAAGCCATCGTCGTGGTGGGAATATTTCGGGATGAACAAGAACAAGAAGGGCAGCATCGATTCGCTGTAGGGGGCCAAAGTCGAACAGATTTCGGAATGATGTCCAAGACTCAGATTTCGATCATATTGAAATTTCATACTGACAATATTTGGACCACAATCGCGATGATTAGAGAAGCCGTTTGCTAAAAATTGACACAGAAAACTCATTTTGAAAGACGAGCGCCAAATTCATGCAAGCCCCAAATTGGAATTAATCATGTTTCGTTTCAAATGCTGGGGAATTGTATAATGTGTAACTGGAGCGAAGGATTTTGAAAAATTAACATTCATTTAAAATCTATGCATTTTGTCTTTTGTTCGGGCCAAATATTAGTGGGGAACAAAGTCGAATTTAATCGCGAATATTTGATTATCTATTGGCTTTTTTATCTACAGATAAGGCACAGTGTGCAGAGGATAGCATACTTTTTTGCACTTTGCGAACTTGTTGCAAGCTAAACTTGTTTTTCTTTTGTTTTCACTTACAAGGTAAAACAGAAACTATTGTCCCTATGAACGCAAATCGCGTAAATCTAATCTTTACTCAGTTTTTTTTTTCAGATAGTGTCAAACAAATTATTAATGATTTAACTAGTTCTACAGTATTTTATATTAGAAGAATATTAGATATCTTCCTGTTAGCTACTAAGGACCAAACAGCCTCTTCAAATATAATTGTGCATGCATGCGATAATTTATCGTACGCACGATATATACATAGTACTTGATAATGTAGTTTGGAAAATTACAAAAAAAAAAAAAGAAAAAAAACGAGGCCCAATAACAACTTATCAACTTCTGCAGCAACAAACAAATAAATTGAAATGTATATACATACATATTTTATACTAAGTATGCAATTTACTCTGCGTCTGTGTATATGTACACACACACACATGCATTTATGCGCTCGAATTTCAATAACGGCACTTAAGCTGCGATTTCCTTTCCTGTTTATTGAGCTTTTGAGTCGTGCTTAGCGCGAAAGAGAGCGCCAGAGCCGGAGTCGAAAACGAATACGAAGACTAAGCGAGACACAAACAAACAAAGCGCAAAGAAAAAAGCAAAAAAAAAGCGCCGCTGGCGTCGCAGTGATTAGTGTAATTTATCAGCCGCAACAGCAATTTGAATTAAGTGGGAGTGGGCAACATGCATTCTCGCTGTGTGCCGTTGGCGGGGGCGAGCTTTTTGACAGTGAAATTAACGTGGCTGTTATCAAATCAATTATTGCTGCCGCAGCCGCTGCAGATGCTTCCACGCTGGCGTCACAATAGTCGTCCGTTGACGTCAAATGTTCAAAATGTTGTAACAATTGGAACCGTTGCATTTCCATATGTGCATACACACACACACACACACATACCTACGTACGTAGATGTGCACATGTGCATGCGTACATCTGTACATAGTTGTGTTGACTCCCACAGTTATCTGGCGCGGGCAATTGGCAAATTGCCAATTCTGTCACGATTTTCGCACGTGCAACCGCAACGCATGCGCAGTTGTTTTTTTTTTTTTTTTTTTTTTTTTTTTTTAGCTTGCTGCTATGCGGAACTGAGGCGCATTTTGCGATGCACTTTTTACAATGTTATCCTGGCCTCATATCGATGCCATGCATATCGATAACTTGATATCGCACTTTTCTTGCTGAGCAGCTGCGACAGCAAAATTGAAATGTGCATTGAATTTCAAATTTATTATAAAATATAAATGAAGTGTGCCCACTTTGTAGACTTAGTGTTTTAATTGCTTTTGACTTGAAGATTTCTCATAACTATTTGTTGGTTAATAAACAAGGGTATGAAGGGTATCTCTTGGTCGGGCACTCCCGACTAGATCAGTCCTACTTGTTTACACTTCGAATTGCGAATGTTGTTCGAAAAGACATGGAGAAAAAAACAACCATATACTACTTTGTTTTAACAATAATAAAGAATAAAATTTGGCATATTTATGTGTCAGTAAAATAAAGTAAATGTCAATTTAGACAATTACAAATTAAGTTTGTATAATATTGAAAACCTGATGCTCGGCAAATGAGTTTAAAATTATGGAACAATTTATTGGTAGCCCGCCTGGGAGACATTCAATAAATTAAGCATTTTAGGCATTGAAACTTAAACATTAATTAAAAGTAAAATATAACAAATAAGTGCTTAAAAGCAAAAATCTCTCGCATTTCTCATTTAACGTTATATTATGTTTTTCTCTGGCATTGTCGCTAAATAAACAACAAGAGAAAATTCATATGTATACGTATGTATATTATATACATACATATGTGAATGTAGAAAAGTGTACGACGTACACATTTATTTCTAGAAAAAAGGCAAAGCTATATAAAAACAACAACCAAAAACAAAAGCGTTTGTCCGAAATTTTTGTGTTTTTTTTTTTTTGTGTTTTTTGGTTTATTTATTTTGTCGGCCTCCTCATTGGGGCCGATGCCTTCGAGACGAGGAGGCAGTTTTCAGTGTTCGAATGCCGACAAAATCGGTTCGAAATCGCGTGCATTTTACATATCGACTTGAAGAAAATTTATTGAACATATTTTGTGAATGGCTGTGTCATTATTTTGAACACACAAAACACAACACAACACAAAACAAAACAGAGAGAGAGAGAGACATTGCCACACTGTGCTGTGAATATTTCAATTAAAATTAAAAGTGCGATTCGCTTAAACTGAGTGACAAATTTCATTGTTCGCTATTTAAAGCCAACGAAAACAACAACAGCAGCAGCATCAACAACAGCAACTGCAATCAGCAGCAACGGGTACTGCAAACAACTTAAAAAATGTAAACAATTTTCAGACCACCAAAAAAGAAATTGCTAAAATTTGGAAAGTCAGGGAAAAGCCAGAATTTTTTATTTGATATGTACTTGATGTATAAACATGTGTCTGTTCTGAAAACTCAACAGGCAGACTAAAAACAGATATCCGTGTCGCGTATTACGCATTAACGTAAATTGTGGATGCGATTTTCAATACGCATACATGGCATAAATGTATTTATTTTATGGCAACGGACGTCACAGATCGGTTTGCATACGTATATTTGTGTATTTAAATAACACTTATTTACACATATTTATAAAAATACACAGGGATAAATAAATGAGTAGCTGCTGAACAATTTTTTTTTTTTTTTTTTTTTTTTTATTTCATTTATCTTTTTGGTATAAAACATAACAAATTAA
Organism: Drosophila sordidula; assembly: GCA_035047465.1. Lineage (NCBI taxonomy): Eukaryota > Metazoa > Arthropoda > Insecta > Diptera > Drosophilidae > Drosophila > Drosophila sordidula. Next base: position 999,597 of record JAWNPQ010000163.1, read on the forward strand.
ATCGAAGTGTTAGGGATTTGTTGAAAAAATAATAATAGATCATAAATATCATAGATACAAATCCCATCACTGGATGTCATATGACATGTGAATAAACTACAGGCTATTTACTTATCTCTCTGAATAGATTCACTTTCAATTGTGAGTTTTACAAAATGGTTATGCAATCTAGCAATTGAAATAAACAAAGTACGCCAAGTGCTATTTTAATTGACATTTGCTTTTACTTTGAAATGCAAACCCGATGCCATAAAGAAAACTCGCGTCGTACTTCCATTGTTTAGGCGAATAGAGCCGTAAACATTTACTGTTTATCTATAAGTGGCCGTTTAAAAGGGACTGGCTGAGACACACATACTAGACGCAAGCACTCGAAAAAACAAGAACAACTAACCCAATGATCAATGGCAAACACCAAATTAATTAGGCAGACCGCAAAGTAGAGTTAATTGAATCTGTCAGTATATTTTATATAGAAGATGAGTCGTAAAAATAACTAACAAAAAAATATGAAGAACCTTATTAAATTATATCTTACAAGAGTGTATGTGTTATTTATTTGAATTCTATGTATGCGTCGATCCCATTTGAATTCTCCGAATTTTGCTCCTTTTAAGAGTTCACGCTTCTATTTTTGCTATAAACCACATTTTTCTATAGCCAAGAGAGACAACATATTTTTCGAAAAATCTTTGGTAAAAAACAATTGTTGGGTTATTTTTATACTCGTTCACGAAGCAAAAAGAGTATATTGGGTTTGCGCAAAGTCCGTCTGTATGTTGATGTTAGAAATTTAAAATATAGATAAGGATATAGATAAAGAGTTATATGGCCATACAATTTTGATGGCCTCCTCTAAAGAAGAAAAATGTAATAATAATAATAATAATAAAATCAATAATAATAGTTAACGAGTATTGCGCAAGCGGTTACACCCGTTCCTGTTAATTTATTTTTTGAATATGTTCTGAAAAGTGTTTGAAGAGAGATTAAGCAAAAGCATTTTAAGGAATTGAGTATTTGCTAGAGAATATATCCATTTGCCCAATTAAAATATGTTAAAAGCAAAAATATTTATTTTGTAGAAATTACAAATGTAGGCAAACAAAAGTACTTAAAGGAACTTTTCTGTGGCAAAAAAAAAAAAAAACCTGTGTATTTGATAGTAAAGCTGTTGAGGGAAATAGAAAACATAAAGATTAAGTACTTCATTGAAACAGCTGGCGCGTGATTCACCTGAATGGCAATTAGTAGGGGAAAACAGCGAAGAACCCAGAACATGTGTTGGGCACACCCAGTGCCACAGACACAGACACAGACACAGGGCCAGGCCCAGGCCCAGAGAAGACGGATGCGAATGGGAATGTGGGAATCTCTGAGTTCTTTTGCTATGCTTCGTTCCGGCACCGAATCGTGCACATTTCGGGCTTATCAGTTGGCTGGCAATCGAAAACTCTGGCTACAGGCGACGTCATCGCGCACATCGGGGCGTATGCGTAACGTGAAAGATCGGCTGGGCGCTGCAACCAAAACGCGACTGTGAACCAGAGACGCCGCTTGACATTGAATTCCCGCATCGCTTTCACGCTCGGACGTCAGCTCCAGTTTCACAGCGTTTGCTACATTTTAATTTGATTGAAGCTCGTTTAACAAACAAAAATCGTCGAAAAAACAACGTCAAGTTCGAGTCCCGTGCCCAAAAGGCCGTCCCGCCGTCGGAGCCGCTCAACTTGAGCAGGTACCGAGTGCCTGCCTCCAATTTCAATTCCGAATACAATTTCAATTTCAATTCCGATTCCGTCGTGCGGGCCGCGGCTGCTGTTGGCTGCAACGTCGACGTCTACGCCGCCGTCGCCGTCGCCGCCGCCGTCGCCGCTCGCTTTTGGCGCAATCGAAAGTAACGTTTTGGCTTTACGTAGTCCGCATTAGTCGAACGCTGAGTGTCGGCGACGTCAGTTCACAGTTGAAGTTATCAAAGATCCCAAAAACGAAAACCAGAGCAAGCCCTTCAGCCAAGCCAAATATTCGTGTTTGTGAGTACCGCCCGTTATTAAGGACTCGAGTGCTATTTTTTGTTGTTGTTTTTTTTTCCTATCTTGCAAACTTTTTCTTTTAAATTTTTTTGTATTTTTTTTTTTTTTTTTTTTGGAGTGCGCGCACTTGGCCAAAAGCGTTGAAGCACTTTGCCCTCAATCAGCGGCCAGTTTGATCTTAGAAAGTAGATCGCTGTCTGGGCCAAAAGATTGGCCAAACAATTTGATGAGCGGTACGGAAGTACGGATTCGGATTAAAATGCTCATAATCAAAGATTGGATAATCGTGTGTCTTAAATCAAAATAGTTTGGGAAACCTTGTTTCACCGCGCTTCAAAAAAAATTAACAACTATATAGTGTAGTTAACATAAAATAACTAGGATGCGTATCTGGTAGCTCGTGTTTATAATATTTGTTTAAGCTGTCATCTTTTATTGGATAAGCTGTAATTTGCCATTGTGCAATGGGCAATTTAGTAATTTTAGTATATTTATGGCATTTGTTCTAAGCACATACAATATGCATACATATTGTTTGTGGACATGTCGGACATGTGACTTAGTCTAACTGACAATGTTTCCACTTAACTTCCACTTCCACTCCCAATCCCGTTCTGTTATTTATAACTATTAATTTGTGCAATTAACTTGCAAATCGCCGCAAGCACAACTGATTAAATAAATTGAAATTAAACTATAAATAAAAAAGAATAATAATAATAATCTCGGTGTGATTATTGCAAAACTCGTGCTCGCATTTCTCCAACAATTTCGCCCGATGGCAACGACATGCAATCCAGTCCACCCCAGCCCCACCCCCAGCCCCACCCATTTGGCGCCAGCCCCCAGAAGCGCAGCTCTGCCCATTCCCGTTCCCATTCCCATTTCCATTCGGATCTGCGATTAGCTGATGAACATACATATGTATTTAATTCAGTTATATCACAATAGACACACACACACATATGCACGTATGCAGTTTAAGTGCTTCTGTACAAGTTACATACTCATACAAACATATTAAGATTTCGATAGTTTTTTTTTTTTTATTTAAATGCAAATCATGCAAATACCATAAAACACTACACAGATCAGCAAAACTGGGCACAGGCAGAGTTAGCATTCTGATCATGATCGGCCGGAGTTCCTCTTTGGGTTCCGCATCGACTTTTGCCCATTTGACTATTCTGCGAGCATAGATATATACTATATAGTGTATACACAACTCTCTCTAATTCGTCCATTGACTTCGCTTTTTTTCGCTTTTAATGGATTGTCCGGGTTCGCGGTTGCAGGACCCAAGATTGATCGCTTTTTAGGGTCTTTCAGTGATCAACAACCGGTTGAGAGCTTGATTGCCAAATCGGATCGGTCACGTGATAAATACGTCTGTTATCTCAAATATGTGAAATGCCACGATATTAGCATAAGTAGCCTCTTTCTATGCAAATGTGAATTTATTGCATCTTGTCACGCTTGTATAATATATATTGAATATATATATGTATAAGATCGCTCACGAGATCGTTTCGAATCATTTAAATCAATTGTGTTTCAATCAATTGCGGCTTAAAGGCTGTAACGGAAACAGATGGGAAAGACGGTTTTACGTTGGGCATTGGCTAAACATGTTTCCAATCAGAGCAGTTGCAACATCGCATTCTGATTAGCATTCGGCTTAGCTGGTTAGTTATTTAACTGCCTGCCGCAGCATGCCTCGTTTATACGCATGGCTTATTTGCAAATAAAAATGCTGTTTTTTTACAATTGCCGATTGGGAAACCTTGTGTAAATTAGCAACAATTAAATTTCTGCTTCAATTTCAAAATGTTGCATGTAAAAAAAAATGTTAATAAAATGTAACTTCTTGAAATTAGCTGTTGCATATAGATTTTATTTACAAGTAGCTAATAGAAATCATTTAACAGTGATAGTCAAAAAATAAAAATTCCAGCTGGTTTTTATATTTAAAAAAATTTAAATTTAGGTGCGAGTCTTGTTTGGGTAAATTATTTTACATTTAAAAGGTAAATATGTATTCGAAATTATTCCGTTTTGTATTGTTTTTGTTTTTTTTGTTTATAAATAAATTTAAATTTAGAAGGAAAAGGCTTTGATTCAGGCTTAAATTTGGCTGTATTAATTTTAATGATTTTATTTTTTACAACGATTTTTTTATTATGTAATGTTAATGATTTAAAAAAAAAAAAAAAATAGATGCTTTGGCCAACGGTTCGAACCAAAAGCTCGCCTTTAGGTTTGGTTCGTAAAGCTGCATCTAATTTAATATATAAATTGTTTTAAAATTAAAAGGAACGAAATTTGTATTAGGAAATTATTTCGTTTAGTTAATTTTTATTTTTGTTTTTTTTTTCAAGAGTCAAAAAATACATATTTTAGGAGTGAAAGAGTTCGGTTCGAGCTTTGGTTCGATTGAATTAATTTTAATGATTTCGATTGGAACTCCGTGCTAGAACCGGTTCGAATTAAGACCGGTTTGCAGCCTCACACTATTATGCGCTTAGATCCCGTGCCTTGTAGCGCAGTGTTTTGTGCGACGGCGAGAATCGACTTTCTCGGCTTTATTTTCTTCTTTGTACGATTAGGAACGCGCACTTAACAATTAAATCAAATTAATTAATGTCGACTAAATCACTGTCAGCTACAACAACGCAACAACGAAACTGAAAACGAAACCAAAACTTGTCATCGCAGTTGTTGTTGTTGTTTTTGTTGTTGTTGCTGCTGCTGTTGTTGTTGATAAGGCCAGATTAAAGCACCGAGCAAATCAGTTAATTAGCACAGTGCGTAGCCGCCCCGAGCTGAGACTGGGCCCACAATTAGAGAGGGTAGGGGAGGGGAGATTGGCCAACAATCGGACGAAGTCAAGCGTGGCCGTGGGCCGATCGGTTGCTCCAACTGGGTTAACATTCAATACAGATAGCAGCAAAAAAAAAACAAAAAAAAAAACGGTTATTAGTATTGTTAATACCGACGTTGCATTTGTCTGGCCAATGCAGCGCACAACAATAACTTGGACAGGTGGTCTAATGGTCTCGTTTGTTTGTCTTTTGTCTCACTCTTCAGCTTCAAATGGAGTCGGATGGCTTCGTGCAGGCGTCGGCGTTGCCCAACAGCAAGCGCTTTGTCGTCGAGGATTCAAGTGAGTGTCTAGCTTCCGGCTTAGAAAGTGACCGGCCGCGCTGGCGGAAGTGCGTGGTGTCGCGCGTGGTGTCGCCCTCCTCCGTCGCCCGTGCGGGAGAGCTGAACAAAGCAGCAACAAAACAGCTTTAGTGCCGGCATTCAGCCAGTCACCGATTATCAGCAAGTTGAAGTTCAGCGGCAGTCAACACGGTCTCGGCCATGAGACGCAGACTCTCAATCGAATGCAACGTGATTCACGCCGGAGACGGGGCTGGGGCTGGCAGACAGCAAGGCATTCGTAAAACTGGAACACTAACGTCTCTCTCTCTCTCTCTCTCTCTCTTCGCACTCTCTTTCTCTTGGGCTTGGCACGCAGTTACCAAGGTGACCTCCGATGGGGAACCGCACGGCATGATGACCATGGTGGCAGGTTTGTCGGGCCTATTAGCGGCCATTATTATACTGGCCGTGCTCGTTTCGATGGTCGCCTGTCGCAAGCGCAAAACGTAAGTGTGCCGCCGCCGGATGACCGATCTAGCCAGTCGACTAAAGCATATTTCAGCTGTTGCCACCAAAGGAACGGCAAGAAGCAGCAAATGTTGGGAGCGGCGAACGCGAGCGCCCTGGCCGTGGCCATGACCGGCGTCGAGAAGTCCGGCAATCTGAACGCCGCGTTCGCGGAGAGCACGCTAAGCCTCAGCGTCGACGTTAAGGATCCGGCCAACGTCAAGGACAGCCAATGGCCAACGACGATTGTCATCGAGCGCTATTGAGGAACCGTCCGAGGGGGCCGCGGGCAAAGCACGTGATCTTTGTGAACAGAAGAGACTGACGCGGCGGTGGCCGCGTTTGCTGCCACTGCCAACAACTAGAAATTTAAGCCAATTAAATATACGTATTCGATTTTGTTTTCTCTTACTCTGTGTGTGATCATCGTTATATTAATGCTATGATTCGAATTGATTACAAGGCCGCCACACTTTTGGCGCATGTTCTGTGTGTGCGTGCGTGTGTTGGGCAACGCTGCACTGTTATCGATAGCCAACCTATCGTTGGCTAGCCGAGACAGCAACCGCCAACCGAACACAATAAAATGCGAGGAACAACTGATATTGTCGCGGTTATTTATTTATGCTTATCGTATGTACAAAAAAAAAAAAGTAACTGTAAAAAAGTAGAAAAATAGACAAATTGAATTGGGCTCACAGCGCCGTGCTGCGACACCCGACGACCATGGCCAGCAGGGCCATGCGAATGTACATGCCGTACTCGGCCTGCCGGAAGTAGGCGGCCCGGGGATCCGAGTCGAAGTCGCGGCTGATCTCCTCGACGCGCGGCAGAGGATGCAGCACAATGGTCCGCTTATTCGCCCGCGTCATCATTTTGGGCGTGACAATAAACTGGCCGCAACACTGCAAGAAAACGGGGGAGTTCTAATTGCAATTTCTCATTTCTGCACTAGTTCACAAAGTGAAAGGAGTATATTAGTTGTAAGGTCGGATCTTGAAGATTGGATTATATGCGCGTCAGATAAAGTACTAAGCCTACGCCTACTTGGCGCGTAGCAAATTAATTTAATTTATATATATACATATATTATATTATATATGTATATATATATTATATTTAAGTGCTGGTTACCAAATTTGGCAATCGGTTTTTGGAAGACCTTCTCTATATACTCTATCTATATTTCTAATGATAAGCAAGTCCGTTTCCGACTGTTAAAGAGTATTACGCAGTCGGTTACGCTTACACTCAAAGATAGTCAGACATAAGATCGGACGAATAGGATGATGATCAGGCATTCGCTATATGGGACACCAGGAACCTTTTCTATATACTCTATCTCTACTTTTAATGATAAGCAAGAAAGAGTATTACGCAGTCGGTTACGCTTACACTCAAAGATAGTCAGCATAAGATCGGACGAATAGGATGATGATCAGGCATTCGCTATATGGGACACCAGGAACCTTCTCTATATACTCTATCTCTACTTTTAATGATAAGCAAGAAAGAGTATTACGCAGTCGGTTATACCCGACGGCAATTTTCTTAGGCCTCTACGAATAGGATGACGATCAGGCATACGATATATGGGACTCGAGGGGCCACAGTTACAGGGTATCAAGAAGCACTTACGCTCTGGTATTGCTCCTCGCTCTGGAAGCGCTCGCGCTGTATGCGCGTCATGTAGAGGACGTCGGTGGTGGGCAGCGCCTCCTCGATGGTGTCGAACACCAGCTGGGTGACGCCGCGCTGGTGCAGGTAGCGCATGATGGCCTCGGGCATGCCCAGGCCCTTGGGGGCGACGTACTGCAGGGTCACGTTGTAGAGGGTGACGAGGCGCGCCAGGGAGTGGACGGTGCGTCCGTTCTTGAGGTCGCCGACCATGGTGATGGTCAGGCCGTTGACGGTGCCGATCTCCTCGCGTATGGTGAAGACGTCCAGCAGCGCCTGCGTGGGATGCTCGCCGACACCGTCGCCGGCATTGATCAGCGGCTTGCGCGAGAACGAGGCGGCGCGCTGTGGAGCAGGGTGAAGATGAGATCGAGATCGGGATCGGGATCGGGTTGAGGTTTGCCTATGGCACACTTACCGCAACGGCGCCCGGCTCGGGATGTCGGAGGACCAAGACGTCCGCATAGCTGGCCATCACCTTGATGCTGTCCTCGAGCGTCTCGCCCTTCTTCACCGAGGAGGTGACCTGGTCCATGTTGATCACATGGCCGCCCAGGCGCTGCATGGCCGCGCTGAAGCTGCACTGGGTGCGCGTGCTCACCTCGTAGAAGATGCTGGCCATGATCTTGCCGCGCAGCAGATCGTCGACCGGCCGATCCTTGGTCACGCGCGACTTCAGCAGCTGGGCCAAGTTGAAGAGGTCGTTCAGCCGCTCCTTGTCGAACGTGTCCACCGAGAGCACGTGCTTCCCGACCAGACAGTGGGCGATCGGGTTCGGTTCGGCCAGCAGCGTGCTCTTCTGGAGGTACTCCTTCAGCGTCGCGTTGCTGGAGGAGTCGAGGCGGAGCCGCGGCGAGGGCGACACCGGGCGCAGGAAGCTGCCCGCCGCCGGCGAGGCGGCGATGCTCGTGCCCGGCTCGTCCACGAAGTGGACGGTGGTGCCGCGCGAGACGGCCGCGGGCGGGCCGTCGGTGAGCAGCCGGGCGAAGGTGTCGTTCACGTCGGTGTCGCTGGGCAGCTCGCTGTTGGCCTCCGCTTCGAACTTTTGGGGCAGCGGCACCTTGGCGCGCACGTTCTGGCCGTAGCCGGGCTGGACGAGCACCTGGCCGTCGATGTAGGCGACCTCGCCGCGCAGGACGACGCGGTGGACGCGCCCCTTGACCTTGGTGCCGCTGAAGGGCGTCCAGCGCGCCTTGGTCTTCAGCTCGGCATTGTTGATCGTCCACTCCTCGTCCAGATCGATCTCGACGTACGTCTGCGGCTGCTCCGGCAGGTTGAAGATGCTGCGCGGATTGCGGTGAAACTTGCGCTTGATGTCCTCCAGCGTCAGGCGGCCCTCGTGGACCGCCTGGAGCAGCAGCGGCAAGATGGTCTCCAGCCCGGGGAAGCCCGGCGGCGGCCGTTCCGACTGCTTCTCGGCGAGCGTGTGCGGCGCATGGTCCGTGGCGAACACATCGATGTACTCCATGTGCTCCCAGAGCGCCTCCTGATCCTCGGGCGAGCAGAGCAGCGGTCGCACCTCCGCCATGCCGGCGCCCAGCCGCTCCAGGTCGCGCGTGCTGAGGAACAGATGGTGCGGACAGACCTCGCAGGTCACCCGCATGCCCTTCTCCTTGGCGGCGCGTATCAGCTGGATCTCCTCCTTGCGCGCCACGTGGCAGATGTGCACCGGCCGCTCCAGCAGGTGGGCCAGCAGCAGCACCGCCGCCATGCTCTGCCGCTCCGCGTGGCAGACGATGGGCGCCCGCTTCGGCCAGCGGGCGAGGTGCCGCTGCCAGGCGGCCATGTCGCTCAGCCGGAGTGTTCCGTACGTGTCGTTCAGGTACATCTTCAGGCCGCACGCCTGCGTCGCCAGCTCGTGCACGTGCTCCCAGTTGCTGTCCGTGGCGCCCACGTAGAGCGCGTAATCGCAGCGGGCCCCGAGCCGGGCCAGCTCCCGGAACTGGTTGAACGTCTCCCGGTCGCAAATCGCGGGATTCGTGTTGGGCATGGCGCAGACCATGGTGACGCCGCCGGCCAGCGCCGCCGCCGTTCCGCTGGCGAAGTCCTCCTTGTGGGTGGCGCCCGGCTCCCGCAGATGGACGTGCACGTCGATGAAGCCGGGCAGCTTCACGATCCGGCGCGACGTCATGCAGTCCGTGTGCGTCTTCATGCCCGGATTGCGCCCCGTCACGCGCATCGACTCCACCAGCAGCTTCGTGCACTTGACGTCCGTCACCAGCGGTATGGAATAGTCGACCGCCAGGCGCCGTGTCCGGTAGCCGTGCGTCATAAACGACGAGACCCTGCGAAGACAACGGGAAGAGCGTCAGTCACGTCTGCACGGCTGGACACCATAACAGGACTCCTTCCTCCGCATGAACGCAATTTACTTCGCCGCCACTGCAGCTGGGGACTTGAACTTTGGCATCGAGAATCCTCCGTGCCCGCGACAAATAAGGGGCGAAGAGTTTTTAGCGGCGCCCACTGGGGGCGTGGCAATGCGGTAAAACCTATATACAGCCCTCAGTACTAAAGATCTTTGGCAGGCAGTTTTCTGCTAACCTCCTCCAAACAAATATCCCCACAAATTACAAAACTCTATGGTTTTCCGAAACAGGCATAATAATTATGAATAACAATAAACGAGTATTCCACAACATTCTTACTTGTGATATATACTATGTAATTTATTTATACTTGTGGCATTGTTGTTTCGCTTTCATTTTTGTGTTTAATAAAAAACCCCACCTAATTGTTTGTGTTCTTTCTAGAGGAGTTCATAAATAATCTTTTTGCAAATAAGATCTCTAAACATTGTTATACTTTATACATATTATAATACTGTAAATAGGAGTTTATGACCAGTTAGATTTAAATATACCTATATTTAAATACCCTTTCAGACTTACAGCAGCTGCTTTTAGCTCTACGCCCTAATTGCTTCTAAATCGTTTCTCGAAAGATCGTTCCTCTAGTTAGGAAGTCTTGATAAGTACAGAAAAAGCGAATTTTCATGGGAGCTATATGGTGTTGAGTTCCGATCCCGATCTGTCTGACAGAGAGAGGCGAACTGTTCCCGTTTCGTGAATCCCCAATCCACTCCCCATCTCGCCCGTGGCTCACCTGCGGATGCCGCCGCCTCGCATGGGCAGATTGATGACCAGGTCGAACTGTTTGTTGGCCAGGAACTCGGCCAAATGTCGCAGCTCCCCGTTGATGTCGTCGGGCGTTGTCTTGTCGAATGTCCACTGTACGGACTCCACCTGCAAGGAGAACGAGAATCGGTTAGCGCTGCGATTGGGGACACTGTGCAGGCCAGAGGCCAAGGCCACGCCCAGCGCGATCAGCGGGCAAATGTTTGCACGGGCCACATAAAGATATTGCTCTTTATAGACCTACATAATAATTCACTCGTATTTGTACAATAATGCCAATACGCATAACATCAAAAAACAACAAAACATTACAAGCGACGCTGGCACAGTGGAGCCCAGGTACAAAAAACAGCGGACGATCGGTAACAGGTGATCGATAATCGGCAATGCATCGCCGTATCATCAGATCGATAACAATAATCGATAACGTTCAATAATTGTTTTCACTTCCACCTTTTTAGTTTAGTTTTTTTTTAAGCTGTCAGTAAACAAGATTGCAAATTACGGCTTTAGGCGTTATTTACTGTCGGGCTATCTTTTATTTAATGTATTCTAATTAATGCATATAGATAACGCATTTGTTCAACTAATTACGCTTTATTATTGTCCATTAGTCTTGGAAAAACACAACAATTAACTGTCGCAGTTAAAAATAACAACAAAAAACCTCAATATTCAAATTATTGATAAACAAAAGCACAATATAGTTAAAAAAAAGTTTTATATGGGGATTACAATATTTGTATACCATAAATTGCACATTAAGCTCTTAATTGAATATAAATTATAAATAAAATATAAATATGACCAACTATAATATACTATATATATATAATAACAGTTTCAGGCAGTCTTTATTATTTAAAGAGTAGGTGAACGAAATTTGTGAATAATCTTTATGAAAAACCGAATAGCGATTTTTTTGGGGCGAGTGGGGGGAGGTATCCAAAATCCGAAAGTATTCTTAATCTGCGTATGCTGCTCGAGAATATATAAAACTAAATTTGGTGGCTTTAGCTCTGATAGTTTCTGAGATATGCTCAAAAAACCAGATAGAAAAATCGATAGATATCGATAACACGGAAATGAAAAACTACAGGCATTTTGAATGGGTTCAGGGCATAAAAGGAATATATTTTGCAGACGCAATTTGCTGTTTTGCCCCACAGTGCACGTCTCTATTGGCCATAAACACGCTGATAAGAAGGCCTCCACTCGACTAGCCGGAAGCGGAGGAAGAATCAACACTTGTCTCGCAAGGTGTTCGTGTTGTCGCTGCTCCATCTATCGCTGATCTTATCTGGCCGACGACAATGGCGAGAAAATGAAATTCGATCAGTGCGATCGATATCGGCGACAGAAAGGAGCGACAGTCGCAGCAGTTGGGCTGCGCCAGCGATCGAGAGTAACAATAGCCAGGCCGACAGCCAAAGAGGACCGCGATGGGCTGCAAGTGCTCGAGGAGGCTCGACGGCGACGCGCTGCCGAATCCGCTGCAGCAGCTGCAGGCGGCCGAGGCGGAGGCGGCGCCGCCGCGCGTGCAACGGCGCCGCCGCCGCCAGGAGGAGAAGCGCCAGCGGCAGCTGGCCAAGCTGCAGAGGCGCAACGCGCGCAAGCGACGACAGAGGCGTGGCAGCAGTGGGGGCGGGGGCGGCAGCTGCCGCAGCTTGCGACGCAGTCCGCGTGGCAGCCACAGCCTGGCGCCGCAGATGCGCCTGCTCGGCGGCAGCAACGGCAGCAGCGCCACCGAGTGCGTCAGCGCGCTGTACGCCCGGACGCTGGAGCAGCAGCGGGAGGAGCACCAGCGCGTCATCGAGCAGAAGACGCGCCACCAGCTGGAGCGGCAGCTGCACACGTTCCTGCTGAACCAGCTGCTGCTGGGCATGCAGTTCTTCGGCCACTTCGAGCACGAGCTGGCCGCCGTCGATGACCAGCTGGCGGCCAGGCAGCGCGCCGGCGCCCAGGCCCTCACCGAGCACAGCCTGCTCCACGCCAGCGCCATCGACGCGGCCGTCGCCAGGCGGCTGCTCTTCAAGCCCACGTGAGTTCAAGTCGAGTAGTGTAATGCCATGAGAATCGCATAGAGAGGCACTTTTCAATTCATCCTTCAAATTAACAATCAATATTTCAATATTTAGCAACAATAAGTTGCCATTTCATTTCAAAATAATACTTAAAAATTGGCTTTTAAAAATTGATTTGATTTATACACTTTAACTTAATACTTTTCTTATATTTCATTTGAAAATTTTACAAATATTTTGTGCTCTTTAAAGCGATGTTGAAAATGTGAGATATCTTGTTTCGTATGGGAAAGCGTTCAGGCATATCTCACATTTTGAACATTTGCAGAAAATGTCAGAAATTTCGCATCAATTAACATTCGTTGTTGTTAATATATATGTTTAATATGAGAAGAAGTTCTGGGAACATTTCACATTTTAAACATTTGCAAAGAATGTAAAAAATGTTGCTACTGGAATGACTTTCTATTCTATTCAATTAAAAATTTTAATTATATTTTAGAAATGCAACATTTGTTGTTAACATATGTTAAATAACGAGATATGATATATGCTTATTATGAGCAGAAGTACAGGGAACATTTTACATATTTCACATGTTAAACATTTGCAAAGAATGTAAGAAATGTCGATAGTAGAATTGAAAATCGTTCAGGTAACATATTTCACATTTTGAACATTTGCAAAATATGTAAGAAATTTTGGGCTATTATGGGAAATCGTTTAGGCAATATATTTCACATTTTCAAAAAATTTAAAAAATGTCGATAGTGGAATTGGGAATTACATAGTTCACATTTTGCAAATTTTAAAAAATGTTAGTGGCATGGGTTATTCTTTATTATATATAGAAAATCGAAAATAGAAAATATATTTCACACTTTCAAAAAATTTAAAAAATGTAGATAGTGGAATTGGGCAATTACATAGTTTCTTTATAATAGATTCTTTATAATAGATAGAAAACCGTTCAGGCCTCATTTTGCACATTTTGAACCCAAGAAATGTTTGTGGAATGGGGTATTTGTTATTATACAAAAGCGTTCAGGCAACATATTTCACACTTTCAAAAAATGTAAAAAAAATCGATAGTGGAATTGGCCAATTACATAGTTTAAATTTTAAACATTTGTGAAAATTTTAAGAAATGTTAGTGGCATGGGTTATTCTTTATTATAGATAGAAAATCGAAAATATATTTCACACTTTCAAAAAATTTAAAAAATGTCGATAGTGGAATTGGCCAATTACATAGTTCACATTTCGAACATTTGTGAAATATGTAAGAAATGTTAGTGGCATGGGGTATTCTTTATTAAAGATAGAAACCCGTTCAGGCCGCATTTTGCACATTTTGAACCCAAGAAATGTTTGTGGAACGGGGTATTTGTTATTATAGAAAAGCGTTCGGGCCACATTTTGCACATTTTGGACATGTGCGAAGCATGTGCGGAGTGTGGAAGATGGGGGAATCGGGCTGCAAGGCAACTGAACGCACGTCTCCGTCCACAGGGAGGGCGGCGGGGGACAGGCGCAGCCGCTGCAGAGGAGGCTGACGTACGTGGTGTTCGAGAACGTGGACGTGGCGCGGGCGGACGACGCGAACTACGACTCGATCGCGGCGCTGTGCAAGGTGCTGCTGGAGACGGACTACTACAGCACGACGCCGTGCAGCAGGGAGTACGTGAAGCTGCTGGAGCAGAGCCGCTGGCTGGGCTACGTCCGGCTGAAGCTGCGCGAGCCGGCGCCCGTGCAGCGCGCGCCGAGCCGCAGTCCCAGCAGCGACGAGGGCGAGGGCGAGGTCGACCGGGAGCGGGAGCGGGAGCAGGAGCAGGAGCAGGACCTGGACATCGATGGCGTCTACACGGACGCCAGCTCCGGCTACAGCACCGGCCTGGACAGGGGCAGCTGGTGCGAGGGCGACTACGACCACGTCTATATCGCGCGCCTGAACACGCAGCGTCCGATCGGGGAGCTGCAGCTGGCGCGTGTGCCGCTCCAGCGGAATGTGCTGCCGGAGGCGTGCGTCTGCCGGCTGGCCAGCTGCCTGCCCGCCTGGCTGGAGCAGAGCGACGACGACGAGGTGGACAGCAGCAGCGAGGAGGAGGAGGAGGAGGAGGAGGAGGAGGAGGAGGAGAGGGAGCAGGAGCGGGAGCGGGAGCGGGAGCCGGAGGCGAGGCCCGGCAGCTGCCGCTCCGGCTACGAGACGGTCCAGGTGCTGCGCCAGTGCCGCGTGGAGCAGCAGCGACGTCGCGCCCTCCTCCAGCAGAGCTACCTCAGCTCGCAGCGGTTCATGCACTACTTCGGCGAGCTGCTGCGCCAGCAGCTGGCCGGGGAGCTGGGCATCAGCGAGGCGGAGCTGGCCGGGGCCAGCTACCGCGGCTGCAGCGTCTACACGGCGACGGAGGAGCTGGTGCCCGCCATCCACGTGCCGCACGCCTGGCCGGACTGCGCCTTCGAATTCAACCTGCGCGCCCGCCCCCAGCTGACCAACCTGCACACGGGCGAGCGCTTCGAGTGGCCGACGGCGGCGATGCGCAAGCGGATCCAGTCCTTCGGCTACCACGTGGTGCCCGCGGGCTACGCGCCGAAGCGTGCCCGCAATCCGTTCCGCGAGCTCGAGTGGCGCATCGTCTTCCCGCAGGCGGAGCAGTTCCTGGAGCGCCAGCTGACCCGCATGCAGCTGAAGGTGCTGCTCCTGATGAAGGTGCTCGTCCGGCGCTTCGTCAGCGACCGGTGCCAGGCGACGGGCCACATCGTCGACCAGCTGCGCACGCACCTGTTCTGGGAGTGCGAGCGGCGCAGCAACGACTGGCCGGAGGAGTTCCTCGGCGAGCAGCTCGTCCGGTTCGTGCGCTCCTTCGCCGACTGCCTGGCCAAGAAGCAGCTGAGCGACTTCTTCGTCGAGCGGCGCAATCTGTTCGAGCACGTGCCGGAGGACGCGCTGGCGGAGCTGCACGGCATCATGGCGGCGATCGGCGAACAGCCGCTGGTCCACGTGCTCCAGGCGCTGCGCCAGCTCGAGCACGCCGACGACTTCTATCCGCGGCTCGACTACGGCCGGCTGCTGGAGACCCTCCTGGCCGGCGACTACCTCCAGCTGCGCGGCTGGGCCAAGTTCGCGCGCAACCCGCTGCCCCTGGAGGCGCACGCGGCGCGGGAGCAGCCGGCGGCGAGGCAGGAGCCCGATCCCAGCGCCGCCCAGGGCCTGCTGGGCATGCGCCAGCACCAGGAGCGCACGCGGGGCAAGCTGCGCCGCAAGACCCAGCTGCTGCGCGCCCAGCAGCTGCAGCTGGCCGGGCAGCGCCGCCCCTCGGGCGAGTCCTTGCAGCTGGACATGCCGCTGCTGAGTCCGCGCGGCTCGCAGACATCAGCGGCGGCGACCGAAACGGAAACGACAACAGCGCAGCTCGACGACGGCGTCGAGATCCTGCGCCGCACCAACCTGCTCGAGCTGCTGCTGGACCACATGCTGGCCATGCTGGCCAGGGCCGCCGAGCTCCGCAACGCCCAGCACGCCCAGCTCTACCTGGAGCAGGCGCAGCGCCTGTGCCGGCTCTACCAGCAGCTGGGCTGCTCCCAGTACGCCCAGCACTACGCGGCCGCGCTGTGCCGGGCGGCCGCCGAGATCGAGCGGATCGAGCGGACCGGCAGCAGCAGCAGCTGTGGCCCGGCCAGCAGTCCCGGGCCGCGGCCGTCTCCCCAGCTCGTGGAGCACACGGTGCAGCTGCACCCGGCGCCAGGTGATGAGCCGACCAAGGAGTTGCAGCCGGAGCCGGAACCACAGCCGGAGCCGGAACTAGAGCCAGCTGCCGACAACAACATGCTGCTGGGCGCACTGCTCCAGCGGCTGCAGCTCGACCCCGGCGCCCTGCAGGCAATCGGCTCCAGGACGGAGCAGCTGATCCAGACCCTGGCCCCGGACCTGAGGCGCCACGAGCTGCGCGACCTGCTCAAGCGCAACACGCAGAAGCTGAAGGGCGCCTTCAACTAGCCGGAAAGCCCCTTTGGACTAATCCCCTGGCCGCCAGCCCTATCTACATTGGCCACATGAATCACTCCATGCGCGCTAATCGGCCCTCAAGTACGTCCGATTAGCTTCTGTCTGCGGCCTTTTTTCACGCCTTTAAAAGTCGTCAAGAAATTATTTGCCTTCTCTTTAGATTTATAGATATGTGCTATATAAATAAGAGTTTACATTTGTTACCAAGTCAATAGGGTATATTCGGTTGGTGTCCGTCTGTCCGACTAACTTCTGTCTGCGGCCTTTTTTCACGCCTTTAAAAGTCGTCAAGAAAATATTTGCCTTCTCTTTAGATTTATAGATATCTTCTATATAAATAAGAGTTTACATTTGTTACCAAGTCAATAGGGTATATTCGGTTGGTGTCCGTCTGTCCGACTAACTTCTGTCTGCGGCCTTTTTTCACGCCTTTAAAAGTCGTCAAGAAATTATTTGCCTTCTCTTTAGATTTATAGATATGTGCTATACAAATAAGAGTTTACATTTGTTACCAAGTCAATAGGGTATATTCGGTTGCTGTCCGTCTGTCCGACTAACTTCTGTCTGCGGCCTTTTTTCACGCCTTTAAAAGTCGTCAAGAAAATATTTGCCTTCTCTTTAGATTTATAGAGATATATTTATATAAAGAAGAGTTTACATTTGTTACCAAGTCAATAGGGTATATTCGGTTGGTGTCCGTCTGTCCGACTAACTTCTGTCTGCGGCCTTTTATCACGCCTTTAAAAGTCGTCAAGAAATTATTTGCCTTCTCTTTTAGATTTATAGATATCTTCTATATAAATAAGAGTTTACATTTGTTACCAAGCCAATAGGGTATATTCGGTTGCTGTCCGTCTGTCCGACTAACTTCTGTCTGCGGCCTTTTTTCACGCCTTTAAAAGTCGTCAAGAAAATATTTGTCTCTTCTTTAGATTTATAGAGATATATTTATATAAAGAAGAGTTTACATTTGTTACCAAGTCAATAGGGTATATTCGGTTGGTGTCCGTCTGCCCGACTAACTTCTGTCTACGGCCTTTTTTCACGCCTTTAAAAGTCGTCAAGAAATTATTTGCCTTCTCTTCAGATTTATAGATATCTTATATATAAATAAGAGTTTACATTTGTTACCAAGTCAATAGGGTATATTCGGTTGCTGTCCGTCTGTCCGACTAACTTCTGTCTGCGGCCTTTTTTCCCGCCTTTAAAAGTCGTCAAGAAATTATTTGCCTTCTCTTTAGATTTATAGATATGTGCTATATAAATAAGAGTTTACATTTGTTACCAAGTCAATAGGGTATATTCGGTTGCTGTCCGTCTGTCCGACTAACTTCTGTCTGCGGCCTTTTTTCCCGCCTTTAAAAGTCGTCAAGAAATTATTTGCCTTCTCTTTAGATTTATAGATATGTGCTATATAAATAAGAGTTTACATTTGTTACCAAGTCAATAGGGTATATTCGGTTGCTGTCCGTCTGTCCGACTAACTTCTGTCTGCGGCCTTTTTTCACGCCTTTAAAAGTCGTCAAGAAATTATTTGCCTTCTCTTTAGATTTATAGATATGTGCTATATAAATAAGAGTTTACATTTGTTACCAAGTCAATAGGGTATATTCGGTTGGTGTCCGTCTGTCCGACTAACTTCTCTGTGCGGCCTTTTATCACGCCTTTAAAAGTCGTCAAGAAATTATTTGCCTTCTCTTTAGATTTATAGATATCTTCTATATAAACAAGAGTTTACATTTGTTACCAAGTCAATAGGGTATATTCGGTTGGTGTCCGTCTGTCCGACTAACTTCTGTCTGCGGCCTTTTATCACGCCTTTAAAAGTCGTCAATAATGTATTTTTTTTTTCTTTTTTTGATTTATAGATATCTCTTTTCTACATAAATAAGATTTTAAGAAAATATTTGTCTTTTTTTTTTAGATTGTAAGATATCCATCTTCTAAATAAATAAAAGTATATATTTATTGTATTTCCAATTTTCTCACTTTGAGCGACTGCAACGTTCGTGCTTATTTTATGCTGAATGTATTATAGTAAATATTATTATAAATAAAATAAAAGAAAATGAATTTGTTTGTATGCAACAAGGTTAAGGGTTAAGACCCCCATCTAAAGATGTATTCGTAAGTTGTTGATAAACAAAATGGCAAAAAAAAACTGTACTGGAAAACTTTACTTAGTTTTGAAGAGGTTTTGAAATAAAACGAATATAAAATGTCAGTAATAATTTTATAGAATACGATAAAATAGATCGTATATTATACATGAATATCCAATTGTCATAAGCCTTTATTCAAATTGAGCTCAGCCCACTGTAGCAGTTTATAATCGATAATTATCGTTAACGCGGCGAAGGCTTTGCCAACAAACAATATTCACCGTTAGCTCTTATCTGTACTGTTATCAACTCGCGAATCAATTCCAAGAATTTAACTCCGTTATTCCTCTTCAAGTTTGCCCTTTGCAAACAAATACTTGAAATGGCAAAAATAAAGTAAATTTGGCTTTCTTCGTTTTTTGTACAGCTAAAATTGAATTTTAACTTTTTGTTGTATAATAATGAAATTTAAAAAAAAAAGTAGATAAAATAAATATTTTCCAAACTTTAAGTTATTTTTGTGGAGACGGACAGACGGACTTGGCACAAACCGAATATGCTCTCTTCACTCTGTGGGCGAGTGTAAAAAGGTCGTTAAACGTTCAAGTGCCAGCTTTGATTTGATCACTTTTTTTTTAGCCCCAGTCCAAGTTAATCAAAGTTCGTGCCGTTATTACACTGAGCAAAACAAAGTAGTGCCAAGTAGGGGTTGTAAATCTTGGGAATGTACTCACATCAACGCCGTGCTCCGCGTAGAAGTCGCCGGTGCCCATCGAGGCGTAGAGCTTGTAGCCCATCTTGGCCAGATCGCGGATGGAGGACAGCAGCTCCATTTTGTGCTGAATGGAGGGGGGAAATAAATGTGTTAGTGACTTGAGAAAGATACCAATTTTGTATTTAGAGGGAAGAATTTGCTGACTCTAAACTGTGGGAGATATGGGCTCTATCGCCCATGGAGATCGTTAGTAATCTGTCTGAACAAGTTTGATCCATCTTTCTTTCAAAACGAGGGAGATATATCTGTTTTCTCAATTTATCATACGCCCAATACTATTGCAAATTTCAAGTCGGACGGACAGGAAGACGAGTATTTCACAAGCCCCACATACAGTATAAAAAGTGAATGGGGGAAGTTATCCAAAATTCGAAAGGTTTCCTAATCTGCGTATGCTTCTCGAGAATATATATTAACCTAAATTTGGTGGCTCTAGCTTTTATAGTTTCTGAGATATGCTCAAAAAAGCGAATTACAAACCCGATAATTATCGACAAGAAAACGGGACGAGTTATCGATGATTTGGCATACACGAACTTTCTAGCTTCTGTAGTCGTAGACGGACAGACAGACAGACGGACGGACAGACAGACGGACATGAGATGTCTACTTCTGCCTGTGGCATACATCTGCCGACAACCAATATGCCCTTTCTCAGGGCGCAGGGTACGGGGTACGGGCAGTGAGTGTTACCTTGAAGCTGCCGATGGAGAGAAGAATGGCGTTCTTGGGGATCTGGAAGCCCGTGGACATCATGGCCTTCAGGTAGGCCTCGTAGCGATTGTCGCCGAAGCAGGCGACCTCGCCGGTGGAGGCCATCTCGACGCCCAGCTGGACGTCGGCGCCGGCGAGGCGGGAGAAGCTGAACTGGGGCACCTTGACGCCGACCTTGCCGACGCCGTGGAGGACGTCGAGCGGCTCGACGTCCATGCCGACGATGGCGCGGGTCGCGGTGGCCACGAAGTCGTGGTCCAGGGTCTTCGAGACGAAGGGAAAGGAGCGCGAGACGCGGACGTTGCACTCGATGACCTTCAGTTCGTTGTTCTTGGCGATGAGCTGCATGTTGAAGGGTCCGGTCACGTCGAGGACGCTGGCCAGGTCGCGCGTGATGCGCTTGATGGCCTCCAGGGTCTCGGCGTTGAGGTCCTGCGGCGGCGTCACCAGCGTGGCGTCGCCGGAATGAACGCCGGCGTTCTCCACGTGCTCGGAGACGGCCATGCAGAGGATCTGGCCGTCGGCCGCGACGGCGTCGACGTCGATCTCCTTGGCCTCGGTGAGGAACTTGGATATGACCACCGGATGTTCGCGGCTCACCTCGGAGGCGGCGTTCAGATACGTTTCGAGATCCTGGTCCGAGTAGGCCACGTTCATGGCGGCGCCGGATAGGACATACGACGGCCGCACCAGGCACGGATAGCCGACCTCCTGACAGAAGGCGACCGCCGACTGCAGGTTGGTCAGCTCCCGCCAGAGCGGCTGCAGGATGCCCTTCCGGTCGAGCATGCGCGAGAACTTGAACCGGTTCTCGGCACAGTCGATCGACTCCGGCGACGTGCCCAGGACCTTGGCCTGCTGCCGGTGCAGGTCCATGGCGATGTTGTTCGGCAGCTGGCCGCCCATCGAGAGTATGATGCCGTCGGAGCGCTCCAGCTCGTAGATGTCCATGACGACCTCGAAGCTGATCTCCTCGAAATACAAGCGGTCGCACATGTCGTAGTCGGTGGACACCGTTTCCGGGTTGTAGTTGATCATGATGGTCGACTTCTTCAGGTTGCGCAGCTCGCGCAGGCAGCCGACGGCGCACCAGTCGAACTCGACGGAGGAGCCGATCCGATAGACGCCGGAGCCGACGACAATGGTGTGTCCGCCGGGAAACTGGACGTCGTGCTCGGCGGCATTGTACGTGTTGTACAGATAGTTGGTGCTCGCCGGCCACTCGCCGGCGACGGTGTCGATCTGCTTGACAAAGGGTCGGATGTTGTGCTCGTGGCGCTGCTGGCGCACGGCCAGCTCGGTGCTCTTGGTGGCCATCGCGATCTGCTTGTCGGCGAAGCCCAGCCGCTTGGCGCTGAGCAGCTGCGCCGGCGACAGCTGGCTGCCGGCGGACTCCAGCTGGCCGTAGAACTCGATGATGTGCTGCAGCTTGTGCAGGAACCAGCGATCGATTTTGGTCAGCTCGTGCAGCTCCTCGATGGACATGCCCGCCCGCAGTGCGGCGGCTAGGACGAACGGACGGCGGTCGGTCGGCTCCGAGAGCTGATCCTTGCAGACGGGCGCCAGATACGGATCGAAGCCCTGGACATCGCCGTCGACCATGCGCAACGCCTTCTGGAAGGCCTCCTCGAAGCTCCGGCCAATGGCCATCACCTCGCCGACGCTCTTCATCGAGCTGCCGATGTGCTTGCTAACGCGCACGAACTTGGCCAGATCCCAGCGCGGTATCTTCACCACACAGTAGTCGAGGCTCGGCTCGAAGCAGGCGGTCGTGTTCCCCGTCACCGAGTTGCGGATCTCCGGGAGGGGCTCGCCCAGCGAGAGCTTGGCGGCGACATACGCCAGCGGATAGCCGGTGGCCTTGCTGGCCAGCGCCGAGCTGCGGGAGAGCCGGGCGTTCACCTCGATGATGTAGTACTGCTCCGAGTGGGGACAGAGCGCGTACTGGATGTTGCACTCGCCGACGACGCCGAAGTGCCGGATCACCTTGAGGGCCGTGTTGCGCAGCATCTGGTATTCGCGATCGGAGAGGGTTTGCGAGGGCGCCACCACGATGCTCTCGCCGGTGTGGATGCCGAGGGGATCGAAGTTCTCCATGTTGCAGACGGTGATGCAGTTGTCGAACGCGTCGCGGACCACCTCGTACTCGACCTCCTTCCAGCCCTTGAGCGACTTGTCGACGATCAGCTGGCTGGAGTGGGCCAGCGCCTGCTGGGCGAGCGTCTCGAGCTCCTGTTCGTTGTTGGCGAACCCGGACCCGAGGCCGCCCAGCGAGAAGGCGGCGCGCGCCATCACCGGATAGCCGAGCCGTCCGGCGGCCTCGAGGGCCTCGGCAACGGTGTAGACCGCCTCGGAGGGCGCCACACGCTCCCCAATCTCATTGACGCGCTGGGCGAACAGCTTGCGGTCCTCCGTCTCGATGATCGACTGGATCGGCGTGCCCAGAATCCGCACATTGTACTTCTCGAAGACGCCGGCCCGCTCCAGCTCGACGCCGCAGTTGAGCGCCGTCTGGCCGCCGAAGGTGAGCAGGACGCCGTTGGGCCGCTCCGATTTGATCACCTGCTCGACGTAGTCGGGCGTCAGGGGCAGGAAGTAGCACTTGTCCGACATGCCCTTGGAGGTCTGGACGGTGGCGATGTTCGGATTGATCAGCACCGTCTGGATGTTGGACTCGCGCAGCGCCTTGATCGCCTGCGAGCCGGAGTAGTCGAATTCGCCGGCCTGGCCGATCGACAGTCCGCCGGAGCCGAGGATGAGCACCTTGCGCGGCCGCGGCAGCGCGTCCGGCTGGATGACGCGCAGCCGGCGCTCGATCAGCTTCGGGATGGGGATCAGCGGCTGTTTGATCGCATCGATGAACACGTCGAAGAGGAACTCGGTGTCCTGGGGACCGGCGTGGTGTTCCGGATGGAACTGCACCGAAAAGTACGGCTTGCTGCGATGCACGATGCCCTCGTTGGTGCCGTCGTTCGCATTCACGAACAGCTCCTCCCAATCGCCGGGCAGCCGGGCCAGGTCCACGGCGTAGCCGTGATTCTGCGACGTGAGCAGACAGCGGCCCGTCGCCCGGTGCAGGCAGGGCAGGTTGTGGCCCCGATTGCCGTACTTCATCTTGTAGGTGGCGCAGCCGATGGCCTTCGCCAGCAGCTGGTGGCCCAGGCAGATGCCGAAGATCGGCTTCTTCCCGGCCGCGAGCACGCGCTCCAGCTGCTCGACAATCGGCTGGCAGCTGGCCGGGTTGCCCGGCCCGTTGCATAGGAACAGTGCGTCGTACTGATCCTCCTGCAGGCGGGCGCTCCACGGCAGCAGCTGCACGGAGCCGCCCCGCTCGAGCAGGCAGCGCAGCTGGTTCAGCTTCAGGCCGCAGTCGATGACGGCGATGCGCGGCCCGCCGCCCTGGGGCGACTTGTACAGCGCGGGCTCCGTGACGGCCACCTCCCGGGCCAAGTTGCGCTCGTTGGGATCGACAAAGGGGGCCGCCGGCTGCTTGCCGGGCGCCTCGTAGACGATCCGGCCGAGCAGGCTGCCCTGTTCGCGCAGCTTCTTGGTGAGGGCGCGCGTATCGATGCCGCTGATCCCGGGCACCTTGTGCCCGGCCAGCCACTGGGCGAGCGTCTGCTGTGAGCGCCAGTGGGAGGGCGTGTCGCAGATCTCGCCGACGACGAGGCCAGCCACCTGGACAGCGCCGTCGAGCCACTCGAAGTGCTCCGGCAGTCCGTACGCGTCCAGCTGGCCGACATCCGGCACTCCGTAGTTGCCAATCAGCGGATAGGTCAGCACCAGGATCTGTTCCCTGTACGAGCGATCCGTCAGCGCCTCCGTGTAGCCGACCATGCCCGTTTGGAAGACCACCTCGCCGCTGGTGGGCGTGCCCTTGGCGCCGAACGAGCGGCCCGCCATCACGGTCCCATCCTCCAGCTCTAGGTAACAATCGCTTGTGGACATTTCGCTGCTGAACAGATAAGAATCATTAAATAGGTTTCCTTAGGGGAGGTCATCAGCAATCTGGCAGGATTTAGTTTTAAAATTTGCCACGCCCCCACTGGGCGTAGCCAAGAAAACTCAACACTTTATCTGACGCGAGTTTACACGAGTATATATTCCAAATTTCAAGTTTCTAGCTGCAATAGCGGCGATAAAAATTGCGTTCATACTAAGAGACAAATATACTCTTTTCACTTTGTGCTTATAATTCTAATGTAGATCAATTAAAGAAGCTTCTCTAAGGTTCTTACGGAGGCAACGATTATATTATATTTCTCAGATGTTAGCATTAAATCAGTTCTTAAACAATAATTGGATACTCCACGAATACCAAGGGCTTTTATTTCAAGTGGAATACGAGACGCGTTTATTTCTGCATCTGTCCGCATTATCTACCTATTCAACGAAATTGGGACTTTTTTTTGTTTGTATATACGTATCTCAGCAGTTTGGAGCTGTCTGTGAAATTGGTAATAATAATAAATAAGATCAAATGTTTGTTGAACTTTGAGAGTGGATGAGACAAACAGGCTCAAGTTTAGAAAGGTAAACAAATAATACGAAATTTATTGCCTCACAGCTTAACAAACAAATGAATACATATATTTATTAAATAATTCCCTAATTAGAAATTGCCTTTCTTTGCGATCAGCCCTATATGTTATCTAGTGGTATTGCCCGGCGTTGTCCTTGTCTTTCTTTAAAGTTAAGCTTAGTTAACTTTTTTGGTAAAATACAAATCTCCTTAAACACGTTACAAGCTAAAAACTTTAGGAATATGAGATTATCAAAAACCATTATAATCAACAAATAACACTTGAACTCAAAAAATACAACATATTTTAAAAAATATATATATATATTTGACACTTTTACACACTTTTATTTTAAAATTCAGTATCCACTTACTATTGCTTCTACGAAAACTATATAAATTGTTCAATTCTAGATTGGCCAATTTCACGAATATTTGTATGCTTAAGTAGATAACAATAACATTCGACTTGTGGGGAAACATGGGGAGCTTATCTTTCGATTGCACATTTCTAAATATGCAACAATAATATTGCAGTCGGCATGTCCTGGCTCTGCGATGCTCTGTGCCAGGCGAAACACTTTCACTCACGAATATTCAAGTTCGAGTCCAATCGGAGTTCACAACAGAAACTGCGTTCTTCCCGTGGGAACAGCAGCGTGCCCTCTGTTTGAACTCCAGACCGGTTTTCGCGCTACATATGTACGTACATATACATATATATACAACAAATATGTACAAAGTCCTTTTAACAGGTCTGCATTTCGCAATAGCAGACTATTTAACCTTACTATTTCAGCCGCAGGCCACTTACATGTGCTTCGCTTCGTTCTCGCTCTTAAATCGCTTTAATTGCAATTTAACGTAAAAGTGCCGCTTACAGTACAAGCTGTCCACGTGTTGCTCGATTCGAAGCGGGTCAGAAATCAAGTCGAAGAAACCAACATACGTCGCTGCCGGCAGATATCGACTGCTTCTCGCACACAGAAGTGCGTAGGAATATAGGAACTCGAGGCTCAGCGTTAGGCCCGCGTTGTGCTTCAGAGATTAGAGAGAGTGAATGGTTGCTCAAGAACAGTTACCTTGAGGCTGGAACGTGTGACGTCACAATATGGATTCGTTCTTTGTTTACATAGCGCGGCAATTGGCACGCGTTCGATATATATTTTTTTTATAGAAACTCTACAGCACTGGGGTTTTGATAAAGCCCAACAATTGGAATTAGATCAAGAATTAGACTGAGAATTCGTTGCATATCAAAAAAACGGTTTAAATAAGAAAATAATGGTTATAAAAAACAAATAAAATATAACACTTTTATTCTCTTAGCATACAGATAGTACGGTAATGTACAATAATATTATTAATGAAATGCAAACAATCTCGTAATTTTTGGTTCAAAAAGTTTAGATTAGTTTAGATTCCGTTGACGTCGCTGGAATTGACTTTTACTTTTTTTATGGTTTTAAATCCGCGCTGTTCATCTGAAAAAAAAAAAAAAAAAACAAATCTTAACGAGTTCTTAACGAGTGTCCAATTTAGTTATTGAGTCGTGGACAGCAAATCTACTGCGATCATTTGAATCACTGTCCAACAGAAGCGCAGTTGGTAATTTCAACTTTTCTCTTAAAATTTTTGCGCTTAACCTTAACATGCAATTGAGAGATTAATTGGCTCTCTCAGTGAATGAGTAATAAAGCTGGAAAACTATCGATGGTTTTCAAAAAGAGCGAGACTCAAAATTCCAAAAGCATCGGTGTAATCGATAGTTTTCCCAGCTCTACGCAAAGCCCTTTGTGCACAACGCAAAACACAAATGTGTACATATGTACGTATGTACGTATGAAAGTATGTATGTGTGCGCATCCATGCTAAACTTAGTTGCCCATTGGCTTTTCGAATATTCAACTTTTTTTTTTTTTAATAACTTGAAAGTTAAGGCAATTGCTATGCTTGCAGCATATGTACATACATATACATATATATTAGGCTAGACACGTTATTTATGCTCGCACATGGAAGATATAGAAGATAAGAGGACAAATGTTGTCTGCTCTACTGCGCGGCGAAACGTTTGTGAAGAATAAATAGTACACTCTTCCTTCCCCAATCATTCTTATCACTTACTTACTATCACGTATTGTCAACGTCGATCCAATTGAAGGCATACATTTCTACATACAAACATTTGTATGGAAGTGTGGGTTCATTTTAGAATAAAACTCGCCAACGTTTTGATTCCCTACGACACGAAGGGTATACAAATACAGAATTAAAAAATTAATATAAAATAAAAAAAAATGTTTATGCCCATTTCCTTATTACAATGATTTTTTGTAATGTAATAAAAAGAATTAAATATCAGTCGAGTAAAAATAATTTTTTGATAATTTTAACTGGCCTTGAAAGCAAATTTTTGAAACTCCCGCTGTAAAAATACATATACGATATATAATCAGATGAAATTTATAAACCTATGTTTTGTCCACTAGCAGCCGTTAGAATAAATTTACTTATTGAAATAAACATTTCATTTTTTGAAACGACTTCCCTGCGTGCCACAGCAAATGTCAAAACTGTTGCCACTCTTTCACACTTAACGTGTAACCCAACACTGGCTGTGGCCTTTGAAACTCAACTGAAATACAAATTTGACTGCCAGAAAAGCGACATAGTTGCCAGCTATTATTTTGTCTGAAAATCTGATTTGTAGCTTAATAATTCAAGGATCTGGCAGTTTCAGTTGCTTCGCTAGAGGTGGTGCTTTTCTATTCCAGTGAACATGATTTTTAACAGTTTTTGTCATTTCGTGCTTGTTTACATAGGTTTCGCCATATATTCGATGATCATTTTGTTCCGATTGTGCGAAAAACATCTAAATTCTCCGCCACACGCATAAGGTAAGTAATGTCGCTGATATGTTGCCAAACATGATTAACAAACAAGTTCTACACAGCAACATGATCGTTGCAAATATAATTTTACTCAGAAATAATTTGGATATTGAAAGATTACCACGTAGTGAATACAAGAATACCGATATAATGTTTAAAGAGGGAACTAGCAACAACACACATGAAGGGCTTTGCATGGCAGATTTGCTGCAAATATACCAAAATCTTTGATCTTATGATTGACTGGAGTATTATGCCCTGGGCACCACCTCGTACGCTCGAACACCCGATTTACAAATTGAAAATGTATTTGCAAATTAACGTTTTGGCGTGCAAACCTATGCCTATTTTGTATGTATGTATTTCACATCCGATTTTTGTATATTTGTTCAATTAAACTTATATATAATATTTACTTGCCGAGTGTCCAGCCTTAAAACTATGTTTCGTGTTTCTATTTAAATTTGAATTGAAAGTTGTGCGCATCCATGGCAACGCTGCGTGGATAAGCTGGCGACGCGCGAGGGTTGCCAGACGGTTGTAGATTAAATTAGCGCGGCAAATTCAAAACTGATATCTTAAAATACATAAAGCAAACAAGTGGCTTATTGTTGCAAAATGATATTGCCGTATTTATTATTGTTTAAGTATGTACGCATATACATACGTAAATAAATATATATATATGGTTATATATATATATATTGGTATATACGTGATGTGCCTGTGTCATACATATTGTGTAAATTTATATGATATATATGTGTAATATTTATGTAGTACAAAAGCATAACAAATAAATAACAAGAAATTATTCAATACATATTACTTTTACATATGTACGCATCGAGTGCATTTGCACATATAAGGTATTAGGAAAACGCACACATTTTGGTCTACTTGGGGGGACCGCCAGATATTAATCGGGGCCCGCTTTTGGTTAATAACGCACAGAGAACAAAAGATAACGTTTGATAAATACATTGCAGGGTTTAAACAATACTACACAAAAAAAAAAAAATATTTGAAGAAATAAAATCATAGCTAAATGCGCTGAGTGGTTGATGGGGAGGGTGGAGGGGGGGATCGCTTAAACGTTTGTCGGCGCATCCATGCCACATATAACGGACTTGACCACTGCGGCTGCGGAAAGGGAGGCATAGTTCTGCCATTTCCGGGTGGACATGCCGTCCTTGTAGTCGGAGATGCCCTTGACCAGAATGAAGCTCTCCCGGCAATTGCCAATGATGCTGTCCAGCACGCTGCTCATCTCCACATCGGTGGCGAGCAGTCCGAACTTGCGAGCGAACTGCGTGCGCAGATCGTCGCTGCGCACCAGATCCCGTCCAGAGCCAATTGGGCCCAGGTGCAGGCGCAGCCGTGTCACGCCGTTTATCTCATCGGCCGCGATGGGGTGGGCCACCTCGATGACCTCGTTGTTGCCAATGTTCATGAACAGTTTGTCCGTCTTGGCGTCCGGCCGTCCAAAGTCGCTCTCCGTCTTTTGGGCGAGCGTTTGCTGGCCATCGCTGAGATACGTCTCCCAGGGCCGCTTAAGCTCCATGTTCGCCTGCAGGCTCTCCGCGATCTGCTGCAGCGAATCGTTGACGGGGAAATACGTCTTCACATCATCTCCGCTCTTGTACACATACACATACGGCTTCTCCTTGCTGCGAATGCGGAACGAAGAACCGATGAGCACCAATTACAGGTGGGTATCGTTTGTGGGACACTCACCTGTTGATCAGCGCCCGCTGTTTGTCCACGTACGAGATGACCACGTCGCCCAATCGCACGTGCTTCTTGTAGTCCGTATAGTGGGGCACGCCGCCAGCCACGCCCACAATAAAGACATAGTCAACTTTTTGGAATGTGCCCAGCAGCCTGGTCGTCGTATTGCCCGTGGCCGTCATTGCCTCCCGCGTGCTGCCCACCGACGGCAGCTTGGTGCTCACTATCCGATGTGCTCCAATGTTGCCCAAGGTATAAACATTCGATTCGCCTTTGGAGCAGGCCCACAACGGTAACGGTAACGGGAGAGAGAAGAGCCAAAAAGAAAATGTTAGCTGGAAGTCTTGACAAACATGGATGGATACATTATGTGGGCGTGTGAGATGTAGGCAACAATGTATGTATATATACACGTGTTGGTGTGCGTGTGTGTGTGTGGTGTCTGCTAGTGGCCATTAGTCTGTGTAGTCTGCGGGTGTGCAATGTACTTGTTGTGGCTAATGTGCGTGACGACGACAAT
Organism: Drosophila sordidula; assembly: GCA_035047465.1. NCBI lineage: Eukaryota > Metazoa > Arthropoda > Insecta > Diptera > Drosophilidae > Drosophila > Drosophila sordidula. The sequence goes on from JAWNPQ010000163.1 coordinate 1,029,380, forward strand.
CAACAATGATGGCTAAGAACTTCGGGCAAAAACTAAGAGCTAAGCCCGTTCTTACAGCTGATGACAACCAAAAACAACCACAAAACCAAAACACCTTAACATTAACAACAATAACAAACAAAAAGCTCTAGCAACAACAATATCAAAATACAAGTCAAAGGTCAAGTTCACAATTTGCATCAATTTGCAACCCAAATAAATATTATATACATATTATAATTACTACTATTTAAGTTATATTAATTATTAACGATTACAAATTCTATTTAAATTTTCGTTATATTTATACAAATCTTCCCCGGATACTTTTTTGGCAATAAACAAGTTTACTAAATTTATCAATGTATATTAATTATTCATTTTAAAGTTTTTCTTAAAGAGCTTTAACTGCAAAACTAATAAAGAAACAACATCTATCTCTCTTATATAAATTAATGTAAATAACAATAAGAATAATACAATTAACATTTCCCCCACCAACAGCCATGTTAGGACCTTAACAGAACCCGGTTAACAGCTGGCGTCACTTTAACGTTTGCTCGCTAACATATATATAGAGACCTTATAGATTGATTGCGTGATTTGCGCAAATTGAATTGAACTTGACCCTGAACACAAATTAGATTACATGAATATTGTTGAGCTTTTTTAATGGCTATGTAAATTGTAGGCGACTGGGTGCTTACCAAATCTGCGTTTCTTTTTTGATTTTCTGAGTGAGTTCGTTAGATTGGGATCGGAATCTGTTATATATGAATTTTGCGTTCGAAAGTATTAAAGAGTAATTAATAAATTTATTTAAAATTTTGCGGTTTCGTGTGTGTTTGTCGGGCGGGGAGGGGCAAGCAAACAATTCAGATTTTTTTTTGTTTTTTTTTTTTGTCATGTGGATGGTTTGTTAACCGTTAGAGTACAAGAGAGCAACAAGAGAGAGAGAGAGAGAGAGAGGGGGGGGGGAGAGATGAGAGAGAAAAGAGAGTGAGGCATTAGTTGAATACGCTCACGGAGCCAACGCATTTCGATCCGGGCACTAAGCAATCGGCCTGTGGCGCCACCTACCGACTGTGGTGTAGCGGACAAATGTCTCCTTGTTTTCGAGCATGGCGTCGACGGCCAACTTCTCGCAATACTGGGCCGTTATGATCGCAATCGTCGGCTGCTTATTCGAGGCTATCGTCGGCATCTGCTTGACCACCTTGATCTCCTTGTCCTCGTGATGGATGCGCGTGTACGCATTGTACTCCATGGACTTGATGAGTCCGCGATCCTGCAGCGACTGTATGACCAGCAGCACATCCTGCTCGCTCCAGCCGTAGTCCCTGCAATTTACGAAATTATTCAGCGGTTGTCCTTCGCCTCGACGCAACGGAAACTTACTTGGCCAAGTCCTCGGGCGAAACGGGATTCGGGTAGGCCTGCTCAATGAGCTCCAGCACCTTCTCCTGTGTCAGCGGCGGAGATTCGAATTGTGATTCCTCCAGGGAAACTAAAGCAATAGAGGGAAGGAGAGTTGCTTTCAATAAACCGCTTGACTTGATGGCCGTGCAAAAACAGACGGTTAATGGTTAGCTCGGGCAGAGAAAGAGGCGCAGGGGGCGGGCAGGCGGCGGCGACATTTACAAAGTGGGCGTGGTTAGGCGTGGGTTAGCACACGGCGCTGTCTGCGATTAGGGGCTGAAGCAGCGTTAACTTAATTGCAGCCACCAGACAAATGGGGCACTTGAGTGCGAGTGGGCGTGGCAGTGCACTCAAAACAGCTCCAAGAGCTCCAAGGCGGCCAATGCACCCGGCACAGTTTAAGATTTATTGTTATTAAAGAGCTTTAATTTTAGTTTTGTTTTGTTTTTCTTCCCCTCTTCGTTTTTTGTAATGTCTATTTGGTACTAAAACTCAGTGCTTAGTTTTTGGTTTTATTTGAATAGACGAAGTGCGTGCATTAGTAAAACGAACGAACGAACGAACAACAAACAAGAGAACGAACGATAAACAGAACAACAGAACAAGAGCTCGACAGGTGAATGCACAACAAACAGTTACGAAAAGTTGCTTTGTTTTTGTCTGTTTGCGCTTGCGGGTTTTTAGTGCCAGGGCTGGTGGCTGGCGAGGATTAGTTGGCAGCGGCAGCGGATCACTTGCGGCGAGCGCTCAGCTGCTCAGTGTACATGTCCAGCCAAATGGCCTTCATCAGGTTGTCGCCATCACCTGTTTTCTTCTGCGCGAGCAGCGCCTCCTCGAACTTGCGATTGCAGTCCCCGTAGCAGTAGATGATGTAGCCGTCGCGTGCTGTGCCCGCGCCACGAGCCCAGGCCAACAGAGAGACAGAGAGAGAGATAAAGAGATAAAGAGATAAAGAGAGAGAGAGATACAGATACGGCGACGAGTCGGGAGCAAGTGAGAGCCAAAACGAAACCAAAAGAATTCGATACAACTGCAGACGGAGAGCTGAGAACAGCCGGGCACGGCGACTTACGTGGACGTGACGGCGGCGCCGATGTCTCCTCCAAGATGCGCAGCTCGATCTCGATGGACTGTATCTCGGTGTAGCCGTGCTGCAGCAGCTTCATTATCTTCTTGATAAACCCAACATAATCTGCAATGCATAAAAGAAAAGAAATATATCAGATATCATTTATTTGCTGCGCTTTAGTTTTATGAGCTCATTGAAATTCTTTTTTTATGATCTTTAGATATCAAATAATCTACCTTAAATTATATATACACTAGAGATTACTATTTAAATCCTGAGCTAGCTGAGAATTGACATTTAATTAATTAAAGTTAAATTATTCTTTGCTGCTTAGTTAATTATGTATTATTCCTTAAATTTATAATTAAGATCACAACAACAATAACAACCTCAAGAAGCTCTTTTATTTAAATAAACGATTTTAGTTTATTCTAGCTTTCTAGAAATCAATTCTAATTTTTTTTTTTTGGTTTCAATTTTAAATGTTTTTCAAATTAAAACGAAACAAAATTGAATAAAAAAAAAAATTTGAATTTCCTAGAAAGCTAGAAACTTGATTGCCTCAGTTAACTTTTTGGCGCAGTGAAATGAAAGCTGGCCAGGAGCCGAGGAGCTCGGCTCTTGGCAGTGTGCAAGTACCTCGGGGGAAGTCCTGCGGACTGACGAGCTCCTTGAAGAAGTCCTGGGCGATGTGGGCCTGCTTCTCGTCGTTCGTGAGCCAGTCGCGGAACCAGAAGCGCAGCGTGCGCGACTCCTGCGAGTGCCTGCCCGTGTTGGCGCTGACGAGGAACACGCGGAACTCCAGGGAGAGGGCGGCCGCTTTGCTGGCGCTCTTCTGGCCGGCGACGGTGTCCTTGTTGATGATGATGCCGGTGTGGTCGCCGCCGGCGACGTGCACGCGGTCGTTGATCTCATCGACGAGCTTCCGCTCGATCAGTATAACGGTGCTGTTCGCTGTCTTGCCGCGTGGCGTCATCACGACCTGCTCTGTGCGCGGCGACGTCTGGCTCCTCCGGGCTACGTTGCTGTTCTGAGCCGTGCTCTGGTTTTGGCCCTGTTTCTGGCTCCAGTCGCCCTCCGCTGTGACTGCGACAATTTTATTGCTGTTGTAGCTGTTGTTGTTGTTGTTGTTATTATTGTTGTTGTTGCTGTTGCTGTTGCTGTTGCTGGTGCCGTTCGGCAGGGCACCGTTGCCATTTGGCTGGGACTTGGTCGGCTTGGGCGGCGGCGGCGGCGCCATCTGTGTCTGACTTCTGCGCCCCGACATATTCACCGATGCGCCTGGGCGATAGCTGTTGTTATTCTTATTGGGTTTTTCGGGGCGGCCTTGAGAGCCCAGCGTGTTGTCTGCAATGAAAGTGGAAAAGTGCGCGTGAGTGTTTGTGAGTGTGTGCGTTTATTTATAGCCCATTCGCCTCGCTGTTCGTGTCTTCGACTGTGACTTCTATTTACATTTCCATATCCGATTCCCCCCAGCCCCTTGTTTTGGGTGTCTGTTAGCCACCCGGCTCCCTGTTGGCAGCGCGCCAAACAAATTTCGAATTCATAAATAATTGGTGTCATAAATTCCGTGCAACCACCAACAACCTGGCTGGCGACCCAGTGACTTGCTTCTGGCCCAAAAACCGAACTAAGCCAAACAAAACAGAAGCCAAGAAAATCAATAAGAATTTCGTTTCGCCAAGTGCATAGCTGGGCACCCTCCCCCCCTTGGGGGTTGGCACCCTCAACAGCCAACCCTGCAATTAAAGGCACGCCTGCCCGTCTTCCGGCCAAATGTCACCAAAAGTTTTTTGAACCCATTCGCCAGGGGCCAAGCGGGGTGGTTCTTGCTTGGGCCCGTGCCAGCGCAAATTTGCATAAGGTAAACAGACGCAAGTCGGAGGGTCCTGAACGGGCCCGGGAACGGAAACGGGAACGGGCACGGGTATTCGCAGCGACAAAGTCAACGCGGAAGCCAAAGGCGAATGAACCAAACGAAGCAGTCGCAATTCAGAGTCCACGCTGATTCAGATGCCGGAATAAATGGGAAGCGTGAACAATATGTCTAATACCACTGCCATTACATTTATCCCATCTCAACCAAGGATTAAGTGAAAAGCAATTATGAAAAAATATAGAAAATAATTACGCATACAGATACAGATATACAGAATAACAAACCCTTGGGATATATGGATTGGCATTGGATGTAAAGTTTCTTTGACAACATTGGAAAAGTTTGTTAAGTAAACTTCTTAATTACATTGATAAAATCAACATCTTATAAATTGCAAAGCAGTTATTTAAATTGTTTTTTTTTTGTTTGTTAATATAAAAGCTTTTATTTTGGGCTTGGCTTTAATATAATTTTCTTTCAATACTCCTCACTTTAATGCCATATTTAAAATATTACACACTCTATAGCCAGGTCAGTAAAATCATCTCAACATTTTACTCTCCAATTCAGCTGCGATAAAAGTTTCAATTTCGGACTGTATTGAAACAAGTTTTAGTTTTTAAAAAGTTGCTTAAAAAACTAAATTAAAGAAACCTTTTCTTACTAGTACTAATTAAAAATGTATTTTTAATCTTATAATTATTTGGTTCAGTAACTCCCGTATTATACACAAATAATTCATATAGACCTATAGCTAATAAAATATTTTTGAAGTTGTTTGTGTGGTATTCGGTATTTATCCAAGACCGAATTTCGTGACATATTTAATTTGAAAATGTTTTAGTTTAAGTCTCATTGCACTCAATATTTACAAGCTGGTGACAAAAGCTAAAAGCAACGACAAATTCAATTGAGTGCATGAAGGGGCAGGTCCCTTTGGTCATATCCTGCACTGAAAGCTTCATTACTGTTATTATTAACATCATCATCGTCATCGTCAGCGCCCACTTAATTAGATTAAAGAGCATCTCCCCTGGCGCAGCTGCTGATGATGTCAAAGGCAGCAAAAATAAAAAGGGTGCACTCGAATTTCATGGCCGGAAATTATTTGCCGTCTGCAATTTCAATTGAAAATAACAAAAACTGTGTGCGTACAGTTTGGCAGACACTGTGCCAAGCCCTCGACCCAGCCGAGCATCCCGCCAGGCCACCCCCAAACCGAGTGCATTTCTTAACATCCGTTTGCGACTTTTGCAATCTATATAAGACACCAAAGCTGGCGAAGAAGAAGCGTTTAAGGCAAGGCGAACATTCCACAAGATATGCATATAGTACGCCGATCTTGCGGGGCGTTGTCGACATCTATTCGAAATGAAATTGAAATTCCAATGCCAAGTGCTTGGCGAAGCGTGACGCGTACCGTTGTTAGGACAAGGGCTGAGCTGGGTGCGGGGAATGTTGTTGTTGTTGTTGTTGTTGTTGTTGTTGTTGTTGTTGTTGTTGTTGTTGTTGTTGTTGTTGCCCTACCAAAAGCATAGACGGAGTTATGGGTGAGCGCATTGCCGTTTGCCGGAGTCACGTGTTGTCTAACCGGCGACCCATTACATTTCCAGCTCGGGGAGGGCGAGTTACATTTCCGCTTGGGATACCCTGTAAAAAATGGTCATGCCACGCCGACAATGACAGCAACAGGGGCGAGTTACATTCCCGCTTGGTATACCCTGATTTCTTATAGGAAAAAATGCAATCATAATAAAAATGCATTTTTCAAATGAAACGGTTATATACAAAAAAGTTGAAAGCTACAAACAAATTTGAAATCGAAGCGTTTCAATCAAAAATCGAAACTACAAGCGAAACAATTTCACCTGGCTTAGTTTAGCTAATTACCGTAGAACGGCTTAAATTAAATTATAACTCCAAAAATATATATTTCTCGATCTTTTAATGGAGAAATGCAAAATATACAATCAATGCCGTTTTATGCCAAAGCTTTGCGCTTTTAAGAATTCAAGATAATTCCTGGACATGAAACATTTTTAAAACCATGTTTACAATCATCAGATTGGACCGAGCAACGCCGGTTAATGCCTGCACTACTTCATGTAAAATTTAAAGACGCCGAACACACCTTTGGCTTGTTTCCTACTGAATACACTATTAAATATTAATTCGAGGGTACAATGACGCCGTGCATTGCATTGGCTTGCCGTATTCGCACCATTTGCTTTGTGGTCTATGACTGCCACGCCCGCAGCCCACGCGGGCAGCCCCCACAACAGAGGTAAGTTGACTATTTGCGAAATTTCGCCGCGGGCCGCCGCCGTGGGCGATGGGGGCCAAAGTCGCAGCTGGAGTCAAAACTGTGGCCAAAACCGCAAGACCCACTCGGAACACAGTGGAAACATCGTGACGCCTATTAGGTTTGCGGTTTCCCGTTGTTCGTGGGCGCCGATCTTAACCCTACCCCGGGAAAGAGCCAAAACGAAAGACAAATCTCGATTGCTGGAGCGGTGAGAAAACTTCAGATTGGAAAACATAAATAAAGCGGAAGATTGCCTGCAAACTCATCAACAAAAAACATCAATTTCTAAAGCTAAAATTAAGCCTTGGAGTAAAATTATAATTATTATTTATTAGCTGGAAATGCTTCTAATTAAAAGGTTATCAATTGTTCTAATGATAGCTTTGGATGACTTTAATTGACATTGATTGATTATTGATATTGATAACTCCAATTAAACATTACATTAATGTCCACACATTATCTTAGAAACCTGTTATTTGACTTAAATCAAACTGGTTGAATTTATTTCATTTTGTTCTATTTATGCAGCAAAAAAAATCGATATTTTTTAATGAAAATAAATACGTGATTTCGCATCTGAACCATTCTTCTGGGCCTTTACTCGCAAACAGCGAAAGCAAATTCTGCGAAATGTTCTTATCGTCGACGAGTATTCAAATAACCCGCAGTTTTCAATGCAAATACACACAAATGTGAATAGTTATATTATACATGAATATTTAGTTTTTTATGTATATTGTTCGAGAATTGCTTCGGCGTGCAAAAATTGGGGAAAAGAGAAACCAAAAAAAAAAAAAAAAAAAAAAACGGGCAAGTTCAAAAGCAACCGAAAATGTTTATAAACAAACAAATTAACTTCAAGTATTCGACGAACAATTTCTATTTCAGAGTACAATGAATTAAGCAAATAATAATAAAAAGCCAGCAAGAACAAATTAATTTCGTGAATAGCCTTGCAACAAGAAGACGACACACGAAATATAAATGTGTCCGGGTTTTCTGCTCGATATAAATATATGTACATATATATATATATTTATATTTATATGTATATCTATGTATAGTGTATAGATGAAGCAAGCAAACAAGTGAGCACGTCGCAGTCGGGTGAAAACGACTGCACGACACTCTGTTATACAGCAAGATGTCATTTTAATTTAAGCGCTTTGTTGTTCGATCGCCAGAACCAATATACCCCATGTGCGCTTTGCGTACAGGGTATAGAAAGTGGCCGCAACGCTTGCCCCACTTGCCTAATCAGCCAGCCAGATGGTTGAGAATGGCCGCAGGAATTCTAAGAGGGGGCTGACGGGGAAGGGGAGCACGCCGCAGGCAGCTGACCACCCACACTTTTTGCTCTGTGCCCGCTTGCCCCTTCGCAGATCTGGCTGCGTCTTCCTGTGGCACAAGGGGCGCTGCTCTTATCGCTTGTTTTGTTTGCATGCCTGCAACAACAACAACAACAACAGGAACAACGCCTGTTAATTACCCATAAAACGTTCAATCGAGCGTTCCGCCCCGCTTCGATTGCCCCTCGGGGCCGCCGTCCTCAGACGTACGTGACTCACTTGTTGACCCCGGCAAAAACTACGTTTACATTGTGCACATATACCCAACTATATATTGTATATATAGATTGCTCATTTAGAGCTATATATCGCCTGAACATTCAACTTCGTGTCACGTTCGCCTCGCAACAGCTAATTACGCTAAACAAATTAACTGAAATTATGCGGCAATTACTTTTTTACTTTAGTTTTGCCTACGACTGCAACAATCAACAACAAATTGTATATTGTTCAATTTTTGTTTAGGCATGGGAAAAATATCTTCTTAGCAAACAACTAAGTTTTGTGCTTTGCACTAATGCAAAATATATTTACTTTTGTTCATATAGAATACAAAATGTATTTATTTATTTTTGCATAAGACCGAAAAAGAATGCATTTAATTTTTTATAATATTTAGAAATTGGAATGATTCGCAAACTTAATTCTTAATCTTATTCTGATTTGTTCTCTGAATAATCTCGACCTGCATAACCCAAATCTTGCTTTAACTATGAATAATATGTTTTTTATAATGATTACATAGATCTTAATTTTAATTTGTTTTGTTCAGGAACAATAATCTAATTGTAATTAATCACTCAGCTTTCTGAAACTATGTGATTTTTTGTTTATAAACAAATTGAGATTTTGCCTTAAAATGCCAGATTTAGCAAGTTAGTCAAGCCTCAGCATTATTTCAAAACTCAATATTTTTTCTTATATAGTCAGTCTCAAGACCCAGCACATCGAGGTTAGACCTTTATATATTATATATGTTTATGCAACTCGTTTGCTGATAAACAAAAGTGTGCGAAAACAACAAACATAAAGAACAGAAAAATGAGAACGAGTTTTAAAGATAAAGCATGAGTAAGAATTGAGCCTCCAACCCAATTGGAGCGCTGTCGTCATCGTCGGTTCCATGGGGCCTTCTGTGTCTGTTGCGCAATAACATTGCGAGGAGATGCGGTCAGCTGTTTATTCTTGATCCAGTATCTGAATCTGTGCCTATTGATGGACCGATGACCAAACGCCGCGAGGGTCGCTGCGAACATGGAATCGAAAACCAGATTCCGAAATGTGGCCAACTATTTTATTTGCATATCGCGCACTGCGAGGCGCCGACTCGAACTATGATTCAATTAACCAAACATGAATACATGCCCCAAGTGTTCTCATATTCAAATGTGCAAATTTAACGGGTTTGCCCACCGTTCAACCGACTCTTCCCCCCCCCCCCCCTCAACTTCCCCCATTCGAAAGTCGATTCACAGCACAATTGTGATTCGTGTAGTCAGAGTTCACGGGCAATTTGGCAAAAACAAAGATCGCTACTGAAGGCCGTCCGCCCTGCAAGCTGAATACAATAATAATAAATTGGTATAATTTATAATAAAGTCAAAGTACAATTGTAAATTGCACATATACATAGTATAACAGTTAAAAAGAGCACTCTCTACATAAATGTTATTTAGTTAAATTATTATATTATTTTAAGTTTTAAGTTTAACGATCATAAGAATATTTATTCATTTTTACAGCGGAATAGTAACCAAAACATTTACCCTAGCATTATGTGTACACAAATGCAGCATTAATCTAGGAGAAAAATGCCATCAGACATGAAAATCGGTTCAGTTTTGACAAAAATTAAAATTATTTTCAAAAATGCATATACTTTAAATACAGAAACAATCTAGATCACAAATCAAAGTTTTGACATATGGAAGATATGACTCCGCAAGCTTTACATGTCAAAATTTTTGTCAATTTTTGCATGATTTTTGACAAAAAATTTGACTCCCTCACAATCGGTTTTAATGTTGTTTTTTATAGTAATTGTGACAACCACAATCGATTAAAAATGTAAATTTCAATTTCTAAATTGTTAAAATTTTTTTTTTGGAAAAATTGTCTTTTTTTTTGCCAAAAAATTAAAAAAAAAATTTATTTCCAAAAATGAATAAACTTGAAATGTAGAATCAATATAGAGGACAAACGATGAACAAATTGCCATCAACATGAAAATCGGTTCAGTTTTGACAAAGTTATGCGTGTTTGAAATATGGGAGCTACAAATCTTTGAGCTTTACATATCAACATTTTTGTTAATTTTAATCTGTCAATTAATAATCAAAAAACTACATTTGACGCGGGCTATTATGCATACATATATTAAAAGTTTTCAAGTCTCTAGCTTCAATAGGGGTCTAAAAAATTACGTTCATACGGACAGACGGGCAGTGCACAAACCCAATATATTCTATAACAATATACTATATACAATATAAATAGTTTGTAAAAACCTTTGAAAAAGATCTGAACTTTCCTGGCTTTCAGGCGACACTTTTCCCTAACTTCAAGGCGTATCTCAAAAGTAAATCTATATTTTTGTTCAAAACTTTGCCTATAGCGCAAAATATGTTTAATTGAAAACCTTTCGTAATTTCATATGCATCATATCTTAATGTAACTTTTGAAGTATTTTTCATCAGCAGATTTCCCAGTTGTCTATTGGCTATATTTACAATATTTGGGATTTGAATGGGGACGCTGTGTCGACAGTCTGTCTAGAGATCCGCCCGATAAACTCTTGCGCAAATTGAGCAATGTGCCAAATACTTGAGTGTTTTCTATAGTCGCCCGACGCAGACATACGTGTTTATCTTTCGTCAGACACCTCCGAGTTTTAGTTTCCGATACATAAAGATTTTATTTTATTTTCTGTTTGGTTTTTGCCACGCTAAATTGACTCGATTGAGCGCACATGGAACTTGTTGGGAATTTTTCTCAATTTTGGATTTTTTTTTTAATTTTATATCTTTGTTGTTGTTTCATTTAAAAATTTTAGGCGCAGAGCCAAACAAACTTGACACGAACCGAGTTGAGTGGGCGACAGATCGAATGCGTTGGAGATGATTATGATGATAATGTAGAACATAATAATGCTGTTGTTCTGGACAATGGATAGCGCCGATTGCTGTAATATTTAGCTTTTGCTTTTAGTATTATAGTTTTTTTTTTTTTTTTTTTTTTTTGTAAATTTTTTATTGGGGCACACATTTCGACACAAAATGAATGGTGAATGCGTCATCTTCACAGATGGCCAGAGTTCGAAGCAATTACTGCACGCAGCGGATCAATAAAACTGCAATAATTGGCCCTAGGGCCCCCCCCCTTCGCCCCCTCTTTTGACGTTCCATACGAGGCTTTTGAGAAATTTGACACACTTTGCGTGGGGCGCAATTAAAAGTCAATCACAAGAAGCCGCCCCCCCTTAAATACTCCCCACCCCCCGCAGACAATAAGGAAAAAATTGCATTAGCGGCAAATGCACGCAACGCACTTAACAAATTGAAATTAGTCAAACTAGTCGACTAACAGATGCTCTGCTAATTTAAGTAAAATGTAATCTAATAAAAAATGAAAATAATAATAATAATAATTAGACATCCACCCACAAAGGTGGAAAATAAGTGAAAAACTGTCTTTAGAAATTTGTTTTGCTTTTATTCAATTGATTTGCAATTATTTCAATTGAATTTAAAATGAAATAATAGAGTTCTTTCACTTTGAAAATACATTGCTTACAAGTAAACCTAAAATCTAATCTAATCGCATAATATATTTGACATATTTATATTAGCAGCAGTTCTGGGAAACGTGGTTCGCATAGACAACATGGGCTTATGCCCGATTTAACCAATTCGTATACTATTGCCATTCCAGGGTATTAAGCAAACGTGGTTTGCTTCGGCACTATATTTCTTGGCAAATGCCGACAAATATTGGACCTAATCACACCCTGCCCAGCGGCCTGCACTTTGCTGATGGGCCCCATGCATGCGATGCGTTTCCAAGGGGAAGGACGGGGGAGGGGGGGGGGGGTCGCTGCTCCATAAATCAGACGTTAGACGACTTGGCAAATGGTCGGTCTGACAGTTTTATGACCACAACAAAAGTGGGCCAAATGACACACACGGCTCTGCCATGGCAACCAACCCCGGCGCGGCCAATAAGGGATTTTTCTTGGCTCGATTCGACTCTCGACTTTCTGGCTGCATTATGTGCGAGTGGGTGGATGGGCTTAGCGGGCCATAGTGTGACCCATTTTATGAACAAGAACGCTTCAAAAAGTTCTTCAATTTTTTGTAAATCGAACTTTTCGTGGTTCGGTTCAAGGTTCGAACCTCGCGTTGAAGTTTGGCAAATATTTTATTTTACTATTTATATACAAAACTTAGCTTTTTCCTTTTGCAACGCTTTTTTATTGTTATTTTTTTTAGAGGTAGCGAAGTCTCATTTATACATTTTTTTAATTAAACCAAACCATTTTAAAACAGTAAATGGTTCGGTTTGGAGTAAGGGTTCGCTAACAGTTTTTTTCTTGTTTTAATTTTAGAATTCCGTGTAATAATAAAATCGTGTAGATCCCATGGCAATTTATTTTAGTATTAATTAATTTCTCTGCTTGCGCTGAGTTTGGGTTTCCTGGAAATCCAAGTTGATGGCAAACAACTTTCAAATTACGACGCCCTTCGCCCAGTCCCAGTTCCCAATCTCCAGACGCCGACCTACGCAGCTTGATGTGCTGCTAATCTCAAATTGCAGTTGACTGTCGCCACGCAAATGAGGTTACACGAACACACACACACACACACACACACACGCACGCACACTCATGCCATATGCACATAATTCCATATCAATTTACAGCAATTGTGGCACACGCATCCTCACGCCTCATTCAACATGTAAAATTTAAAATAAAAAAGAAAAAAACCAGAACACGAGCCGGCGAGAAGAAGCAGAAAATAAAAATATACAGTTCAAATTATTTTTAAAAGCAGAGCCGACGCAATTGGCCAAACGGTCCCAAGTTGAATGAACCGCACACGGCCCAAAAAAAGAACATTTTTTTAATTTTTTGTAAAGGTGTTTATGCTGGCAAATGAAATTTCATATGCAAAAAATTTCAAAGTGAAAAATCTTTGAAAAAAAAAAAAATATAACAAACACGACAAAGGCACATAATATTAAATTAAATTGTCATTTATTTAGAGTTGACAAGCTAAGGAAAAATGCTCCAAAAACAAAAGCAGCTACTACTGTAATCAGTTAGGATTTCTGCAAACTACATTTTAAAATAAAGCCCATATAAATCAACGAGAGATTATATTAATAAATATAACATCATAGTTTAATTTTTGTTCAGATCATATTTGAGTGTGTTCTTCTAGTTCGACTTTTTTTTTTTTTTTTTGTTTATCGGATTGTGCAGATCTTGAAAATGTTTGTTTTTATTTCACTTATTTTTCAATTATGATACTTTTATTTTTAGAATTTGTTTTCTTTTTTATTTTCTTTCAGTAAGTTTGTAATTTTTGTAGAATATACACATATTAAAAATGTTCTTCAAAGGCTTTATATAGGTATTTAAACTAAGCGTTGGAGATCTATTTCTCGTTTTGCATTTGCAATCACTTTCTTTTTTTTTTTGTTTGGTTGCTTTCAAATCTTTCATTTCTTTGCAATTTTGCTGAATGGCAAATTCGTGTCGCTTCATGATCAGATCAATCAGTTTTGCAGCATGTCTGAACTTTCATTTCAACAAAACAATATTGTCCCATTCGCATTCTACGTTTATTTCTTCTGCTTTTTATAGACTCTATTCACACTTGTTCTCAATGTGCTAATTATATTTGCAGGCTCATCAAATCTCCGATGTTCCCCCGTTTATATAGAGACACCTTACAAGATGATTCCGATTTATTGTTATATTCTTATATATTCACTATAGAAAAAAAATATATTTTGTAGACGAGTTTTATTTTTGACCAAAAAAATAAAACTTAGGTAATAATCATTATTTTTATTGATCAATAAAAATAACAAAATATAAAAAAAAAGATCATTACCTTGTGAGAAATTGAATGTAATTCAAAAAATAATCATTGCAGTGTAATTTTTATCATAAAGCTCACATACATATATGTATATATAAGAAAGAAAAACTAAGAAAAACATATTGATCAGAATTTTCAGCAGATGCAACTATAAATTTTTCATTCATGCAGGAAACCAAAATACTAATTCAAAAATTGTGTTAATTTTATTTTTTTCAAAATTCGCTGTTTGGCGGCTGTTTTGCTTAAATTGCCTGGAAAAATGAGATCATGCAGCTCGCTTTGCTAGTTCTCTCCATGAAATGTATTCGTATGAATACACATCCAGATGTATCCAAAAAAAAGTTGCTCAAATTTGAAATGCAGGTCAAAATTAGTATGCATACATATGTGTACGTGGAGATACGTGAATATAAACTACTGTACAAGTACTTGTGCATAATAATTGGTCGCCATAATTATAGAAAGGAGCGGAAACTCATTTCGAGCAAGTTTCGCAAGAAAAGCGAACACAGAACAACGGAAATTAATCATGTAATATTATTGGGAATTTTAAATTTAAAAAAAAAATACATAGGTTTAATTAGAATTATAAAAATACGTTAAATTGGACTCAAGTTAATAAAGTTAGTATAGTATATATACATAAGAATATTTAAATAATTAATATTTGATTAAAAAATTTGATTAGAAAGTCAGGCGTTAATAAACGCGCGCGTTTTTTCCAGCGTCCCATTAAAAGTGGAGCTGCAAACGATAAACCTGAAATATACATATGAACATACGTATATATATTCAAATGTATTTTGCTAGTTACTAATTGTTTAAAATTCAGTGGAAATACAAATGAGCGCAAGGCGATAATAAACGCGCGCGTTTCTTTCAGCGCCTCCGTATTGAACTAAAGCAGAGCCGTAAACGATAAACTTGAAATACGTGTGTGTATAAATGTCAGAATACGCATGAGTTCTAGTTTAACAATTTGAAATAAAGTTCTTTTATCGCGCGCGTTTTTAGCAGTGTACGAAACGCTGCTGGCATATAATTACTATAAGTCTAGGTACATATATATTTATAAATAGGATGACGGCTGCTTCAAGTGAAAGTACAACTGCTTGTGTGGGTCACCCACACACACACACACACACTCACTCTCTTCCCCTCCCCGCCCGCCGATCAAGCCGCATTTAACTCACCTGTTGCTGCTGTTGTTCTTTTTGTTTGTTGTTGTTTTTAGTGCTGTTGTTGTTGTTGTTGTTTTTTTTTTTTTTTGCAACCGGTTATGCTGAGTTTTTACTGAAACTCGTCTAATTTGTACTTTAACAAATCCACTCTACAATTATTAAAAATAAAAAAAAGCTGACAGCTTGTAAATTAGAGTTGAAAGTTAATTGGGCTTTTAATATATATGTGTATTTAGAGTTTTGGTTAGCACAAAACCAATATGCTCTGTTTGGACTTTAAGAAGTGGGCAATGCAAAGTGCCATAAATGGACAAATACAACTTTAAATACATTGCGTACTATTTCGTGTATGTGTGTGTGTGTATCTACATATTTGTATCTTATCTTATCATGTGCCTTGAGCAATTTCCCATTATCACTATCAACTGAAACTGATAAGGGCGACGGCTGCGCTGCACAATCGATCGTTGTAGTTGACATTGTTGTTGCTGTTGTTATTGTTTGTTAATATGCCGGAAACAATGCTTGTAACTCTTTAGTCATGTTTCTAGCTGAGCTCATGGCCCAAACTTTCAGTTTGTTGTCAGAGCTGACGTCATTGGCCCAATGCCTGGCATTGAACTTGATCGGCAATTTTATAGCAACTGTACAAAAAACAAAAAAAAAAAAAAGAAAAGAAAAGAAAACAGCAAGCCAGCAATTGCGAGTCGAGAGTTCGTGAGCTGATTTGCCGCAGCATTAGAAGCTGATTCATCGGATATAAACGGAATGATCGGCATTGGCCAATGGCGTCATCGCGACACTGACAAACAAAAGGGTTGCACTTGAGTTTATTTCTTTTTTTTTTTTCAATGTGCAAACAAACAACAATAAACGGTTGAGAGTCGAACCCAAAAGCAGGCAAACGAGCAGCTGGTTCACCTTCAGAGATCGGCAGGCGCCTGCCGTTCAAATTGGAACAATTGTGCGGTGCACACACACACACACACACACACACACACACACACGCAGAAACACATGCCCAAGTACACTGGGGGGAAAAAATTGCACTAAAACAAAACAATAAAATAGAAACAGCACGCACACACGATTTGCGTCCGTGTGTGTGTGTGTGTGTGCGGCAGTGTGTACGTATTAAATTACGCGGCTATTTTTAATGAATTGCAGCGTCTGTAACGCTTTACCGTTGTTTACGTCCTGTTGCGCGCGTCACTTACAATGTAAATACGGAACGCGCGTAAAATGCCGGCTACGGGGCGAATACAAAACAAAGCTCGCTCGCACTTAGACCGTGTCCGATGCGTTCGGTTAATTCTTGTCAACTGAAATGTCGCTAGCGTTATCGACAGTGCGCTTGAACCGATTGTTTCCATTTCAAGTTGCGTTCGTTTTCTGTTCGAAATATCGATATTACCTATGGGTGAACCATTTGAGTTATGCGTATTCTCCTTTGCATAATTAGTATAACAACACTTGTGTGTGCTTAAAGCACAATTTTATTTTTCACATATAAACAATACATTTTAAATAACATTCTTAAATAACAAATTAAATGACACTTTATTATCATAATATTCATTTGCATTTACAAGTATCGATAGAAATCTGTTACTTGACAGCTGTGCGCACAGCAACGAGCCATAGATGGCGCCAGCGCCGCACACTGATTGGCTGGCGCAAGCTCAAATTGGCGCGCAATAACAACAACAACAACGGGAGCTGCTGTTGAAAGCAAATATAAATCAATAGTTGCTATTTTAGCAATAATCTGTTATTGCTGCTGACAAACCGGTCACAGTTCGCTAGAGTTTTGCACGAGCACGTGCTATCGACATTGAGTCCAAGTCCATCAATTTCGAAGCCAAACAAACAATTACTAAGCCAACGGCGTAGCATAAAAAAATCGAGTGAGATTTGAAGTTGTCCGGCTGGTTTTCAATTTGCGACGCGCCGCAGCAGCAGCAGCAGCAGCAGCTGCGGCCGTCAGCGCAGGCGCGGCGACAGTTAGAAGCCAAGTTTCCAGCCGAGCGGCCGCAGCGAAGAGCAGCAAGGAAAACACCCAGAGCTAACGGAAAAACGGCAAAACAGGAAAAATATGAAAAGCGCAGCTTTTTTTTTGCTGTGCGTCGTCTCCTTGGCCGCGACGGCGGCCGCGGCAAGCGGTAAGCAACGTTTCACTTTTCCCCACAAGCGCCAAACCATAAAAGAACGAGTTTCGTCCATTCCAGTGGCCAAGCCCGCGATCCGGCCGCTGTCGCAGCGCGGCATCATCTTTCCCAAGGAGTCCTTTGACGATTGCTATGCGGACGAGGGGAAGGGCGTGCCCGGCAGCTGCAAGCTGCTGGAGGATTGCCCCGCGGCGCTGGCCAGTTGGCTGCAGGACCAGGTCTCGCCCAAGACCTGTTATTTCGTCAAGTTCGATCAGTACGTGTGCTGTGCCCACAACGGAAGCGCCGCCGATGCGACAACGGCGCCTCCAACGCTGCCGGCGCTGGTCCAGCGTCGCAGCGACCGAGGTGCGTATGACTAGCAAAATTGGCCTGGTCCACGATTAACCAGGCTATTAACGTCTACAGCCTGCGAAGACTCGCTGGTGTTTGGCATCTCCATCGTTGGCGGCCAGCCGACCACCTATCGGGAGTTCCCCTATATGGCCGCGCTGGGCTGGCGCTCCAATTTCGATGACAGCATCTATTATCGGTGCGGCGGCAGCCTCATCTCGCCCACATTCGTGCTGACCGCGGCGCACTGCATCAGCTATGGCGGCCAGCTGCCCAGCACGGTGCGCCTGGGCGGCGACAATCTGACCCTCGGCGAGGGCGAGGACCACGTGATCCGGCGCGTGTTCACGCATCCGGGCTACAATGACAGCACCGCGTACAACGACATCGCCCTGCTGGAGCTGGACGGCGCACAGCCGACGACGCTGCGCATCGCCTGCCTCTGGCCGGAGACGCAGCTCGCTGTGCCCAATCTGATGGCCATTGGCTACGGCCAGGTGCGCTTTGCGGGCGTCGCCTCGTCCCAGCTGCTCAAGGTGGGGCTGCAGCACGTCGGCGCCGAGGAGTGCCGGCCGCACTATCCCCGCGACGTGCTGGCCGAGGGCCTGGCCAGCAGCCAGCTGTGCGCCGGCGACCGGAGCGCCACGGGCGACACCTGCCAGGGCGACTCCGGCGGGCCGCTGCTCATGCAGCTGGGTGCCCGCTGGTATGTGGTCGGCGTCACCTCGCTGGGCCAGGGCTGCGCCAGCGGACCGCCCAGCGTCTATACGCGCGTCTCCAGCTACCTGGACTGGATTGAGGACATCGTCTGGCCCAGGTCCGACGAGGCAATGCCCGCGCCCACCTTCGATCTGCGTGCGTCCGACTGAGCGCGACCAACGGCGGACGGCAGACGTCATCCATCAAGTGGCATTCCCGCTAAATCAATTGGATACGACGCGCAATTCCCGCTGACTCACCACACCTGCAACTGCCCCGTCCCGTCCGGCCAGTTACTCATGCATTCTTCGCGCGAAATTCTGTGCACAGCTCCCGTGTGCTTCCCCACACTCGCACGGCTCAATTAAAGCACATTATATACAATCATTACGGATGGCGGGCGGAGATCTTGAGACGCTTGCGCCAAATGTCTCAGTACATTAATTGCAAATATTAAAAAGCTTCCACGAATTTATTTAATTATGAGCACCTTTGGCTCGTTGATATGCTTTAGACTTTAGATTGTGAATCAATTACAAATATATCTCTCTGTAACTTAAGCCAACACAAAATGCAGGCAACACCGACCAAAACGTTTCCCTAACGGTTCTCAATTGGATTCGGCATGCAGCATACTCTTAGGAGCTCTTCCAGGCTAAGCTTTTCTTCTCTTCTATGGAATCTCTAGTTTAACGATATTTAGTAAACGTGTTTTAGTATTTAAATTATTTATTTTATTTGTTACTGAAGTGCAACCCATTAAATATATTTTAAAAAAATGCGATTACGTTTTTATTTTTATAATAATCAAGGCCGCAAACTGGGAACCCGACATTATACCGTATTTAAATTATATAATTTATTTGTTATTGGAATGCAGCTAAATAACAAAATTTGATATAATTCGTATTTTGTATTCAAATATGTTTTAAATTATAACTTTTATTTATTATTGAAATGCAGCTAATTAATAATAATATTTGAAATAAATTGATTAATTTGTTATTTGCATAATAATCAAGGTTGCAAACCGGGATTCCGACGTTTTTCAATATTTGAATTACACATTTTATTTGTTATTGGAATGCAGCTAAATAAATTCGTATTTTTATTATAATGGGTTCGAACTCGAAATTATAATATTTTTAAATTCATAAAACGAACTCTTGTTTTTTCAAAATGTTTAAATGTATTAACTTTAATTGTTACTGAAATGCATTAAATATATATTTAAGTTTTTATTTTCATAATGTAGTATTTAAATAAATCGAAATAAGTGTGAATAAATTTATATTTTCACTATAATGGATATATAAAAATGTATATTTCCTGGACCTCTTCATTTCAAATAAACACACAAATAAAATAAAAAAGCAATGTATTGGCTTATAAATAATAAATAGAATATCTCCCCTGTAAATAAGAAAACGATGATCTGATTTAAAATATTTTTTAATTTCTAAAAATATCCCACACTTTGAGCCAGCTGAAGCAAATGAGTTGATGCAGGATGCTTTCAGGAAGAGTGCGCATTTTTGATTTATTTGGATTTGTGACTTTTGTTTGCTATAGGCTGGTTGCTTATCGAGGTGCTTGTGCAGCTGTTTTGGCCAACAGCTGCCACAGCTGCCACAGACTGGAATGCCGAGGCCAGGCTGCGCATAAAAGCCGCGTCGCCCTGGAGCCGGAGACAGTCTGCAATTGGTTACGGGCCCAGTTCGATCGCATCAGGATGCATCCACAATACGAACAATATGTCATTCTGCTGCGCCTGCTGCTCCTCAGCTGCTGCTGTGTCCCGGCACTCGGCTACCTGCCGGACGTGAATATATTCACCAACTACCGCACCGAGGTGTACAACGGTGAGCCAGCTCAGTTGGAGCACAAGCCTCCTGGCTAACGATCTATTTGCGCCGTTGCAGGCATACCCTCGGACATTGATACGACACCGTTTATACGGATCGGGGATAACTACTACTACATCGAGCCGATGAACAAGGTGAACTGGTTCCAGGCGGCGGCCTCCTGCCGCATGATGAACGCCCATCTGGCCTCCATTGAGGACAAGCCGGAGATGGAGGCGCTGGTCAAGTACATCAAGGCCAAGGGCTTCAAGAACAACGATTACTTCTGGATATCGGGCAACGATCTGGGCACCGAAGGCGCCTTCTACTGGCTATCGACCGGCCGTCCGATGACCTATGCCCCCTGGAACGGACCCAAACAAATGCCGGACAATTACGGCGGCAACGAGAACTGCGTTCACATGTTTGGCACCCGGGAGCTGATCAACGATGCCAACTGCAAGATCCTGATGCTGTATGTGTGCGAGGCCAGCGATCCCAAGACCTTCAAGTTCACATACATCAAATGGTAATCGAGTAAACATATGTATATATATTTTGCATTGTTCTTGCTTGTTGTTGTTTTTTTTTTGTTGTTTGTTTGTTTTTTTTTTGTTTTTTGGCGTGCACGGAGCACGGCGTTTATTAGGCTGCTGCTGCCTCAGTTGCATCGCTGCAGCCTCGGCAACAGCCTCCGGTTCATCATTCATCATTCAGATCGTTAAACACCTTACGTCTTAAGGATCAATTTGCTAAGTATACAATTACAAATCAGTTGATTTACGATTTACGTTTATGCATATACTAAATTGTTACGAATTCACCTTAAGTTGCTATGAAATTTCGCCATATGTGTGTAACATCATAGCATATGTATAATATATATATTCGCGTTAGATCGGCCGCTTTATATCGTTGTTTTTTTTTTTTTTAACTAGCCGATAAATATACACCTATATATGTATGCATTATGTAAAATACACAAACCAAATACAATGCTATAATATATATATATATATCTATATATATATATAATATATATAAAAAAATTACCGTTACATGTTACAACTTACTTGGCTAGGCAAACAGTGATCGGATATTGGAAAATTTACGACATAACCTCAACACTAATATTAATCTCCAACTAGTATGCATTGTGTGCGAGTGTGTGTGTGTGTGTGTGTATGAGTGTGCTACTAACACATGTACATATGTCTATGCATGTTTTCTAAATTGTTTGCGGCGCTTTCAAGTCTTCAGGCTTAAACCTAACCTAACTTTCTCGACTGTTTTACACACGCACGCACACCTCGAGACATCGGCTTACATATATGCATGTATGTATGTATGTACACATGTACGTATGCGTGTTTATCAATTAGTTCACATTATTAACTACATGTCATTCGTATATATATATATATATAAATATTCAACAGACGAGTGCATAAATTTAATAATTCTTACAAGTTTTACTTTGACATTCTAACAGTATTTTGTCTACAACGTTTTCGTCTGCATGTCGGTGTGTGTGCGTGCGAGCAGTGTGTGTGTGTGTGTGTGTGGGTGTAAGGTGGGCTTCAAAGCAGCTGTCAAGTCGCAAGCTTTCAGCTGCTATCAAAAGGCTATCGAGAAATGATTGTGCTGGGGCGCAGAGGGGGCGGGGCGGGGGGGACGTGGGGAGGCTGGGGTTGGCTGGCGAGGGCCAATGCATGGAAATATATATAGTTTATATTCATTTTCAATCTCAATTGATAGCCGAAAAAACTTGACCAACACACAATGGAGCACGACACTAGATGCACAATTCTAATGCAATCCTTAAGTTTTGGTTACTTGTCTCTTACAAATGGAAAGAACAGCCTAAATGTTATACATGTACAAAGTCTAAATGTTGCTTTTGTTTACTGTTTCGTTTTAAAAACCTCTCTCAAAATGGCAGTACGTTTAAGTGTTAAAAATAGGGCTTGGGGAATAGAAGACCTGGGCCATAGGGGATCAATGGGGGGCTCGATTAGGGCGTTAATCTAGGGCATGACGAAAGCGGCAACAAGTTTGCCTAAAAAACTAACAAACGAAAGTATATATATGTATACATATAAATATATCCACTGTACACTAATAAATGGCAGGAATTGCATATGCATCTAGTAAGTATATGATAATGAATAATTTTACACCGTTTTCGTTTTTAGTTTTTTGTTGGTTTGTCAGTTGTTTTTTTTTTTGTTTGCTTTATCTCGTTTTGTTGATTTCTTTTTTTGTTTTGCTTTAAAACACATTGCCATATCATCTTGCGTTTGTTTTCTGCAATGTGTTTGTACAATATTTTTCGTTTTGTTTTTTCATTAGGTGCAGAATTTTAAATATAATAATCATAATAGTAATAGTACAGAAGTTGTATTGGGATATTCAATGATAATAATAATAATAAAAAACATTTGAGGCATTAATAAAAGAAGCAGCCTATCGATAGATTAAGAGCTTATCATGGAAATTACATAATGCTTAATGATTAATTTAAAAACTATTTATTCTCTAATATTTTTGCTTTTTTTTTTGTGTTGTGTTGTTTTACGTTAGCCGCGCAATTTCACTTAATAATATTCGCGTGATAGTTGCGCGTGCATTCATTCGGCTGCTTTAACACGTTTTCTGTTGGGCTGATAGTACATATATATATATATATATATGCAGCACTTAAGCTACAAGCATCATACTTAACATATTTAGTAAGATAATAGGTTTTCATTCCTTAAATATCTAAAAAAAAATATATATAGTAATTAAATTAACAAAGAAAAAACTCTAGTTGCCTTATAATTATACAATTCTATACAAACTCTCTTGGTTTCTTAATAAAATAATATTTCATATATGTACTTAATTTCGTACTTCACATTTTGCTTCACATATCTTAATGACTAATCTTTTTTTTTTTTTGCCTTATATGCTGTTGATTTTAATATTAATTGTTTGTTTAAATCAGTTTTTTTCAGTGGCCTTCTTTCATATTTATTTTAGAAACAAAATGAAACACCAACTAGCGCACAAGTAGGGCAAAGTGTAGGGTTTACTATATATTAGTGTACATATATATATGCATATATATACATACATATACATATTTGTATGTATTTATTTAGGTAAATTGATGTTTGTGTGTGGTAGTTGTTGAAAGGCGCAAGCGAGACAGCAATGCACGGACTGTGCATCTAAAGTTAATGGTTTAATGCAGTATATATTTATCGTGTTTTTTGTTGTTTCTTTTATATTTAGAGAGGGTACATACAGTTATAGTTACAGTTAATTTTGTGTGTGGTTGTGTATGTCTATATTCAAGATGGCGATTTTTTTTTATATTTTCATTTGGTTTTTTTTAAATTTTTTTCGGGTTTTTTATTTTATATATATTTTTTTTTTTGGGAAGGAGTTCGAGTATATAATTTGTTACATTCATTAAGAACATCGAAATGCAAAATTGCTAATAAAAAATATATAAATATATATATATATACACCCATACATACGCGTACAAGCACATATGTATGTACGCGTCACATATACATATATACATAAATAAGTTGTAAATACATACATATGTATATGCACATATATATATATCTATATATATATATATATGTATATGTATGATTATGAAATTAAAATGGTACAGAAAAGGTTAAAAACACAAAAAAGAAGTTCTAAACGCACGCTGCTAATAGATAATGCACATGACTATTGCTATCTCTCGCTATCTATCTCTTCCATTCTCTCTCTCTTTCTCTTTAACACACACTGCCTGACTGACTCTCGCCCTCTCTTTCTCTCTCTCGCATTCAGTCGACTTGGCACGCACTCGTCCCCTCTCTTTCTCATTCATTCAACTGCTCAGTGGCCATAGCGTCTCTGGTACTGGAATTGCGTCTGAATATCTTCAGCGATCTTCTGCAGTGGCCACCTGGCCGGCAGTCGAGTCCGCGGATTCTCCACCAGAGCCGCAGCGCGGTGAACGGGGGGATGAGCTTGAGCTGCCAACTGAGGATTCAGACGATATGGAAATGATTGAGGAGGATGAGTTGACCAGACGAGTGTCGCGCATCTGCTGCAAGCGGCTGTGGCTGCTTTGGTTGCTGCCGCTGCCGCCGCTCGTTGCGGCCGCTGCTGTGCAGGACGATGATACTGTGGGCGAACCTACCGGTTTCGATGAGCTTGATTGATAATGCCGCCTATGCTGCTGCTGCGGGTGCTGATGATGATGATGATGCTGCTGCTGCGAATGATGGTGATGCTGTTGCTGCTGCTGCTGTTGCTGCTGCTGCTGCTGCTGCTGATGATGGTGGTGGTGGTGGTGCTGCTGCTGCTGCTGCTGGTAGCCCCCTCCACTGTTGTTCCCATTACTGCTGTTGCTGCTGGACAGCCGCAGGTGCTGAGGCCGCTGCTGCTGCTGCTGCTGGGTATGGTGGCCATTGTAGCTGCTCTGCGGTGTGCTCGAGATGGACTTGCTCTGCTGCATGGGCGGTGGCACGTAGATCGCCTGGCGGTAATATGAATTGGAGTGAGTACGCTGCCCCGCCTGCGGCTGGCCATAGGTTCGCGTCGTTGTGTTGCTGCTGCTGCTGCTGCTGCTGTTGACTGGGGCGTGGCTGCTGGAGTAGGCGTGGCTGCTCGCAGCTAGATCGTCCAGTGCGTCCGCCGGGGCATCGCTGAGCTGATCCATGTCTGGCTGTTGTAGTTGTGAAGAAGATATACATGTATGTTGGCTTGGCTGGGCCTGTGGCTTGGCTGGCATGCTGGCCGCAGTTGCTGCGCCGGCGACGCCGCTGCTGTTGCGCATCAGTAGCTGCGCACGCGGCGTCGCATTTGGATTGGGAGCAATTGCGGCCAGCATGGCACAGCCGGCGGCCTGCTGCTGCTGCTGCTGGTGCTGCTGCTGCTGCATGAGGCCGGCAGCCATTCATCATGTATCTATGCGTGTGGGTGTGTGCATTACCGACGAGCCCGATAGCGAGCTGTTGCTGATGTTGCCGATCGGCACCAGTATGGGCTTCGGCACGGTGACGGGCATCGCGGCCACGTCCAGTCCGTTCGGCGGCGAGTCGGTGATGTCGATGACGTTCCCTTCCGGCTGGCCGACCGGTGTTAGCGGCTCCCTCTCCCGTTCCCTCTCCTGGTCGCGCTCTCGCTCTCGCTCTCGCTCCCGCTCCCGCTCCTGGTCTCGGTCCCGGTCCCGGTCCCGTTCCCGTTCCCGTTCGCCAACCTCGCAGTCTTTGCTGTCCTCGGAATCATCGGCCGATGAGGTGCTGCCCCGCCGATGACGCATCGCCGTCAGATTGCTGGCCAGCTGCGCCTGCGGCTGTAGCTGATGCTGCTGCTGTTGTTGTGCAGCCGCCGCTGCCGCCGCCGCCGCCGCCGCCGCTGCTGCCGTATGATACGGCGCCAGCGTGTGCGGCTGCAGCACCGTGTGCGGATGATAGAGCTGATGCACTACGCCGCCGGAGGGCAAGATCACATACTTGGTGGCGCCGTTCGTGTACCCGGGCAGCGACATCGGATCCAAGGGAGTCAGATATTCAAAGTTATCGCGTATCCATTCGCGGTAGTCGATCACGTCATCGGTTATGTGAATTATACGACCTATGTATATACAGGGGGATACAGAAACAGAGTCGTTAAATAGTGTATCAAATAATGTATACGATAATTTAATTTAAAAATTGACAAATCTGCTCAGCGAAAACCGCAATAAATTTAAAAGCATCTAGCTGCATTTTAAAAGGTATATTGTATTTATATTCTATTTAATTAATATGTCTAGTCTAATTGTTAAAAAAAGGGAAGGATATCAATCTAATGTTTTAGGAAATGATGACTGTTATTTTTGGAGTATATATATTATTATCTATTAAGCCTCAATCGATTTGTTTATTGATAAAAGGCATATCGCAAATTTAAATAAAAGCTTATCAACAAAAACTGTTTTTCCTGACCGGCTGATTGCTAATTAAGAATTTTATTGGAATAGTTGAGATATTTCTGAGCTTTAGGAGAAATCATTGCCGAATTTGATGTCTAAAGTTAAAGCTTTGGCAGTTTTTGAACGTATCTATAAATATAGTTGCATACATGGAAGATAAGCAGACAGCTTTAATTTGATATTTGTCGTATACTCACCTAATATGGAGGTGACACGCGCATCGGTGCCCCAAAGATTGGGCGGTCTGACCGCCTGGGCGAGCACACGATAGGCGCATTGGAAGGCCTGTTTGACATGGAGGGCACCGTAGCTGCTGCGTCCGATGTCGTTGCCGGGCGTTAGGGGATCCTCAATGCAGAGCAGGGATGGCCTGTGCCCATCGACCATGTCGCGTTGCAGCTCATCCTTGGGCATATAGCGGCCGCCGTTCTTAATGGAAATGCCAATTTTCATATAGTTGAAGCGACGGCCGTACAGCTCAAAGAACTCGAGCAGCAGCACGCCCAGATTCGGTTTGTCATGGTAGATGCCGCGCGGATGCAGTTGCAGGAAGCTAATGCACATGAGTATCAGTGAGTACGATGAAATGCCGCCGGTGAACACCTCATTGAGATCGCGGAGCAGCAGAAACTGCTTCAACACCAGCACCAGTTTCCCCAACACCGGATAATCGCGCTTAAACTGTTTGATCAGCTCCGCGGACTGTACGCCCGATTGCATATTGAACGATATGTCGACCTTCACCTGCGTCTCCCGATCCGTCAGCTTGATGATCGGCACAGACGCCTTGTCCAGCACGCGCACCGTGCAGGCCTCCGCGATCCCACGCGAAACCAGTTCAAATTCAAGAGTGCGCAGCGGCAGCTTCTCCCACAGGCCTGCAAAGAGGGCGGAGAGTGCAAAGGACGTAGAGAAAGGGCGGAAAGGAAAGAAACTCCATGAAACAGCTGTCGAAATATATCCAAAAGCAATGTCAAGCGCTTCACAAATTATTAATTTAAAATTTATATTTTGCCTTTTTCTATGTTGATCAAAGTTGTTTATTTTAATTATTGGATTCGAGCTTTAATACCAAATTTCTTATATATGTTTTCATATAGATTATGAGTAGATTTTAAAATCGATCATAAATCTGGTTGACTGATCAGACTGTAATTAATAATGAAAGGTTTGTATAATTTGAAATTGGCTTAAATTGGGACAAATTATTGTGTCAATTGTGTCAAACATAAAGCTCTTTTTTGAACATATATATACAAACTAATAAGAACTGATCTAAGTTTAAGCCAAGATTGAAACAAGCAAAAAGACATCAAACAAATATACAAATGTCACAATCTGATTGGAAAATCGTGCAATCTGAAGCTGATTGGAAACTGCTTCATAGGCTCTATGTCGTATATAATGTGTATATAAATTGCTTTTAATATACCTCGACTCGGTGGGGAGTTCGCGTGTTGCCTACTCACCTAGTACAACGAGATCAATGTCGGAGGTGGGCAGAAAGAGGCCGGTGCGAAAGGAACCAAATATCTCGACGGTAGCCTGCGGCCATATGGAATGGACAACGGCCTCGATGCGCTTGACCACCTCGTTGCGTATGGCATGCTCGCAGGGCGTGGGCAGCACGTACTGGTAGAAATGATCGATCTCCTCGTGCAGACCGATTATCCCATCGCCGTAGAGATAGTCGCGCACTCGCCACGGACAGCCCTTGTATTTGGCTATCATTTCGGCGTGCTTGTTCAGATTCAAAGTGCTCGACTTGTTATCGACGACGCGTTTCCTGCGCGACGGATTATAGTAGGTGTTGGCGCGCTCGTGCAGCGGCACCTTGGACGCGGGATTTGCTACAAAGTTGTTGTTGTTGGTGGTGGTTGTGGTGGTGCTGCTGCTGCTGGTGCTGCTACTGCTGCTGTTGTTGCTGTTGTTGTTGGTGGTGCTATCGCCACCTGTCGGCGTCGTTGTGGTGTTTGCAGCTGCAGTTGTTGCTGCTGCTGCTGCTGCTGTTGCTGCTGCTGCAGTTGCTGCTGCTACAGTTGCTGCTGCTGCAGCTGGCGCTGTTGCTGGCGCCGTTGCTGTCGGTGTACCGTTAGCGGAGCTTGTGGTAACGTTATTTGTGTTGCCGCTCGTGCTGATGCTGCTGCTGCTGCTGCTGCTCGCCGGCGAGTTGATGTCGTTGTTCGATGTGGAATCAATAGACGTGTTGCTTGAGCTTTTGCCTCCGTTAATGTTGTTGCTGTTCCCGTGACGCGCTGGCGTTTCGTTTAACTGCTGAAGAAGAATTTGTAATGAGTCGGGATCACGCAGGCTGATCGAAGGACCGTTGCTTATTATCCTAGATAAATTGTTTGTGGCCACCACGTTGTTGTTGTTGCTGCTGCTGCTGCTGCTGTTGCTGTTGCCGGTGCCGTTGCTGCTGCTACTGCTGCTGCTGCTGCTGTTATTATTATTATTGTTGTTGCTGTTGCTGTTGTTGTTGTTGTTCTGTTGTAGCTGTTGCTCAAGCAGTGCACCCATCTCCTGGGCATTCGTTTCCCAAATCTTTAACCATGTGCGCAACGCTGGTCCCTCCTGTTCCTCCTGAAACCAGCCAACACACGGATCCATTCAAATGGGCGTTTTCTGTGCTTGCCAGCGAACACGCCTCCTGCTTCCTCTGCCTTCGATCGTGTCCTCTATTTCTCACTCTCACTCTCTCTCTCTCTCTGTCTCTCTGTCCCTCTCTCTCTCTCTCTCTCTTTCTTTTCCTCTCTCTCTCTATCAATCTCTTTATTATGGCGTGAATGCAAGGAGGGATTTCGCTTACGTTCCTCAACCTCTCTGTATGTCACGGTCGGTGTTGTGTGCTGTCAATGCGTGTGTCTGTGTGCTGGTTTTCTGTTTGTGTGTGTATGAGTGTGCGTGTGAGTGTTGATCAACCGACGCCGCCGCTGTGCCTGCTCCTGCCGTTGCTGCCGCTGGCGTTGCTGCTGACGAGCTGCTGCTTTGGAGCGGCGCGTTGTTTGACTGAATCGCAAATGCAACTGCAACTGCAACTGCAACTGCATTTGCCCGTGGCTCTCGGTTTTGGCTCTAGCTCTGGCTCCAGCTCTTGCTCTGGCGCAGCATC
This sequence comes from Drosophila sordidula, assembly GCA_035047465.1. Taxonomy (NCBI): domain Eukaryota; kingdom Metazoa; phylum Arthropoda; class Insecta; order Diptera; family Drosophilidae; genus Drosophila; species Drosophila sordidula. Next base: position 1,058,807 of record JAWNPQ010000163.1, read on the forward strand.
GGCGTTCGTTGACAGCGGGGGTGCAATGCCGTGTTGTTGTTGGAGTTGGAGTTGGAGTTGGAGTTAGAGTTGTTGTTGTAACAGTTGTGTGGCCTGTGGGCAGCTAAGCAAAGCTCGTCCGTCTAATATCTATTGACGGTTCTCATAACAGTCCCAAATGTGCAACTACTCACTTTTTAGATGCTCAACGATGCCGACTTTTGATTGGCAAGGCTACGCCCCTGATAATCCGTTTCAACCGACTGCAACTGCAAAGAAAAAAGCGCTTTAGACGAACTCTCCAACAGTTGCTTGCCAAATTCGCAACACACATCTCGAGCTCGAGCTCAGGCCGATCTGGCGTTGCCACCTGCTGCCGCGAAATTAATATTCCAACTGCCACATGTGTGGCAACTCGCACGCTCTCTTCTTGTTCTGCTTCTTCTCTGGCTCGCGCTCTCATTCTGCGCATCAACGAGCAAAACAAAAAAAAAAGAGCGCTATTATCGGGAGTGCTCGACTAGGCGATACCCTGAACACAGCTACATACACACACAAACACACGCCAGCTTCTTAATCTATCATAAACTCTTAATAAAAAAAAAAGCCGCGTTTAGCCCCATTACAATCTTTAAATTGTATACCAAAAATAAAATAAATTCCTCAACTTTGCTTTATGTTGGCTCAGTCTAAGATATACGCTAACATCCCCATATCTTAATATTTCGCTAAAAATAAAATAGGGCAATATTGAAAAAAAAAAGAAGAAATGGCTTAATCAGTTCAGCTCGTCGTTCCGATCAGACATATACATATATACTTTATGCACTGGGAGATGCTCCCCTCTGCCTGTTACATGCCTTCGCACGAAATCATTATACCTTTTTTAACAACTTTTCAATGGGTTCAGGGTATAAAAAGAAGAGATCGTGCAAATGTCGTATCGTGACGTCAGGAATGCGCGTTCTCATTGTACCATGACAAACAAAGACACACACACACACACACACACACACATGTGTGTGTGTGTATGTATATACATACGCCCAGCGATCGCATGTGTTATCAAAAGTGGATTTTACTAAATAGAAAGCGCAAACAATTGCATTGCAAATTATGCGCTATTTTTCTACAAATAGAAATTTGCCGGCGCCGCCGTCGCTGCTGCAGTCGATGTCGACGCCAAATGCAGCTGAAGCGTAGAGAGCAAATACCGGCGGCGCCTTAGCTCTGCAAAAATATTCGTGTTTTTTTTTTTTTTGTTTTTTGCAGAGCGCAAATGTGCTTAGCAATAGTCGAAATCGAAAAGAAGAAGCAGAGCCCAAATGGGCCAAAGAAGACAATAAAACACAAACACACCTTTGCGTTTGTGTGTATATATTTGTGTTTAGTATGTGTGTTTTCGTTATCGCATTGGCTAGTGAGCAGCGGGCAGTGCTCACGAGACTACCGCAAATCACTTCGTCTGGCTGCCCGTGTGCGTGTCCGTGTGTGTGTGTATGCGCGCGCAAGGGCGTACAGGTGGCTAATGGCGTGGGTGCCGGGAGCGCGGGTAATGCAAATAGCGCGCACATGTACATTGGAAAGAAAACGGCGGCGAACTCGATTATGCAAAAACGGTTAGATGCGCGTGTTTAGTTAAACAATTTTTTAAAGCGCACACAAAAACACACCGAGTTAGAGATGGGGCTCCATTATCAAGTTTAAAACAAGAATTTAAATTATAGCACACACACACATATATATATAAATATATATATATATATGTATACATATATATATATATATAACACAAACGCACGAGACTCTGTTATATTTACCAGTCAAGATATTTTAGCTGCAGCAACATTGATGTTTAATTACACAAACACAAACATATGCATGTATTTATACACTCACACATGTATATACAGATATATATATTTATATATGCATGTATATGTACATAAATATATATATACACACATATATATGTATATACAGAAGTTGGCAAATTAACACTTTCGGCTTTTTGTGGTACGAGAGATAGAGAACACGACGATACACATATCACAAGTATGTATTGTAAATGAAGAAAAAAAATCGACAAGATGTGCTTAGGCTGCACTGTTTGTACAAATATTATACAATATAATCGTTTCGAATTTGTTTAATTCTTTGCTCTCCGCTACGGGCAATATTCACAGTTAATAGCTACTGCTATGCTCCAGCGTTGCCGCAGCACGCAGGGATGTGTCTATCGTAAATATCGATACACATCATATATGCAATCGATATTGTTGATTTTCTTTCCAGCTGCAAATACAAATTCAAATTAACTTCCAACGGCGCATTTTTCACCCGTCGGAAAATGATTTGGCAAAACATTCTTCATACCATCATTGATCACACAATATTACATAATATAAATGATGATGTTTTGAACAGTTAACTAATATGTATTAACATAATATTATTCGTAACAAGGCCAATATTTATTTTATGTGTATTTTAGAGCCGGCAATGTCAATGGGAAGCTGAGAATACGGTGCCGTTGTTAAATGTAGGTCGGCGTTGCCACCAGATTTTAAATCGTTATGCAGCACTGCGCAAAGGCGACAACGGACAAGCATGTAAACATTGAATTTATGCAATTGATTGTAATTAATTGACAAAGCGAATTATTTAATTTTTACAATTGTCTGTTGACTGTCTGTCAACGATAAAAAGTTTCGATTATTCGTAGTTGTATTGAGTGGTGTCTTTTTAGCACAGCCAGCCACCCACTTGCCCCCGCCCAAAAATACTACTACTACAGGCGTACAATGTAACTTGCGCACACACACACACAAACACACCCACAGGCACATTGAGAGCAATACGCAATCGACGTCACACACACACACACACACATACATGCAAAGAGAATCTGATTTAGCTTCTTTCCTGCCTCCGATTTTGCTTCTCGCGTAATTCCGTTGGAATTTTTCACACACATTTTTTCTTTACCTTGACGAGTTTGTTCTCGTTGCGTTTGCGTTGTGTTTCAAGTTTAGCACATACACACACACACATTCACACCCATGCACATGTACATGTGGTTTACGAAAACGAAGATTCAACGCGATTATAAGTATTTTTCTCTCTCTCGCATTAAGTAAATGCTTGACTAAATTTGGTTAAACAAAAACCCGCCCAGATTCATTTTTCGTTCGTTAACATTAACGTTAACGAGCTTCGTGCGTTTGCTCTTGCGCTTGCAGCATTTGTGGCAGTCCTTATAAGCACAATTTTAGTGTTCTCATTTGCTTTCATTGCTTGGGAAACGTCCGCTTGTCTGGTTGCTATGCCTTTTATGCACATATACACACACGCAAACACACACACACACACTCACACACACACAGATATAGACACATACACGCACGAATTAGTTCTTTCGAGAATTTTATATTACCGTTTGCAAATATAATTGCAGATCTGCTTGCCAGTTGATAACAATCAATACGCTGTTTGTTCAGCGTCTTTTCAGTTTCTTATATTTGCGTTTTTTTAATGTAAAAAAAAAAACGCTAGCAAAATTGCAATTTATCTACGAACACGCGACGGCTACGCAGTATTAGAGATGAACTAAATTTAACGATATCACTATTGAGTGCCTATCGATGCCTACCACAATGCTAAAAAACTATCGATATGCATAAAATACTATATATCGATTTGGCCAATAAGTAACGGTTTATTAGAGCAAATTTCAAAATAGTAAGATTTGTCTAGTATATGTATGTATTGTTATACAAGATTATTTATTGACTTGAACTATTTTGTTTTCAAATGTTGCTGTAAAATGTCTGAAAAATCTGATCAAAAATAAAAATGCTGCTATGGAATTGATACATACCTCGAGTTGAGTGTTATTTGCACTTCCTTGCTTTTACCGCAGAGCTGTGGAATTCTAAAGGCTGCTAAGCGCAAGTGAAAACTCATTTGATTGTTAATTTTGCATACACACAAAAATTTCATGCTTATTTATTGTTTCGATTTTCTTAACTTGTTAGCTGGTTGCTTTTTTGTTTGCCAAATGCTGGTATACTTATTAGCTTGTCGAAATACAAAGTAAGTACATACAGATATTCTACGATTACTTGGCTTTGAAACGGATTCAATTTCGCATTTTTCTTGTTACTTTAGAGTGTTGTCTTGAAACCAAAGAACTTCGTTTGGCGTGTCATTGGAAATGACAACTTAAAGTGTGTTTTGTTTGTGTATTTGGTCATTTAGTTGGGGTTTGCTTTTGTTTTTTGTTTTCCTTTTGCAGTAGTTTGTACCCTATGGAAATTAGTTTGTTTATTAGCATCATGTTAACATGTTTGTTCCAGTTGAAAGTACATAAAATACGTATTGATCGTACTTCTAGAATGGTTTGCTTCCTCTTGGCTTTTTGAGACAGAGCGCAATTACACGAATGTTATTTATGCATTATACATTACTTATATGTATGTACGTATGAATATACATATATATTTCGCATGTACACAAATACATGTGTATGAATGCAATTGCCGTCGTTAGATGTTGCTTTATATTTAGTTTTTGTATACATATACATATACGTTAATATTTAATTTTTTTGTTGTTTTTTATTAGCTTTTCGTCTTAAACATTTATAAATATGTATTTCGGGTTTCTATACTTTCGATTTTTTTTTTTTTTTTTTTTTTTTTGTAGTAAGGTTAAATATTTATTAAGAGCTGCATACTCAACAATTAGAACATACAGAGTTGTTTGGGCTTATAAGGTTTTTATTTGTTATGCCATTTAGTTAGGATTTTAATAAATCTCCTCTCTTAACTGCCGCCCAAAAATGTTCGCCATATCATGTGTACAACATTTAAAGCTTGATTATTATTTTTTTTATTTTTTTTTTTGTTTGTTTTCTTTTGTATTGTATTTTGGTACATTTTTGGTTTTTAATGAGTTACTTGTGATTTTCTGGGGTTTCCCAACCAGCCGCACAGTTACAAACTCTACAATAAAATTTCGCCGCTTTGAGGGGCTTATTGACGCAACATTTAACACCTATGAATGCATGTATGTTTGTATGTTTGAATGTTTGTATGTATGTATGTAAATGTGTAGTTATGTTGTTGAACAGACAACTTTGTATAGAGCTTAATTTGTTGCCTTATTCACATATACATATCGTAGTTAGTTAATTAAAGTTAATGGTAAAAAAATTTAAAAAAAAAATTGCCCGTTTTTCGGGTTTGTTTCTTTATAGCACACATACCGATCTCATATTTGGCTTAGGCCACAACAACGTTGCCATATGTTATTAATATTAGTATATTATATATATTTTTTTATTAATTTTTTGGAGGACATTTCATTCTTCGGCTGTCCTGGCTAGACTCATCGATGTGTTTGCTTTAGTGTGGTTCTTTTTGGCCTTATTCGACTGCGCCTGAAATTCCAGTAAGTTCTTGTTTCGCTGGAACTTGTAATGCCCTGTGCCAAGAATTCGGGACAATTAATCATTTCTCAAGTACAGCATTAAAATGATCTAAAAACAAAAAATATTTTATATATTTTTGTATATTCCATATTTGGCACAGGGCATTATATAGTCGTTCACTTGCGACTATCACATTTATTAATTATTAATTATGTATTTCTGGTTTCTTTCCGTTTCGCTTTCGCTCTCCGATCTCGTTCTTATGCGCAATATAGGAGTTAATGAGAAAGCAATTAATGTTTGTTATTTTAATTGTTTGTAGCTTATGCTTGGTTTAAACTATATTTAAATTGTTTCGAGCACTCGTCTTTTAAAACATATTCATCATATATATTTAACTTGGATTTATTTGTATTTTTGTGTTTTAGGTTGGACATAAATAAATGTAGTGTGTTCCGTTTTCCGTTGCTGTTTAAAATTTAATTATTAATATATACAAAAAATAACGTTCAGTCAAATACATATATGTATATATTTATATATAAATATATACGTTTATTTATATATTTTTGTGTACATTCGTACCAAATATATTAGCATAGTTATTGATCTAAGCCAATCTATAACACAGAACACATACATACATACATAAATCAACAATTATGAGACGTAAAGCAATGAAACATACACATACATATACATATACATATATATATATATACTGCTTGCTAGCACGAGTATAATTTACTGCTAGCTTGAAAATTTCGAATGCTAATCTATTTAGCGATAATGTCTCCCCTACGATATCCCATTGTTCTTCGATACACCCCATGACAAGCAATAGCGCCAAATTGTTAAAAACAATTTGTCATCCTTTTGGTTTATTATGTAATACACAATAATATGTTAATAATCAGTCGCATAAATGAATCACCTTGCTTTTGTTTTGCGTCCAACGAATGTCGTACAAATCACGCACACGCACACACAAATGTTCGATACCAAAAAAATACTGACAAAATACTGCAAAAAGGGAAAACGAAAAAGGTCGAAAAAAATACCAAAAAAAAAAAGTTTATTCTAGTTACTCATTCATCAGTCATACGTTCACACACACACACACACACACACACACACACACACACACACACACACACGCTCGCTGTCGTTCATTCTACTAATGCTGAAGGATGCGCACATTCTTGGCCAGCGTCGTCTCGGCCTGTTGGAGCTTTCGCTTGCTGCTGTAGTTGCAGAGCTTGCTGGAGACTTTGCTTAGGGTCATTGCCGATGAGGTCATTAGGTCAAGGGCCTGCAGGCTGTTGTCCAGCTCGTCCAGGGCTGAGAGCGCCGTTGTTGATGCCGTTTGATTGTGGCGCTCGCCGGGATCGAGATCGATGTCGATGAGCTGATTGGCCAGCGGATCCTCGTCGTAAGGATCGTAGGGGGGTCTTAATTATTGCTTAAACACAAAGAGACCCGTCGGGTCCCACTCGTTGTCATCGACGGGGCCAAAGCATTCATCGAAATACCATTCCATGGTCTTGTACACGTGACTGAGCGATCTGGCAATGGCGTGGTCCTCATCGGGATACACCTGATGCCTGAATTTCACCTGCTGATCGACCAACGCCCGCACCAGCATCAGCGTGTGCTCCTGGTGCACCAGCGTGTCCGCCGTGCCGTGCATCAACATCAGATTCCGGCCCTTGATATTGCCCGCCTTCATGGTGAGATCGGCCTCCTGCAGAGCGCGCAGATAGTCTCCCTTCAGCGGTATGTAGCGCTCCGTGAAGAACGAATCTGCCAGAAGACCAGTTTAGCTTTAGTATTTATATCATAGCAAGGAGTATACAAAATTCCTATATTCATACATATTTCGTAAGTAGAGCTTAATAATCTAGGTCGTCTGTTATTATTTATTAACTCTAAACTGACCGAATTTTGATTTTCTGTCAAAAATCATGCCAAAACTTACAAAAATGTAGACAAGTAAGGTAAGATAATGTTTACCATTTTCATCATGGTTTGACGTCTAGATCAATTCTGCGTTTAAATTATATTCGCATTTAAAAAGACATTTTTTTTCGATTTTTTCCGAAAATCCTTACTCCCCCATTACTTATTTTGAAAACATTTTTATTTCTAAAATTCAGAATCGCGAATTTTTATTTTTAAATTAGCTTAAAACACAACTTTAAAAGTGATTCCGAGGGGATTGATTTTTGTGTCAAAAATCATGCCAAAATTGACATAAATTTAGACAAGTAAAGTTCCCAAATCCATAGTTTGCAGATTTCAAAGTTACATAACTTTGTCAAAACTGAACCGATTTTCATATTATTTACCATTTTTATCATGAGTCGACCACTATATTGATCCTGCATTTAAGTTATATTCGTATTGGAAAGTACATTTTTTCGATTTTTTTCCGATAAAAATCTTTTACTCCCCCCTTACTTCTTTTGAAAAAATTGCGAATTTGTATTTTTAATCGATTGCGGTTACCTAAATTAGCTTAAAACACAACTTTAAAAGTGAACCGTCATAAATTTTGACAAGTAAAGTTCCCGGATCCATTCTTGCTACATTTCAAAGTGCCATAACTTGGCCAAAACTAAACCGATTTTCATGATGCTTATTTTCATTATGGTTTGGCATTGAGATTGATTCGGCATTTAAGTTTAATTCGTTTTTGAAAATGCATTTTATAATTTTTTTTCTGAAAAATTCCCCTTACTTATTTGTAAAAGAAAAGTTTGTTTATAGCCTGAACCCATTAAAAATGGGTAAATCATCAGGGAACTGAAATGTATGAAAGCACAGGGTACAGGGTATCCCCCAGACGGGCGCTTCCGACTGGAAGCTTGTTTTATAATACATTCCGAAGCGAACTCTAGCAATAATTTCGCAATATTGTTTATTGTGCTTTCAGTTTTCTTTCTGGGAGTCGATCTATCGTGCGGATAAGAATGAACTGAGTACTCACAGTGGTAGCCAAAGCTGACGATGGGGTTGATGGCGACGGCGCACTGGAGCACCTGCTGGGAGTCGTCGATGAGCATCATGGCCGAGGCGTAGCCCCCGTATCCCCAGCCGAAGGCGCAGATGCGCAGGGGATCGATGAACTTGAGGTTGTCGCGCAGGTAGCTGCGGGGGGGGGGGCAACGGATTAGGGTGGAGCTGCGGCGGATGGGCATGGATGGCATGGTACTCACGTGAGAACGCCGAGCTGATCCTCGACCTCGACGCTGCCCAGCTTGCCGTGGACCTGGGTGCGCAGCAGTTCGCCCTGGAAGCCGCTGCCGCGTCCATCGATTTGGGCGACAATGAAGCTGCGCTGGCTGCACAGATACCAGTTCCAGTCGACGTGGAAGCGCTCCGTCACCAGCTGGGAGCCCGGCGAGGCGTCCCTGTGAAAAACGAAGCTGTAGAGCGTCTGTCGACGGAGCGGCAGCTGGACGGGCTACTTACACGTGAAGGACCAGGGGGAAGGCGACCTCCTCCTCCTCGCGCATGCCCGGCGGCAGGAAGAGCCGCACCTGGGCGTGGAATCCGTGGCGAATCTCCACGCTGAACGTGCGCATCTGGGGAATGGCCAGCTGGGAGAGACGGTGGCGCAGGACGTCGCCGGCGTTGAGCACGAAGATCTTCTCGTTGGAGGCCGTCTCCACCAGGTAGACGCTGGGCGCCTCCGGGCCGAGGCACTCCTGCACGTAGTAGCTGTAGTCGCGGCTGAACTGGACGCGATTGTACAGACAGTTCTTGGGTATGTCGTAGATGCAGTCGTCCGGCTCCAGCCGGGCAACGACGTCCTCCCAGCGCTCGCCGCGCTGCCAATCGGCGGCGTTGGTCGCCGCCGCGCGGTGGAGCCGATAGGTCGACTCGGTGTTGTCGCAGGTGAGGCAGGTGGGCTGGGTGGAGGTGATGTAGGTGCGATTCGATTCGGTGACGTTTAGTTTAAGGCTGATCTTGTACAGGTGACGCTCGCCCGGCCGCCTCTCAGGAGCAGCCATAAAGTAAACGATCTCGTGCGGCTCGTCCCAGCCGACAATTTCGGTGACCTCGAACCGGCCCATGGTCAGCGGCACCGGGCGCCGGTCCAGCGACGATATGAACACCACGTGTCGATAATGGCCGTGCTCGCCGTCGCGGACCGGCAGCCGCTTGAGCAGATAGCCGCCGTTGGAGATTTCGTACGTGGTCTGGCCGTTGGTGACGTTCGCCTGGCCGGCGCTCGCTGGACCGTCGCCGGGCGTCGGCGTTGCCGGCAGCTCCAGCTGGAGCTGGCGCAGGACGCTGCCGCGCAGCTGGGCGGCGATGCGGGACGAGAAGATGGGACGCTCGGCGGGCAGGACCCAGCCGTCGTTGATGGTCACCTCGGTGTGGACCACCTGGCAGTGGAAGTGCGGCGCCCGGCAGATCACCGTGGTGGCCTTCGTCTGGTCGCGACTGGTCACCGTCACGGACAGATCGATGGGCGACGCCCAGGTGAGCCCGCCCACGTAGCTGTCGTTGCCCAGCTCCGCCGGCAGCTTGATCTGCGCCGGGAATATGTACTTGATCACCGACAGCCCGACCACGTTCACCGTCACGTTCGGATTGCGGGCGCCCGCCTTCGGGTAGCGCTGGCTCAGCACCGCCGGGTACTTCACATTGTCGCCCATCCAGGTGTACCTGCCGGGGAGAGCTCGTTAAGCGCGATCTCAATCCCAAAAGGATGAAGCGGGCAATCAGGGCTTGCTAGGGCTAACGAGCCCTGTTGGCCCAATTGGTGGGGATATGGATTTTCTGGGGTTGCCCGCTCACTTATTTGACCCGGCTATAGAAGAGTATAAATTCCCAGTTTCGGACAGACGGACATTGCATTCATTTTAATGAACGAGTATAATCATTATGCAAATTATCAACTCCAAGGAATCCAGCATCCAGCATGTTTGCTTTACAGGAGCTACGCTATAAAGGCCAAACCCGTTTTGGACCGAACCGGTTTAAAGCTGTCACATGTCGTTCAAAAAATCGGACAAGCCAAAGCCGGAAGCAAACAAATTTCTATTTTGGTTTGTTGGGCTTATTTTAAGGGTCCAACAAATTTTAGGTGGAAATTTATAATTTCATAATTTATTTTTAAATAGAAAATAAAAATAAACCGGTTTTGTACCATACCATTTCAAAATATTTCAAAGATAAATGGCAATTTATTGCAAGCGAACTCACCTCTCAATTCAAAAAACCAAACTTAAAAGGCAAAAAAACGTAAAAGTTTCCTACAAATAATTTGTTTTTTCAAGCATAAAAATATGTTGAAGGCTGGAACCAGAAACTTGGCCAGCTGTACTCATTTGTACTCACTCCGTCGCGTTCCACTACTCACTTGTACTCATTGACTTCGCTGTCGTTGAAGCTGAGGAATGCGAGAAAGAGTCCGTCCGGCGAGAAGACAATGCTGCTCCGGCGGCTCTCCAGCTCCGGCACATTCTCGTAGGTCCAGTCGGGCACGCCGTTGTAGAAGACGCCCGCGGCGCCCGTCTGGGTGATCCGGCAGACGAGCTCGCCCTGCACCTTGGGCTTGTAGTAGATGTCGTTGTGGTGCACGAAGGCGATGGCCTGGTTGAGGTTGTAGGCCGCCTTGGCGCCGCCGTTGCCGTTGGCCTGGCCGCTGCCGTTGGCCGAGCCGCCGCCGCCGCCGCCGGCCGTGGCTGACGGATGCTTGGCGGCGCCGGCCGCCGCAGCGCCGGCCAGGCTATTGAGAATAATGCTGCCGCTGGGCAGCGGCGACAACGTGGACGTCGCCGCCGGCTGGGCGGCGCCCGCGGCGGGCGGCGGATTGATGGGCGCCCAGACCACGTGCTGCAGGCGCGGCGCCTCGGCAATGTTCTCCGTCGGTCCCAGGGGAAACGTGTTGGCCGTCTGCACCTCGTAGACGTGGTGCCTGGAGCCCTCGGCATCGCTGTCCGACTGCAGCAGGACGTACTTCTGGTCCGGCGCCACCAGGAAGGATTCCGCGTTCAGCTGGCGCTGCGGGAGGGAGAAGCAAGCAGAGTTTCCCGTTGAGACAGACAGAGGCCGCTTGGCTCTCTCGGCGGCTACTCACGAATGTGGAGTTGGTCATCAGAATCCGCGTGGTGTAATCCGTCATATTGAGTATGGACAGTCCCCCCGACGGATCGCGATAGACTAGTTCGTGATCTGCAATGAGAGTAAGCATATAACATATGTATTGTTATTGTTAGTGTCAAAATATCGATTTTAGAGATCAGTTGTTTGTCTAGCAAAATGATAAGTATTTAGCTTTCAAACTGAGCTGTGGAGAATAAAGGTTTTTCCCCTTTTTACACTTTCTGAACAGGGTGTGAAGAGTGGATCTCTGATATGCGAAAAGGGCACAAACCATTGCTCCAGGTGCCGTTGAACGGCTTCCATTGCAAACTTTTGCTGAGGATGTCGCTGGGCAACATGCGGCGGCCGCGGATGCGTAGACCCTCGTCCTCCGGCGACAGCAGAAATATGGAAAAGATGATCAGGCTGAAGACGGCGGCGATCACCAGCAGGGCTATAAAGATGCCGCGCCAATTGCGACGCTCCGGCGATATGGCCACCAGTTCCTGTAAGTGCAATTAAAAAAGATATTAATATACAAATATGATTCGGATATTATCGAATTAAAGAAATCATTTTTTATTTTCATTTCTTTTTTTTTCTCCCCCATTTCAGCTTTTAATATTGAAATTGAAATGATTGGAATTTGTCTTATTTTACTCGGAGACATTTTTTCTATAATTGAAAAAGCTTGTTTTTTGGCCAGGCAAATGCTGGCTAATGGGTTATTGATGGCAGGTGGGCGTGTTTGTGGCTTCGGGTGGGTGTGTTCCCACTCAGGCTGGCCACAGCCAGCGTAAATTTTAATTTGGCAACTGCTTTTTGCTGCACCTTAAAAAGTTCGGTTCCTGTTCTAATTAGACAAATTGGAGTGCGTAGGTCAAAGGTGACCTGATCGTTGAACACAAATACCATTTTGATTTCACTTTGTATATTTTTCAATTTGAATTTAGCAATGTATTCTCATGGTTGATAAAAGTCGAAATTAATTTAAGAGTCTTTAAGACAGAATTGTTTGTGGCTCTAAAATATTTTGGTATTGAACTCTCAAATATTGTTTCTGTATCTCGCGCTTCCTGTTTACATCCTGCTAGTCGTTGACAACACATTTCTGAGTTTCCTGCAGCTCGACTTTTATTTATGATTGATTGCCGCACGGAAAAGAACTGAGGTAATGAAAATTGCTTGCAATTTTCTTTATATTTAATATTTAATATTTAGCAAGTGAAAAGAGTATATTGGTTTTGTGCTGTATTTCCCACAAGGCTTTTTTTTTTCTATTTTCTAGTGTATTGCGCTGTCGGTTACACCCGACAACTGTGCTTCATTTGAATTTTGATAGCTAAAAATCTGTTATGCAATTAGCGGACGTTTCAACGAATTCATTTTTGGGGAAAGCGTCTATTGATTTTCACAATGCACAGAACTGGGCAAATTGGGCCAAACGCAAAAGCGCAGAGCTGAAATAAAATTGCCAATCACGACTCGGAGAGGGGCCGCGGCGAGGAGGGGCCTAGAAATCGCTGAAAATATGTGTGGCAAGCGGTAATCGATGCGCGAATACAAAATGCATTTGGTTGCTGTTGCTGGGCGTAAGGATGCGATGTGGCATGCCGGGGCAAAAGTCCTTGATGGGTCCTTAATTGACAAGCGAATGCCAATGAAATTAAGGCTAAAATTTGCACACATGCACACGCCCCACAGCCACAACAACAACAACAACAACAAAAACAACAACAGACTGCTTTAAAACTATTTTAATGCACATTGCATGTGGCAGGAAGCAAACTGGAATGCCGAAAAGTTGCTCAACTCTGGTCCTGGCAATTTACATGCAGATTTGGCAACGGCTCCCCACTTGGCCACTTGGACACTTTCCGACAGCTGCGGCCGGGCCACGCCCACAGCTGCTGCAATTCCTATTCGGCGTACAACAAATGCAACAAATTCTCTTTGCTTTTGTTGCTCGTTTTGTTTATGTTTTGCGCTGCAATTGAATTAACAATTTATGTGCACTTGCATGTCCGACAAGTGTGGCCGCCCTACACACACACACACACACACACATTCGTACAGGGTAATCGGATTTGTGCGGTGTGCGAAAGTGCAAAGTGCTAATTGAAATTATTTACTAGTTCCTTTGGCCCATCGCGGACAGTGCGCGGCCCCCCGCCTGGGGCCATTTGGCTTGCATGAAATTCAATTACCATAAGGCCAAAAGCAAACAAACTCGGAACGAACGGCGAAAGTGCCCGACTAGGCGATACTCTGCATTTAAGTCAACAAAGATCAACACGATCTTAAGAAGATCATCAGTCAGTATATATGCCAAGTTTCAAGTCTCTTCGTGAATGGGTATACAAAAAAAAAAAAAACAAAAAAACAGTTGGCAACGTTTCAGTTTTAATTCTATTTGGCTTGCATTAATTAGTATTATAATTAGTTGGCCATTCAACCGGGACGCAATTATACTTTTCTCTTCCTCCACAAGGCACTTTATTCCCGTCTCCCACAAAAACGACGATATTTAATATAACTAACTATATCTACTGGTTAAACTACTACCATTTTATGTTGCATCCAGAAATCTTGAAGGGTTATTATGACCAAATATTCCGCTCTTTTTAAGTAGTTCTTTAGTGTTAATGCCATTATATTTTTTTACGGCTGCCTTTGCTCGTTGCGCAATTGCATTTGACGTACGAGTTGCATGCCCCAAACTGGGTTGTAAATTTTGCGATTTTCCACTTAAATTTTTTAGCACCTAAGCACTTAAATTTTTTAGTACCCCTATAATCCTTAAAACGGTTTACAAGAGTGCTTTTCCTTAGCCGCATTCGAAACTTTTCCCCAATTTTGTTAAATAGCGAATTTGGGCACGAGAGTTCCATTAAAAGAGCTGTTTAACAATTCATTAAAGGCCAAAAAGAAACACTTTTATGAGCAAGTTCTTAAAGAGCTACTTAAAATTAATTTGTGGCTTGCACGACTGCGAGATATCCAATAATTTCTATTTAAAATAAATGGTGAACATATTACAATTTTATTCTATTATTTTCAAGCATATTTCTATTGTTGAAATGAGTTGTTAAAGTTTTCACAACGCTTCCTGCAGCTTGTTATCAAGGATATTTGTCCCGTAATTGCTGCTCCAAGCGTAATCCAACTGCAGTTGACGGCAAAAGTGCCACATAATCAATGGGACAGGCACCTGGCTGTCTTCTAACCGCACGACAGCAACTGGATAAATACTCGGAGCACAGCTCTTGGCACATTCGTTTGCCTTTGGATAAATATGTCATGGTTACTCGGAATTGTTGAATATGGCTCCTTGGGCCACTTCACCTGGCCCGACCCAGGCACGACCCAGCCCGACCCATCAACTATGCATGTGTTTCTGCAAAGTGGTCAGAAGGTCGGGCGAGCGGACACAAAGGACTCTCGTCCGTTACCCGTGCAGGCAACCGCACCGGAGCCGTGATTGCATTTTACGGCTGTCTGCGGGTTCGCATGGTGCTGACCGTTCCGGGTCCATGTACGGCATTTCATATGATATCTTGTGGCTGCACTGAGCGAAATTCTCTTGTCTTGGAAGGACTACAAAAAAATTTGCACCTGCCTAAAATAATATCAACAAGTTTTGCAAATTAAAACAAACAAAAAAAGTTATAATATGTTATAATGTTGTTATCGTTGTGCTATTAATTTTTCAAGTTTTTAAGAAAAGCCAAGTTTTTAAATTTCAGTTAAGAGCCTTAACAGCTAGTTCCGAAAGTACTTTAATTAAAACCCACCCACACACAACGGCTTCATAATGCATTTTTGCTTCTTCCGGTTGCGTTCACTTTCGAGAAGTTTTCGTTGAAGTTTTCGTGAGTGGACATTGTGCGCAGTGTTGGAAAGTGCGCCGAACAATGTTGTGAGCTGAGCCCCCCGGCATATATGTAATTATCGCAAAGAGTCGGCAGCAGGAATGCACATGAGCACAGGACCTTCAGCATCAGCGGGCTCAGATCAAAAATCGGAACATTAAGTGCATGTCCCGGGGGGCGCTTGGGGCGGGACCCTGGTGCAGACAATGTAGTTGCTTTCATGCTTCGCGGCGTTTTTCTTACTGTGCCATAAACAGTTTCAGCCACACACACACACACACACGCGCACCCACACACTTGCGCACAGCGATATCGCACTTGAAAACAATTGAGAAACTTGCGAACACAAATGTTGCATTTAGTCTTTAATTCTCGAGTCGTGGGTTGAGCATTTAATTGGATTTCGCCTCCTTCCCAGCTAGCACAATGCCTCCGGCTGTGGCTGCTGCCTCCGTCCACGCCCCGCCCCCGTCCCCGCCCCCGTCCCCGCCCCTGCCCACGCCCCTGCCTCTGCCTCCGGCTCTGTTGACTGTGTGTGTGCGATAAGTTTTCCCACATTTCAATTGTCCGCTCAGAAGCTCATATCGTGCCCGCCCAGTTACAAAAGATACTTCAGCTTATTTTCAACCACAACTCAATTCAGTTGCTGTAAAAAACTGCAAAAAAATAAAACAATTATAGCTGAACAACGAACTGTTTGTTTTCAGTTAAGAAAAGCCACTAGATTTGTTTTTACATTATATTGAATTATCCTTGAGCTCCTAATATATTATTAAATTTAGTTGTAAGAGAACAAATTCTATTAATATGAAACTAAAATACTGCAATTAATTTAAGGAATGTTATCAATTTTATATAAATGTTAAAATGTTATGTTATGTTATAATTTATAATTATTTATAAATTATTTAAAAATTTAAATTGTATTTTTTTTATAATCTCTCTCCATTAATTTTGGGTTTAGTTTCTATTTAAATATTATCTATAAGGTAAATTCAATCTTTTTTTTTTTAATTTTTAAAGAGAAACGAGAAATAAGAGTTAGCTTGTGTATAATATTTTTTAAGCAAAAACTATGTTTTTTTTTTCTATCAGTAGATATATATGTATATATTTAATTATATATTATGAACGCACATATTTGCCTGTGAAAGTTAATATCATACACAATTCAAAGCTTTGTTATTTAGCCGGCGAGGGCCATCGAGAGGAGTACTGTTACATGTTTCCTTAATTGTTTTTGTCTCTCGTTGCATTTAATTGCTGGATTGTCGATTTTCCGGCATGGCCCAAACGGAAAATGAACCGTTCATTGCGAGAGGAGCATCGGGTTGCAGTTCGGGGCGAAATTGCGAGCAAGTGGGAAATGGTTTCGACATGCAATTGATGTAATAAAATGTGAGAGGAAGTGCATTTTCCAACTGAATGGGAATGGGAATGGGAATGCAAATGCCATTGCGGTTGCCATCGATTTACAGCGAAGAAGAAGAAGAATGCCATTATTAAGAACTTCAGGAACAGCAGCCGCATAAGCCGTGCATTTAATGAGCCGTAAACGCATTCACGAAGCCCAGCTCCTGCCACTTGGCAGCAGGCCCGGACCCCGGGCCACAACAATGGCAACAACAACAGCAACAGCCGCAAATCGGCTTCATTACGTATATAAATTACGCGCACATTTTTCGCAGTTTTCTTCTTTTGTTTTGTTTTTTTTCTTCTTTTTTTTTGCCTTTTTATTCTTCCTTTTTTTTCCTTTTGACCCTGACAATTGTCACACCTTTTTATTGGCCAAGTCGCATTAATGGCTAATGAAGGCAGTGGCAACAGCAGCAGTCACAATGGTCATAATAAGTGGACAGGAGCAACAATGCCACACAATTCACAATTGTTGTCACTAAGCGCCAGCTTGCCAGTGTGTGTGTGTGTGTCTGTGTGTGTGTGAGATTTATGATGTGTCCGCTCCAGCAAAAGTTTTTGGCCATGTTCCCCGTGTCTGCAGCTCACAATTTTGTTGGCAATGGGCAAACACAGTTGCTCACACAAATGCAGACTCGGATACACACACACACACACACACTCATACACACACACACACACACACACACACACGCACAAGGACAGGCTCAGCCATAGCAATTAATTTCGTTTTATTTTCGGGCCATAATTTCTAAGAAAGGGCCAGGCCCCACTCAATTGCCGTAATGCCATAATATACACACACACACACACGTATATATATATGTGTGTGTATAAATATATATAATTGGAATTGCCGTCAAATTTAATGAAATATTGTCAATTTGCAGGCGAAACCAAGTAACTATGGCCATTGGCATTTACATAGGATTTTGTGCATTTTAATCGAATTTTCAAAGTAAATTCAGTAATTGCCTATAGATATTTGCAATGTTTCTTAGTTGGGTGTGTCAGTTGTGATTTCCAGCATAATTACTAATTCATTAAATTAAGATTCCGAATTTACGCAAATTTATTGTTTTCCATTTAAGATAAGGATAGCAATCAATTTGTTCATATGCAAAATTATTCATTATAGCCATTGGTTGAATCCAATCTAAAATTGTGAAGTTTGTTCAACTAATAGTAATAATAAATCGCATTTAAACTTTGCAGTTCTCGTTAGCAGAGTTCTCATTCAGCCTTGAATAAAATGTTTTTATGTATACATATTCAATTTAGATAATCAATAAAAAATAAAAGTATTCAATGATTTTTAAATAAAATAAAATTAAATAAATATAAATAAAATGAAATATGTAAATTAAACGTTATTAAACAAATAAGAATACTGTTATAACAAAATAAATCAAAAACTATTTTTATT
The DNA here is from genome assembly GCA_035047465.1 of Drosophila sordidula. Lineage (NCBI taxonomy): Eukaryota > Metazoa > Arthropoda > Insecta > Diptera > Drosophilidae > Drosophila > Drosophila sordidula. The sequence continues at coordinate 1,077,033 of JAWNPQ010000163.1, forward strand.
TGAAATTCAGGCCTTCCTTCTTAAAATTCCCACCTAATATAATATCAATTTTCAATTATAAAACATTTATCCAGCTGTTTGAAAATGACACTTTTTATCCTTCCTGATAAAATCCTTTCAGATACCAAGTGTCAGTATTTGGTAAGGAAATAAATAGGCTTTGGATTCTGAATAAAACGCTTACGACGATTTCATTTCAAATTCACAAATGTTTCAATAACGAATGTGGTCAGTGGAAGAACGGGCGTAAACACGAATGCGTGAGGGCCAAATGGGCCAAACAGATGACAAGGGTCCACAGCAAATGGCCTCCGAGCGGCTTTTGCGGCCAAATCATTTGCAATATTGATAAGCCGGCGGAGTGCTGTGTGCGAGAGAGCAAGAGAGAGAGAGGGAGAGAGAGACAGAGAGACAGAGAGACAGAGAGAGAGAGAGACAATAAAGTTTGCAGTGCGCACACATTCAGAGAGAGAGAGACAGAGAGACAGAGAGACAGAGAGAGAGAGAGACAATAAAGTTTGCAGTGCGCACACATTCACACACAAGTATGTCATTATTATGGACTCTGGTCCCAGATCATTTATAAAGCGACCACACCTAACCCAACCGACTACCCCCCGACCCCCCGACCGCCGACGTGACCGACCTGCCCCACGTACTTGCCACATGTGCGTGCCGGCGCACGGCAATTATTAATGAAGGGGCCTGAGCCTGAACTGAAACTCAAACGTCAGAGCAACTTTGGCCGAAAGCGTCGGTCCGTTTAGCGGGCGCCCACTGTGGCCCGTTGCGAACGCAACTATCGCTTTTGACTTTGGCCTTATCGTCGCTTCGTTTCCTTTGCATGTGCCAATTTATTGCCTACTTTTATTAACTTATTTACTCTTCGGCCGCCATCTTGGCCAGCTTCTTATCAGCTTTCGTTGGCCGCAACTACAAAAACTTTCAGCAGGTGCAACAGCCAACGTCTCTCAGCGCTAATCTAATGCCACTTTTGGACGTTGATAATTTTCCACCTGCACTGAGAGAAAAAAGTTCTAGTATTGAATGCAAAAGGGCAAAATCAACATTTTTTTTTCTGAGAATTTACAATTAATAAAACTAGAATAAGATATATTATGTACCTATTTTTGAATAACTTTTTGGTAGAGGAAACGTTTCTTCAAAGAAATAACTGAACATATCTAAATTCCAAAATGAAGACCCAATATTTTTAATTTTTGAATAACTTTGAGGTAGTTGTAGTTGTTAGACAACTATAACATCTCTATTCTTCATATCTATTCATAATCCAAAAACAATACACAATATTTGCAATTTTTGAATAACTTTCAGCTGCAGGATATTCACCAAATTTCTTAAATTATACTATAGCTTATCTTATATCGATTCTAAATCCAAAAATAATACCCAATTTTAATTTTAATTTGCTCGCAAATTTCAAGAGCAAGATTTCAAGAAACGTTCCCCCTAACTTAAGTTAAGCACTAATATTTGAGCTCGGTGTAAATGTCTTGTCGAGGGTGCTAAATGGCTTCATAGTCATCTAATGGCTTCCATTCTGGTTGTGTGGCAGTTGGGCGAAGTCAAACAGAATGCACACCCAAATTTTCAGCTGGCCTTATCTCCGGTATTGTGGGCGGGCCGGATGATGGGGGGGCGTGGGCGACTTTTGTCATTAGCATGGATGGGCTCAAGGTCGTTGTGGTTGGGGCGGTGGGGGGGGGGGGTGGGGGCCAGCGGGCGTAGGTAGTTGGCACAAATTGCGATTCAACGCATAATTATGATAATTAAAAGGAAATCAGTGCAGTGCTGGGAGTGTCCTGGCTGCGCTTCCTGCGCTCAACAACTTTTCAAAAAGTTTAATTTCAGCAAGTCAGCAATGAGTTTGAAACATTTTTTATGCGACGCTGACGATGATGATGACAGACATAGGGCTGGGAATGGGAATGGAAATGGAAAAGGGGAAGGGGAAGGGAAAGGGGAATGGAAAGGGGAACAGGGAACAGGCATTGGCGACAAAAACGATAAGCGAAGGAAGTTGAAGAATTTCGCAATTACCTTTGGCTGACAAATTAAATTTAATTTCAACATAAAAAAGAATTATGAGACTCGTAAAACATTTTGGCAGGACTGCTCAATTATTTGCCGCTCGCTGAGTTGGCTCTATAAATTTTATTTGTATTTTATTTATTTATTTATATCTGCCCGTTTGCCAGCCAAACAACTTTTCAAAGGTAATAAAATGCGGGGCCAGAGGAGCTGGGGCTTTATTTATGGCCAAAAGATTTGCAGCGAACTTTTGCGACTCCGTCGACGTCGCCGCCGTCTTCAAATCTGGCAACGTGTCGAGGCGGACAGCCTGTTCTTGATAGCAGAGCCCCGGGCTCTAGACCGTCAGGGTGTCAGCCAACCGGGCCAGCCGGGGCCCCGGCGATGGGCAATCGATATGGCAAATGGAGTTTATTTATGGCACGTTCATAATGAAATGCCAATCGAAAGTTGTTACGCCTTCAGCCAGTTTATAATTTGCATTTATAAACTGAAAATCTGCGCAATCTGTGCGCGCTAACCAGCTATGCCCTCTACTGCCCGCAACAGCAGGCGGCTATGCTCGACTAGCCATATGGAAAATACGCAAGAAGAAGGATCTCTCGAATGAACATATATATCTTTTTTCAATTGTTTAATTGTTGGTATTTGAAAGGCACAGTAATCGTGCTGGGTATACGATTAGTGCTGCATACCCCCTTAGCCCAATCCGGGCTCGCTTTATTTATGAATTTCGCAAATGAGCTGCGACAACATAAAACGAGCAGCAACAGAACCCAAAGACAAAGACAAAGACAAAGGCAAAGGCAAAGACGACGACAAAAATGTTTCCCTATTTGTAATTTTATACGTTGCTATGGTTAAGTTGGGGGTGGGGGCAGGGATTGGAGCTCAAAGCTGGGTTCCCGCTTGGCACAAATTGTTGGGGCACTTGTTTATCTACAGCGAATAAAAGCAATTAAATGAGCCTAGAAAAAGGACTTCACATAATCCTTTTGTGCATTGCCTTGGCCAAGGCGACAAAGGAGGCTAAGGCATTTGCATACTTAATTAACTTGTCCCAAAACATGCCTACTCAGCCGGCCAAGGACAACGCCGCCACCTAATATGCATAACAGACACTCGAATATTATGATAAAGGTGCCATTTAGGGCTAATAACTAATGGAATAACCAAGAGCTAAAATTCTACACTATTTTCATATAATTTAAAGTCAACTTTTTAGTTTGAGAAAGAACATTTTAATCTAAAAAAGTGTACTTTCGTTTTTAAAAATTATTCATAAGAATTTTCATGCTAAATTTCCTGTTTAATTTATGGATTTAAGGTCTTAAGTTTTAGCTATCAAGCACTTGATATAATGTTAAATAAAATAATCGCAAAGTTTTTATAGAATTTACATGTACTTAAAAACACACTTAGGATGGCATAAATGAACATTCTATCGCATTAGCTAAACTAATCGCATTATTATTGCCAACTTTGTCAAAATATTTCAAAGGGACTCTTAATAAGAAAAAAAAAAATGAAAATGGAAAAAAAAAAAAAAACAAACATAAGCAAAGGAAAGCAAATATTGAAAGCCATTTTGGCCGCAAATTTATGCAAATTGCTTGAAATGGCCAAAAACAGAGAGAACAAAGGGCGAATTATGGGGCGCGTAATTATGTAATTACAAGCAACAGGAAAGCCAAGAGGCTCGCCCACTCACCTCGTCCTTGGGCACCAGCGTCACCTTCTTAATGGTGGGTGCACTATTGTTAACCACAACTGTTTCGCGTTTTAGCGACGGTCGCTTGAGCGCCGAATGCGGCTTTTGTATTTCCACCATAGTCGCTGTTGCTGTTGCTGTTGTTGCTGCTGCGCTCGCTGCTCTTGTTAATGATGATGTTGATAATGCTTGATTAGTTTGTGGCAAAAGTTGCCGCTCCTTGGCTCATTAATCACAAAATGGCGCCATTACACACGCATTACGAATTAAAGAGAAATGTCAACTGTCCTTAACTGAATTAGACGTGCTGATGAGGCACAAAGATTCCACTTTCTTCTTCGCTTTTTTTTTTTTTTTTTCGTTGGCTTTTAATGAGCTGTTTATGCAGTGCATACGACGAGCATGTTTTCGCAATAAATTTCCCAATGAAATTTACATAATCGCAAACATTCGCCCCCTCCGGACCACAGCATCATGCTCGGGTTAACATTAACCTGGCTTCATGAATATGACAGCGACAATGACAGCGTTGCTGCTGATGACGATGATGATGACGATGATGATGATGTTGGCTTTTGGCTGGTTACTGATTCAATTTGGTGGCAAGTTTGCTACAGTGTTTGCCGCTGATAAACGACTTAGTCAAATGCGAAAATTGAATTAGGCAGCGTATGTGGCAAGCTGCAAGGTATTAGCATAAACAGAGCCCAGAACAGAGAACCGAGAACTGAGAACTGAGAACTGAGAACCAAGAACCAAAAGCCAACAGTTGGCAGCTGGCAAAAGTTTCGCTGGATTAAGCACACACACACCCACACACACACACCCGCGCACACCAACTCTAGTCTCAGTTAACCCGACTCGCATGTGCAGCAGAAACTTGACGCATTACAATTTGCATATTGTTCGGTAGAAAGTTTTTAACAAGATGGGGCGCTGTTCAAAGGGCCCGCCAGTTGGTCAAGTGGTGTTGCGGTCGCTCACATTAGCGTTCTATGGAGCGACGGTCTCCCACACATGACCTATGCAAATGTTTGCCTCGCACAACAGTGCGTATGATTGATGTGCTCAAAGGGCTGTGCTGGCATTGTTGCTGCGGGTGCTTGTTTGCATAGGTCGAATTCAATACCAAAAAGTTTCTGCTCCGTTCAAATTGCTCTTAAGCAAATGCTAAGCAAGACCCGGGATGCTTGCCAATGATATAGTGTGATTGGAGACATGCATGAGCTGCCAAATACTATATACTATATACAAAATACAGAAAAAAATATGTAGGAGAAGAAAAGAAAATAGAAAAGAAATTCGTAGGCCACTTGTGTGTTTATAGAAAGCCATTTGATTGATGGCATCTCTCTGCACACGTATTTGTTATAAGTTATGCGCCTGAGGGCATGTTTGCCTTAGCTCTTCTTCTTTTTTTGCCATTCATTTGATCTGCGGTTTCATCAACTTTTATCTAGCATACTTTCCTGGGCCATTGCTCAATTTGCAAAATAATCGAGTTTTCTTATTCAATTTTTCCTTCTTTTTTTTTTTTCTTTCGTGTGTGAACTCGAATTCACAGAAGCAGAAAAATAAATTTGATTTATAATGCATATATAAGATATATATATATATATATAACATAATTATTGCTGAGAAAATGACCGACGTTTTTATTGCTATCGTTGAATATCTCTTAAATATAATTGGGATATCAAATTTCATTTAAACAAGTAAATAACTTTATTCTGTTTTATATTGACTGAAATATATTGAAATAGCAACAAAGAGCAATCTATTTGTAAGCCAAGCATTTCCATTATATGCCTGGGAAATTGCATAAAAGATATTGTGGCCTGGTCATGTGGTGCACAGAGAATCCCTGGTGAAAGCCTATAGCTCAAGTATTTCATTTCACGCCAAGTGTGTGAAAAGTTGCTTGTGTGTGTGTGTGTGTGTGTGTTTCTGTGTGTGCAATATTTATGCACAAGTTTGTGCCAGCGCGAACAGCTGCAATCGATGACAATGCCAATGCGCATCCTGTTGCAAGAACTAACTAAGTGAAACACACACATATATCAGTGTCTTGCCACATTGAATATATGGGCTACAGTGTAGCCCTCAGATAGTTGTACGAACAGCAAAGCACACACACACAAACACACACACACACACACACTGTGTAGACAATGCACAGGCTGCCTGAAGCTGTGAATAAACAAAAGCAGAGGCAAGTCCTTCTGCAGGATGAACACAATGGCTCGAGCAGCTTTCGACGCTTGGGCTGGCCATAGGAGCAGTTGGCAGTTAGGTGGCTTCTGTGGGGCAGACAAAGTACATATATATATACATATTATATATATATTCAGTTTAAAACAGCTGCTGCTGTTGACGCTGCACATTTGACACAATTTGCAGTTTTGTTTTTGTTTGCGGAGGGAAATTAAAAATGTCTTTATAGATTTATAAGAGTAAGCACACACATGCACACACACACACATACGCACACACAGCTCTTGTGATTAATTTGTTGTCCATGGGCGACGCTTTGTGTAGTTGTTCATTGTTTTTATTAAAAAAGAAGGCGGCATAAATGGCGTAACTTTTAACGCACACACCCATACACACACACACTCACACACACATGCACCCAGCAATAGTAATAATAATAATAACAGTAACAGTTAAAGCAACAACAGCTGTTCAGCGTGAACAACAACAACAACAACAACTTGGCGGCAGCTTGCGGCAGGGAAATTAGCATTTTCTTTTTGCCCTACACTTGCTTTTATTTTTATTTATTTATTTTTTTTTTTTTTGTTACCACCTTTGTATTTTTTTTTTTTTTATTTTTGTTTGTTTGTTTTTGTCCCTTTTTGGCTTGCTTTTATATTTCCCGCGAGTCTTTTTGGGGCGTTGCGAGTTTTGTTTTTATGTTGTTAACATTTTATGGTAATTTCTTAACAAACTTTAATACATTTTTTGTTTTGTTTATTTTGGGTCTTTTTTGTGTTTATTTTGGAAATATATATATATATATATAATTTATGTTTTCTTTGAAACTTTAGCGCTGCACATCCGAAATAACAACAGAAAAAAAGGAATGTGAAGAGAGAAAGTAGAGAGAGGAGAACGCAACGAACGCTTCCGTGCGGAAGTCAGGCGACGACTGAAAGTGAAACTGAATGAAACACGGTTAACTGGAAATCTGCGTCTGCGTGTGTGCGTGTGTGTCTGACTACGGATATATGCGGCTGTGTGTGTAGAAATATGTGTATATGGGTCGTCGCGCCGGGCGGACAGGCGGCTACGTAGCTTCTTGGCAAAGTAACTAGGGACGCTTTTGGTTGGCGTCGTTGTTGTTATTGTTTACCTTTAGTCGCGCACACACACACACACACACACACACACCAAGCCATTCAAGAGCCATTTTCGGCGCGCTAGCAATGCACACGCTGAGTGTGAAAGAGCCACAAATATATTCAAGCCGAATCAGCTGTTTGTAGTGAGTTTAAAAGCTGAGGATAAGCTTTTCGAAGCGAGCTTTTAGGCGTGAGTTTTGCAAGTTGATTTTTGGTTAAGCCTTTAATGGTAGTTGTATTGAACTGCATTTACCAACAACATCAGTCTTAAATCCTGATTAAAACTTGTGCTTTAAATCAATAAAGTTTAGTTTTGATTTGATTAGTTTGGGATATTTTATAAACATAACTGTCACAACTGTAGCCATATTTTAATATGGGTATGGTTTTTAGTTCCACTTTCGAGACAATTTCGCAGAAGACATACTGCCCGATGAATATCCATATTCCCTGTAATACTCATTTACGCATTTTTTTTTCCACTTTAGGTTCGAAAGAACATTCTTATAGCATAAAAATCTAAAAAAAGATATAAAAATTAAATAAATACAAATATATATATATATATAAAAATAAGGTAACTATTATTGTAATCAACTTAATCCCTTTTTTGCATTTTTAACTAAGAAGTAGAACAACTTCATTAAAGAAATTAAAGAAAACCTAATTTTCAGAAAACAAAAATTTAAAAAAAGAGACCATGGTACATTCGAAATAGAGACATCGAACGAAACCTTAAAGTCCCTAAAGTGGGCGATGTAATGCAACTACTTGCATCGAATTACCTGCAACGCCTTGGTGGTCACCCTAACTGCCAAACCAAGAAAGAGAAGACTTAAAAGGTGTCATCCATTGGATCTCTCTACCAGGTTCCTACACTAATTTTTAAAATAACCTTCTCCTTGTAAATTTTGTAAATAATATACATTTGCCCATATACATATCACCTGTGATCAATCGTTCTTTCCCCTAAATGTAAAACTGTAAATAAATACAAAAATATATATAAAAAAAGAGAGCCTAAAAGTAACTGATTTATGTTGGTTTCAGTACTTACTAACACTCACAATTGTCTTGACTATTGAAACAGCTTTATTTAAAAAAGCCTTCGAAAAATATAACTTGGTTTCAGCTATAAGACAAAAATGCCAAAGCTTTTGGCAAAGAGGTTTCGTTCTCCGATTGGCAGGCTTAGAAAGCCCAAGAGCTAAGCTTTCGCTCAGGCGTTGCCCAAGCTTATATGAAAAGCTTTTGGGCGAGGTTTTAGTATGTGCTTGAAAAGCCTCCATCGTTGAGGATTGCAGCTGCTAAGCCAGCTTTTGCTGAAATTCGGCCTTAAAGTGCCGGCTTGAGCCCTTTTCAATTCCGTCAAACGCCAAATGCAGCAGCCGCAATCGGAATGGGCGGGAACGGGGTCAAATGGGAATGCCAGACACAATCACAACCGCATCCGCAACGAGCACCGCAATCACAATCCGCAGGAAAGGGGGCACAAGTGGAGCCCGAGCTGCGCCCGATTCGTTTCCTCGCCCTCAATCGACTGTCAATTACATTTAAGTTATGCCAGTGTATTTACATTTTGGCAGCGGGCTTTCACTTGCTGTTATCCTTTAGCACTTAGTCCCGTTTTCCTGTTCTTATCCTTTGTGGGTGCTGTTGTTGCCGAGCCTCGGCATTTGTTGCTGTTGTCGCAACAGCGTTGAAATGCTGCAAAATTGATGCGATATCAACACCGGCCAAACCAGCTGGGACAACAACACAACTTCGTGGCCAGCATTTCATTTTATTTCCACGTTTTCCATTTGTATACCCTGAACCCATTGTTAATGGGCTACGAGGGTATAATGGTTTTATAACAGTTAGAATGAGTTAACTTCGAACCCATTAAATATATATATCCTCGAATTCTCTTTTGATATTCTGATCCTGAAAATCGCTTAGCTTAACATTTATTTAAGAATGGGTATCTCCCAGTCGGGCATACCCGACTAAAGCAAGCTTACTTGTTTTGTTGTGCTTTACGGATTTCTCGGTTACGGCTCGCAGCTCTCTGTTGATTTACTATAATTGTAATCGACAGTTGGAATAACAGGAACCACAAGAAAGCACCTGAAAAGGTGCTGGATGAGAAATACCCTCTGTAATTGTTGTGGATGCAGGCGGCAAGCACGTCCCAAATACAGGGTGTGCGTGATTAAAGTGAACAAATGTTTGTACCAAGGATGCGAACCGGGATTAAACCGAACTGGTTCGAGCGAACCCTCTATTATTTGTAAATTTCGAACCGAACCCGAATCGAACCAGTTTGAAAAAAATACAGTCGAACCCGAACTCACGCCGAATCATATACCATAAACCAAAACCTGAGTTCATATATGTGAACCGAACTCAAATTCAAAGCATTGGTTCGTAGCGTGAATCGAGCCAATGACTGTTTTTGGGATTGCAGCCCTGGCTTGAATAAGAAATACTAAGAAATACATAAAGCTCATATTGAATGTTGACTTCTTAATTCTGTTCCTCTGGCCGTTTAAACGACTTTCAAAGGATTTATTGTAAATACAATTTTATAGTTTTTCTCGACAGAAGTGTTCCGCGTTGAAATAATAAAAATAAAAAAATATTTCTAAATAATACTATTAAAAATTCGAGTTACGAGTACCCTGTATAGTGGCCTACGAGTCTGGCACCCTGTCTAATGGCCATTGGCAGCTGGCAGGTGACTCTTTGGCCGCAGCCTTCAGATACGTTAGCTAAGATATTCAGCTATTTGAAGTTGACCCACTCGGAGCCAGCTTACTCGTATTTCTGTCTATCGATGAGCACGTGCACACATGCGTGCACACACGCGTGTGTGTGTGTGCATTTGTTAACTTTGGCATTGCATTGAATAACGTTGGCAGCTGAGTTTATTAAAAATGTATGCCATAAAAATGGGTTTTTCATATGCGAGAGATGTTCCCACATATTTTGCCGCAACCCAGGCTTAAGCTTGAGCGTGTGTGCGTGTGTATTTGTGCATGCCGGTAAACAGGAAACGGAAATCAGCATGCAGGCGCACGCAGCAGCAGCAGCAGCAAACAACAGCCACGTCTAACGGCAGACATGTTATTGTTTTTGATACCCTCCAGCCATAAAATGTGTCGAAAATAGGGTATGTTTAAGACAGTTTAAATATGGATGCACAAACACATAAGCCCATTCTGATTAGAAGAACTCATATAAGGACGAAATGTAAGGAAAGTCCCTAAATAATAACATAATATAATAATACTATGCAAATACACAAGCTTTTAATAATTGCCTTATGCATAATGTATAGGGTATTATGCTGGCGTTCATTCTAACACCAACATCCCTTTTTTGTTGCCTTCGCTTTAACTGACTACATTTTTAATATGGCCGCAGTCCGTTTTCGGGCAGCAGTTTTAGGTCTTGTTAAACATGCCACAAAACACATGTAACTAGCTAATGAGTGCGAGAGAGCTAGACATAGAAAGAGGGAGCGCATATTTAACGACTGTGCGCCATAAACGTAATAAAAAACAAGTATTTATAAACGTGTATCTGTTTAAGTATGTGCTTTTGATATGTACTTAAGCTTAAATATTATTAGCATAAATTATTCGTTCCGCCTCAAGTGAGCCCTGGAGAGCATTCATTATCCCATGCCGATTGGATAAATCCAATGGCACTTATAAATTCTCTCTGCAGTTTTATATGCTCGCACTCATCGCATTAAATTTCATGCCGTCTGTCTCTCGAAATGCATTTCGTGAAGAGCATAAAATTGCCCCGAAATGGTATTGAATCCAACAGAATATTTCGTATTACTTCTGTAAGCGCTCATAAAAGTTTGCCACTTGCCGGCTGCAGTTGGCCCGAGTTTGGCAAAAACATAAATAAGACATTATATATTTTATGGGCCAGATCTCTGGATTTTGAGCGCTCTTAAAGACAAATCACACGTTAACATAGTATATCACTGCGCGCATATATTTGTATACATTGTGTGGCTGCAATTAAATGAATGCCACATTGCTATGCGCATAGAAAATGAAGCGTTCAAAAAGGAAAATAAAAAAGAGAAAAAACAAGACAGGAAAACAAAAACAAACAAACAAAAAAAAAAAAACAAAAAATAGGACCAAGAACACTATGCAACAAAGTTAATTTATGTGTCGAGTCGACGTCTCTGCTCGACTTTAACCAGAGTGTTTGCCAAATACATATGTGTTTCATGAAAATACAAATGTCAATATATTTACAGCTTACACAAACTCAAATGTGTGTTTACATGGGGGTGTGCGTGTGCGTGTGCTTGTGCGTGTGTGTGTGTTAGTGCCTTGGCCGCTTTTCAGTTAAGCAAAAAGTTTCACCACCTGCGTTTTTCATTTACATGAGTAAGTTTCCACATTAAGCGCAACAAAAATGAAAATGAAAAGCAAAATTATGCCTTTGCCTTCACTGTGGGCCTCACGTGCTAAATGCTTCGGCCGGGGACGCTCTGGGGGCCGGCGGATGGGGGCGGCTGGGGCGCTATGTAGCCTCGGTGTTAAAGTTTTCGTTGAAAAGAAAATGCGCTAAACTTTGTAAGCAAGTATTTTCGCAAAATTGTGGCAATTTCTCGTATCACATTCTCGCGTTGATGTGCACGTGAAGTTCAATTTGCAATGCTCAATCGGTCAATGAAAATACATGCACAACAATTTTTAAGCGCTATTTGCAATATTTATGAATTCATTAAGCAAAAAGAAAAAAAAACAAAAATCAATCGCTTAAATATTTATGTTGTAATTGACATTTTGGTTGCACGAACACATAAAAACGGGTATTTAAAGTAAAATTAAATGGATATTATGCAAATTTGATTTTATGCGACGCAATTGAATTAAACAGAATAATTTAATGTTTAATCACATCAGTTCGATTAATATTTGATTGGTGTCATTAAAGCTTTTCGATAAAAGTCTATAACACATTTTTTTATAAATCATATTTTGTATAAATCAAAGCTCAATTTAAAAAATATATATATCGAAAAATATAATAAATCATATATATTTTATTAAAGCTAAGACTATTTCCTTTTTCTTTTCGATAAAAGTCTATAACACAAATGTTTATTATTAATATTTATAATTATTATGATTTAAAAAATAAATATATAAATATATATAATAAATCATATATATTTTATATAGTATATATGCACGATACTCGCACAACTTTTAATTTATGGGTGCATATAAACGACAAGTTTTACACGCACATTTATGTTATCTGGACCTTTAGTGCATTTACTTAAGAACGCAACCGCCAGCCAAGTTTTTGAACCAACGACTCACGCAGCCATCTCTGGCCGGAGTTAGCCGGAGTTAAGCACATCGCTTCTGCTCGCACGGCGAATGTGAAACCAGAGTTAAATACATAAGCGGCAGTTGATTAGGCAAACCGAAGCTGGCAGCTGGCAGCCGCCTCCTGGGCAACAACTGGCTGTTTATGCAAGCCAAGCATGCGTGAGGAGCCCGCGGCGGCTCAGTGCCACGGCATCGTGATGCCCCCACGTTGGGTAACCAATGCCCCACTTATTAACTTAACGTAATGCTTTGGGACGAGCGCTGGCTTCGCTTTTTGACGATGTGGCACCTGGAACGCAGCTGGCGGCGCACTTGAATAATGGGCGCCTATTATCAAGTGCCAGGTAGCGTAACGAGCCTAGACAGATTTAGACATACATATAGATGTATATATAGTATATATATGTAGATACGTTTATGAGAATACACTCTCGCCCAGCCGGCACTGGTTGCCAACGGCTTTTGATACTTATTTTATTTGGTTTTTGCGCTTAGCAGTGCCATATTATGTGCTCTAATATTTTATTCATTATTATTATTGTGATGATGATTGTTATTATTATTACTACCAGTTGCTGTTGCTTTTGCCCCTGCTGCTGTTTGCGTCTGGCAAATTATCAAGAATTTCATTTGCTATCCAGTGAAGTATCTCTGATGTCAAATTCTCCGCACAATTGTCGACCTGTGCCGTGGCAAACGTGAACAGTTTGTTGTGCCCTTAATTGTCCAAATGTAGTGGGAGCACACGAGGCGTGTTTAATAATGCATGCTGCCATTTAAAGGGCATTTAGAATGCTGTTCGACTCGTCCAACGATCAACTCAATTTGTGTGTGCGTGTATACATGTAAACTTATATATATATATATATATTTTGTTTTTATTTATCCAAATATATATACTTGGAGGGCTGCATAAGTTTAGCCAAATGCTGCCGAGTTTAATTGAGTTTCGTAGTTTGGATTTTTTCTTACTTTTACCCTCTGCGCCTGGCGCTATGCAACACATTTGAAACTGGGCTAAGTGCGAGCAACAGCCGCCTGCAACACGCAACATGCAAGGGGTGTTTGAAATGTGTACTATATATAAGTATACATATAATATATATGTGTATATAACCAAAAATAACGAAATCTAAATGTCAACCACATTTTATTGGTAAAGTTCCCGCATCTATACTTTCAAAATCCCATAACGTGGCCAAAACTCATTCGATTTTCACAATGTATACCATTTTCATTATAGTTTGGCCTCTAGATTCATTCTGCATTTAAGTTTAACTCGTTTTTCAAAAAATAATATTTTTTTCTATTTTCTTCCGAAAAAAATCTTTTACTCCCCCCTTCCTTTTTTGTTTTTTAAAATTTTTTTAAATTCAGAATCGCGAATTTTTATTTTTAATCGATTGCGGGTACCTAAATTAGTATAAAACGCAACTTTAAAGACATTCTGGGGGGTCGATTTTTCTGTCAAAAATCAAGCCAAAATTTTCAAAAGTTTAGACAAGTAGAGTTCCCGGATCCATTCTTGCTACATTTCAAAGTCCCATAACTTTGTCAAAACTAAACCGATTTTCATGATGTTTACCATTTTCATCATGGTTTGACATTTGGATCAATTTGGTATTTAAATTAAATTCGTATTTAAAAATACATTTTTTTCGATTTTATTCCGAAAAAAATCTTGTACTCCCTCCTTACTTATTTTGAAAAAAAAAATTTTTTTTTAATTTAGAATCGCGAATTTTTATTTTGAATCGATTGCGGAAAATCATGAAAAAATTTGCATAAATGTGGATAAGTAAAGTTCCCGAATCCATTCTTGCTAGACGTCAAAATCCCATAACTTAGCGAAAACCAAACGGATTTCCAAAATGTTTACCATTTTGAAAACAAATTTTTATACTCGTTCACGAACGAAACAGCTACTGTGTACTGTGAACGAGTATTGCAACGTTCTTATTATTTATATTTATTTATTTATTTAATTAAGCAAAAATGTTTTCAGGAATTTATTAAAATTCCCTTTTAAGCGTATTTCGTGGTCGTATTAGACTTTTGATTTCTCCAGACTTGAGTTTTCCGCAAAATGTACAGCAATTCAAATTGAAATGCAATTGAAAGTTTTTCAGAGCGAGCGTAATACACTCACATACACCCGCACACAGATACATAGTGTCTGTGCCACACGCATACTTAACGTTCGCACACACACACACACACACCGATAGAGCACTCATACGCTCACACACATGAAATTCAATTAGAGTTTCCTGTTCTTTCATCAGCTGTTTTGCCTCATTTTCATCTCCCTCTCCTCACACTCTCGTTCTTGTCCCCAATACCATGCTCATTTTGGTCTTGGCTATTTGCTTTCATTTGCAGTAGATATCTTACATACTCCAGAAACGCTTTGGGGCGCGCACACAGCGTGAAATTGTGCTAGGTGGGCGGGCGGGGCAGGAAGTAGAGAACGAGACACCTGGAATGCTTACCTGCAAAGATAAAGATAAAGAAGACAAGAGAACAGTTGAACACCGAGTTTTTTTTTTGATTGTTTTCTGTATACCCTAAACCCATTGAAAATGCCTAAAAGGGGTATGATGATTTTGTGCAGCAGAGCATAAAGTATATTTACTTTCCAACTACAGATTCTCCCATACTAAACGCAGATCAAGTTTATCATTCTTTTGCGATTTCCTTTATTAATATCAATAAAAATCGATTTTAGGACTTCCACCAGATTTAGTTTAGTTTTCTATCGTAATGTACACGCAGATCAGGAATATTTATGACTTTCTTGTCTACCTTCAAGTACTACAGACATGACCTAAAAATTTCTTACAAATTTATTTTCAACAGATTTTGTTTTGAATTCGAGGGGATTTGGGTTTAGCTGGGTTCAGGGTATTTCCTAGTCTAGACTAAAGCAATTTGACTTGCTTTTTTTTGGATTTTGTTCTTGCTATAAACATAAAGCCAAATTAATCATGACGGGACATCATAAAAATAAGCAAGGAATGTCCTTTGCTGCTGGCTAATAAATCTCAATACGTAATGAAATCGCATACACTCCATACAACAATTTCACCAGCAATTTGTTGACAATTATTGCAATAAGAAATTTGTATAATATATTATAGTACATTTAATATGTATTCATTTCAGTTGAAAAAATATTAAATTATGTGCTACACTTATTTGCAACGTAAAGAAAAATTCGTCATATATACAAAAAAAGAAGAAAAAATATGAAATTGAATAAAGAAATACTTTCGAGTACCTATGGAGAATTGACAGCGAATCGGTTATTCGAAATGCGCCATTTCGTTACATAATGCAAAGATCGGCTTGGCAGTAATTCAATAGCTTAAGTGTCCGAGGTGTTGCTGGCTAAGCAGCTTTCCGGCCGCTGGCCGCAGCTCTGCCGGACCAAAGGAGGCTCGACCTGGGCACGGAGGCCTCATGAAGAGCGTTGACAGACAGCAGGCACTCGACTGGAAGATGACATTGAGCGAGCTGTGACCTTGTGTTGGTCGTGTACAAGAACGAAATGAAGCGGCAGGCGAATAGGGGCATGTGGCATGGGGCATGCACGACTGGGCCGCACGCTGGGCTGTGTCTTTGTTGACAGTTGCACTAATTGCAAAATGCTGTTTGCTCGTCTGGCATTGTCTCTGTCACTGGCATACTTTTGGACAATTTGCATATTTCGTTAAGCAGCCGCAGCAGACAAAGCAAGGCTAACTTGGCCCCGCTGCGGCTCGTCCTGCTGGCCATCCTGCTGAGCACTGTCCCAACACTGGCCCGGCTTGTTTATTTATTGCGTCAAGTTGCGCTGCTGCCCTTGCAATTTAATTGTACGCTGCCTGTCAGACGGCTTTAACTTGATGTTAATGCTTATTCTTTGTTCTCACTCTTCACATTTTCGCCCGTCCGTTCAGTGCTTAAATAATATGTTAATGATTTGCGTTTGTTTATTATTCAGCTGCATAGTTAATTAAGGGCGTTGCCCTGATTTCGCTCAACTAATTGACAGTTTGATTAATTCGCTGCTGGAACGTTACCCCACGGCGTATACGCAACGTTTATTCGCCGAACTTAAATTCACGTTTTCATGACATCGCACAATCAAAGCGCTTTAGGTCAATTCGCAATGCACTTGTGTTAAGCTGTTTTAATACTAAATGCGGCTAATTAAATGCGTTTTAGTGCCAATAAAAATGGCATTAAACGATTTTGTGTCACAATAAGCTAACGATTTTAATGAGAATTTATGCAATTTAATATCCTTTCAAATTCAATTTACGACTGAAACTAAAATAAAAATTGCATTTTTTTTTTAAATTTATATTTAGAGAGGAGGAAAAATACATTATTAAAGGGTTCAAATATATATCAGAAATTGCTTAATAAATGAAGTGTAAACTTTTGATTAGGGTATTTTGTTTTTTATGTGCTTGTCTTTAATAATTATGCCGGGAATATTATGTTCTTGTATTTACGAATGTTATTTTCTTTGGAGTCATTTATTCCTTTCGGTTAGCAGCCATTTCTTTTTTCTCCGCCATTGCTCGTTTGCCAGGTTTTTATGGCCTTCTTACCGTGGCAGATGCTGTTACACCTTCAGCGTCCGCTTCAAGCCTGTGGATTAACATGCCAAGTCCGACTACCCTCACCCCCCAGCTCAGCCATGAAATAGTATGAGCCGTATGTCTCAAGCTTTGAGGGATGGCGTTGTATCTGCGAAATTGTAGTACGCAGCGATTCTTAAAGTAGTTTTCAAGTTTTCTATAGGCCTAGGGCTGAAATTTTACAATTTTTGAATTTGCTATTATAAAAGCTTTTTTTTTGCCTCGAATTTAATTAATGCGTCTACATGAAATGGAAATTATTTTGCCCATACTCAGATGGTATATATAATTGAAATCGATATATATATATATGTGTGAGTGGGATATGTTTTAGTTAACACTTGTTATGCCGTTGAGCCTTTAAATTGATTTGTGGCGCAAGGTCTCCAGCTTCAATTGACAGTCAAATGGCATGCAACAAACGAATGTACTTAGCTATGCCTGTGTGTGTGTGTGTGTGCGGCTTTATGTGTTTAATTAATTTTTAATGACACAGCATTTAGGTATAGAAATGTCTCTGTGGATGTTAATTAGTTGCTACATGGCCGACACAAACGGGCGTAAGTATGAAATGCAATTAACTCGCGACAGCTGCGACAGCAGCGACAATAACAATAACAATAACATGATTATCATCAATAGGCCGCAGCGACATCATAATTATTATGTTAGCTGTCGATTGTTGGCCCTTTACGCCCTATGGCGACCCTCGGGCCAACCCCTTTTGTAAGGCCAAACTCGTTGCGGTCTCTGTTAACACGCGGTTGAACTTAATTGCTGTACACTCACACTGACGCACTCTTACACACAATGGGCCAGGGCCCAGCCCCAGCCCCAATAGCATGCGATAAAATTTAATGAGCGAGAAAATTTTTATTGACGCGCTTTCTGCGCTGCATAAATGAATTGAGCGAATGGCAACATAATGAAAGAGTGGGCGCCAAGCCACGCCCCTTGCACTGGCTCATTTAGCTAGGCGCCATCACCATCAGCGTCATCATCAGCATCATTCCCCCCGCCCCCCATTGTCCTTTTCGCCCACTGTCCATTATATGACACAGTTACCCACGAGATTTGCGATTTAACAAATGTGGCCCGTTGCGGAGTTTGTTTGCATAAACATTTCTGTGCCTTAACTGATTTAGTGGCCACTAAAAGCAGCTCTGACATCAGCCAAGGACAGGGCCCCGTCAAATGCTTGAATGGATACACGTGTGCGTCTCTAGCTAGCACAGTGGGGCAGGCGAGAAAATCTGCTGGCAATTTTATGCTGGAGGAGCAATAATGCATATTAGAAACCAATAACAGGGTATTTCAAATATGTCTACATATATGTTGAAAATTTAAAATGAAAACCAAATAAATGCAATTATATAGATATTAAACATATTCAAGTGAATTTTTAAGGTTACTAAATATATTAAATTTTATAAATATATAATTGAATTTAATTACTTTAATTTAATACAATATTCTGCTATTCTTTGTTATTTATTATTTTTTTTTTTGGGTATTTTGGCAGGTGTTTGTGTCACTGTCTGGCGCCGTCTTTGTGGCAACAATAAGAGCTCGGAACTGGCATCCCAAGCAGCGGTAATTGCATTTGGCTAGCGAAGTGTCAACATTGCGCATACGCCACGTGGGTGCATTTAGTTCGCAATGATTTATTGCCACTGTTGTTGGTACATTCCGTTGCGCCGGCCAGTTCTGTTATTTTTGCCAAACTGAAACAATGCGCGGCCAGTGAGTGAGAGTTTCTGCTGATTAGCTGCTTGTTCGACTCATTAGGCGGCTGCTTTCAGTCCAACAACGAAACCAATCCAAACAAAGCCCCAGGCACAACGCTGGCGTTCTCATGATGTCAGCAAGGACTCCTTGGCCGTGCCTCCACTCCGGCTGTGCGTGTGCCCAAACTATGCAAACTCAGTCCGGCACGTGATGCCGGCACCTGCGCACGCCCATGCCCGCCACGTTCCCATAAATAGCCACGTTAAGCCTTGACTTGAGTGTTGTCCTACAAGGTGTGCTTCATGTGGCCGCCTCGAGCAGCGAAGATTCCTTATAATTTCCTTGGAATTTCTGCCAAAAAGTTGCCAGCCAGCTATGCGTTATATAAAAAGTTTAGTTGTGATTTGTGGCAAATTTAGTGAACTTATTTAATTTAGCAACAATTTTGTATATTTATGCAAAATCGAAATACAGCTTCTCTCGGTCTTCAAAACTATCTATCTGACATTGTTATACTAATGCTTTTTTAACAAAAAGGTTTCATAAGATATTTGACTGTATTTAAGGTAAAAGAACTTTTATGTTTTGAAGCTGTTATCGTACTGTGAAAGAGTGTTGCGCAGTCGGTTCTCTTTTGTTTAAATTACTTAAACCTTTTTTGGCAACAGAAAAGGAAGTTAAAAAGGTTAAATTTGTATAATTTATTATTGCAAAAATCTCATTTCCTAATTCGAAGATCAAAAATACTTGTTTATTAAACCGCTTAAAGCCTTGAGCAGAGATTGAGCCCGTTTCAAATTAAATTTAAAGCGAATGTGAACCGGAACTAAACCGTTTTTGAGCTCGTTACGCTTTGACGACTTTCTTTTCTTTTTTTTTTTTATTTCTAAAATTTGGTCATGGATGAATAAATGTTAAGCGTAAATTTGGGTCACGAGCGCTTATGATTTGCGTGTTCTGAATTATATTGTCATGCGTGCAATTTGTCAAGACTCGACTGAAGGACTGGGATCAGAACTCGGAAGTGCGGAGCGTGCTTGGCGTTCGAGTTGCAAGTCTTCTTGGCTGGGGCTTCATTTGGTTGCGGGTGTTGAACTGTTGGCTTTTGGCACGTCCCCCCCCTCCACACACACACACACAACAATTTGCTGCAGAATTTGTGCAGCCGCCTTCGTGATTTTTCCTTTCGAAAGCAAATCAAAAACGGAGCAGAAAGCCGAAACTGTGCAGCACCTTCTGCAAATTGGTTGCCGCAATCGCTTGGCAAAATTTCCAGGTGTTGTCACGTTTCAAAATGTTTTGCAATTTCTGCCACAGCACGTGCAACACGCTGCCGCGCTCTTCCCTCGGCCCCTCTGATTGCTCAGTTTTTGTTTTAGTTGTCGTTGTTGTTTTAGTTTGCCACAGAAACAACAACAGCAACGGCATTGTGGGGTTGGGAGCCAAGTTGCGAAATGTTTGGAATCCTGCTCGTTATTGCCGCGGCATAAATTGGCCTCGTCCGTACCGGATACCGGCACGTTTGAAAATATGCAGGCCAAAAGCCCCCAATTATGCACACAGACGGGAATGTGTGCTACAAAGGACACTTTAGCTGCACTCTACAGCGCACAGGATCTTCAATAGAAAGGGCCGAAGCTCGAATCTTGAAACACGGCAGCTACTCAGACAGGAGCAACACGGCAAATGAGCAGCACGGGGCGGAAGGAGACGGGGGGCAAGTTGTCGAGCCAGATATCCCCCAAAGCATGCCATAAAGTATTC
This sequence comes from Drosophila sordidula, assembly GCA_035047465.1. NCBI lineage: Eukaryota > Metazoa > Arthropoda > Insecta > Diptera > Drosophilidae > Drosophila > Drosophila sordidula. The sequence continues at coordinate 1,097,623 of JAWNPQ010000163.1, forward strand.
CGCTTTATGAGCCTGGCCGGGACCAACGAGAAAAGTGCATGGAAATAAAATTAAAGCGAGACGCAGCACGGAACAGGAATGAAGGCAGCACACAAAGTCACAAAAGTGAACATAGGAAACGTGGCAGGAGAATTCATAAATGGCATGAGGCGCAACAATAAATTAGGCCAAATGTGGACAGTTGGCCTCTGCAAAAGAATGGGGCTAAAATGGAGCCGAAACCAAAGCAAAACGGAAATACGCACAAGGAGAACGCTTAGCTAAAAAACAGATAAACAAAATAGAGTCAGATTAAGAAAGTAAAAAGGAGGCAGTTTGGCTTAATCTAGGAACTATGCAGAAAGCAATGAATAAATTGAGTAAAGAAGAGAGAATGGTCTAGTCGGGAGTGCCCGACGGGGAGGTAAATGTATTCTTGAAGAATTTCGACACTATATCTCTAATATTCAAGAAAAGTTCATGTAACAAAAAATATTTATATCTATATATTTAAAAGTACATTAAGCAAGAGTAAAAAATAATCTTGTTGACGTACACTTGAGAATTTGTTTTCCGTGCTTACATATTTTCATTTATTATATATATTAGATGAAATAATTATTATTTATATATTTATATTTTGTATTATATTATATTTACATATATATACATAAATGACGTGTTTACTTTATGTATAATTCGGGGAATCCGATTAAAACATAATGTAGTTATATAATGAGTAAATAGAAAAAAATTAAGGAACGCGAATAAAATAATTTCATAGAATATTTTTTTTTAAAACCGTGTTGAATCAAATTAACTCGTGTAAAGAAAATGTCAACTCTTTAAAGTGTTCAAATGAATATCCGCCAGCTCTCTTACTGATAGACAAACGAATATGGCCTAATCGACTCAGTCAGTCATCCTAGTCAGGAATATAGACGGCTAGGATTAAGGCGCGAAAACTAGAACTGTTCACACTCTCTTAGCTGGTAATTTATGTAGAGACACATGCATATATACCTGAGCTAATGCCGTGGAGTGTATTTCGATGTCTTTTCCTGGCGTTTGCATAATCAACTCAGGCTATCTCTATTAGCAGGTCGCCCGAAGTTTTTGCACGTGTGTTGCCAGCATTAAAAGTTTGTGTCAAAGACAAGTTAAGCACGTTCCCTGTACGAATTAATTAAACAGCAAGAGTTTTTTAAAGTCTGTGTGACAATATAGATACCTTCGACATACCCTACATAGATTTCAAAGCGTTTCTCACAATATGTTTTTGAATGCTAGGGACATTGACACTGAGCATATGCTTATTTATACTTAATTTATAATGCGCGCAGCATCTCATTATTTGGGGCGTGCACATATACATTTAAATATATATATATATGTATAGTATATGGGCATATTTACATATAGTGCTCATGGCAGTCTGGCTCTGATTTTATGCGCGCCGCATGGATGCCCATTACGGTTTTTATGATCGAGTGACGCGCAGGGGGCGGGGGGCGTGTCACTCATTAATTGAAGCACTCGCATATGGCTGACGCCTCTCGGTCGCCCGACGATCCCCGCCCGTAAGTAGGGCAAGCCGCATTTCTTGTTTTGGGGGGCGCCTGCTTGGCATCGTCTTCGCATTTTCAGTTTATTATAATAAATTAATTCCACTCTTTCACAAAATGTCGATGCAAATTGACTGCTCTGCCATCACGTGTGGGGCATTTCACATTTACATATATTTTAATGCGATTCGCACACACACACACACACACACACCCTGCATTCGAGTCGAGTGCGTGCTAATGGCAATCGCTGGGCCCTAATGTGCGGTCTGCTAAGTGAATACGAAATGTGCCCCGAAATGCGAATCGATGGGGATTTATGGTATTTATGACCGGGCCGCACATTTTCGACGAGCATTATTTGTACGTGGTAGAACTACGTTTATATCTAAATAGATAGTTCAGTTTAAATTTAAAATCTGTTAAGTTGCTGATTATGTTCGATATAATGATAAATAATAACACAAGTGGTTTTTATACAGAAAAGCTGGTTCTGTTCTATCATCAACAGACCCTTTTATCGACCTTGCCACTCATTTAAGGTTCGAGTTTGTTGAGAATTCGCACGAGAAGAACCAAAATCGCTCTTCTTCTAGAGAAAGCAGTTCCCTTCTTGTTTTTTTGTCGACAAGAATATTTTTGTACTATTAAGTTCGTTTTGTTCCTCTAGCGTTTGTAAAACTCTTTCTTAGCTGGAATACATAAAAAATGCTTAAAGAAATTTTTATTTAGATTTAATTCCTAAACTTAACAAATACACTAAAGTCATTCAAAATACAAAACAATCAAATAAAGTCTATTATGGCAAGTAAGCTTTCAACGCCCTCTTATAATTATAGGAAATTGGCGCAGAGAAAAACTGCATTATTTGTTGCACAATTACTGCGAAATCAATAAATCAGTTAAATGTTACTAAATAACAATTATGATTTTTGGCAGTAGACAATTCTTGTATTGTGTGAAACTAAAGTTAATTATGACTGCGGAATCAAGTCGGCTAGTGCCGAAACGAGGTCGGCGACGGGCGAATGATGGCTGACAGATAAGCAGCCGGACAGACAAATAGACGGACAAGTGGTCTTACGGATGGATGAGCTCCCTTTCGGACATGTTGACAGCTTAATCAATTGAACTGCCAGCGCGGCTGGAAAGGCGGTTCCACTCCGGGAAAAGTGCGGTCACGCACGCGACAGGCCACGAAAAAAAGCAATCAACGGCACCAGACCACAGATCAGACCTGGCCGGAGCCAGCAAATGGCCGGAAGTGGAGCCGACAAACTGCCAACGAGCTGGACAAGATACACGAACAGCTTCGGCCCGAGGGCCAAGATGCTGATGATGAACTGTTCTTGGCGGGCTGTCAAATTTGTATGGAAATGTCCGTAATAAATTGGCTGGCCGGTTTTTGCCGCAAACGTGAGCCGAATACACACACATATGTACACACATATGCAAATTCTGTTGTGGCCTCAATTGCTCGTATTAAATGTCACTGTTATTTAAAAACACACTCATGCGGAATACAAAGCATAAGTGGCTGCAATTAAAACGAACAAAAGAGAACAGAATCTGCCGGGTGCCGAAGATTGAATACCCTTGCAGACAAATGGAGATTGTAATTGGTGTCGGCTTATTCCTCCTTTATAAGGCTAAATTTTATGGTAATTCCATATTTACTTCTGTGTATGGAATTCGTTGAGATGTTTTGAAAAATAAGGTTTTTTTTTTTTGAGACACGACCAAAAACAGGCAGACAGACAGACGAACTAGGCTATATCGATTCTCACTCAATTTCAAAGATAAAAAAATTTTGCAGATAAATAAAATAAAAAGCCCCCACAAATTAGGAAAATTTATATTTTTTAAAAATAATAATAATGAAGAGCCTCTTCGACATCCAGCTGACTGCAATAATTTTACATATCTTTATTGGGTCCTTGTTTTAGTTTGGGCTTCCATATTCATTCACATATTATTCATTGGTGCAGAGTAATTGCGGCTTGCCCGAGTGCGGTGCAGACTGGAAGGGAAAGCGTATGCCTGCTTAATTAACAAGCAATTGAAGCAATCAAACGAGTGAATGCAGCATCTGCGCAACTTAACGAAGTTGCAGCTGAACTGAATGCGCTGAGTGTGACCAATTTGTGTTCGTGGGTTTTGTGGGTCTCGTTTGGCCACGGAGTGATGCGACTGAATAAGGCAGGTTTACGCTTGTGCGATTTTCAGTGCAATTAAATGTAAAGTGCGCGCGTGGCGAGAAGATGGCGCGGAGGGGGGGGGGGGAAGCTGACAACAACTGCCGCCCATTTCGCCGGCCGTCGCCGATTGCTTTACCAAAAAAAATCAATCACTTTTGCCGCACAGCTGCCAAATACGAAATGCTTTGTCATTTATACCGCTAACCGTTTGCCGGCAGCGGCAGCGCAAACGCAAACACCACAGCAGCACAGCACCACCGCACCACCGCAACACCGCACCACAGCTCGATGGCCATTGGATCAATCAAATGCCGGCACGCTCGAGCGATTGTTGAAAAATTGTCGGACATGTACAATAATGTTTATCAAATGCCATCTCCTTATGCGATACACAATGCCGAGGCGTGACGATGGCTCTTGGCTCCCTCTCGCCTTGTTGTTGTGCTCACTTTTGTACTTTATGTAGCATACCTTTGGGCGCGGAAGTTGTGCAGACATCGCACGGATTTCTTGTTGTGATTTGCCATTGATTTGGGGGCGAGCCAAAGCGAGATGGCAAGCGAACGCTAAGAGAAAAATCGACAGTAGCACAAGCTGCCACAACACGTGGCATGCAGCAGCACAAAACACAAATGAAAGCACAAGTAAGACTACTGCAGTCGGCTGTAACCGATTGCGCAATACCCGTTCACAGTCGAAAATGGTCTCAACTATTAATGGTATTTTGGCAAATTATCAGTCTGCCAAAGTCGACGACTCTATTTGTCTTTAACTGTAGCTAGCAGTAAAACAATCCAATATACTCTTTTTACCGTAAGTAAACGAGTATAATAACATAAAAATAAAGATATAATAATAATAAAGGATCGAAGAAGAAGACAAGCGTCAAAGTGCATTTATAATGGCTCGACACAAAAGATAAAAGCAGCTGCGAAAACTGAAAGTGTTTTGATTTATGTTAACGATTTATTTTTCGGCTTAAAATTGCTGACGTTGGCGAAAAACTTTCAGCTTCCTTTGCTGAAGCAGCAAAGTTTTAAGCCAGCCGGCTGGATAAATTGTTAATGGCGTGCTAAATTGCTAAATTGTATAAAAAGTGATTGTCATTGGCATTTTGCGAAAGCCATTCACATGTCCTCCGTGGTCAATTGAATTCTTTCGATGCGGTTTGTACGGCGGGTAGATAACAAAATTATCAAATATATAATATTAAAATATTATTTGTTATCCTAATGACCTCCAGTCTGTAAAATTACTTGACAATTAAATGAAAATGATAATTGAAAAAGACGTAGGAAATTAAAAGGAAAAAGTCACAAGGATTTTTATAGCCCTGAACTTTGTTACGAGATTTTTTTCTTTTCTTTTTGTCAGGCATATAATATTTAATATATAGACTTGTTCTCTCTCAGTATTACCCGTCAATCTGTCTGCCAATTTCTATGCAATTAAGTCTGTCAGATTTATTTATTTTATTTTATTTTATAGCCTATTTAATCTTCTCCTGATAACTTATTATTCAAGCATCTCCTGTCTTGTATTATTTGATTTAATAGGAAGATGGAGATAGAGAGACAGATAATTTAATTATGCGAAATGTAAATAAAAGCAAAAGAAACAAAGAAATGTTGAGAAAATTCAATTGATGTTTAATTGAGCAATTTTGAAGGGTTTTTAGGTTCCACATAGGTAGAGTTAATCGTAAATTGGTTTAGTCTGTTATTAAATGCTCAATTATCCGCAATCAGAATGATAGGCTCTGCAATCTGCCACTTGTGTCGGTCTAGCAATTTTCAATGCATATATGCCAATAATTGAATCAAAATATAGGGGATGATGAAGGGCCTCGAATCGCCGGGAATCTGAGCTTCGTTCAGATTTCATTCGATTTGAAGCGCCTCGTTGCTGGTTGGCGCCTCTTTGGCGGCTGCCACTTGACTTTGGCGCCCGTCCGAATGCCACTCGAGGGCCAGTTTTGGGGGTGGGGCCTTACGACACAAGCGCCCCTCTTGGCCCCGACTCGAGCGTCGTCTCTGTTTGCATTTGTGCTGTGGAGCGCACTTCATTGCGTTTGCTTTCTTGATAAGAGCGGTTGAAGTGTTTGCCAAAGGCACGTCTCCAAATGCAATGAGATGGGCTCCCAACACCAGCTCAGCACACGGCTTAGCTCCAATATTGACTGGCACTGCAATTGACTCGCTGACTGATTGACTGACTGACTGACTGACTGGCTGACTGGCATTGACATTAAAGCCAATTTCTCATATCGATGCGCTACATTAAATATTCACAACTCAGCGCTTTTGGCCCATCCACAGAGAGACTTGAGCATGGCTCGCATTTCGGGCCACGGCTGATATCCAGTAGACATCGCTTTCAATTAACTTGGCTAAGAGTTGCACCCTTCAATTAATTCAATTGTGGCATCAGTTGACGTACACGTGTGTTCAAGTGTGTGTGTGTGTGTGTGTGTGTGTCTTTGACTGTGCAAACCGCAATTTGATAGCGACGGTTCACAGTTGACAATTTGGCATTGGGCTCAAGTGCAAATTGGCCCGAAATTGTTTTGACTGGTCGCCTGTTCAAAAGCCTATACTGCAAATATATTTTCTAAATATTAAATTAAAAATAGTTAACATTACTTTTTTTGTTGCACATTCGTTTAAAACTATTTTTGGCCCACTGTGCAACTAAAATTTGCATAAGGCGAAAAGTCTCAACGACATAAGCGCCGCAATTTCAGGTATTCTGTTACACACACACACACACATAGTCACCCTCAGGCAGCCACGTGGCGTATACGTGATAATTTCCAGCTGCACCTGTTATGCATGAAATTTCGCCAAGCTTACCTGGCTTAACAGAGAGTAATGGAACTGCCAAGGTGCTAATAAGTTCAACTTCTAAGGAATTAATCACAAGTAGCTGAGAACAGCGCTTAAATACTAAAACAAGAATATTTCAATTATTTTCATATGGCATATAGCTTTAAAGTCTTTCATTCCTGGCGCTCAAACTTCAGGCAAAAATGTGAGCAGCATAAAAGTTCTGCTAAAGTTGTTACAAATTGTTCAAGTAAACCACAACAAATGGATTCTTATAAAATGAAAGTTTAAAAGTTAAGCGCGTAAATTGAAATAGACTTGTGTTATATAACGGACAAGTTAACAAGCCTGCAAAACACACGCAAAAAAAGACTGTGCCAACAACACCTTGAATCAACCCAGGCACTATATACGTATATATATATATATGTTTATTCACAATCACGCGCCATTGCAACAAGCAAGTAAATTGAATGAGTTGCAGGAATTGTCGTTGAGGGCCAGAAGACGCATTTCCTGGCAGTAGCCGGGGACTAGCAGGAATGTAATTAGATTCAGAATAATGTCTTCGCGGAGGGCAAATGTAGCTAGAAACAACTCAACGTTTGCTAGTTGCTGGGGCCCGACGAGCAGATACCCTCTACACAAGAGAAGTAGTATACATAAATTCAAATACTCTTAAAAAATGTAGAAACCATGTTTAAAATCGATGTTTATGTATAAAAAAAATATATCGCAAATACCGCAGCTGGTGGTAAATATATTCAGCTTATTCAAAATGAGGCAATTTATATATAGTTATATATAGTATTTCTTATATATAGTTATCGTTGACCTTTAAACCTGAAATAAGTGTACAGAGTATTGAGAAGTCAGAAATTGAAGTTTTCAATTTTCGTAGAAATATTTGAAAAATGTCCGACTAATGCGATATGCGAAGCAGAAAGCTCTTAACTTACTAGCTAATGCATTAGAAATGGGCTTAAATTGTTGTCGATTTCAATTAGCCGGCAACTTGAACTTCAGCTGGTTGCCGTTGGGTTCAATAAATGTTACAAACTTGGCTGGCAAGCCGCATACAACAAACTGTTGTGTACAAATTGCCAACTAACATACATACATCAATCATCCTGTTTGTGTGCGTGTGTGTGCGTGCGTGTGTGACTTGCAAGCTGCTCGCTATCTCAAGATTACAGTGTGAAACGAGAAGCTGTCAGCCTAACGAAGCATCACATGACAGAACATGCAGAAGGATTCACACACATACACACACAGACAGACACACAAACGCCCATGTAACTTGCAGGTTGAACAATTTCTGAAAATCTGTTGGCACTTTAACGGATTTTACTCTTTCGCCTGTAGTTGCCAATTTTTTGGCAAAGTGCAGAGAACGAGAACGAGGCAGCGATGGCCGTATGATGTTAGCACATAAATCATGCATCAATCATTCATCATCAATCATGGCCCAGACAGCGCCGCAGTCGGTACTTGCAACTCGTTACTCGCTCCTCGCTACTCGCTACTCAGCACTCGTTACTTGGCATTTACGAGTAATTTGAATGCCATGTCGGCCTGTAGCCAGATCCTAATCCCACTGAATGTTTCGTATGTGTGTGTGTGTGTGCGAAACATGAGACATGAGGCCGGCTGGCTCTGGCCGTGTTATCCTAGGCGAAAGTGTTGCCGACTCCTGATGAGCTTCAGCCAGCTGCCATAAATTATGGAGACACGCCGCTGACATCACACGGCTCCAGAGCTCTGAGTCGACCATAATTTGAACATGTGATCCACCCAAGCCCAATTTGGAGCCCTATTCTACTATTCCACTCGCATCATCATCAGCATTCCCATCATTGTAGGGGCGAAAAAATGCGTCAAGTAACTGCTAAGTGCATAATAAAATTTTATTATTTTTCAGCTTAAAGCGGAAATGAATGTCGTGCAGCAAATGTGCAGTACACACATGCACACACACACACACACACACAGCTGGGGGTCACACCCTCCGTTGCAGTGCGAAATAAGAATCACACTGGGATACATATTAGAGATGACATCAGCTGCTTTAATCGCGTCACGATGCGGTCACGCGGAAAGATAGTTTTTTATAGCATCCCAAGGATTTAGATAAGGAAAATTGAAAAGTTACCTAACCTACCTCAGTGCAACGCAAATATTCAATTGTATTCACTTACTGGCTATAAAATTGGTTTTATGAATAATTAACAAAGTATTTTCTTTGAAAATCCGAGTAATAAAAGTATTAAATAATTCTATCCATACTGATACTAAGTCAATAACAATTAATAATCATGGATGGGCTAAATTCATTGTCGAAAAGAACTAATTGAATGGAATCTGTAGCACCTCTGAGTTACATTCCTCTCCGACGAGAGTTGTTTTGAATTGAGTCCTATACCAAGTGGACCATATTATATTATATTAATACATGTCAACAGTAAACTCTGTAAAATATTTTCTGGGCAGTAACTAAATTTTTTAACAGAATATTGACAACTATTTTGTAAATTAGTTTATTAAATTTATTTGTAAATTAGTTTAAACACCAATTGTAAATTCACATTGTATAGTAAGGGAATGAGCAATAAATAAATAAATAAGATTCTGATTTGCGCTTAGGAAACTCACAGCAGCCCTTTATTGCATGATGGATTTATTTGTTATTTGCTTTTACAATTGTCGTTTGTTAGCTATCCAAGGCCCATCTCTGAAACAGCAGCCACACACACACACGGACACACGCACACACACGAGCGCAGATGCTGTCGCTGGCTTTTAACAATTCTTCCGTTTGCCCCGAGTAAATGGCAGCAAATTGCATTTTAATCACATTGTTGTGCTGGTGCCGCATTCAGGACGAGCAGACAGCGGGCAGGACCATTAGACGTTAGTTAGCAAGACAGCAAGGGGCAAGGCCAATAGCTGCCCCCGCTGCCACCGCGTGTGGCACATATGGGCATAAGCCCCGAAGGTCTTCGGATATCACAGTCCTGCTTTCAGGCTTAACCAGCCCATAAGTCGCCCTCTTCAAATGCAACGTCGTTGACCAACAATTGAGCTTTGAGTGGACTGTCAGAGGGGATCAAGTGCCAGTTGATTTAGTGCGAATTGACAAACACAACAATTGCATTGTTTTCCATTACAGTTGTTGTCTGTGTAAACTACGCATTTCGGTTGTTTACGTGCTTCTCAAAATAGCTGATATTCAACCACGTTCAATTGAATTGTATAATTTTCTATTTTCTAGACGATAAATTCTGTGGTCGACAGCCTTAAATATTTTCACTTTAGTTTTTATACTCTGTTCATAAACCAAATGGCTTTTATTTCATATCGACTTTGACTTTTCTAAAACATTTTAAGCTAAAAAATGAAAATATGCTTAATCTGGAGTCCTTACTTGTATGCATAAAAAAATCGCATAGAACGGCGAGCATTTAAAATAAAAGTGGATGGAATTTGCTTAGACATGTTAAGTTGATTCGGTTATGGTTTCTTTTTGTAAAGAATATAGTACAGTAAAACAACTGTGACTGATTCCATAAATTTATTGGAGCCGTATTTTATATATATATTTTCTTTTTCATTGTCTACCCAAACGGCTTGAAACTCATATTAAAAGTTCTTCATAAATAATTAAATTAATACATTTTTCAACATTTTGTTGGATACAACTTAATTGGTTTTCTTGGATGTTCATACAAAATTTATGAATACTATGGAAAATCCAAAATCCAAAGCCGAGAATTTCCTCCTAGTCATATGTACATAAGCAGGTGTGTAAATTGCACATATACATATAAACACAGATGTGCACATTTCCAAATAACGGTATGTACCTGTTAATATTGCCTTTGCCTTTTGCTCTGCTCGTATTTGTGTTTTGAACTCTTTTATTAGACTTTATGCAGACTCACGGGCAGATTATTTCGCTGCCGGCATAAAAACTAAAAAAAAATTATTCAACGGCTGGCAGAAAGACACACACACACACACACAGGCAGACACACACGACCGCCATGCATGATAGAGAATGCAGATTAGTTTCGGCTCCTTTTATGGCACATGCAATGGAGCACGTTGCGCATACGACGTGTTATACGCTGCTCGCTTTGACATTTTAATTAATAACCAAGGCAAGTGCAAACATGTGTGTGCGTTCCCGTGTTCAGCTGTGTGGGCGTGTGTGTGTGTGCAAGGTTAGCTGAATATGCAAAATTTTGAAAGGGCCCATTGCGTTTTGGGCGCAGCAGCCCCACAAAAAGGCAAAAGAAAGAGTGGCAATAAATATGTTCCAGGCCGGACTGCACTACAGCAGTGACCTGCAGCCACGCCTTCGCAACCAGCCTCCGTTGATGTTTCTTTTATTATTTTGGGCAAACGGAAAAGGAAATGTATAGCGAAAAGTTTGCCACAGCATTTTTTTTTTTTTGCTCCCATTTCTTTTTTGGGTTTTTTTTTTTGTATGCTTGCTAGATCTTGGCAGCAAGCGGATTTGGCTCATTTTATTTTGACGCTGGCTTTTATATAAGCCACCAGGCCATGTCCCACTGGCCACGAGAGCGGATGCCGGCGCTGGGAGGGGCTTGTTGCTGGGTTACGTGTGCGCAGCCAGAGATTAGCTAAGCAGAATTGACGGCCAAAGCGGGGAATGTGTGCGTGTGTGGGAGTGTGTGTGTGTGTGGCGAATTGACAGTTGTGTTAAGCGGCGCGCGGAACGGGCGAGGAGAGACAAATGTTGGAGATCGCTTTGCGGGCTGCTGTAGGTGGAATTAGCCTCGTTAATAAAGCGCCAGCGACTGCGGCAGCCAAAGTGGCATTTAGGGACTTTTATGGCCGCGCTGTCTTGGCCAACACCAAAAGTTTGGCTCGTTAAAATAAATTTCGCTTTGTTGTTGCCCCAGCTCCAGACTCTGTTTCGAGTCGAGTCGAGTCGAGTCCTGCCCTGCCCTGCCACGCCCCCCCCCCTTTCGTTTTTCGCTTCTCGCATTTTCGCTTTTTGAGTTGCGCGAAATTTACGCGCTTTGCCGCTTTTATAGCGCATTTGGGGGGCGTTCGCATTTTTTGTTGTTTTTTTTTGTTCTTTGGCTGGTTCCGTTGGCTGTCCCCGTTGTGCCTGCAGGCAAGTTACTGAGTTACTGCTGGCCAAGTTGGCCACTGCGCGCAATTAATTGCCAGCCAGGTCCTTTGGCGTCCTTTCGAGCAAAACAATGCAGCTGATTGAGTTGCACTTGCGCCAAAAGTTGCGTTCAGCAATATTTGCGATCTGGCATCTTGGACAACACGACAACGGCAACTTTAACGGGGTGGCAAGCCAATCAGCGGCCCTGGGAGCAGCGGGCCAGTGCCAGGGGGGAAATGGGGAGGGGGGTGGACTTGCGAAACTTGTAACTTGCTTTTATTATCAGCGGCATTCTTTAGTGTCTGCTCTCCCTCTCTCCCCTTTCTCTCTATCTCTCTCTCTCTCGGCTGTTGCAATAATTTCTACAATTTCTTTCAGCAAACATATAAAGAGGGAGAGTCCTTCAACAATCGCATTGGCCTAACAAAAGAAGAATGCTGCAGTCGGGCTTAGCCGACAGCGCAATACTCTAAAAACAGTTGAAAACAATTTTAATGATTTTGTCAGCTTCAAACTGTCTGAAATTGTTAATAAGCTGTGAACGCAATTTTAATTATATTATTTATTTATTTTTATCTTTTGTATATCTTAATGTTGGAGTTTATTTCTTACATGTTGTGAGGAAATAAGTGTGTAAAAAACATTGTAAGAATCCTTCTGAGATTTCCATCAGCATGCCAAAGAATCTGCCAAAGGAATATCTTAACTTTTGTTCATTCAATACTTGGTAGTTGGCATTGTTGTGCTTGGGCTTGTGATACGGATCATTGCTTTCAGCAATTTGGACAAGAGATTATTAAAAAAATGGAGAATAAATAAAAATCCTTTTGCTGGCTGAGGCGAACACAAAAACTGCATTTACATATACATATATACGACATTTATTTCATGGCAATTCATCTTATTTTATGTTTAAGTGTTTGTTTAAATTTTTGTTTTTAATTTTAATAATTATAAAATGTCCGCTAAGTGCATAATTTATTTATAAATTATTAATATTTGTTTAATACCAGTGCAGATAATATTGTTTGCTTTTTTTCCTGTCGTTGAATATAAAACGATTTTGCAAGCTGTTAATTTAGTTCTTGGAACTATAATCGTCTTATTTGTGCAAGAGAGGTTTAAGCCTTAAACTGGGCTTAGCTCGCGCGAGCGCCTAAATGTATGCAACGCGAATTTTAATTGCTTGAAGTGGCTGCTGCTCTCATGTCAGTATATGTTAGTGCTAGCCACGTGAAACACACACACACACACACACACACACACACACACACACACACACACACACACACACACATACACACAAGTGAAGGTCATTCGTAGACCAGTTTATTTTTCTGGGACGTTTGCTAAGTTTCGTTTTGTGCTCTGCGCCGCTCCAGGCGAATAAATTCAAATTAAAATGAAATAAATAACAAAAATGCGCTTTGCATACTTGAGGGCTGCTGGGGGGGAGTGTCAAAAGTCAACGTTAGTCACGTACAACAATCGCCGTCGACGTCAGCGTTGGCATTTTATACATCTTTTGTTTTAAACATAAATCGTAGCCGAGTCCAGCGACAACAATGTTTGCTCAACCACAGTGGCAGCCACCCCTACGCCTCCCCCACCCCCCCAAACACCCCCAAGTGCCACAATTGCCACACTGTCTTAAGCTGCGTGTCTGTGGCGCGACTGCGGTTTCGCGTATTTCACAATAAATTCAACGGGCCGCCAGCAGCATTCTACATTAATTATGCATTTCGGCTGCCTTTTATTTTGCCACACTGATAAGCGGAAGAGCGACAGTCAGTGGGGAGACAGGGTGAACAAGGAGGGGGACGGGGGGGGGGAATACAACAATTGATGACAGATGGAGCAACTGAACGAATGGCAAACAGACAGACAGACTGTCAACTAGGCTGCCAGTCTAGTTCCACTCGCATCTCGCCAGGGAGCTGCTCAGCTGAAAGCTGGAGAAAGAGACAATATGAGACTGACATTTTCTCTACCTCGTTTCCGCTGGTCACATTTGAATACTCTTCTATTTATTTTTTTATAACAATTATAATAATTGCCAGGGAGCTGCTCAGCAAAAACCTGGAGAAAGAGACAATTGATATGCGACTGACGTTTCCGCTACTCACATTTGAGTACCCTTCATTTTTTTCTTTATTTATATTATAATAATTGCCAGGGAGCAATATATATATATATATTATGTGGAGAAAGAGACAATTGATATGAGACTGACGTTTCCTACGCCTCGTTTCCGCTGGTCACATTTGAATACCCTTCAATTTTTTTTTAATTTATTACTTTCTTTATTTATATTATTATAATTATGATTGTTGTTCCGGGTATTTTTCTGTTTCGCTTTCTAAATTGTGCACAATCACAGGCCCGCTACTTGAATTGAATGCTAATGTAAGATGTAGGACATAGGAGGCGAGGTTTCAGCTTGAATAAACTGGCAGAAGTTTGGAGTACAGCAAATGGGATGCTGCCTGGTTGCCATTGAGGTATTAATAATTGAAATTGGCCTCGAATTGAGTTGGATTTGTTTTTAAGGGGCCGACTAGCCAAGCGAAACCGAACAGTGAAACCTGAATAAGGAGGACGAATGAAACAAAAAACTGAAAATGTGAATGAAAAGAAAAAGGATAAGAGACTAGAGAGCTAAAACATAGATAGAGACAGGAACAAATAGGGAGGCTAACAGCCAAATAGTTAAATAAACAATCTTAAAAGATTGTCTTGGCGAAAGCTGAGTAAATAAAGAAAAATAAATTGATAAGTAGATTAGGATTAAATGATGAACAAATATTCGTAAAATGCTTTCAAAAAACAAATTAAGTGGAATATGAATAAAGAAGAAGTGTAAAGTGTAAAAAAAAATGTTATTGAAGATAACTGCACTGACAGAAAAACCCAATTTTAATTCGAAACGTTTTGTTCTTAAAATTCATGTAAATAAATAAGTACAAAATTTCTTGAACAATGTTGACAATAATCATTAAAATAGTTATATTTGAGAAATGCATCAATCGTTCTTAATGGACGTACAACTGTGTTTAAGCCTAATATTTTAGTAAAATTGAGCTTAAATTCCAAAATTATTTTTTCAGTTAAGAAATTTTATAGAAAAATTGTAAAAAAAATATTATTTTATAAAATATTTGTATAATACAATATTACAATATTATTTATATTATTTTTATGCATGTATATATTACAATATATATTATATTATATTACAAATTTATTATTTTATATGAAGTCTCAGTTCTTGGCATTTCTAATAACATATTTAAATTCATCTAAGCTGCGATCCTTGCTTCTATTCCTCCATCAGATGACTTTACAACGCTATTTACATTTTCTCATTCCATAAATTTTCTCAGCTCTTACAAAATGCTCGCAACTTTAGGCCAACTTTTCCTTGGGGTCAGTTGATAAATTTCCCAGCAACATGTGCAAATAGTTTCACATAGTCGTCCGTCCGTCCTTAACTAGTTATGACAATCTTTCGCTATGCACTTGCGCCCCGACAAAATTTCAAATTTAATTCAATTAGTTCTCTTCTCTTTTCGTTTTTTCATTTCATTCACTTCTTTTGCGGTTCGCCGTGGTGAGGGAAAACAGCATTTATGAGGTTGGCAAATATTTAGTGGTACATTGTAAGTATCTGCCCAAAAGGCCGTTTTGTGGCCTGGCCCAAAAGGCGGCAGCCGAAGGGGGCCGCGGAGTATACAACCGAGCACGTAAAGGGAAATTTAACATGTGTTTGGCGTGCGGCCACTCGAGCGCGCAGTTCGGGCTCCAAGGGGGGGAAAATTGGACGTATCTTGACGAGCTCATCTTGTGCCTTTTAAGTGCTCGCTGCTGGACCTGGTTTAAGAGCCCCACCTCCTGACTCCTTGTGGTCGCCATGCCGCCCCCACATAAGCGTTTTTCTTTCTTTTTTTTATTTTTTTTGTATAATGTCTTGTTCCGTTGGTTTCTTTTCCCTTACTGTGCTTTATGTACTTTTTGCCCCGCTGTACATTTTCGGTGATTTCACAGAATTGATGGCTCGCTGTTGGCATGACTCGGCGCCTCGGACCAGTGACAAGGAGCCCAAGGAGCCCAAGGAGCCTGGCGACAAAGCAGACAGTTCTATTCAAAAATTCATAGATGCTCTGATTTTGCGAACGGAATGCAAAGAAAGGATTACGCAAAGGCCATGAATTATACGCACGCGCCATTTGAACGCATCAAGATCTATCTATCAGCCAGACAGACCCAAGTACCATAAATAATAGCCAGATTTCGCGGAGTGAAAGATGCCAGCTTTTATGGTACGTGCCAAAATAACATTTATAGCTCGTGCGCATTTCTCATAGGTAAATCTGTCAATCTGAATGAATGAGATAAATGGCTGCCATTAGCTCTGTGCACCTTGTCCCTGGTTTGCTTGGATATTGCGAAGATTTATCGATTTCGCCACACAAGTCAAGTGGAAACGAGTCACCGAAAATAACAAGCAAATAAAAGTAACGAGTGGCAATATGACGAAACAGGACAACGAGTCCAGTTGGTTTCGCTTGAGAACAGGACTTCAGCGTCAGAACAGGACTTGAACGATGCAGCTCGAACTTATAGCCCTTGCAGCGAATCGATAAATATCGATTGGTAATACCAATTCCGTAATGGATAAGCGAATTTCATCAGTTCATCATTCAGCGCACTATATCTTCTATAAACAAAAAGCGCATAAAAGTATGCTACATATATTGTAACTTTCAACATTATGTAATTATAATCTGTAAATCAAGATACGGTCCAAAATTATCAAAAAGCTTATAAATCTAAAAATCGACAAGAAAAGTGGATATCAAATCAGACTCAGAAATCAGAAAACTAAAGCAACGAATACCTCAACATTTTTGTTTAACATTTCATTTAACATTTCAATTAAATTTACTTAGGAAATATATGAAAATTAGACATTTACTAGTATTGAATAGGAATAGACATTTAGATTAATGTGTGAAAAGATTACTTCTTCATCAATATATTCAACGCTAGTTTAAGTACAACTTGTTTCATATTTTATAAGAGAACAACTATTTATAAAGGGATTCCCTTACAAAGGCAATAAATGTAAAAACACAAAACACAAAAAATCGCACAAAAATAGTGAATATTTTTTGGATGAAATCTATGCCATCTAAGAGTTGTGTGCCCTTTCTTCCAACTTTCAGTTACGACGAATTTTGTTCCCAAGCTCTGCCAACTTCTTTTCCTTTAAGCCCTCAATTTGGCGATTCCTCCATAGGCTACCTTTAAATGTCTCTAAATCTAGGGACAGCCGCTATTGTGCAGCTGCGAATAAAAAGTGTGATTTATATACACACATAACCTATTCAGAATGAGGGAGGGAGAGAGAGAGAGAGGGCCATCTCCATAGTTGGCAGCCGAGTTCGAGTGGCAATTAAAGCAGCCCGGCGCGGCAATTGAAATGAGCAACAGGACACGGCTCGCAGTCGGGCCAAGGCCGGCATCTGCAAATGCCGTTATGGCCACTTCGGGAGCGGAAATTAGCCTGCAGCCCGGCGACACTTTGATTGCACGCCGTATGTTGGACGCCCAATCCGGGCTCGGCTACACCTTCGATTGCGCAAGGAATGCCATCCGTGTAGAGCCAAAGCTGCACATTTTACACTTTCTCTGTTACTTTCCCCTTAGTCACATAACGGTTAACACCTCGGTCTGGTGACCCCTCCGATCGATGTTGACTTTGGCTGCCCTTTAATTGCCGCCTATTTCGGGCAACCCAAAGAAAAATTATACGATGGTCTGTAAGATTTAATTAGCTGCTGTCAAGGTTTAGCATTTGGATTTTATACCCTAAGTGTCAGCTACAACGGGTATATTATAAGGAGGTTCTAAGAAATCAAAAGTAAATAGACTATAGATTTAAAAAATAGTTTAAAATATGGCAACATCCATTTCAACCAGATAACAACAATTTAATGTTCTAACAATTTAATTTTAAAATGTAAAAACTCTTGCAAACTTGAAATTATTTGTTAATTATTATTATAATTATTATTAATTATTATTATAATTAACGTGGATTTGGGTTCGGGCTATTTAAAAATAGTTGTGTTGATACCATACTACTGTAGGATATCTTGTAGCCTAATACCTAATGCTGCGGCCAACTTGTTTTCATTCTCGCACACACTCCACGGCAAAGTTGGCGAAATTAAGGCAAAACATTTAATTAAAGGGCGCAAGGCGACGACGACGCCCGAATTGGACACGAAGATTAATAGAGCAGTAGCCAGAGAGAAATAGAGCGCCGGCTGGGGAAAGTCAGTTGAGGACTGTCGCAGCTTGGGCCACGTACCGCGTACCGCGTGCCGCGTACCACGTGGCGTATGAGCAACATAAAAAATCGGTGTCATGTTAATGACCGATTAGCGCTGCGTGTGTGCGCGTTGAAGGTGTGCTTAAGAGCCAAATACCCGCGGCGTCGAGTGACGACCTGGCTCCCAATTCGACCTATTCAAATCGCCTTGGAGCTGTGATTGTGAATTGCTGGCCAAGTTTATGATACTCAGTCTGCGAGTTCACCTGAATGGACGCAAGCGAAGTCAAAGCTGAATCACTTGACTGCTATTCAAATAGAGCCAAAGCCAAAAGCCGTAAATAATGCCACTTATTTAATTATTCGGCATTTTCTCACTGGCTTAAGGAGCACTTGACTAAAGAGCTTTCTGACGAAAGTGAGAAATACGCAACTGGCAGACGTTCAGGCTGAACTGGTTCGCGAACGGAACCAGCTGCGGAAAGGCCAGCGGAAGCGGACCACTCCCCAGCATTTCGTGCTGGTCACTCTTAAGTTCTACTTTTGACCATATATGGTTATTCCGGGTTCTTGGTTTTTTTTTTTTGTGTTTTGGGCGCGTAACAAATTTAATTTCGGCACGCACAAATTTGTTAAAATAAAGGAAACGAAGGGGCGTGGCAGCGATTAAGGCAATGCCACTTCGAATCACAAATGGAATTTTACGTTTGCCGCAACTTGACCGAGCCCCGAGGAGGTGCGAATGTGCGAGTGTGCGTGTGTGTGTGTGTGTGTGCGCATACCTGGAAATTGGATTTCGCTTTATGCAAATTTATGCGCACAGATTGAGTGACATTAATGGATGATGAAGTCGTGGCGACGCCGTCAACGTCGCTGTTGGCACCGTCAGCCAGCATTAAATGTTGTGGGGGGACGAGTCCCCCACCCGCGAGCTAAGCAGCTGGGATCAGGCCAGGACAAGACGCGAACATTTACCATTCACCGCTGCATTCAGCCAAACTCAGCTGCATTGAAATATTCAACAAATTGCACACAAAGGACACAAAGCCGGCGACTTAATTGGAAGTCGGAGCAGAGCTGTGCGTGTGTGTGTGTGTGAGTGTCGAAGGAGGAGCTCAGCATCGGCATTGGCTCGTTTTGTTGACATGCCCGGGAACTTTCGCTTCTGTCTCATTAGGGCCCGCTCGTGTTTTTTTATGGCCATTTAAAACATTTATGGCCAACAATTTGAATGGCAGGTGAGACGCCCGCGACCTTGCTCATTATGGGCCCTGGTTGTGCGTGTGTGTGTGTGTGTGTTTGAGTTTGTTGCCATTTTTAATTGTCTGTTTGCCGAGCGGGCGGCTGCTAGCTGCGCGCCTCGCTTTTGCGTCCCCGCGCCCTGATTGCCACTCCTGGCAATTTAATGCGCGCTTTTACCATTTTTTACAGTTACAATTTTCAGCAATTGTTGCCTTTGAACACATTTTTCTCGCATTTATTTACTTTTAGTTTGCTTTCTTTTTAGCGTTTGTTCTGTTGTTGCTCCTCAAAATTTAATTAATGTTACCAATTGCTGTTGGCCGTAGGCCCAAACTTTCATTAGGCCTTCAGTCCCGGGGGCAGTGAGTTTTTTGCTGGCCCCTCGTTGGATTGTTTGGAAAGTGCTTAAAAACACAATTAGCCTTGAAGTACTTTAGGCAGCTAACTTTTTTTGCCAGTTCAGTTTTTCTTTTTATTGTCAAGTGGCTAAATGCGGTCGTCTTTTTTTTATAATTTTTCAATTCCACCTAATTCCTATATTCATTTTAAAGCGCTTGGGCTTGAAAATGTTTTTCCAAAATTTAAAAAAATCTGAGCTAGTTCATTATAATTATTATTACTGTACGTAACAGCCAAGTTGTATAGTTTACCAACCCTACTTTTTCTGATACATAGGCACCCCAGAATGCTAATGAATATATCTATTAAGAATATATCATATACACTTTTTAATTCAATTTTCAATTTCAAACGCCAATAACTTTGTCAAAACTGAACCGATTTGCATGTTTGATGGCATTTTTTTCATGGTTTGTCCTCTTGATTGATTCTGCATTTCAAATATATTTATTTTGGAAAATACATTTTTTTAAATTTTTTCGAATTTTCGAAAAAAAGTTATTTTTTAAATTTAGAAATGCAATTTTTTTTTTTTTGTCGATTGTGGTTGTCACAATTAGTATAATAAACAACACTAAAACCGATTCTGAAGGAGTCAAATTTTTAGTCAAAAATCATGCAAAAATTGACAAAAATTTTGACACATCTCCAATATTTCAAGCACCCATAACTTTGTCAAAACTGAACCAATTTTCATGTTTGATGGCATTTTTCCATGGCTTGTCCTGCAAATTGATTCTTTATTTAAAATATATTCATTTTGGAAAATAAATTTTTTAAAATTTTCCTCGACAAAAAAGCATACACTCCCCCGTTACTCATTTTCAAAAAAAATTTTTTTCAGAACTTAGAAATGCAAATTTTTATTTTTAATCGATTGTGGTTGTCACAATTAGTATACAAAATAATATTAAAACCGTCCTCAAGGTTGATTCTGAATTTAAAATAGATTCATTTTTGAAAATAGTTGTTTTTTGAATTTTTTTCAAAATGGAAATTTACATTTTCGACCTTATCGCTGTTCGCTTCTCGCTTAAAATGTAGATTGCTTATCGCTTTGCCGCTTTTGCTTCTCACTTTGATTCTGACTTTCAGTTTTGTGTTCTTCGCTTCGCTGCTGCGCTTGCTTATCGCAGTGCTTCTCACCTCATCTATTGGTTATTGGGATTACCGAGCATTTGCGACTATATTTCTTACTTAGCAACTAATCGAATCGGTCCATTTTAATTTGTGTCCGTCACTTTGTAGCCCCGGCACGTCCCAACTGCCCACAAATTCAATTACAAATAGCGACACTCGCCGGCTGTGTCTAGCTGAACTTCGCCGGATCAGAGGCGCGACGACAATGTCTGGACGTCTAATCAAAGTGGGTCAGCGAACACATACATTGAACATTTTGGAAGCGTGCACTTAAAATTTAATATAATTACCTCCATTTGGGAGCCCTTCTTGCCCATGGAGCCGCCACCCGTGTGGCCGCCGCTCTGTGCGGCATTCATCTTGCTGCTGCTGCTGTAACGGTATCTGTTGCTCTCGGACTCGTCGGGCCGTCGGCGGGACTGGAGTAGGGGTCGCTGTGTCGACCTCGGCTTCGGCGCCGGCCTTTATTAACAGCTCCACACAGACTCGGCTATTGATAATTATTGCTGTTATTGTTGCCGCAGTCACAAATTATGGCCAGCACGCGGACCGCCCAATAAATCGTAGCGGTCTTCGTGTGGCTGCTGCTGCTGCTGCCAATTGGCAGTCTGGGCCTTCTATTGAAATTTATGTTCTTGTTCTATGTCTTTTGGTTCTGTGTTCACTTTTGTTGTGTGCAATAACAAGTTTAAGGCTTCATTTAAAATGAACTCACTGAAAGCCCTAACGCATATTTATATTATATATATCGGCTCATATGTATATAGACAGACGACATTTACTTTTATCTTGTCGCTGTTTCGCACTTTGGCACGCGCCCAAATTCAATTTGCAATTTCAAGTTGCATTTGGTGTGTTTTTGGTTTTTATTTTTATGTATTTTGGAACACGAGTTTTTTTTTTTTTTTTTTGTGTTTTACGCTGTTTACATACTAATAATGCGCTACTAAAACTAGGGAGGCGGGCGTATGGGCTGCCCACAGCATTGACAGCAACACTTAAGCATGATCTGGCCGAACAATGGGGGAGCAGTTCCAATGGCAGCTGACAGCCGTTGGGAGGGGGGGGGGGCGGGGGCGGCAGAAGGGGGCAAAGTGACAGCGACAGCGACAGAAACTGTTAAGTTAAAACTTAAATAAGCCAACAACAACAGCACAATAAGATTCAGTGTCTCGAATAATGTAACCGTATACGAGCACTTGAAGCGCTCCTCCAGCCCCACCCAGCTCCACCTCTCGGCCGTATCGCGTATCGGATAGCTGTGGCTGGCGCCATGCGGAGCTGCTGGGGTGTATCAAAGATGAAAGATGGCAGCACTGAGTTGTTGTGTGGTTTAGCATTGAATGGGACAGCAACTAAGTGGGTGGGCGGCTTTTTGGGGCTTGTCTGCGGCAATTTTTCAACGTGGCAGCTTAGTGGCTTAATTGATTTCCAGCCGCGTTGGCTTACAAAAATCTAAGACTATTGTCTTTTCTTTGTCGGTAAAGAAAACTTGCCCAAGAATTTTAATCTCTCTTAAAGCTTTAAAGTCAAGGATCAAACAAAGATGCCTGGAATAATATATAAATTTAATAGTAACATAGCTTAAGTAAAAAAATAACAAATATCTTCAAATGTAGAATTTCATTATACCCCATTTACCCATTTTAAATGTATACAGAGTATTAGAAATTAATTGAATAAATGGGCGATAACCGCAGTAAATAAAACTCAAATTACAAATAAACAATTAATTTTCGTGGCATGTAATAATAATAAACAAAAATGTATATTAAGTTCCCGGATTTATTTCGCATTTTGCTGGGCACAATCGAAGGTGACAGCAAATATTAATAAATTCTATTCGTAGAAGTATATAGATTTGTGTGTGTGTGTGATAGTGTGTCCAATAAAAGGATGAACCCATTTGCAAGTAACATTTCAAGTTGATTTGGAATTGAGTTTTAATAAGGACAGATATAACAACAGAGCGAGAGAGAGAGAGAGAGAGAGAGAAAGGGGAAAATGGAAAGTGAAATGAATGCATTGGGGACATGAACATTAGAGCCAAGCAAAGCGAAATATGATGAAGGCAATTTGTTTGGGTTGATCCAAGCCTTTGATAAACAGAACAACAACAGGAAGAGGCAGTGGAAACTCCAGGCAGGACTCGCAGGCACATGTGACTGCCAACGCCGGGATGTGGGTCCGGTTGCGGGTCAGATTCGGCGGTCATCTCGAAAAGCCCACTCTCGTTATTGTTGTTGTTGAAGTTGCTTTTGTTAGCTGCCAATTTGACTAAAAGTTTGCACAGAGATTTAATACGCTTTCGGTCAGAGAAATAGCAATAGAGATAGAGAAACGAAAACGGGATAAGCAAACTGGGAGGGGATTCTCATTTTGCGAATCAAATAGAACTGTGAACGTTTTGTTTTTATGCGTTTGCTACGTGATTTAATTAGTTTGCCTCGTTGGCAATTAGAGGCGCCTGCCAAAGGCATTTGTCTATGGCTAATTACCAGACATTATTAACATATTGCAGCCGCTGCCATTCGACCAAAGCTTTCCAGAAACGTGCAGACTCGCCAACGCCTCACACGTACACAAACCAACAAAAAAAAAAAAAAAAAATACAAAACAAAAAAGCACAACAAAAGGGAACCCTAGCGATAAGCGCAACATCAACGCTGTCTGCTATTTACTATGATAATATGCCAGGACAAAGGACGTACGGACAAGGAGCACAAGAAAGCCTGCCATCGACTAGAAGCTACCCAATATTTAATATTTCAAGTCAGTTAACCTAATCGGAAACTGTATCGAGAAAGACCATTGATATACAAAATCAACTACTCTGCAAAATGAAATTATTACAATAAAAAAATAAAGCAAAAAAATAAAAATAATAAAAATAAATAAATGTCGGGGAGCGAATTAAGAATATCAATATTTAATTTAAATAAATTATTTTTTATGATTTTTAAAAAGCTGTAATTCTCCTTCACCTATCGAACATGAAATGTCATAATGGTTTTTCTGTTAAAGCGCCTGCTATATTATTTATTTCGACTTCTTTATCGCATCTCGATCACTTTTAAAATTGACGATATATCCTCAGCAATATTATATTATACTTTATATAGTTAATTTTGAGCTCGGTTTGAGCAGAACTCTCGAGTGCATATACCCGCTTAATGCTCAGCTGCTGCGCATATGAGATGCCGCAGCACGCTAAACAAAGAGAAATTTGCAGCAGCAAAAAAGTCACAGATTTCAAACTCTGGTAAGACAATCCCAAATAAATAAGGTAAGAAATCAGCATGCAGACGGCGAGCTGCGTTCTTTTAGGCGGTTGGGTTGGGGGTGCGGTCGGGGGCGGGGATGGGGGTTGGTTTTGGTACGTTCCATTTTAGTGGCTGGCAGCAAATAAAAAACCGTAGCATACTGGGGCAACCAAGCGGCGGCGGCGGCAACAGCTGCGGGACTCGGGAATCTGGATGCGCCCAGGGGCGGATTTGTTGGCACTAGCAATCAGCAGCAGCGCAAGCCAGAAACCGAGAGCAAAGATTTGCTTGGATTTTGGATAAAGGAAAAGAAACAAAAAAAAAAACAAAAAAAAAACAAAAAGTACGAGCTACTGGCAAGAGCAATTTGCAACATTTATTTAAACAATCTGTGGCAACGGGCAGCAGAGGAAACCAATTTTGATTGAGGCATTCTTCGGGCAAATGGATCAGATGGCGATTGGACTTTGATTGCACAGCAGCAGCCGCAGCTGAAACAGGACTCAGCCGCAATTCAGCTTGATTGGGCAGGTTTCCGAGCAGTGTTAAGCCCCTTTTATCCAGTTGCCAAAGCTTCGACGTCGTGGCGGCAACTGGTCGTATACTTCATGCATAGAAGCTGGCAAATGGGCAAACACCGCCAGAAATTGCGAACTAGTTGCATTGTTTATACACATATCTTGAGCTTAAATATATTAAATATATTGAATTATATCATATCGCTTTGTAAGTCTCTATAGCAAATTATTTATTTATGTGCTTGATTTGTTTTTATAATCGATACTTTAATTTATTTTTATATGCACCACTTAATAAAAACAGGCCATTTTTTGATTGCATTCCCTGTTCGGTTTTCCCATTTTCCAACCCAAGGGTAAGCCAAGCTTACCGAAAATAAAAAGAGGGAGAAAAGTTGGCTTGTTTAATTATAATTTGTTTAGTTATATTGGCCACATATATTAATTGTTTGTAAATAATTTTCATCAAATTAATTTGATGCTTCATTAAGTTCGCAAAGCATTCAATTTCTCATTTGTTTATTCATTTATATTATTTATAATTTCGTATATTTTTGGCTGTGGTTATTTACGGAGTTGATTGCTGAATTTCAAATTGAATTTAGTTTTACTTTGTGTCAATACTAATTGGGATTTATGCAATTAACTGGCATTATTATTTATTTATCCAATTTGCGAATGTTGTTTTTATCGAATTTGCATTTATTTATTGCCCGAGTTGTTAATCAAATAATTTAATAAAATCCGCACTCTTGTTTATATTTTGCAGATGTCACTTGTCGTAAAAAAAAATGTGAAAAAAAGAACGCGCAACTAAAAACCGCAAGGCGATGGGCGTGTTAAGTAAATACACGCACACGCACACACACACGCGCACACACGCAGTGGGGGGGAGGCGGAATGAATTTATTGCAATTGTGCAATTGAATTTACAGCAATTTGCATAGCGCGCTAAATTCAAACGGCCGACGATCAGCAACAGAAACGACGAGGACGATGGCCAGGACGAGGACGAGGACGGGCAGGACAACGAACTGTTGGCGCGAGTATCTGAGTGTCGCGGAATATCTGTGCGTCTCTGCGGCACTGCGACTGAAGCGCTTGGCGTTGTGAGCAGAACTGAAAGACTCCGCCGGACGAACGCACATGTGGCACGGACGGGGCGGACGGAACGGCCAGCGTCTGGCTTATCACAGCATGCGGCAGGCTGGCTCCTTCTGTGGCAGCTTTCGCAACATCTGCATGGAAGCTTTTGTGGCATGCAAGCTTGCAAGCGGTGCCCCATCACGTGGCAAGCTTCGCGGAATGCGGCGAGCAAAACAAAACGGCCCAAGACTTGAACAAACGGAAACTTTTGCCATAACTGTGTGGCATGTGGCATGTGGCATGTGGCATGTGGCACGTGTACATGCCACACAACGCCTGCCTCATCTAAGCCACGCATTGTGCTCGACGGCTTTCGCCTTTTGTTCGTCCAGCTGTTGATCGCACCCTCCCCGCCCCTTCCACCCCCCCCCCCCCACCAATAAAGTGAGCTAAAAGGAAATTTGAATGGCAAGCGAAGAACCTTTTGTGCCTTTTAACCAGCAAAATATATAACGCAAATATGAATGTGGCCAGGACTATGGCCATGGCCCGAAGGCGCTGGACTTTGTAGTCATGCTTGATAAGCAGTTTTCAGCTTGTCGCTGCGTCAACACTTTTCCAAGTCAATTGAAAACGTTCCTCGCAGAAAGTCGCGCGCAAAGTTTCGCAAAAGTCTGTCAGCAACAAACTTCAAACTAAGTACGAAGGCTAACAATTGGCATCAGCAACAGGCCACATTATAAATTACTTTTGCCCAACTTTTTATACATATACATACACTACATATTTGTGTCAAGTGAGGCTGTCGAGCTTCGAGTGCAGTGCAACACGGCGTATGCTTAACTTGACAAACTTATGATTTATGTGCTCCAATGGCTGCTCGGTGTTTTTCTGCATTTTCTTATTTTCCGACCCGTTGTATTTTATTTGATTGCGGCAAAATACGTTAAGAGCTTTTTGTGGATGGCAAGCTTGACGCAACTTTTGGTTTAAGACTTCGGCTAGCTTGAGCTTGCAAGCTTTCGTCCGATTCAAGCTTGCAGAGCTTTAAGCCGTTTGGGTGGATTATGTTTGCCGTTACAAACTCAAATCGAAGCACAGGAAACCCAAACAGCCCTATTAATAATTAATGCTTATAATTTACAATTACACTAATTTTTTATGCTCTACTAATAATTAATGTTTATGAACCCAATTGCCGGGTCCTTTAAATCGGACTGCCAATGCAATACCGGAAATAAGTATTTGAGATTTGAACAATGTCTGTCCAGCTGTCAACTAATCTACTTTGCATAATCAACAATCAAATTTGGCACTCTTATCTGCACATATGTAAATTAAGAAAATTAAATACCCTGTAATATATGAGATAATACTACAAACCCTCGACTCGATTTCTATTCTATTTCTATTTCTATATCCTGTGTAACACAAAAAAAGAAACATCTTCGATCCCATACAAATTATATATTATTGCAAGTCTTAAATATATTCTTATAAAAACTTTTTTGCTGCAGGCAATATATAAGACGGAGTTTGCCCGATCTAGGAACTATTTAAATTTGTACTGCGTATGGTATTGTAGAATCTATAGTCGAAAAGTTGATACCTCTAGCTTTTTAAGTTGCCGAGATCGTTGCGTTTATACAGACGGACAGGACTAAATCGATCAAGAATGTATATACTTTATGGGGATGCCGCCTGTTACATACATTTGCACAAAACTAATATACGCTGTTTTACCCATTCGCAATGGGCATATCGGGCAGCGGAGTTGAAGCTTCGGCAGGGAATCCTTGCGACTCTCTAGATTGAAAGTTTGAAGACTCTCTAATAAAAGGTCTCTCAGCTTTATTGGCTTGGTTTTGATGCTGATTGGAAATATAAGAAGATTAAAATGGCAACTTCAAACCCATAAGGATCTGATAAATGTGTTTACTTGTGTGTGTGTGTGTGTGTGTAAAAAACTTGTTTCATTTTCAGACTGGGTTTGCTGAGTTGTGTTGTTGTTGTTGTTATTGCTGACGTTGCGGTCTGTCAGGAGTTCGCATTTCTGCGGAGGCACTTTGTTCGCGGTCCCTCGCTGCTCCATTCTGGCAAGATGTGGAAAATTTCAGTTATTGCGATATTTTCGCTGCTTTTTCATAGCCTGCACAAATTCCCTAAAGGTGCAGCAGGGAAATGAATTCAAGCGTGAGTCGTGAATTATGGCGGGGGGAGGGGGGGGGGGTTTCAATGGATTTTGTGTCTGTGTGCATCTCGGTGGTTATCTGGGGCAGGGCGGAGGCGGATGCAGCTCCCGTTGTGCGTCTAACGAATTCATCAACAGCACAAAAGATGAAGAAAAATGGCAAACTAAGGCCAAGATGCCCGAGTTACAGTCACAGTTACAGTTACAGTAATGGCAGCACCTACACACACACACACACACACACGCAAAAGGAAGTCGCTCGTTGCGGCCACCCACAATGCGGATGCGGATGCGGATACGGGCCGGATGTGTTGACAGCCACACTGCGATGGCGTCGCCATTGGACTTATGGCAAATGCATTTGTTGTGTGCAACAAGCTGTCATTTGCGCTGCCAGGCAACGCCCCCCCCCCCCCCGCCCCTCCTACCCATCCGCCCACTCACACACACACTCACTGACACACATCCAAATGCTGGCCATCATTACAGCTGTCAACTCTTTACGCTGCAGTCCGTCTGCTTCCATTTTCATTCCCATTTATGAGCCCGGCTCTAGTTGGACGAATGTCGTTTGGTAATTGCTTGGCCACGAGTTCCCAATTAGAATCCAGCTGGGAGACGATGATGATGACAGAGGACGAAGCCCGCATTTATGGCGAACAATTTTAGAGAAATCTGAGAAGGCGATTTACATTTTTCTTAACATTCAGCGTCTGTGAAAATAGCCTCTTAAAGAATGCACTTGTAATATTAGAAGTACCACAAAAAAAAGAAACACTGCGATCGGCTTGAAGAAAGGTGAGCTATTTAGTCAAGTTGACAAAGCATAAAAATATCTATATTATTTATTTATTTTTTATTTTATTTATTTTTCTAGGTTTATTAAAAAACTGTCGAAAACGGTCGGAATTATAATTAAATTTTATGATTGGTTATTTCGGGAAAATATCGAAAAAAATATATACAAATATAGATAAACGAAATTTTTCTGTTCGATTGAAATTTGGAAAAATTTAATCACTAGTTTATCGGGTTCCAAATTATAGAGGTTAATATCAATTTGCCACGCCCCCAAAATACCTTCGGTGCGATCTGCCTGAACAAATGTTATGTATCTGGCTTTAAGACTGAGGAAGATATATTGATTTCAGCCAGAAAATCTTTAAAATTTATCTGACGCGGATATACACGAGAATATATATTTGCAAGTATCTAGCGTTCACACGGACACGCGGACACTGCATAAACACCATACAGTTTTTTCAGTTCGGCAACGAGCATATTAAAAGTTACCCCAAACGGCTAATATCCTTATTAGTAAATTGTGCTTAGCTCTTGTACATGTAAAGGGAATTGCCAGCAAATGAGTGCTTTCAATTTAAAACTTTGCATTAGCACTGGGTTCTTTTCGCTTAGCTAGTTGCCTTCGAAATTATTCATCTAGTAATCCCCAAACGGGGGGGTTTCAATGAAAACCCGACTCGGCTCACAATTGTCAATTTCGGCTGAGTCTCAACGGAGCAGGTAGTCGAGAATTTACAAATGCCATGGAAATACATTTCCTGACTGCGCTGTTTGGGATTTGGCTCTGCCTGGCGTTGACCTTGGGCGTCGGCGAGGACGAGGATGAGGTGCGGCTGCAGTCGGACAATGCGCCGGCAAATGGAGCCGATTCCTGTGCGGCGTCCGATGCGGGCACAATGCTGAGCGCATTGCGATATCCGGAGCCCCAGAAGCAGCTCGAGCTAAAATTGGAATTTCAGCCGCAGAAGCCGCAACTGTTGCGCAGCAGCGCCGACGATGCCGAACGTTTGCTGCGATACGGCGGCAATACGCTGATTTGTCCGGCGGATAGCTCCAAAGGTGCCAGCGACGAGAAGTCGTCGGCGGTCAATGACGACGACTATGACGATAATGAGGATGCGGCCGGGGAGGACGATGGTGAGGATGACGATGATGACGACGGTGACGACGACGGCGACGAAGACGACGACGACGACGATAATGGCAAGGACTTTACGGCACGGGTCTCCTGCCTGCTGAACACCCTGTACGAGAACACGAAATCACTGTCCGACGACCTCAGGGCTCTGGACTCGGCGCTCTTGGGGCCCAGGGCAGCCGCCAGAGCCAAAGTCAATTACCCGGTGAATCCGAAGGCGCCAAAGCCGAGCGGCCTGATCGACGATGAAGCTGGCCCCGAATCGAGCCCAATTGCGAGCCGCAAGCGCGGCTCGGGTGAACAGCAGCCGGAGCCGCAGCCCGAATCCGCCGCTGGGGGCCAGGGCGAAGAAGGCGCCGAGGGCGCCGAGGAGCGTTTGCTGCAGGAGCCGTCGGCGAACGGGGCCTCGTGCAGTTACGTCCAGGTGCCGTTTGTGGTGCCCTCGGGTCGGCTGATTGTGCCGCCGCTGCTGCAGCTGCTCACCCGCCAATCCGCCGTGCTGCCGTGGTCCCTGGGAGGCCCCACCCTGTTCGAGGGGCGACGCTACCTGCACGCCCTCAACGAGATGCGCCTGGCCAGGGCGGTCCAGATGGCGACTGCGGCCCGTCTCCGGCAGCAGCAGAGCAGCGGCGAGCTGCAGCACAACGTCGAGGAGTTCAAGGAGAACCTCCGACGTCTCGTCTCCAATCGGGCGGCCATCGAGCGGCGCCTCTCGGGCCTACTGGCTGGCATCTCTCAGGGCGTAGCCCCAGCATGAATTTGTTGTCAGTTTCCAAAGTTGCGTTGTGTTTGAAAATAAATAAATCTGAGTATTCTTGCGTACGTGATCTGAGAGTCTGCGTTTATGTTTTACACGAATTTATATTTTTCTCTTATGCGAATTGATTTATTTATTTTCATTTGCACTCCTCACAAATTCTACATTTCAACTTCGCAAGTTTTTTATCCCGAATTATGCATAAATAATGTATTTTTATTCATAATTCATAATTTAGTGATTATCCTGGCAAAATTAGTTATTAATAGAGACATAATTCCGCAAAATATTGCGTAAAATAATTCTATTAATAGCACTCGTACAAAGTCACATTAGTTTTATTGATTTTTCTTTCTTTATATTCATGAATTTCTTCTATGTTTTTTCCAAGTCATAATTTTTTTTTTTATCATTTATTTCATGTACTCAAATGTGTAAGCAAATTAAATTACCCACTGAATGCTTACAAAAATTTGTTTTTTTCTTAGCCAACATCATATTTATTTATGTAAAT
This sequence comes from Drosophila sordidula, assembly GCA_035047465.1. NCBI lineage: Eukaryota > Metazoa > Arthropoda > Insecta > Diptera > Drosophilidae > Drosophila > Drosophila sordidula. Next base: position 1,128,725 of record JAWNPQ010000163.1, read on the forward strand.
AAATAAAATAAAAATAAAATCAACTCATTTTTGACATTAACTTTGCAACATGGGAAGGCCTCAATTACAAGGTTTCTTAATAAAATGTAGAATAATATCTCATTTCGATGGAAGAGACTTTGAAGTCAAATTTAACTGGAAAGTAAATACTGCTATTTAATTTTGTGTGCACAGTAGGCTTCGTATTCCCAAAAAGCAGCTTTGCCAGCTGCTTCACTTGGATTTCAGTTCAGTCCGGAGAGCTGATCAAAGCGACGTTGACAACATGAATACGAAGAATGTTTTCCTGGCATTTCTGTTCTCGACGCTCCTTGGCGCCAGCCTGGCCGGCAGATATATCATAGATGGGCGAAGCAACGGGGCCGTCGACTCGTGCATGGTGGACAAACATGGATTCTACAACTACGATGAGGACGATGGCCAGCATTTGACGGACAAGCGGCACCGTTCCGTTTACCGTGACCGCGACAAGAGGATAAGGAACCCGAAGCAGAAGCGAACGGACTTCCCGGAATTCGCCTCCGCCGATGCGCTTTTGGCTGCCGACAATGTTCAGTGGCAGCACAAATACCACAAGCCAATACCGCACATGACCGCCCGGCAGGAGATTGAACTGGACGACGACGTCGCCGATGGCACTGCCGAAGGCGATGCTGAAGACGATGAGGATGATGGCGTCAAGGACGATCTCGACGCTGATGTCGATGTCGATGATTATTCGCTTCTGGGCAAACACAAGCCGCTGCACAAGAAATTGAAGAAGCTTGGATTCGTTAAGGTCAAGAGCCGGCGACTGCGAAAGCAACGAAATCCCGGAGAGATTACAAACGAACTGAAGGAGCCGGACATGGAACAGGACGGCGAGGATGATGACCAGCCGCAGTAGAGCGCTGCACCTATCGAAATTTCTGATGCTTAGTCGATGCCCCACGGACTCTTATATTTTATGTCTTAACACCAAACGCAAGAAATAAAAAATTTGTGCTTCAGACGTTTACCTATCAGGGCTCTGTCCTCCATTCTATGTTTGTATACACCATGGTATCTTACGTGTCTGAGTAGAAATTATAAAAATCTATATTTTATTAAAATAACAAAAAAACTGAAGACCGTTTTCGACAATGTTTCTCTTTTTAAAAAGGGTTTGTGTCTTTAACATTTAACTGTTTGTTTTTAGGTATTTGTATCTCCCACGTTTTCCCATCCTTCCGAAGAGTAACGAGACGTAGCCGACTACGTAATACTCGTTCACAGTGCATAGTTACGAAGTTTCGAAATTTTTCAAAATTTAAAAATGCAAATTTTCCTTGTTAATCGATTGTGGTTGCCACAATTAATTTAAAAAAAACAATATTAAAACCGATTCTGAGGGGGTAAAATTTTTTGTCAAAAATCGTGCAAAAATTGACAAATGTTTGACATGTAAAGCTCTCGGATCCATAACTCCATATTTCAAACGCCCATAACTTTATCAAAACTAAACCGATTTTCATGTTTGATTTTAACATTTTGTTCATAGTATATATTCTGCAAATATATTCATTAAAGAAAAAACATTTTTTTGATTTTTTTGAATCATTTTCGAATAAATAATGTGCTCCCCCAATCTTTTTAAAATTCAAATTTCGGTGGATCCTTTTACTTTTTCGATTAGATGTATCAGCTTTGCGGCTTTATTCGCAACATTGTAGTATTCTACTTAGAGATACGACACGAATACGCACGGTATGCATTTAACTTCTCTTATCATGTTATAGTGCTGATTAACTGATAAGCACGCACACGCACGAAATGAAATTTGTGAATAGGTACGTGACACGACGGGGAACGCAACACGTGAGCCCATCTCGACGCACCTCGCACAGAACATGTGTGTACATTAAACTGCTCGACATTGGGGCACAGTTCACGGCCATATGCGTCCGATAGGAGAATCCTTCAATCTACCGGACTGGCGGCTAGTCAATCAGCTGGACGCTGTTAGAGCGACAGTCGCGACAAATTGGCAATCGTGGATGTTGTCGGGCGTGTCTGACAAATGGATGTACGGGAAGACCATTCTATTGCATTTACCAATTGTCTCGTGAGTGCATTTGAGTGTGAGTGATTGTGCGTGTGCGTCTGCGTGTGTGTGTGTGTGTGTTCTGGTTTGTTGCTGCAACTGCCAGCGAGAACAATGGAAAAGGACTGAAAGCGCCAGCGGTCACGGCGCCGTGCAAACAGAGATGGGCACAAACCTCAAATTAAAAAAAACAAATCTCCAAAACGACACGACTTTACGTGTATTATTATTTTATTTTTGTGCTGTCATCATATCATATATTTCACTTAAGAAAATGCACTTGCAGCAATCGTAAAACTTACAAAAAACTGCAATCATTCATTATTCTTAAATTTTGAACCCAACTTTAAACGTGAATGATAATTTTTAAAAATATTTGGATTCAGCAATTTTCTATTATTTATACATATATAGGTAGTTGCCTGAAAGGTAAAGTAAAGACGCCGAACCCAAGTTAGAACTGAAACCTGGACCTATAAAATTCATGAACCGAACCCAGAGTTGACACATGGATTCGAACCGTGAACCGAACCAACGACATTTTATTTTTGGGTATCCAGCGCTGCCAATAATTTAAATTTTCCACATATGCAAATTGATAAACCTTTTAAATTGTTGTCTACCAAATTGATCAATTTGCATCACGCACGTCTTCTCACGACGTGTTCGTGGCACCAAAGAAAACACAACACGCGTCCTTGTGTGGTTAAATGTGTGTGTGTGTGTGTGTGTGGGTGTGCTTGTGCATTTGGGTGGGCGGTCATGTTTGCCAGCTTGCCGCTTGAGTTCTTTGGAAATCGCTCAAAGCCATTTTCAAATTGTTTTCGCAATCACAACAAAATCGATTTGTAAATATTCGCTATTAACTTAAGCTTCACATCACAGTTACACACACAGACACACGCACATCTTCACAATGGCCACGCCCACTCAACACATATATGACATAAAGTGTTCTTATCGGTCCTTTGTCGACTCATGGGTCCTTGGCCGTCCTTGCCTTGCCTTGGCTTGCCCTGCATTTTATGAGCTCTACTCGGATCTTAGCCGACAATTACAGGCGGCGGCAGCTCAAATTTCATTGCCCACTTCAAGGCGTGAGGAACGTGTCGACATTTTGTCTAGCTTATGCTTGGATATTGTGATTTATATTTGCTGATAAGCGCAATTCCAAAATCGATTTGTAAACGCAAACTGTTTCGCCCAGCGACCGCTAAGCCGTCGCCCTTTGTCCTCGCCCAGCTTCAGCTCCGGCTTGAGCGCCAGTTGCCAGCTCAAGCATTTATTGTTTTTATGTCTCCGGATTTGAGTTTAGCCGCCACAATTGTTTTCCGTCTCTTGCTGGCATTTGCAGTATTTGATTCCCAGCATGACGAAACACAATACCCAAAATCACCAATCGTGTTTGCGTATTTTTTTATTTCTGCTTTTTATATTTGCATGTTGGTTGGGAAAAAAGTGCCTGTGAATTTCGTTCATTAAGCTTTGTTTGCAAGACAAAATCAAATCTGGACGTTTCCATGACATTATGGTATCACGTATTAATTACACATCAAATTGAATATAGGAATGCAATTGGAATTGTGTTTTACAGACACCGGGAATAAGAGTTCATTTATAAAAAAAAAAAAAAACAGACACTTTGAAACGGATGTACAACATTTTGAAATTTTTGTTCAGATTTGACGAGTAATTAAAACTTAAAAGGCCAAAAATGAAATTTATTTTGGTTTTTTATTATCTCATCTTCTAATCTTCTTCATATTATTTCGATGTCAAGTTTGATCTCCACTTGTAAAGACAGGTCAACGTAAGTCTTCAGCCCGTTCTATTTATTTATTTCATTCATACTGCATTTATTTGCCGTTCGCTTTATATTAAATACGAAAAAGCAGCCAGCTTAAGCGCTTTATTAAAATTGAAAACATGCGGGACGTGCGGCTGTTTAATAATGGAAATGTTTTGCATAGCTGCGCGCAACATGACGTATACTTGATGTTCCTCTGCTTTTCTCCTGATGGTCTGTATCCGTTCTTGTTCTGTTGTGCTCTGTGCTGTTCAGCCGCTGACGGGACAGCATAAATATGTTTAAAGCGCACCACGTGAATCATGAGCAGAAATATGGTTGGGCCTCAACTAACCTTGCTGCCACGGCTGCCGCATCGCCAGGCCAACATTGCACTTTGCACTTGAGCTGCGGTCCCCGGTCCGGCTCCTCTGGGTGCTCTGGGTGTATATTTGTCAGTTTTGCTGGCAAGGTCGAGCCTGGCAACGCTGTGAACTTGAACTTTTGTCAGGCCAAGACTAACGGCAGCAGCTGCTGCTGCGGCTTTAATTATGGCAGACAACACCTGACGCCAACCTTTTGGCCAAAGAGCTGCTGCACCCACGCGCAATTAGACGCAAAGCGAAGCGGCAAGCGGCAAGAGGATAGTGGCAAAGGGAAAGGGAAAAGAAGAGAGAGAGAGAGAGAGAGAGAGGGGGGGGGGGCGGCGGCCAGGACGAATTTCTTTACACGCTCTGCGCATAAATTGTCATGCAAAGAAATTTGTGCATACTTTGAGGCGACTGGCACGCATAATTCTATTCCATTCCGTGCTATTTACTTAAGAGGCGTAAAAGTTTCCATGAATTATGTGCCCGGCCCGCCGCGTCAAAACCGTACGACATGACAGCGCCAACAACAGCATCCTCCGGCGAGTCCTAGTCACAGACATAATCATATTCATGACAATATAATGACATCGTTACATAGACAGTCGGTTTAGGCTCTGGCTCAGACACGGGCTAAGGCCCAGGCGCGGGTCCAGGCCCTGGCCCAGACCCAGGCCCTTGCCCGAGCGCAGGTAACCAAGAGAAAAGCCACTTTGCCGCCGGCTGTCCATTAGCCATGCCAGCACAGCAGACTTTTGTCTTACAGCTCCTTGTCCTCGGCTTTGAACTTTATACACTCACTGAACTACGCAGCGGGAGCAACCGCATTAATCATAACAACTGTGATGAGCTTCCCACCGTTCAAGCGGGACTAGCACTAACTACACTCCGAGAAAAAGGCTGCTCCAAATCCCATTACGAACTCGTTTCGCTTAAACCTCTTCTTTGGCAAACATTTTGTTGCTAAATACTCTTCAAGTTAAATATGAATTATTTTCATAACTATTATTTTCATAAGTACAAAATGCATGCTTATTTCTCCAAGTGTACAAGTGTTAGTTTATAAGTGCACAATGTTTTGCAAACTGCTTTAGGTTGGCTTAAACTTTCAATTCTGCGGATACTCTGGTATTTGAAAATACGTTAGGGTATATTCGACGGATATTTTGATAAGTTAAAATTGACACTAAAATTTAAAAATATATAAATATTTTATTTTTGTGAGTGACAACAGTTTTAGATGAAAGGCAAACTATCAAATGAGCAATTTTTTAATTTAGGCGTAATTTTGAGGATATCAAAAAACTTGAAAATCTTTTTGGCGCATAATAGAATTCCTGACAGATGGTTTTGATTTCGTTGGACATATGCAAATACAGCAAAATTGTCAATAATGCGATATTTGCTATAAAATATTAAATTAAATTATATTAAAATTTTATTTCTTTTACTCATTGCACTTTATTGCTGGATTCAAAATCACGACGGAGTTCACAGCTGGAAAAAAAAAGGCCACAGAAGAGGGATTGGGGCAAGGCCAAGAAGGAAGGAGGGCGGCAGCGTGGAATACAGCGGCTGATGGGAGAAATAAGTCCCAGAAAATATATGTCGCATTCAATTTTCTGCCGTTGTAAAGCTTCTTAAAGCAAATTAAACGAACTGTGGGTTCAACGAACGCTATATTAATAGGATATGCTGAACGCAAACGCAGAGGGACAGAGAAAGGCGCCCATCTGGGCACACACAGTTACTTATATTTTGTTATAAGCCATTACATCAAAGAAATAAAGAATAAATAACATTCACGCTAAAAGTGGCCGCAATTAATAAACCAATAGCTTGTTAATGCCAATCAAATATTAATTGCGGGACATACATACAAGAACTAAACTAAAAAGGCAACAAATGAATTAAGGATTTAATCAGGTAATCAGATTTCACTCACCGAATGCTGCACCAAATTAAGCGTTTTGTGTACAATTAGTATTTGCATTTATTGTGTTTAGTTTTAGTTTGGTTTAAGTTTTGTTTTTTTTTTTGGTTTTTTTTTTGTTATAGACACAGATACACACAAGTACATTAAGTATATATTGGATTGGTTGGGTGTATATTGGATGTATGAGTTGTTGTTGTTGTTGTTTGTTTGTTGTGTGGTGGGGAGTAGAAGAGAAAAAGAATAATTTATTTTAAAATGATTGCATATTCAACTTTTGATTGCTGCGCGGCAGCGCCTCAATCACAACAAACATATGTATGAGTATTATTCGTGTGTGTATGCGTGTGTGTGTGTGTGTGTGTCGTCAAGGCATGCATGACATAGTGAAGAAGATAGAAGAAGACATTTATATATACATACGCCTAGGGAATATCACAACTATATACATACATATACATAAACATTTACTACTTACCTGGGCCAAAAATGCGCAGCGTGAAAACGTCTAGGAAAATCTAATAAAGCCCAAAGCAACTGACAATCAGAAAAGGGCTAAGAGGGGGCCAAGGATGGGTTGAAGGAGGGGCGGAGGGGGGGAGGCAACATTGCCAACATTGGCAACTGTTAAACGCTGACATCTATTGATTTTGACAATAAAAATATATACGAGCGCCACAATAGCCGGCAAAAAAAGGGTAAAAACGCAAAACTTTATTTGATTGTTTGGCACCCGCAACCCCAAAAACGAAATACCAGAAAGCGAAAAAAAAGAAGAAGAAAAAAATAAATATGGCTTTAGGGTAGCTACGAACTGGGTTCCCATTGCCGCAATCAGCTTTAACTGCTCTGCCATATTGTTAGATACTTTACATGCCAGCGAGTGTGCGTGTGTGTGTGTGTGTGTGTGCGTTAGAGGCCTGCGGGTGCCTGTTGCCACAGCCAAATGTCACGTTTCGTTTTTATTTCAATTTGCAATGTGAGAGCGCACAACAAATCTGATTTTGAACTCAATCAAGCTTGCTGCTCTCGGCAAACGGTTACGCCATATTGTACAGGTTCAGCTTGTGTGTGTGTGTGTGTGTGTGTGTGTGTGTGTGTGTGCACTGACTATGGCAACAACGTGGCCAGCATTTAATTCGATTAACGTGCACAACACTACACTCGACTGCCAGCCAGGCTTGGGTCCTTCACAACAGTCCTCGTCACACTCAACGTCGACGTCCTGGCCAGCTCATCAATTATGCGGCAGTTGTTGCAAGTGCGCCAATTGTTGCCCGATCCCAGGCACAGTCGCTGCTGTTCGTGCATTGCCAGCTATCATGGCAGATCAGTGCAGTGCTGAACAAATCAATTTGCCAAATTGCATAAGTTAACCAGTTCGCAGCCACGCCCACGCCCACGTCCCGTTATCACAGCAATCAGAGCAACTTTTTACATTTCGGCGATAAGCAAATTGGTTTAGCGTGGAGCAACACTCGATGCGCAAGATTACAAAATTTCGATTACCTTTATAGCGCTCACTAGAACACACACACACACACACACACGCACTCATTCATAAGAAATATTTTCCATAAAAATTTCGTTGCTCATACTAAACGAAAATCAAGCGAATGAAATATTTGTAAATCGAACTGTGGATGTTCTTTCATGCATGTTCGATTTCGAAACCATTATGTTATATTTAATGATAAAAGTAATAACAATTAATTGAAATAAATAACTAAGATATATGCAAACATTCGCAAACAGCACACCAAACAAAAGAAAATTATTACCCTTGGATATACTTTATGGGCAACAATAAAATGGGAGCAGTCTCTTCAAGTAGAGACTGGAAAAGAACGCATTTATTTCTTCTGCTTTATATTGGTTGGCATCAGCAGGTCATCTAATTGTCGGTGAATTTGTCATGCTTTCGCTTATCCGAGAATAAATATAACTTTTTATACGCCAGATGTGACGTTATGTCGTTTTTTGCATACCTGCATAAAGAAGCTCATTTTCTGTGCTGGGTCGTTACATCTATAAAATTTTCTATTATTTAAATGGAATTTATTTTGAAAGCAAAACGTTGCTAATTTTTATAATAATATAAGTTGTATTTTTAATAAGTTAATTTTCTTAAAAAAGGTCAATGTTATTTTGAAACTTTATATAATAATAATGTAAGCTATAAATTCTTGATAAGAAAAGCTGTTAGTAAACGAACTATAATTAAAAAAAAAAATATGTTTCAAGCACAAATATCTCTAAATAAATAGTTTAGTTGTATTTACGACAAATACAAAAATGACACTTGAAGAATTCATGCAACTAAGTAGTAAGAATACTTATCTGATTAAATACATTTTCTATGCATATTGAGTATTGAACCGAAGCACACCAGCTGATGAGGGTGTACAGGCTTCCATGTTAAAAACGGGGCAATAAAACATAAAGAAGAAAATAGTAGAAAAAACGCTATGAATTTCGTCCTAGCTTGGCGAAGGAAAAACAGATGCTCTGCTGGTGACATAAAACGTGGGCCAAGTGGGCTAAGGACGCGGCGGGGAGCCCGAATGGGGAACGTGGTTGGAAGGCTGCAACGGCAGCTGTTGCAAGTGCAGCGGCTTTGCCGAAATTCTATTTTCATTTTTATGGAGCATAATCAAATGGCTGCACTTGGCAGTTTAATGAGCTTGTTTCACATGTCCTCTCAATGCTATCGACGGCATTGTGAGCGTCCTTGAGAGCAAAAAGAAAAAGAAACCAAAAACTATAGAAGAATAAAAAAAAATGGAATAATCTGAATAGCTGAACGCAAGTAGGTGCATCAATTTATAGGTGGTAAAATACTTTCAGAGGTTTTTTATATTGATTGAGTCACGTTTTTTATTTGTTTATTTATTTATTTATTTTTGATGTGGCGGAGCACTGCATTTAATTAAATTCGTGCATTTGACTATTAGACGGCTCTTACCTGCACACGATTTAATACTGCACTTAACTGTGCCGTAATTTATAGTAAATCCGGCTGGCAGTCACAGAAACTAGTTAAAAGAGAAACTCGGTAACAGCGCAATAGCAAAAAGTTTGCAATTGTTGTTGGCCCTGTGGCCGTGCGGAGAGACGAAAGCTTTCTAATTAACACGGCCAAGTACGAGACGTTAACGGAGTCTGCCAACATGTGCACGAGTGGGCGAAGCAGCTTAACCAGAAGACAGCAGCATCGACAAACAAGTTAAGAACTCGAGTGCAGCCACAGCTTTCTCATTTCCCGAACAACAAATCTTATAATACCCGGAGTGCATCTATAAATACAACAATATTTATGCAGATGCCACGTCAAACAAGTAAGAGTACGCTGATCGGGTCGGACTAGGAGCTACCCTGTGAAAACATAAACGGAAAACTTCTTCTCTTTGTGCAAATTTCATTTATAAATGAGTTCTTCGGATATCTTTTTTCTTTTTACCAAAAGATACTTAAGGAAATATTTAAAATGTTGTCAATAGTCTACCGACCTAATCAATTTTAATTCATGAAAAGAGTATAAAATAAAATAACAAATGGAAAACGCATCTTGTTGATCTGTAGAAATGTTCTGATGTAAAACCCTTCATTGAATTGCGCATTCGATTTGAAATGTGTTTCAAACATCCTCATTTAAGTCCTTGAAAGGGATTTTCCAGGAAACGTACTTGTGCTATATATATATATATATATATATATATATATAAGTATTCATTTACTCATTACCTTTTGCTCATTGACGTCATCGACATAGTTGTGAAGGCTTAAGACCATATTGCAATTTAAACGTAATTAGCAAGATTCCCAGCAACGTTGTATGTGCAATTATGATTGAAATAAATTTCCGTTTGGAGCGAAAAGCAACTTTGCAGGCTTTGTTAATTGCCACGTGGCCGATGAGAGCTAAACGCAAGCGAGGTTTGAACGCAACTAAATTGAAATACGATGGTTGATTAAATTATATGTATATATATATATATACCTTATATTCAGTAGTGGGCGTGTCTTTACGGTTATTGAATGATTGAATATTTAAACGGTATTTTCATTCATTATTCACTACGATACTTACGTACGCTGGTCTAAAGAAGAAGTTGTGAAAGCTACGCGAAAACGCAATTAGTTAAGAGTAGTTAAAATAAGCAGTTATAGCACCACATTGGGGATCATAGGTATATAAGCCAGCTGGTCAGCAGCTAATTGTAAGCGTTGATAAACTAGTTGCAGCTACGTTCAGTTAAAACTAAGTACGAGTTAAATTTGACAGAACCAAAACAGTGGAAATTGAAATTTTGTGTGGAAATGGAAATGGTAGAAAAGCGAGAAATATGCGCACTAAATGCCGAGCAGGTTCTGCAGCCAGTATTTGCCATAGAAAAGTACTAGAGTTGAGAGTGTGTGAAATGGATGAGAAAATTACAGAACACAACTAAAGAAGAAGACGAACAAGAAGGCGAAAAACGAAAGCCAAGTCAAATATTTGTCTAGCTAATATGCACGCCAATGAAAGTTGTGCGCATTTTCTATAGATAAAGGCAAGTCGCAAATATATATACATATATATATATATATATATAAAATGTATATATATATATATTTAAAAGATAGATGTATATATATTTTGATCTAGACGTCACGCACTTTGCTACTTAGTTAAGTTTAGTTGTGAGTTATAAGTAAAATAGGTATTTGTATTTGTTGTTGTTGTTGTAAGGATGTTTGTTTTATTTCAATTCGGTTGCATGTTTGTTTCTTGTTGCTGCTTCTCTTGGTACTTACCCCGATCCGTCCCAGCAGCAGGGCGTCCATTTCGCCGCCATTTTGTGCCACCGGCACTGTGGTTATTACGGATATGGTCGGCTCCTGTTGCGCGCTCAAATCGACCGACATTTTGTTGAAGGTGTATAATATATATAAAGATATATATTTGTGTGTATATATCGTAACTTGAACTGTTTGTTAATGTTGTGAAACGCGCGCGTTCTTATTGTACTCGTTGTGTTTGCAATAGTTATTATTGTTATTATTATTACTCTTCTTACTATTATTAATATCTGTATTATTATTGTTTTTCACTTGATGCTCGCTATACTTCGTATCTGCGAAACTGCAAATTCAATTGAAATTTGAACACTATACGACCTAATCCCACTCAGTTCCTTTATATTAATATCCAGGCTTGGGAAACTTTAATTGATTTACTAATTGAAGGCAATGCCAATCAGAAGTGCAGCCACTAGTTGTACTTCTAATTGGCACAAGTGTCGACCCTCAAAAGTATGCTACATACAAAATGCCAACCAGCAAATCAGGTTAACAGCAGTTGCCAGCCGCAGACGAGAACGTCGACAATTTTCCTCGACTTTGAGATGCGCCTTAGACTGTTGCCTAAGCCACAGAAATAAGTTATATCATATTACATATCAGCTGTCGATAATAGAATTGCGATTTTTGTCAGTTATAAAATGAACTTAAGGCTTCTATTATATAAACTTCAAGCTGTTGTATTCGCTGCAACCCTTCTACGTTTAAGCAAAACGGGCTGGGTATGCCCTCAAGCTCTGATTGCGCTTTAAATGCTGTCGAGCGATGCCATTTCGAGTGCAATGCCAATAAGCCGCATGCTAATTAAAGTTACCAGCTGGAAAAGTTATGCATCTATTGCCCCCCGAGGCGCGTCTGTCAATAAACACAGGAAGACATATGACAGCTGACAGGTCGCAGCGAAGGGGGTTGTTTTTGCTGGGGTGCTGGCAGGTGTGGCCGTACGTAAGCACGGCTCAAATACGCGGCTGCTGTCGCTGACATATTGAAAATTTCATTTCCTAAGCAAAAATGACGATTGCCCTGCCTTGCAATGCCACACGCGTCGTATGCGCAATTTGTAAGCGCTGAAATTGGTATTAACGGTATTACGCGCGCTTTACGAGCAGTCGGAGAACACGGCAACACGCCACATGAACGTGGCACGGCCCTGCCCAGGTGGCAACGAGCAGACAGCCAAATTGTCCTTATACAATCATATATTATATGTATGTGTATGTATGTGTGCGAGCTAAGACAAATTCATATATACGTACGTGTTGTCAAGAGTCATTTGAAATTTGATGTGCCATCAAAGGTAAGAGTGTGATAAAAGAAAACAATGATATTATTATACATACTAAAAAGTGTCTTATTTGAATTGAAACTGCAGCAGAAACCGTTCGTTCGTTGCAAGTTGAAAGACAAAAAGTCAAAGTCAACATTTCAATTATGTTGCCCAGTCATATATATATTCAACAGGTAGATGAGTGGCCAATTCAATTCTGACAGAAAGAGCCAAGTACAGCAAGACCACGTTAACAAAATGGGAGATGATAGATTGAGCTCTACGTTTCAATTAATTATATCTTTATTTGACAAAGGAAACGACTGTGGGAAATTATTTTAAATATTATATATACACACATTTAAAAGTCATTAAAAATTAATTATAAAGTTGAAATTAAATAAATACTCTCAGTTGCTTGTGAAGCAAAAATGCTTTTGCAATCGATTTGGATGTGGATAGAAAAAATGGTTTTTAATTGAGCATTGCAAACACGAATGATTTTATTTTAATCAATGAAATGAACTTTTCCATATTATCAAAAAAAGCAATCAATTTATTTCAATTCAAAAAACACCTCCAACAGATTTCAATTAAAACATTGAAATATTTTCAATTCAATTGCTAATTGATATAGATCACAATATGTTGTAATTATTGTGTCTTATATTTCGTTATATTTTATTACAATATTAATCTTGCTGTCTTCAATCTAACTACTTACAGTAAATCTTATTAATCAATTTTGTAATAATATAATGGCGCACTTTGCCAGCACATAACCATATATATATATATATATATGTGTGTGTGTGTGTGCGTGTGTGCTTTGAAGACCCAATAAATATAAAATTTTGGCCATCAAACTGAGCTGAACTGAAGTTTACGAAGTGCCAAATAAATTAAAATGAAAGTCATTCGTTTTTGGTGTCGCAAAGTGCAAAAAATACAGTAAAAGTTGAGTTAAAGCAAACAAAAAAAGAAAAGTGAATAAAAATTAAATATGTGTGAGACTGAATAAAAATGAGGTTGACACCCGGCCCAACACCTCTTACTTATGGCAAATTATAAATATGAGTGTATTTTACAGCATTGTTGTTGCTGCCGTTGTCAGATGATTGACATAATTGCTTTAGGTTGTTTGCAACGAATTGTCCAGAAAATGGAATTGAAATTGAATGATTGCGGTCAAGTGCGCGATGCTGGCGCCCTTAGGGGGGCCAGACTGTGACAGCTAATCAGCGGCGACAACACCTAAGGGATGCGCGCTGCGGCGCCATTCGATGACATCGGCGTTAATATACGGCGACACATGTCAAATATATATACATATATATATATATATATATATATATATGTATGTAGGTGTCTAGAATGTGAAGGCACGAGCAAGAATCGACGCCTTACGCCCACATTGAGGACGTGCTAATTTGTCTTTAATTTGCATTTTAATACGCAATATTCATAACGCACATCGCTGGCACACACGGCGCATGTGTAATATGCATAATACTCGGTTCAGCATAAATATGCAAATCAGAGGCCCCAAAACGCCAACAATGCGTTGCATAATTATGCAACTCATATAGCTTGGCCTCCGTTTTACACATGTTGCGACCTTTCCGTTGCAACTCCAGCTACTCGCTTGCCTGCCACTTGCAGCATTTTATATAATGCCCAGCACTCAAACAATTGTGGGGTATATAACGATGTAGCTTTGAGATGGAATTAAGTGAAGCAAAAAGAACACATCCCTCAATATAAAGCTTTATGACTAAATTATTAGTATATATTGCTATAAGTGTAATATTTATTTGCATACTAAGCGAATATTGATCAGCATAGATACTCTTTATTATTTTAAAAATTACCTTGACCAAAGGATTACCTGTGGTTTTAATAATTACATCTATATACATTTGCAATAAAATGCTCTTTTAAATCCAAGTACAACTATTTATTATATTATAAGGTTACGAATTTTTAAAGAATTTATTTCTAAGAATTCTCATATGTTCAGATATTTGCATATTTATAGCATATAAAATATCATTTATTATATGAATGTCACACATTCATATTATGATCTTGTCGAATTCCAAATTCTATAGAATGCAATGCAACAAAGGAGAAAGATATTTCATATGGAGGACAACTATTACAAGCTGAACAATGCCGCGGTTTGTTACATAATTTGAGCACAGGACTTTTCATAGTCGCGTTGGCTGGACTTGTTTTTTTTTTTCGCATGCTACAGGGCAAAAAGTTTGTGGCATGCTAAAATGGCAGCCAAATGGCTATGGCCAGAACCAGCACGAGAGCTTCACGGAAATTATGCATGAGCGCCTCAATGCCCAGGCAAGTGCTACGACACACCAGCGCCCCCCCCCCCCAACCCCCCATCCCCTCCGCCTTCGCCTCGACCCGCAATCGAAGCAGCTTTAACTGCCAGGAATGGCATCCTTGGCGTTCATCTGGCACCGGCAGCAGTTGGCGTTGCCACATCAAAACGAAACCGAAATGCAAATAATTGACATGGACTTGAGGTCCCTGGCCGGGGACGCACCAAACGAAAAAAAACCAAAGCAAAAAAACCATTAGCTACCAGTTGTTTGACAGGCAGCCGCAGTTGTAACGAGTATCGCCCGTTGTTGCCATTGTTGTTGTTATTGTTGGTCTTTGTTGCCCGCCGGCTTTGTCTCCAAAACGGCCGCACCTCATTTCCGCTTGGCGCTGCCCTCCCCCCCCCCTCCGCCCCCCAATTCAAACTTGCTCACACACAAAAGCTACGCCGCGAGAAGCCGAAGGCACATCATGGCACGCTTCGTTAGTTCCAAAATCCTCAGTCCCCGCCCACCACATGGCCAGTGGGCATGGTCGCCGCGCTAAAGCAAAATTTTCCACTTTGTTTTTCTAATTAAATTGCAATAATCAACAACGAGCACAACAACAGCAACGAAGACGGGAGAAGCACTTTAAGTGCCAAAGTTGTCGAATGTTTCCTAAGTCTTTGGCCACAGCTCATAATTACGAGCACTTTTCCAATTTTGGCCAAATACAAACTCGCACACAATCGAAACGCGTGGGTGGAGAAAAAATTGGGCGCCTGCACTGATTGAAATTTCCTATTGTTGTGCTTTTCTGCGGCCGTTGCGCATTTTACAAAATTTACAACTTTTTTATCGACGAATTTTTGATGGCGCCAAATTTGTTGCAAAGTATTCGAGCCTATTTGAACCGTCTGTAAGAAGTATGCGCACAAGTTAATTTACAATTAAGCCGAACGAAATTTATGAACCCAAAAGCATTACTCAAAATGTAAAAATTGACTCGTAAACGCCACAGATCTAAACGAAAAGAAGCCCTAAACAACATTGAATAGTTTGAACTTCTTTAAATTAAAGTGCTTGAATGTGAGCTTAAATATAAATATATAATAATACGATAAATAATAATACAGATAATGTACTATTTGTGAAATAAAATTTATATATATATATAATAAATAATAAATAATAATAGTAATTGTGTATGGATGTTAAATAACATAAAATAATAATAATAATAATGTGTGTGATTTGACAACATATCACAGTGGGAGCCCGCCCACATTTTGAAATTGATAAATCGGCTTCTCAAATCCCGCGGCAATTTATTCCATTTATTTATTAACAACGCGCGAAGCCGCGACTAAGAGCTATTTTAATTGAGAGTTACGCCCACTTTCGGCATCGAGTGTTGTTTAATTCACACAAATTACTGCTCGCAAATTGAGTTTCATTTTCGCAGATTTTCAGCTCGAATGTCACAGCGAACGCAATTCGGGGATTTTAATTGAATACACCTCGAATATCGGTTTACAGTGCACGACGAGGGCGAAATGAAAAACGCTTGCGAAAGTGAACAGTCAGCAATAGTTTCGAGCGACAGGGACATTGGCAAGGTCGAACAATTGTGGCCAGTTAATTAAAATGCGCTTTTGAGTTATTCATATTTATTTGCGCCCGGCTGCCATATGAGAAATGCATTTTTAATACCTTAGTTGTGGACATGTGCTTGCAACAATGTGTGTGTGCGTGTGCGTGTGCGTGTGTGTGTGTGTGTGTGTGTGTGTGTCTGTATCTGTGGTAGCTGCAACATTAATTGCTGCGCTGACCTTCAGGGCAGCCAGGCGACCCCTGGCCACCATGTGCTCTCATCCCGCCCATCCCTGCCGGGCAAGGGTAACTTACAAGCGACCTTCTCCAAAGAAGCTGGCAACAAAGCAAAGTCCTTGCTGCCGCTACTGTTTCGGCAGGACAGCTGGAGAGTTGCCCTTGCCACTGCCCTTGCTCTCAGCCTGGCTTTCTACCTGCAGGCTGCAGGCCATTGGGATTTATGCGCTATAACAAAAGTGCTGCAATTTGTTGATGAGCCTTGGGGGGCAGTCAAACAAAGCGCCAACCGGCCACAAGAACCCCCCTTCCCCCCAATCCTGCTCAGCTGCTGGCATTCATTCACCCGTTTTCAAGGCAAGTCTCCGACTCAGACACACACAATCCGATTCGAATCTCGGACTCAGTTTGGCAATTGTTTGAGCATCTCGTGCAAATTTGTTGAGCCAACAAAACCCGAAAATTCCACATTTTGATCAAAGACAGCAGATGGGCCCCAAAACCCAACCACAGAACACGCCCCGAGCAAACCGCAATTGTAAGCGCCCAAGACTTTTCCTTTTGCGGCCTCCAGTCGCAGCGTTTCCAAACCGAATTTAATGCACTTAGTATCTTTTGCCTCGAATTGATTTTCGATTTTTTAGACTCGTGTGTCCAATCTCGGCAAATGGGCTGCTTGAAGCAGTGACCTCGATTTAAAGGCAATTGAATAGCCAGATTCCTTGTGATTGCAATTACACCATATATAATATAATATAATAATGCATATAACGATTTGTTGTCTTCAATTTGCATTTGCAGCTGTGACATTTTCAGAGAAAAGTCTAAGAAATAATATTGGACGGCAAGTGAGCTAAATGAAATGTTTGTCTCTTTGTGGCAGGCAGAGTCGGAGTCGGTTGGATCGGAATTTATATCCCTTATAGCTGCCATAGGAACAGTCAGTGTTTATATGCTCCCAACAATTAGAAAAAAAAATGTACAATAATATATTCTATTGGAAAACTTTTTAGTTTTTCAAGATATCTTTATAGTCCTAATGTATCTGAAAAATATTAATAATATCGGACCACCATTGCTTATAATTTCCATAAGAATAATCGATCGAAAAATATGTTTTTGTATAAACAACTTTATGAATAATATGAATAATATTAAATTATTAAAAGCATCTTTTCAAGATATGATAAATTACGATAGGAATAATCGATAAAGCAAATGTGTTTTTGAGTAAAAAAAACTCTTAACTCTATATAAAAGCTAAATGAACATAAAATCAAAAATCGAAATCTAAAGGATGTACATGCTTTAAAGTGTATTTAATCTTGGCCAGCCCGAACATAACCGTTTCCCATTTTGGTTTTAGTTTGCACGCTTTAATTTCTCAATTTCAATAAATAAATATTGAGAGTTTTAATAGAGCTGCAGTCGATGTGTGCGGAGCGAGCCAAAAAGTCTGATTAACTTCAAACAGCTTTGCCTCGAGGGGGTCATCGGTCTGAGTTGAAAGGCGCGCGCACACACGCACACACACACACTCTCTCACACACGCACACAGCGTTATATATATTTTGTGAAACAAAATTGATGAGTGACTTTTGCCGCTGGCATCGTCATCGTCATCATCTATCTGCTGTGCAGCTGTCTCATTGCCCTCACCCTTTCTCTCGCTCTGTCTCGCTCTTTTATTGTGTCTCTATCGGCCAAATCACTTAAGCACACTTAATTATTTGCGCAAGTTTTGCCCACCCCCACCCCCCTTTCCCCTTTCCCCTTTCCCCTTCTTCTCGCTGACTGTGTCGCTGTCTCAGCACGTTTCACTTGCGTTACATTTCAATCGAAGCGAAGCCGAACGGCGCATAACGGAGCGTATGAGTGATATGACACGTAATCAATAAATTACGCCAAGCGCCAACTGGCAACTGGCAACTGGCAACTGGCAACTGGTTACTGGCAAGAGGCAGCCAGTACTTAGTACTCATTAGGCCTGCTACGTGTCCCAATTTAAGTTCCAGTTTCAACTCGCAGCAGCCGTATCAGCTCGCACCAGGCCCGCCTCAACTTTGCATATTTTATGCATAATTACTTTTCCGACAGCCTCGAGGACTGTTTGGCTGGCTTAGTGAATGCTTTGAATGTCGGCGAGTTGTTTTGCTGCTTCGGTATCGCTTTTTCTGTTTCGCCCTTGGCTTTAAGCGTCTGCTTTGATTCGGCGATTTTGTTTGGCTTGCCACGGGGCGTATGATTAATATGCGTGAATTAAGTCAAATCGAATCAATCAAGCCAAATGTCGTTGACAGACAGACAGACAGACAGAAATTTAGACAGACAGCATCATCGGCCGGACGAAGGACGAGCGACAAGCAAATACCCTTAATCGTTGCCATGTACAGTGAAGCCTGACACGAAACGCAGAAGCCGTGGCTAACAACTAATGGCAATTGCCAACTACACAGGGCCATCATCTGCATGGCAAATGGCAAAATATTGCCATGGTCTAAAGCCCTTCCAAATGGGCCAAAGGCGCAATGCTCTAAAGTGCCAACTTCCGGCCTAGGCTAATGCATGTGGGGGTCAACGACGGCAACAACAATAATAACAAGCACACGAAGTGCGACAATATAAGCAAGAACAAGCATCAGCATCAGGATATAGCACACAATGTGACACATACTAAACTTTTATTATGCTCGCACACACACACACACACGCACACACGCACACTCACGCACATTCGCACTAATGCAATGACATTTTTATTACTGGCCAAAACGCAGGCGAGGCCTTTTTACTGCCCCAGCAGTGGAAGTTGCCATACACAATACACTCGCACACACACACAATCAGAAACACACTCGTATGCCCAAGTAGTAGCCCCGTACGGCCAATGGTGTCAATTTTTATCATGTGCTCTGACCGTGAACCTAGACATGCCCCCAAAACGGAACACCACCCACAACCGCCCCCAGTCCACGGCGCGTATCAGAAGATCGGGCATATTAGCGATCTCGGTGGTTTTGGGCATTAGCAATTAGTTGAGACATCTATTATATTATATTATTTTGTTATATTAATTACTTTTTTGATATTGGAAAAAATAGATTTATTAATTACCATTTAAGAGTCTAACTTATGATCATAAAATAATCAGAAATCTAAAAACATTCTATTACTATTCAAGTTGAAAATTCTATATATAAATAAATATTATTATTAATATATTTATTTACTTATATTATTAATTTAAACAATTGTTTTTGATTCTTTTAAAAACCCTCAGCGAATAGAGTATAAATTATTCGTTTTATTTGCGCCCGATATTTCTTTTTACTTATTCGGCTTAGTTGGCGTTTATTTGATTTATGGCCAGGCTCGCTAAGATTTTAGCACAAGCCCCGATCCGGTATTGCCAATCTCAGTAGCTGTCGCGCTGGTTAGGGGCCATATTGGCTATGGAATGGGGGGCAAGGGAGGGTGGGGCGGGGGGGGGATTGTGTGCTGACGATGCCGCTTAATTAAAATCGACGCTAAAGCCGCTGCCTAAGCTTGGCCAATTTGCTGACAGTGGAAAAAAAAAACGCTTGCCGTGACCGTCTCGGGGGAAAACGAGCCGCCCTTAAAAGGCTTTTACACGTATTTCATATTTCATGTTTCCGGTCCTAATTGAAATATTCAACGCGAAAATACTAATAATTGCATTTATTTGCCCGAAAACAGGCGCAAAAACAATCTATGAATTTTAAATATCCAAAATGTCAGAGTGGGAACACGCTTCACACTTGTATGCCTTTTAGGCGGCCATAATGCAAATATACAAGAAATTTTGATTGCCGCGCGAACCCCCCCCCCCATCCCCCCCCCCACCTGCTGCCCGACTTGACTGGCTGACGCTTTTTCTTAATTTGAATATTTTAATATTAATGAAAAATGTTGGGGCAAACTTTCTTTGGCTGTTGCTACCAATTTGCGGCTTTTGCTAATGAAAATTAAATGGAATTGCTTAAAGAGCGGGGCGTGCGTTTAGCATGAATTATTGGGTGACACCCCCCCCCCTCGCCTTCCCCCGCAAACATCGCCCCAACTCGAGCAAGGAAGCTGTGCACACATAATTAAGCAACTTATGACAAAGGCAAAAAGTTGAAAACATCTAGAAACAAGAAGCTCCGCTTTCGCTTTGAAGTCAGGCAGCATCTACCAAAATTAATGGGAATGGCGGGGGGGGGATGCATCTGTATGGCCTCATGTTTTTGGGCTCAATTCACAAGATATTCGCAAACGACTCCGGCCGCTGCTGATGACCAGGTGAAATTGAGCAGGGCCTGGGTTAAGACCCGAATGCGATATACGGTGCATAAATCAGTTCCAGCTGCTCACCTGACAGCTGTCTACCGCACACGCACACACACACACACACAAATACACCCACACACAGGCGATTTGCATTCCTTGGCGCCTTAGCTACTCTCGGTATCGACCCGCATAATTGCTTGTTATTCATGAATTGGCCAAATGATTCATGATAAGCTTGTCAAAGCGAAATGTGCATATTTCAAAACTCAGTCCTTATAAATATGTAACACCCACGATACCTTTTCAGCTTAATCAAGCCTACCGAAAATATATACACACACACACACACACACAAATATGTTTCCCAAGCCATCAAAGATTTAGCAGTTAATTTAAATGGGCTTGATTAACCAGAAATGTGGGCACAAGTTGTGTATGGACTGGGCAAAGCCATGAAGAATTTTAGGTCTAATGGTGCTTAATATAGACACCAGATATTTTTAATAAATTGAGAGGCGATCCACATTTAAAAGAGATAAACAGACTGCCAGTTTTGACAATGAACAAAAATTCACATGTTCAGCGAACCTTACTTGAACTCATGAAAATCGCAGAGAGAGGCGATATGTGGAAAAAAGTCAGTTAAACGAAATCAAGTGCGAGATATTGCTCTTTTGATGAACGAAAACAGATTTTTTTATTAAATTGAGAGGTGATCCACATTTAAAAGAGATTAACTGAATGTCAGTTTTAACAATAAAAAAAATTTCACATGTTCAGCGATCCTTACTTGAACGCATGAAAATCGCATAGAAAGGCGATATTTGCAAACAAAAAATGAGTTAAGAAAGAGCAAGAGCCAGAGCATGGGAATAAACGGTAGCAAGATATTGCTCTTTTAAGGGAAATAAACAGAGAGAATAAATAGTAGTAATAGAATAAATAGTATTTCAGCTGTAATAAAGAGACAGTTCTCTATATTTCAGCATCAGCACCAGTATGTTAAAACTCAGTCAACTTTTATCTTAAAGAACATGGAAAATGTTCTCAATTAGGTGGATATCAACCAAAAAGATCCATCATTTAAAACTGGTGTTCAGATAGGCATGCGTGGGTTCATAGGTTATTCATGAAGCTGTTGACTGTGATGTCAGCCAACTCTTGATGACAAACGCGGCCCTAAAAGCCTTTCAGGAAACCATCACACGTATATACGGTACTTGTGTGTACACTAAAAAAAAATTTATAAAAAAATTGCCTATGGAAAAACAAAAAAGTTGTACACTTAAATCCAAAATTTCTTAGATTTTTTTACTAACGAATTTTATTCACAATTTCAAATACTTTTGCCTTGCCAATACGTGTACTGCGCTTTTTCGCCGAGTGTACATTCATGCGGATATATATGGCTGAAATGATTGTTGAGCTTAATGCTGTTGTCGTTGTCGTTGCTGTGTTAATCATACGCAACGTTGCACAGCATCTGACAATCGCTGCAATTAATTGAGAAACGCTACGAGGACCGTGCCCCGCTCTGAGCCACAGACGAGGCCGCATTCGTGGCGGAGGCCACTCCATCAGTCAATGGCTGAGCGTTAATTCGATTACTCGCCAACGAGCAACTGGCTTAAATATCAAACAAAGGCGCCGAGTGGAAAATCAATGCAGGAGATTAACAATTACAATTCGGTCAACAAGTGCGCTGCGGGTGGGGGGGGGGGGAGGGGGCGAAAGACGACACAAAGGCGATGTCCACAACAATTTAGTGTTGTGTGTGTGTGTGTGGTGTTGCTTAGATTTATTTGAAGTGGGCTTTGCCACTCAATTGCAGAGCAGCCAGAAACAACAACAACAACAACAACAGCAGCAATGAATTATATAATACAAGGCCAAGATGGGCCTGACTGTTATCGATAGTCATTGTTTGCGGCACTTACACACACACACACACACACACACACACACACACACACACAAAAGCACACACGTGCGCCTGCATGGCATGTCAAGACCTTCTTGTCGCTGGGGCCCCCAAAGTTTTGTGCGCTACTTTTTATTGATGGCGAATATTACGCCAACTAAGCAAATTAAATTGTTTACACTGGCAAAGGGCGGCATCGGGGGGCAGCTGCTGTTGCCACAAGCTGCCCTTGCAGCGGCCAGCCAAGGTAGCCAGACGGTTGCTCCGGTTGCTCAGCAACGTCGAGACAACAATGGACACCACCAGACAATGGAACCCGCCCGACTTGGCCACACTGGAGACAAATAGATGACCACAACTTTTCATATGCGCTGCCCAGCGGGTAGTTCGGCTGTGGCATGAGAAATGACAGCACCAACGGGCGCTCGCCGAGCAATTGATAGCCACAGTGTGCATTGACTAAGCCGAACAGATGCCAGTCAATGCATATTGGTGCAGAACTCGTTCGACACTCGCAAGCTCGTTAGAAGAAAAAAGGTGCATCTGCTTTCAAATATAGACAAAACTGCTTTCCACTTTAATTTTTTATTTAAAGCCAAATAAACTAAAACTAAAAAAAAAAACCACTTTGCGAGCTTAAGCTTAAGTTTTTAAATTTAATTTAATATAAATAAATAAAATATACAGCCTAATATAAAATAGTATTATATGTTAAGCTCAAACGGGTTTGAACCGGTTTTGAACTTTGTAAATTAAGTTATGAGTTCTTGAAAACGGTTCAACAGAACCACTTTAAAAAGCAATCTCAAGCTTAACCAAATTTCAACAAGTTTTTTCTGTTTCATATAAGAGAATCGCAAAATCTTAAAATATATAATAAAATAAAATAGTATTATATGTTAAGCTTAAACCGGTTTGGAACTTTGAAAATTAAGTTATAAGTTTTTTAAAACGGTTCTCAACCTTAACCAAATTTCAACAAGTTTTTTCTGTTTCATATAAGACAAATAATAATCGATAATTATTGATTAGAGGACCCTTGCAATAAATATCCTAATTCATCGGTTAAAAACCCATTTTGAACCGGTTCAATGAAACCATGCGAATATGTTTCTCACTAGGATCCAGAAAAAAAAAGTTATTTAACATCGCATCGCATCCGAAAAATGCCACTCCAATATACCTGGCACAGTGTGCATATCTCATATTTTAGTTGATCTTCAATTTCAGTACGCTCGCAATCCGCTTCGCATGGCCATAAAGCTCAATTTGCCCACTTAATATTACTCGAATTTCAGGCGCTGAACGCTGGCCTGGCACGCAGCCAAGTTGACCAAGTTGGCCGAAAGTGTTGTATGCGGTTAATTGAAACTGTGTGAATCTTGGGGCTCACACGGTTCTATCAGAGTGTTAACATGCTGTACTCTGGTGTGCGTCCCTCTGCCAAAAAGTGTGCTACAAAATTGTGCTGCAAATGTTTTATTGCCTGTGAAAAGTTGAGTGTGGCTGTGTTGTGTGTGTGTGTGTGTGTGTGCACATTGTTGGGCGTTGGCCTGCCCTGGCATATGGCGACACGCTTCATGTGTGTGTGCTCCTGATGTGTTTTGTGTTTGTTATTAACTATGACATTGTTCTCCTTTGGCTGCTGTCAGCTGCGAGAAGCGTTTAAATCAACATGATTATACCTAAAGGTGGTGACAAAGTTTTAACTGCATTAAAACTGAGCTCCCTAAAGTGGCTTACATAATTACATAAGCACACACACACGCACACACACATCAGTTTGGGCCCTCGTCGCTGACCGTTTATTTTTAGGCGACGAAACAACAACACAAACATGGGCATCGAGTAGACTATCTTTTAGCCGGGCAAACACTATAAAATACACCAGTGTGTGTGTGTGTGTGTGTGTGTTTGAGACTTGGGCTTGCCCAATTTGCAACTTTAACTCGATTTGCAGTTGTGGGCAACCAAGCAGAAGCCTTGGTAGGTAAACCGTCTACATTTCATATTCCCTGAGCTACTTTCGCCAGACCAGCGACATATGTGTGTGCGTGCGTGTGTGTGTGTGTGCCAGTCAAGTCCAATGCAAACAAATCAACTAAAATTCCATAGTAACTTGCAAATTGGCAAACGCTTCGGCTTTTAATACACAGCCTTAAACTGCTTTTGGGATTTCTTTCAGCCAAAGGAGGAATATACAAATTTTGGTGTAGCCAAAAGCGAAACTCATAAAAAGCCAAATGTAATATGATAATCAAGCTGAGTGGCCTAAAATAGCGAAAGCGGCAACAATGGCAACACCCGCAATACAAACACCTACCCCAAGCCCCCCTACCCCTCCCCCCCACCCCGCAGAAAAAAATCCCGACCCCAGTCAGTGACCCGCCCCAATTGGCCAGTCGGGGTGAAACCATTTAAAACAATCTCTTTTGATTTTTCTTTGTATTTTTGCGGTAAACCCGCTATTCGCTTAAATGCTTATGTCCAATTTAACTTGGTCGGATAGTTAGGAGCAAATGGAGGGCAAGGCGCCAATCATGATGCCAATGGCAACAAAATGACTCTGTTAACTTGAGGGCGCTCGTTTATGAGATACATTTCAAATACCAAAAACTATTTACAACTGAGCTCACGAATCCAAGCCGAGAATAAACTCAAAGCGATTGCAAATATAAATGTAACATATTTCAAAGAAAATTAGTTTGTTGATTTTGTATACAATTTTTTTACACTTAGAATTAAATTTTTTAATGAACTTTCTGGCATTTAATTTAGCTATGTATTGATGTCTTTCTTTGATTTGGCATCAAAATTAATTTTGATTTGAAAAATTCAAATCTTAACTGTTGGCTGCTATAACCAACCGCTTTTAGAACGAACCGGTTTAAACCACGCACTTCTTTATTCTAGTCATTTCTAAAAAAACAATCGAAACTTTTTTTTCATTTTAAACATTCTACTTAAAAATCATTTTTGTTTTTAATTTTTTTGATATATCAAAATATTTGGTTACTTTTTAGTTTAAATTGTAAATTAATTTTATAATATCAAAAATTATGCCATGACAAAATGAAAACCTGTAGAAAGTGAATTTTTTAGTCAAGAATTCATTTTTACGGCCTCGAAATTGAGAAGGACAAAAACAAATAAAACCATGATTTTCAATACAATTTCGGAACGACTGCATTAAAGAAAATATATATGTATATGTAGATATTTTTTTATAAGACATTTATATATATATTTGTTCAACAATACATATATATGTATATATACATATCTTTTACATTACTATGTAAGTTCACCGATGTGGGCGAATTGAATTATGATCTCAGATAGAGCAGAGCACAGTACTCTATAGGCATATTGTTGTTTACCTTGATTGATGTTGGTTCGATTTTTGATCGTTCCGGTGGGCTAATCGCAGCCACCGATGATCATCTTAGCTGGTGCACTAACTCAGTTGGCCGAACGACTTCCAAAATTTAAGTCCGTTGAGGAGACCTTCTACGTGAACAAGGAGTATATAGGACACGGCATTGGCAAGCGTCCGAACCACTAAGGATTAAAGGACAAGAGTTAAAGCCCCAGGACGCTGGCTAAACACAAGTTCAACTGAATGGAGCTGGCACAAAAGAAGCCAAATGCAGACTTGCACAATTGGCCAAACTTATTTGTATGGCCAATTGAGCTGCAGGCCCAGTCGCCATGCCCACTTGGCGCCTACTCGAGGCACTGTCGAGCCTGGCGGCACAAGAGGCCGCATTTACGCTTGTATTTGCAACCCGAGGCCGCATTCAAATCTTCCGCTGCAAATTGGCAGTTGGTCTGTTTCGCATTCAAGATGTAGATAGATGCTTTTGGGGCAGAGTCTTGATTGGCTTTCGTTTGCGTTTATTTTGCATCTTCATTTCGCATGCCGCAGTTGCATGCAACAAGCTGCAAGTGCTTGACCTTTACGGTTCACGGTCAATGTCGTAGCAGCTCAGTTCGACGAATTGGCCAATTACCAATGTTTAATTAAACAATATAAACAGCACCCATAAATAAACAACTCCGAACTGAATCATATTTCGTTTCACTTTCTTTTTTCAGAAAGTACAATTACAACTTTCAAATAACAACATTTGAAATATATTAAAAATCTGATTACACAATTGACAAAACTACACGGTAAGAATTCAAGAGCGGGATGAAATTCGACTATTTTGTTCTTTAATATTTCTAAATGGGATACAAAGTTTATTAAAAAGTGTATTTTTTAATTGAAATAAGAATTTTATTCATAATTTTTTTTTTTTTTTGAAATGTGGTCAAAAGTTCTTGGACTTTTCGCCAAGTGTACGAAAATTGTGTTAGTTTTAATTGTATAACATTCAAAATGCTTGAATAAGAGGATTGCATAAATGTGTCGCCCACAAATGAAATTCGTGTAAAATTTCAATTTTAATTGATGAAGAAATAATAAAATACTCATGTATATGTGTGTTTTTGTTAGAAACTGCCAATTGTAAGATTAGAATTTAATAATAATAAAAATTTATAATTGCAGCCAAATGTGCAAATATGTAATACCTGAGGGTATTTGTGTGTGAGTGTGTGTGTGTGAGTGGTAATTACTGAAAAATGACAACTGAAAAACGCATTTTAGCCAACAATTGTACGCATTAAAAATGCAATTATGTGTATTTCCGTTTCCGGTCACAGATTTTAACGGCTCGTCATTGTCGCGCCATTGTTGCCATTGTTGGCCATAGCTGCGACAATGTAAACAACAAATGACAGTCATACTAGCGCAGCAACAACAACACCAACAACAACACGCACGCACACACGCTCGCATATTTTGATATTTATGTATTCCGTTTATGCAGACAAGTGTCTTGTATGCTTCATAATGTTGTCGTGCGTGCGTGTGCGTATGTATGTGTGCGTGTGCGTGTGCGTGTGTGCGCGAGTATCCGTCGGGACCAATGCAATAACAACAACAACATGTTTATTGTGTGTGGAGCGAATGATTTAGTGGCCTGGGCACCTGATAAGCAGCTTGCAACACTTCGCTGATAACGGACACCATTTTACGCGCCAAACAAAATGCCGGCACACACACACACACACGCACACGCACACACACTCACACTGGCACTTGGAAAACAAAGCAAATAACCGCCAATTTTAACGGTTTCTTTTTTTTTTTAACGACTAGCAAACAAAATGTATGAAAGCACAAATCTTTTAATTACTTTTGCCTTGCCCTTTGCCTGCCTGCGTCGCCCGACGGACAACAAACAATATAACAACAATAACGACAATAGAAATTATGGCAGCAACAACAGCAACACAAAAACAAAAAATGCACAAAATACAAAAGCCGAGAGAAAAAAAAGCGCAGTGATAACTGTTGTTTTATTGTTACTATTTGATTTGATGCGTATGACAAGCGAATAACGGCAAGAACTTAAAGCGTTTAACGGTAAAAGCGTCGCGCGTCGCGTTAACCGAAATTCTTTTGCATGTCAACACGCGCCAAAATGTTGCCAGCGACTGACGACGACGCTGGCGACTGATGAACACCGACAACGCACCCACGTCCTGGACCAGGGCAGCGGCAGAGGCAGAGGCAGAGGCAGAGGCAGAGGCAGCGGCCGAGGGCGGCATTCATTGAGAAAAGCTGAGCGCACGGACACAACAAAAATCAGATGGTTCTCATCGCTGATTTTCGCCCCAAGTTTTAGCAGCGCAGCTGACTGATGCTGTGCTCCGTTGCAGGCACTATTTGAAAAGCTCCGCCGGAGCTTTAAAGCTCCCGCAGCGCTGAGTGCGCCTGTGCACCAGCTGCAAAGCGGCGCCAAAAACGTGCCCGAGAGAAAGCGCCTTTAAACACTTGTTGCGTGCGCTTAGCTCTCGGCATTTTAATTGCTTGCCAATATTCAACATTTTTACTTCTATACGAATTTTTAATAGGTAAAAAATACGCTTTAAAAAGTACTTGTTTCCTTTAGTCTTTAGTAAGCATCGATACTTGGGTGCTTTGCAAATCATTTGTAAAAACATTGCCCGCTGTTGTGACTCTCAGTCTGTCTGCACAAAGCTCGATGTGGATTTTACGCTAGAGAGCTTTCGGTTGATAACCCAGTAAACAATATTTTGCATTCAACGAATTGTGCTTTTAAGTTTTATGTAGATTAATTCAGTTCTTTTTTCGACGGTTTGATATTATTTATACCGCAATATTAGAAATGCCTCTGTTATTATTTAGACTTATAATATAATATAGTATAATATAATATAATATAATGTTTTAATACAAAAATCCAAATTTTATAATTTTGAAAATTAAAGTATTACGCCTTTGTAAAATCAAGTCTTTATACATTTAGATATGTAAAGTTCCATATTTAAAGAATCCATACTTGCTAGATTTCAAAGTCGCATAACTTTGTCAAAACTGAACCGATTTTCATGATGCTTAATATTTTTATTATGGTTTGACATATAGATAAATGCTGTATTTAAATTAAATTCGTATTTGAAAATAAATTTTTTTCGATTTTTTTCCGAAAAAAATCCCTTACTCCCCCCTTACTTATTTTGAAAAAAACAATTTTTTTTTTATCAGAATCGTGAATTTTTGTTTTTAATCGATAGCGGGTACCCAAATTAGTATAAAACGCAACTTTAAAAGTGATTCTGGGGGGGTCGATTTTTCTGTCAAAAATTATGCCAAAATTTACAAAGATTTGGACAAGTGAAGTTCTCGAATCAATAGTTTCCAGATTTCAAAGTCCCATAGCTTTGTCAAAACTGAACCGATTTTCATGATGTTTACCATTTTTATTATGGTTTGACATATAGATCAATGCTGTATTTAAATTAAATTCGTATTTGAAAATAAATTTTTTCGATTTTTTTCCGAAAAAAATCCCTTACTCCCCCCTTACTTATTTTGAAAAAAACAATTTTTTTTTTATCAGAATCGTGAATTTTTGTTTTTAATCGATAGCGGGTACCCAAATTAGTATAAAACGCAACTTTAAAAGTGATTCTGGGGGGGTCGATTTTTCTGTCAAAAATTATGCCAAAATTTACAAAGATTTGGACAAGTGAAGTTCTCGAATCAATAGTTTCCAGATTTCAAAGTCCCATAGCTTTGTCAAAACTGAACCGATTTTCATGATGTTTACCATTTTTATTATGGTTTGACATATAGATCAATGCTGTATTTAAATTAAATTCGTATTTGAAAATAAATTTTTTCGATTTTTTTCCGAAAAAAATCCCTTACTCCCCCCTTACTTATTTTGAAAAAAAAAAAATTTTTTTTTATCAGAATGGTGAATTTTTGTTTTTAATCGATAGCCGGTACCCAAATTAGTATAAAACGCAACTTTAAAAGTGATTCTGGGGGGGGTCGATTTTTCTGTCAAAAATCATGCCAAAATGTACAAAAGTTTAGACAAGTAAAGTTCCCGAATCCATAGTTTCCAGATTTCAAACTCCCATAACTTTGTCAAAACTGAACCGATTTTTATGATGTTTACCATTTTCATTATGGTTTGGCCTCTAGATTGATTCAGCATTTAAGTTTATTTCGTTTTTGAAAATAAATTTTTAAATTTGTTTCTTAAAAATCCTAAGAGGCAGTCGTTACTCTTCTAATATGATATGAAGCCGTATCATCCATGCGCAGCAGTTGACTTAAATATGTTTATTATATGAATATCCTGAGTCCGGAACATATGCAACTGCTTGTCAAATAATATTCGCAATTTCTCGTAGAATGTGCATTCTCTTTGTGATTTGCTTACGCAGCTGCTAGTTGTGTGTGTTTGAGTTGTAAATTTGAAATTAATCATACGTCATGTATGCCATGGTAAATATTTAAGGATGCAGCAGAAATTCCTTCGCTTGCTCAACTAGCTTCAATTTAATTAGGCCAGCTGACATGTTTTAGCTACAGCCTGTGCCACAAGCATTGCTCACAAGCAGGCCCCCTTCCCCCTACGCCCCTGCTTTCCAGCCAATCTCCTTGTCGGCTGGCTCGGCAACAATCACAAAGAAAAAAGGCAACAATCAACATTCAATTTGTAAGCAAAACAGTGAACTTACAAGTGTAATTAATATGCGAGAGCCAACTAAGTCTAGTTGTTGTTCAAGTTGTTGTAAGTAGTTATTGCCCCTTTGAGCAGGATATTTGCAACTAGGCCAACAGAGTTGCAACGGCACAAAAGAATGTGGCAGTCAATTGTTGCTGCTTGTGGCACTTACCTCAATGGTTATGTGATGACTGCGTGACCGAAAATTATCATCGTTGTTGCGTAGATTCTTGGAGTCAATCTGCACGTTGGTCTGCATCGTGAAGAATTCTTGGTCTCTTGGCCTGTAGCCGCGGCTCGTGCGTTGACCTGCAAGAGTAGATGAAGATGAAGCAGAGTTAGCTCGTTAGCCAAGTGTGTGACAATAAAATGCACACACACACAGGCACACACACGCACACAATAGGAGTAATAAAAGACTTGAACTTTTATGAGAGTTTATGAAATGTCAAACGACATAAGCAAAATATTCTCATGGCTGTCATCACATCGTACACACATCAAGTGCAGCTGAACGTTGATTGGAGCATAACGCTCAATGGTGCGTGACCTTGATAACTAAACAGGGCCAGAAGCCCGTCCAAAAAGGCTGTCATAAATAAAAACGGTGCCAAGTCGTACAGCGCATATGGAAGTTGGCCTTAACCATTGCAGGACTTTTAACCCATCGACTCGGCTGCCTTTTCATTTCAAGCCAACTCAAGCAAAGCCAAATGGCAGCCCCAAGTCAATGTGTCAGGCCAACTGGCCAAGTAAATGATGCTTAAACAATAACCGCAAGGAGAGTGCTCGACGAACAAAATACCCTGTGCCGAAAACTTAATTGATTAACAGGAACTAAGAGTAATAATGAGAGTAAGAAGACAAAACTATGAATATATCTATTATATATATGCTTCAGCACAGACAGAAATATGGATTTCGAAGTTCAGCTATTATATATTGCATATTCTAATTAATTAAATTCTTCAATGTACTCTTTGACTGGCCAATTTTGAATTTCCTGTATAGCTTTTACTTGACAGTCGCATTCTTAAACACCCAGTCGGAATACCCTGTAAGCAATATGCAAAAGAAAAATACGAAGACAACGAAACACAAAAGGAACGCAAAATTATGTGAGAAATTTACTGCTGCTGCGTCCGCTTCTCGTACAGTATAAAAAAAAAAAAAAAAATTAAATATATATAAATATATAGCCGTATATATGCTTATGTATGTGCTCATAATTGTGTGAGCTTGTGTGTGTGTTGCTGCCTTCTGTCTGCTTTACAAGCTCTAATGAATGTCCTTCGGCGCTTTGCAGTCAGCTTTTGCTTATCGCTGCTTCTTGAAAAAGAACTCGCTGCTGATAATATGAAGAATAAACACGCAGAGGAAGCAAGTGAGGAAGCGTGACAGAGACTGAGACAGAGACAGAGACAGGGACGGAGATAGAGTAACGAGTCCATTAACTTGTTCGTGTTCTGATTGCCAATAATCGCAGTTAACATCTGCAGAGATGGCCAATGCATTCTGACTATTTGCATCGCGTATACGACTCGTGGACCGCGAAGAAGCAAAGAAGCAAAACCGTTGCCAGCCCCAGTTCGCTTACATTGTGGCACGCCCCCGTGCGGCGTCTCGGCAACAATTTCAAATTTAATTTGCGCCTTTTTATTTATTCAAAAGCAGAGTCGAGCTGGGAAACTGGGCAACTGGGTAGCCGTTTCAACTTCTCTGCCACAGCCGGCGGCAGCAGCAGCTGCCACTGCCTGCCTGCCTGCCTGTTTGCATCGTGTTGCAAGTGCCGCACGGCATCCGTCAGTCCACTTCAGATCCAAGTGACGGGCGCCGTTGTCGCCAGTGTCGTCCTCCGCCAGCTGCAGCGCCTCCCAACGCGGTGCCGTCTCAATTTAACACGAGTCCCCCGCGCACTCTGGCACTCTATTTGCTGGATCGCCAGCGACTAAAACTTGCAACCGCCCAACCACACCGGGCGCTGCCAAACTGCCTGTGGCAGCTGCCGGGAGCTGCTCCAGTTTGCGCGAACACGTCTGAGGTGACTCCAAATTAAGTAAAGTAACTCGAATGGACCGGCTGGACTGGATGAAATAACATCTGCTAGAGTCGGACTCTACGCTCTCCAAATTAAATTTATTTACTATTTACTACTACTTAAAATATAGTCAGTGAAAAACAAGTGAAGGGCTCTAGACGTGACCCCTTGACCCCCCTAAGAGCACCTTCATGAAAATTCGAATACGTAATAAGAACATTCCAATCTATGTACAGAGCAAAGCTCAAGTCTGTAGTATTTGAATTGCGTTGTTTTCAATATTCGGGGAGAGTGGGGGCAGGTATTTAAAATATTCTTAACCTACTTATACTTCATCAAATTTGGAGGCTCTAGATCTTACAGTCTCCGAGATATGCTAAGAAAACCAGGTCTTAAAATCGATTTTTACCGATAATACAAAAATAATAAAAAATATATAAACTTGTATTGGGTATTGTATGGCAGAATCTATAGTCGTTCAGTTTGAAAATTATATTTTATGCTTCCTTCTGCATGTTAATACATTTGCACAAAAACCATTATATCCTTTAAGATACGTCCTTACTTCTAAACATATATTAAAAATTCTGCTCCTTCATAATTCCACACTATATGACAAACAATTATTTAATTTATTATTTAAGTATTTACTTTAGGTATCTATGTAGTGTATTAAAAATCCTACATATTTTTAATTCCACACTATATGACAAACAATTATAATATTACTCTTATACTATATATTCGTGTTTAAATTACATATTTTAGCCATCTATATTATATTAAAAATCTAACACATTAATAATTCCACACTATAAGTCCACAAATTTAATATTATTCTTTATCCATAATTTTGTATTTATTTTAGATATTTTAGGTATCTATCTATGTTATATTAACAATCAAACACATTAAATATTCCACACTAAATGGCCACAAATTTAATATAACTGTTCGACCATATATTTGTATTTATTTAACATATTTTAGTTATCTGTATTATATTCCACGCTAAGTGACCACAAATTTATTATTACCTTTAAACCACATATTTGTATTTATTGTAGATATTTTATGTAGTTTGCTTGGATAAAAACATAAATATGGCAATTGGCTTTGGTTTCCATAAATGCATATTTTTAGTGCACTTTAGTGCACAATGCAGCATGCAACATGCAACATTCAACATGCCCCCTGCTGCGTTATCGTTCGCTCTCTGTCCTTTGTCCATCGTTCATCAATCAATGGGCAATTGTTGAAGCCGTCGCCAAAACAGAAAAACCCAAACCGACTGCATAGTTGAGCGTGTCCTGCGGCCGCCTCTTTGTTCCTGCTTCTGTTTCTGTTTCTGCGTGGCTGCGTTTGCATAAGTAATTAGTCCATTTGTCGAACGCAGCACAACGCCCCCCCCTCCCGCCCCACCCTCCTCCTCCCATTCCCCCGCGGTGCTCACTTGCCACAAAGCTGTCTTCAACAATATACAGGGTATGCGGATTTTGTGCCTTTGTACTTAAGAATATAACGAGTAAAACTGAATATATTTAAACAGGCAGAAGGACCGCAAAAAATATTTTTGTCGATCTCAGCGCATATTAGTGATATACAAAAAATTTAACTAAGTTATTTATTTTATTTTTTTAACTCTCTAACGTGACAATAAATCTCAGCTCTGAGCTGAATTACAGGATGTCCCCTGGTTTTTGCTCTTCCTCAAGTTGTTTCATTTGTGCGTGTTATGTATTTGGTATTTTGCCTTAAGTTCTGCCATCTCCCTGACAATATCCCCAGTGGATATGTGGTAGGCGTGGCAGCTGGCACTTTACTAAACCAGACTCGTCGGTCGGTCGGTTTGCGGCTTTGGCTTTGATTTTCCATTGGGCCTCAACCGCATTGCCAATGACGAACAGGCTCGTCTATGCAGGAGCCCGAGGACCTCCGTAATTCTTGTTGTCATTCAAGCCAAGTGTCTATTATACCCAGCATTTGCATTTGTGTGCGTGCCAAGCATGTGTATGGGTTCCGGGTGTCAAATATAGTATTTGTGTGTGTGTGTGCATAATGTCTCCATTCCAGAGATGAACCACAATTGCCAACCAATGCCGGGCGGTGACTTTACTAACTGGGCGAACCAACAGTTATTCTAAATAAACATTTCAACTGAGACGATTGCATTTGGGTTGGCTGTTATTTTACCATTACAAGAAATATTAAATTTTATTATATTCCTGCTTCTAGCTATCAAGTATTCAGGGCTAACATAAGGGCAACCATTGCGTTAAAGTGTAAGACGCTAAAGTTTCAGTGCTCTCAATGTTTCGAATTATATTAGATTTTTCTCTTCATTCCCGGCAGTCATTAAATATGCATTTCTCAACGTTTGCCACATTCATTCGAACAGAAAAAATGCCTACCTAATGCGATTTTCATGACCTCCAGCAGTTCTTAGTGATATTTAAGTACCATTGGCCAGTTATAGATCACTCAAAAGTTCTACGGCTCTTGTTATATTTTTTAACACATCCACTCTCACTGTCACTTGCAAGAAATGTCGCCATGTTATGTAGATCTTAATTACTTGAATTCCTGAAAATCGCAGAGAAAGGCGAAGCGCCTACACGGTTATGTGAATGTGCTCGGTGCAGCCTACAAATTGCCAAGAGTCCACAGGGCATCTTCAAGTCGCATATTATCATTCTCACTCTCTCTCTCTCTCTGTGTTTTCGTTTCTCTCCTCCTCTTTATTTCGCTCTCTCTATCTCCCTTTCTTACTTTCCTCCTCTGTCTCTTTTTCTCTCTCTCACCATTCCACTCTCTTCTTTTCGCACTCTTTCACCCTCCCACTCGCCCGCTTACTTCTATTTTGAAGCAATATCAAAAATCTAATTATTTACTTGAACTCGTGAAAATCACAGAGAAAGGCGATTTGCCAAAAGTTTACAGGACAGCTTCAAGTCGCATATTGTTCATTTGGTTTAGCTTATTTTCACTTCTAGACTTTGTCACAAAATCCCAAATGATTCACAAGTCACAATTTGTGGCGGAGTCACAATTTTGTGGGCATCTGTTAATTGTGGCGCCACGAAGCGGCACAATCGCACTTTGTCCCCAGCCTATTGTGGCTGATTTGGTTTCAGTTTTCCACTTTTCTTTGATTGTCGCCGAGTGCTTTTCTTATCACTGTCTTGATAATAAGCAAAAGCAGAAGCAGAGGAAATGTCTGCTGTTGGCTATAAGCACATATATATACATATACATATATGTATATATGTATATATATGATTGCTGTCACACACACAGACACAGACACAGACAGAGTTATCATTGTCAGCGTGAAATGACTTTTGTATTTCATTATTTATATTTATTTGTTATTATTGTTGCTGTTGCAATAAAGCAACGCCAGCGCAACGGAAATCTTAGCATACTTAAGTGGGCGCCAGCCAAGGATGCGCGCACTTCGCAAAATTGAGGCGGGGCCAAGGGGGCGGTCTCTCAATTGCGGAACTGGGACTGGGCAACTGTGCATCATATGCGGCGGCTGCATTGAGACAAACGGAAAGCTGCCAAGTTTCGCAGCGCTGCGCTCGACTAGCTGGCAACTTGGCATGGACAATGGGAATTGTGCTGAAGTGCTGTCCCAACAACAACAACAGCAACAACAACATCAAGCTGCAACAACAAACTGCAGCAGACAACGAACAGCAACAAACAACGAGCTGTATTTCCGCCTTGGCAGCCACACGCGCGAAATAAATGAAATGAAATGAAATAAATACGAGTTAAAGCGCGAGCGGGTTTGCAATATGCTGGGGCGGAGGACAGGGTGGCGGGGTAGGTGTTTAAGCGACTTGCACGGCATTAGCGCACATCCCTCAGGATTCAGGTGGAGTACATTCAACCTGACAGGAAATCGCTCGCTGTTGTTGTTAATTGACAAATGAAGCGGACGCTCGAAGGTGGCAGAAGATTAACATTGAATGGAACACAACTTCAGCTCACTTCACTTCAATGCTTCGCCCGGACAAATGAGTCAATCAAATTTAATAGTTGGCTTAGAGCGTCTAAAGCTAACGACAACAAATCGGGCAGCTTAACCATTGGCTGAAGGACTCGAGTTACATTTCGCAAATATTTGTCTGCTCTGTGCGAAGGATTAAAATCGAGCTTATTGATAAAGCGTTGCGGGTTTTCAAATTGCATTAAATGAATAATAAAACAAGAGCGAACGTTGCAGTCGGGTCTAACCGACAGTGCAATACTCGTTCACAGAGTAATATGAACTACAAATATGTATCCGATATTATGATAATAATAAACGAGTCTACAATTTTTCATTTAATTTTTGGTCAACTTAAGTCATCTAATAAGAGTCAACCCAAAACCGCTTTTAGGATATCTTCGGGAAAGCTTGCCGGACGGACTGAATCTATCCCCCGTCGGGTCAGTGATTTCCGTCTCTGTCTCTTTCCTCTTGTCTCTCTATCTAATTCCAATTATTATTATTACTAATTACAAAAACGGTTTCCTTCACTTTCCTCATTACTTTGTTTATTTATAAGATTAGATTTAAATCTTAGAACTTACGTCTTCTACTAACAACCTTCTCTTTAGCTGTAGGTTATCTTAACGTCACTGACAACAATCAGCTGTGATTAGGGGCATCGCTAGTCGGACAGGCGAATAAAATACCCCCATCGGGTCGGTGATGTTACGAGAATTGTTTATAATTCTTTTAGGCTTTTAGCTTCTAATATTTTGTGATTTATACATTTCACCTAGGTTGACACTAAATATATAAATAAATAAATAAAATTCTAAAACGGGCAGCGTCACCTATTAATAAACTAATGAACTATTATTATTTTGTATTTTCGATTTTACGATCTCTTTTCACTTCTTCAACAAGTATGTAAAAAAACTCGATTTCCAGAAGCCACAGATTGTTAGTCTTATGCTAATATTCTTGTCAAGCCAACGACATATAATTAAGATCCTTTGACTTGGTCTTAAATGTTATTAAACAGTGTAAGCAGGGTATTAAGCCGTCGGTTGCGTCGAGGCGCAACGTTCTCACAAGTTTGGATTGTTCTTCGCAAAATGAATTCGGGTTGATATTCGGATTGTCGGCGATGAAATACCCTGTCAGACAATATGCAGGTATACGATATACTTTTGATAACAAATAACAAAATATTTTGACATAAATAATACTTAAAATATTTTGCTTCTATGTTTAAATCAATGTTGAATTGTTTCGAACCGTGAACCGAAAATTATAATATGCATTTTTGTTGACATATTATGTCGAGAAATCGGTTAAACTTCGCTTTTGAGTGTATGCCCGAGTCGTTCTGAACTTATTAAATTATTTATCGCAACTTTCAATTTGCGTACGTTGCGAGCAAAGTCAACAATGTGCGAAAAATAATTGAAATCGCAGCAGTGGCAGCCGCCAACAGGTGAACACACCCATCCCAGCACCACCATCCCCAACTCCCCCCTCCACCCCTGCAACCATATCCCTACGGTACATCCACTTGCCATAAATTGCGAGCCCGTGGCAGCCACAAAGGGCAAAAGCGCGAGTACATCATAATAATGATGATAATAATAATAATAATAAAATCATAAATCAAATGCACTTAAAGATTGTGTAATGCCCTTGTAGCCACCACATGAAGGCACCACCGAGTGTTATGTTAAAGCCTTCGACACACAGCAGACACACAACCTGTTTGGTGGCCATGCCGAAGCACATGCCAATGGCATGCCAAAATTTTCAGCTGGGTCGCGTCAACAGGCGTCTCAAATGAGAAAAAAATAAAAAACGAAAAAACACTTGCTCGACTTGTTATTGTTTTTATTTTTTTGTTGTTATCTTTTTTTCTTGATTTTTGTTTTTGTTTTTACTTTTGTTGCTGCCTTTTTTTTTAAGCTGTTTGGAAGTTGCAGTTAAGAGTTTTTCGAGCTTTCCACTTTGCGCAATTTTGCGCCTTTGTGCTGCCTTTTTCATACCGCGAACATCCTTATGTATTTACACTTTGGCCGCAGCCACGCCCACTGCTGCTGCTCTCTGCGGTCGCCCCTGATTTGCGCATCTCATTAACATTTGGCATTAGCATTGGGCACCCTTTGGTGCCCACAGTCTCCATTCAATTTACCCAAACAATTTTAATTTTCCAAGCGCCAAGATTAAACAAAAACCACGCATTTTTCAAATGTTTTTAATTTAAGAGCCGCGATCCCCCAAAAAAAAGGTCTAAGTTCACACGTGAGATTAAAAATAAATTAATAAATGTAGTGGAAGGGTTTTGCGAATTTTAATTCACTCTGCTTACTACTTATTTAATATGTGACGAAAGTTATTAAGTACTTAAATAATGTACAAACATTTCCTAATCGTTGAAAAGAGTTAATTAAATGCAGATTTTTAAATTTCTATATTTCTAATATTCTACCTTTCCACGTATTTGAAATGGGTTCAAATTCGCAAATAGCTGCCTTTATATATTTGTATACATATATGCATGGGTTTATCTGTGTGTGTGTGTGTGTGTAATGAAAATCTCAAACTTTAGCTCAAAGGCTGTTCAAAAATTTGTCGCTCATAAATTCGTTTGACATTCGACACACGCAAAATCCCCAAAAACAAAGTTTATAATGGAACTCGCACGTCGGCGAAAAGCGGTGGAAAAGCGGTGGAAAAGGCGCGAAAAGGCCGTGGGTGGATATGCCTCAAATAAAGTAACGAATTCGGGCAACTATCTGCGCTACAAACTCTGGCTTGTCCTTGAGCCTCACGGTCAGAGGCACACGACAGAGCCAAAACGCTCCAAAAAAGCTCCAAAAACACCGTCCCCCCTTTTCCCATTACATTGCGTACAGTCATATATGCAAGTTAATTTCATTGCCTGCACTTACGTTCTTCATATTTCATATTGCATTTCAGGACGCGACATGAGACGACAATGTCGCTAGAGATGGCCGCGTGTCGAAGTTGAACACACGACACGAGACCGAACCACGAACACGACACGTTCTTTTTTCAAATAAATAAAAATTATATTGACTATATGGAAAACTTAAAAGTACATTAAACAATATTTAAATATTTAAAGAACAAACAAACAATATTTTATTCACTATCACTTTCTTTCACTAGAATTATTTTGTTCAACATTTTAGGAAATTATTTCTCTATTATTATCGCTATTTCCCATTGTTGATTAAATTTATAAATATAAATAACAAACAAACAATATTTTATTCACCATCACTTTCTTTCCCTAAAATTATTTTGTTCCACATTTTAGGAAATTATTTCTCTATTATTATCGTTATTTCCCACTGTTGAT
Source organism: Drosophila sordidula (assembly GCA_035047465.1). Lineage (NCBI taxonomy): Eukaryota > Metazoa > Arthropoda > Insecta > Diptera > Drosophilidae > Drosophila > Drosophila sordidula. The sequence goes on from JAWNPQ010000163.1 coordinate 1,168,840, forward strand.
CATTTATAAACATCCACAACTAATCGCATTTTCTCTGCAATTATCAAAACCCAAACTAAATTGCGTACAAAATACATTAAATATTTGCTTCAAACATAAAACACTCTTATAATCAATAAGTAGAAAAAATATAATATTAATTTATAATTGTTTAATTTGTAAGGAGAGAGAATAGAGAGAACGGCATGAAGAGAATTCATAGAATATTTAAAATCAATTCGTGTAAAGAAGAGAAAAATTGTGAACTTTGTAGAGCGTGTAAAAAGAGAATAAGGTGTTTAGATTTCTCAAGACATCCTCTTGAGGGGTTGGGGGCCGTGTCTGTCGCCACGCGACGCAACTTTCTGTGATGCTGCCACAACTTCATGCCGCTTTGTTGGCGCCCCTCACGTGGTGCGTGAGTGTGCCGCACCGCTGCTGTTGACAGTTGTTTGCAATGCCATTAAAGTAAATATGGCCAAGTCGGCAAGTTGTAGCTGCTGCCGCCTGTCTGCCACACACAGCGTCAGCGCCAGCGCCAGCATCAGCATCAGCATCAGCATCAGCATCAGACGCATCAGCATGCCTTGCCACGAGCGCGCGCCCACGCTTTCAAGGCACTCAGCTTGATTCCATTTGGTGGCATGCAGCAGTCGCAATTGTCTCAACTGTTGCACTCGGCAGTTGGCATTTTGGATCGCTCGACGCTGGTGGCTCACAACTCATTGCCTGCAACTCGCAACTGCCAACTAGCATCACGCTGATTATTTGGGCCAATCCGCAAAATATGCAAATGTTAGCACAATTCCAAAATTCGAAAGCCAAATGGAAAGTGCAAAATGCAAACAACGTCAAGCAATCGCAATCAGAATGTGGCCGAATGGCGCCCGATTGCCCCAACCAAGCATTGGCTAGTTTCTGCCATTGTGTTGGCTGCACTCAGAGCTACTCTGCAATCCGGTTCCCTGGGATGATGCCCACAAAAATGTACGAAAATTATTATTTATTGCAAGCTAAATGGCTGCAGACACCGGCTTGGATTTACCAAGAGAATAAAATCTGGCTAGCTAACCACAAATAAATACCAAAAATATAATCAAAGTGAAGAAAAAAACAACTTACAATTTTGTTTCGAACAAACTCATTCCTTAATGCTTCTGTGCAAATTTGTAACACAAGTAAAATCAAATTGGCAATTGCACTTAGCAAAAAATTTAACCATTATTCTTATGTGGAATTTATATTAATATTAGCCCAAATAGCGTCCACCAATTAAAATGGGACTTTAAGTCTTATTTCAGATTATTTTTATAATATATACAGTACCATAGGGACCAGTTTATAATTATTAAAACTTTATATTTAACGTACATTTAATTTTTATTTAAAATTTTCAACATTTTTAATCAATTTAAATAAAATATTCAATTGTTGATACTAAAATGCATCTGTAAATACTTCATATTAATATATTTATGGCTTAATATACTAATACTTCCTTCCTTTCTATATATTATGTTAATTTATAAACTACTTCAATATCAAATATTCTGAAATTTATCAACTAAAATATTTGCTTAGTACAAATGATAGTTTTTTCCTTTCGTTTTTCCTTCTTGTGATAACTGTCCCAATCACAACTGATTTAAAAATACGAATCAAATAACAATTTTAGACATTGCTATATCGAAAGCAGACATATTGGTTATGCCATAAAATTTGAGTAATGTGTTGTTTTAAATTTGGAAATTTTGTCCCCACATATGACATATTCTTATCGGGATGACAAGCTGAGTTTACATTGTCATATATTATCATTTTTGGCATCCATCAGATACTTCAGACGTTCCTTTATGTTCATATTGTTATTGGACTGCTTATATTTTATTTTATAATGAATATTGTTTTATTTTGAAAGCATTTGGACAATTGAAGAGCGGAAATGGCCGAACCGTCAGTTCAACCAACAAAAATCGCGTAATTGGCACAATGAAATTTTTGTACAACTTTTCTGTCCCCCTTGCATGCATGAACAATTGAAAGTCACATAAATCTACGCACACACATATTCCACACACACAGATGCACCAAATTATAGATTGCCCAACGTAAAAGTTGGAATATTATTGCGGTACACACAAAATGCAAATCCGAAACCATTTTCATTTCCATATCCAACAAGAAGGACAATTAGCTCCCAAATGCTGACAAACTTTTATAGGATACGCGTTGGAGTAGAAAGAACTATATATATAGAGATCCTGAATAACGGCCTGTCCTTTGGTCATATTTTACATACTTTATGCAAAATGCAGCAATCGCGAGATATTTTAACTGGATGAAATCATGAAAATAATGGATGCACAACCCACTAAATAAATGCCAAATGTTTTTATCCTTTTGCCTCCACGCGAATGTACTCAAGTAAAATATCGACGTTTTATACGTGGAGAAAGCCCAAGAATTTACAATTGCGAATGAAATTGAACGATATGGAAAGTCTTTGAATACCAACATTAATGAATAATAGCTTTAACGATAGGATTTTACAAGGAGTTGTGCCAAAAAATTCTGGATACAAATCAAGCAAAAAAGGATAAGCTTTTGTTATTATTGAAATTGAAAAATATTTAAAAAATGGGAGACATATTCGCGATTTATGGGGGCGGGAATGGGCGTGACCGTGAAATTGTCTTACCGATCTTTAAAGGCCACATCGATTTCAAAGCCCCATAACTTGGCCAAAACTTAACCGATTTTCACAATGTGCATCATTTTCATTATGGTCTAACACCTAGAATTATTCTGTATTTAAATTAAATTCTTATTTAGAAATAATTTTTGTTCGATTTTTTTCGGAAAAAAAAACATTTATCCTCCCCCTTACATATTTAAAAAAAATTTTTTTTTTATAATTTAGAATCGTGAACTTTTATTATATTATTATATTTTTTTAATCGATTGCGGGCACCTAAATTAGTATATGACTTAACTTTACAGGTGATTCTGGGATGGTCGATTTTTCTGTCAAAAATTATGCCAAAATGTACAAAGATTTGGACAAGTAAAGTTCCCGAATCCATAGCTTCCAGATTTCAAAGTCCCATAACTTTGTCAATACTGAACCGATTTTCATGATGTTTACCATTTTTATTATGGTTTGACATATATATCAATTCTGTATTTAAATTAAACTCGTATTTGAAAATAAACTCTTATCGATTTTTTTCCGAAAAAAATCGTTTACTCCCGCCTTACTTATTTTGAAAAAAAAAAAAATTATTTTCAATTCAGAATCCCGAATTTTTATTTTTAATCGATTGCAACCAAATTAGTATAAAACGCAACTTTAAAAGTCATTCTGGGGGGGGGTCGTTTTTTCCGTCAAAAATCATGCCAAAATTGACATAAATTTTTACAATAAAAGTTCCCGAATCCTTTCTTCGTAGATATCAAAGCCCTTGGCCAAAACTTAACCGATTTTCATGATGTTCACCATTTTTATCATGGTTTGGCCTCTAGACTTATTCGACGATTAATTTTAATTCGTTTTTGAAAATAAATTGTTATGCTGCAACATTCTTAGTTGTTTAAGGTTTATTTTGGCTTGAAAACAGACAATTTAAATTAGGGGTTAAAACCGGTTCTGCTTAAAACTGGATTGAAGCCATATACATAGCTCTTATTAGTTTACAAGTATTTGGGTTTCTGTTGCCTTCGAAGCCGTCGGGCATGAATTATTGACTCATTCGATCAGTTTCAGCTCCAGCGAGATGGTATCACTGATGTCAAGCGCAATTTGGCTTAAAGAAGTCCGCTGCGTGGAACATTTAAATATTCAACGTATTTAACATAAATAATGCGGCAAACAGCTTAACGTGTATTTCGCATCAAAACCTCATTAAAATTTCAGCGCTCCATGGTGAAAATAAAATGTTGAATGGAATGGGCCTGGGGAGAGTTGAAGAATGCGGTGGAGCAGAAGAAAAACCAGCCAATATATCGCATAATCAATCATATATATTGCAACCAGGAGAATGTGAGGATGTGTGTGTGTGAGAGAGAGAGAGAGAGAGAGAGAGAGTGTGTGTGTGTGGCTCATTTGTTAAGCTTTTCACCTACAAGGCTAACAGGGCGTTCACATAGTGACTTTTTGACACTTGGCTGTTGCCATTGATTAATGCCAAAACGTTTGCAGTTGCCAATTGTTTATTGTTATTGTCGTTGTTGTTGTTGTTGCCGCATAACAAATCAAACAGCTTACAATTGTCACTTGTCAGTCAGCTGTGCATTGAAAGCAGCCAACTGGCAATAATCAGCACAGACACAAAGCACAAAAACTGTATATGCTTTAATTATAAATAAAAATAATAACGAGATAAAACGACATTTATGGCCAATGGCACTTAACGGGCGGCCAAATGAATTTATCGTCTCTGCATTTATTGCGGATAATTAATTGCTAATTGTTGGCTTATTAATTACCACAAAAACGACTGCAAACACTTAATATCTTACGCACAATTTGATAATTCAGCGCACTCCAATTCCCTGGTTCATATTTCCGATTTAATTTGCGACCACTTGATGGAATTCATGTGCGGTGATATGGATTTACTACCATATACTACTATACAACACAAACGTGTCGTTTTCAATCAGTTGTGCAACATTGTCTACAATAGTTATACAAATTATATTAAAGCAGCTCTCGCTTTCATTTTCAGTTACATTTTTCAACAAATAAAATCCATGCTCTTTATTTAGCAAATTTAAAAAAAAAAATTCAAGAGATTAATTCATCAAAATATATTTAGAAAAAAATTAAAGTTAAAATTAAACTTATTTCGTTTTGAGAACTTACTTTAAAAAAGTTTTTACAGCGCTTATAATTGAAAGACTTGAAAAAATAAATAAATAAATTATTTGTAACTATAAATTAAATGAAAATAAAACAAAGTTCAAAGTTCGTTAGTATTTAAAACATAGGTAATTGGATGTATACTCTGATCCAGAGTGAAAAATTCCAAACTTCGGATATTAAATCGAGTATAGACACGCATCAGGTGGTAATATTTCTCAATATTAGAAATTCTCAAGGTAAATATGCAAGTGAAAAGCAATCAAGCTTTAATACTAAATACGCTAAGGGAACTCAAAAGTCTAGACAAGTCTCTGCTACCAGAAATGAATTATAAATGCAAGAAACAACAAATCATAAGGGGCCATATATGTATATAAAAAACACACAAATAAATTGTAAGCCCAATGTTTAATTGGGCCCAAAAATTACTTAGCGTTCACATCTGAAAATACCCACGACTGTAAAAAGTGTTTAGTTGCGCGGGGGCTCTGTCTGGTAACGAGGAAGAACGGTTGAAGTGGAACCAACAATGTAACTAACTTATTTACATACCTGCCAACCGAATTGCAATTGTTACAATGTTCGCTAAATATTCACGAATCCTGTTTTAAGCCATTTTCAATGGTGCGCCCATAAAACAAGTTCGCATCGAATACAAAATGCACACACATGCAAATGGATTTATGGAACGCTTTACTAAGTGCATTTACCTTTTAACACATTGTATGCAAATACTTTGCAAAACCAACAAACAGAAATCACCTGAAAGTTTACAGTTTACAATTGCATTTTGAACTTTAAGAATCCATTTTTAGTTGCAACATCATAAAATTAAAGAAAACTCATTTATAATTTGCAAAGTCGTCAAATTAAACTTGGGTTTTAAAGGGTATATTCAACTTAAAAATAATTTTATGTATTGTTAGTAGGAGATATATTTAAAAAAATACCAATTTTATGTTTAAATAAAGTACAACTGTTGCGAAATAAAATTTTATGTAAAGTACATTACTTATTTATGGAACTTTGCACTTCCAGTAAGCAAGCTTTACGCTTATTTATAGTATGAAAATTATTCATTTAAATATTTTAAAATACATAACGATATGATTAGTTTATCGCTCGTACTTTCTTTTTGACAGACTTTTTGCTGTCTTCACTTTATTCTCTTTATTTCTCTCTCATTCTTGAAAATATATATTTTTTTATTTTGTACATTAACATAGAAGTTTTCGAAAAATTGGCAAAAGTTTTAAACTAAATTAGTTTTTTAATTTGCACCAATTGGTAGTTACTTAAATACTCTTTATGTGGATACTAAGTGTTTGCATTTCATGATAAATCACGATAACTTCAAGACGTCACATCGCAATTTGTTGACTCTATTTGCAAAGCCGCCATAGAAGCAGTAACAACAACAACAACAACAACAGCAACAAGAAGAAACCGACCTTGAGTGTAATTATCTACTATACACATACACAAACACACACACGGACCCAACTACATAGCCATGGAGCAAAAAAAAAAACAAAGGAAGCAACTAGAAAACGTTTACTGTATATTGCTCAAATACTTAATACCCTATGCTTAGTTTTGAATTAACAATTCATTGTGTTTTATTATTGGGTGTTCTTTGAACGAGTTTTAGACATTGAATTACAAATCATATTGAATCAAAATAAAAAAAAATCAACAACAATAATTAAAGCGAAATTCACTGCCATTTATAACATTTTTGTTACAGAATATTTAATTTGGGCTTTTGTTATTTCAAAGTATATTTAATAAATAATTTCATAATCGAAAGAGAAAAAAATAAATAAGTAAATACAAATATTATATTCCATTGAAATATAGTCAATAACTTTAACTATTACGAAATTATAAAATGCCGCCGCAAATTTTTGACAATGTTAAACGCCCTGCTTACAGGGTACAACAAAAAATTATATAGCATACAGTTGGGGGCCGCCGAGCACTTAGTTAGGCTAAGAGTGTTCCATTGTTTTCACCACTAGCTTGTGCCTATGTCTGTTTCTGTGTGCGTATTTGTGTGTGTGTGTGTGTGTGTGAATGCATAAGTGTGTGCTTTAATCGTTTGGAATTTATGTTGAATGGAAAATCACACGCAGTTCATAAGAAAAGTTGTTAAAGCTGTCCGCTAGACCACCGAAAAACAACAGCCTGGTTTGGCTTCCCGTTCTTAATCGCCAGCCATTAGCACCTCAAAAATGAAACCAGCCAAATGGCAGCGCGTTAGCAGCGCCAACAACAGCAATTGCCGGACAAAGGACTTGAAAATTTTGTAGTTTTTTAATTGCGCCACAGCCAGCGACAACAACAACCAACAAAATGTCGACGCAGACAAAAACGAGAAGTGAATAAAACGAAAGCAGAGTGGAAAAAGGTGAAGCTGCCGATGAAGACAGGACAATGGAGCCGCATCCAGTTGATGCCGGAATCGCATCATAATTACCAGACCCCAAAGGCGCTTTATTGATAAGGACTCCCAAGACGCTGCTCGCAGGAATTTAGCAAACACAACTTAAAGAAAAACTATTTGAATTTAATAAATATTAATAGATATTATAAATATTGTTTTTTTTTAGAAAATAGTTTCTCAATACAAGTTAAATGTTTTTTTTACGTTTTACTAAATAGTTTATTAGCACAATAAATGATATATTCTCTATTGTAAATATATTTTCCAAGCAACCCTGATCCCAATCGAAATTTTTAAATGATTATTTTTTTTATAAATTGCTTTTATTATAATTTTAATTTTTCCCTGTTGTTATGTATTTTTATGAAATGAAAAAATGAAAAATGTTTTTTGAGTTACATTAAAAACTTGGTTTTTGTTCCGCCTGTGGCTATTACTATTGTTAAAAGTTTTAATAATTTATATATTCTCACTTAATTTTTTTAAGCTATATGTAAACGTTCTCAGATAAGAATTAAATTTGAAATAATTGTGATTACTAATTGGAGCTTAGTGGCAACAGAGTATTGGCCATTCGGGAGATTTCGACTGCCATTTTTTAACCATTCTAATGTGCCTTGAGGTAAACAAGCGTGTCTATAAATAAACGAGTATTTTGCTATTTGTTAAGTGATGCTTTAAAAACAAAAGTTGATCAATTAATTTTGTTGAAAGATAAACAACAACAAGTGCGAAAATAGGAAAAACAACAACAACCTGTGTTGGTGGTGATGATGAGGATAATGATGAGCGTAGCATTTAAAATATCTCCTACATTTCTGTGGCAAAATTTCCTGTTGCGTGTTGGTCACACACACACACACACACACACACACACACGCACACTTTCATGTGGCTGGCGTTGTCATCATTTGTAGAGAATCCGTTTTGCTTGAGTGCCAAACCACAACAACTGGAGCAAAAAGACAACAACGTACAAGTACATGGAACACCATTTGGTTGGTTAGTTCTTCTTGTTGTTGTTGTCCTTGTTGTTGTTGCTGTTGCTGTGTTGTCTCGTCTGACCATTCAATTTAATACGCTTCCAACCACGCGCTTAACTTTTTCTCTGGCCCTAACCCGCTCTATGTTCGTGGAGAGCTAAGACGTGATGTGCATCTGTTAGCTGTGGCGCCGACCAGTTGCTAAAATAGCTGCAACTATATAGTTGCTGCTGGCCACGCGCATAATCAACAACAATGAGAGCACAGCGGCCATGCCACAAAATAAGTTAGGTTCAGTTAGGTTAAGTATACGCAGCGTTGGACAAGGCCTCGAAATTGAAAGCAACAGCAGCCACAGCGAACAAAATTTAAGGACAATTGAAGCGCTGCCAAAAGATAAACCCACATGACATTTGACAAGGGCTTAAGGCAAAGCAGATGATGGTGCTGCCTCTGTTTATGTGCATAAGCAGTGGAGGCGTGGTCACGCCCCTGCATGGCCATAAAAGCAAAGATGAATTTTATTGGGTACAATTGAGAGGCGCCCAACTTTATTGGCACATCATTTGTGCGCTACAGATGACCAGCGTAAGCGTCTCAACGCAACATGCCAGCCACACACACACACACACACACACGCACACACACTCCCCTTCATCCCACACACACAATCATGAGCAATAGAAGCATCAACAACATTGCGTGCTATAAAGTCGCAATCAAGCCATCAGCAATCCGACAACGCAGCGGAAACTATCGCAAACGGAAACGGAAATGCACAGTCACAAACACAAACACAGGCACACATAGGCACAGCGACTAACAAAATGGCCCACAAGCAGGCAACATTTTTAACAGATAAACAAGAGACGCAGCCTGAGCGATAGGCCTAAAACTAAGCAATAAGTAAACCGGCTACACTCTGAGATAAACCTCAAGAATTGTTTAAATACAGTCAAAATTAACTTAACTGAAAAAGTTTATTTTTCAAACATTTTTTTATAATTCCAAAGGTTTTCAATGCAATTTAATCAAGAACGTTTAACGCTTATTTCAATTATGCAAATTTTTGTAATAAGTATTGTGTACTAAATTCAGCATTAATTATTTATAAAGTTAAGAACGCTTCAACCTTAATTTCAGACCGTTCAAGATCAAAATGTTCATTACAGCAGAAATAATAATCTGCTCGTCAGCCCGAAGCGTTTTTGTTGCTGTGGCTTAACTTGTCTGACCCAGAATTAATTTGATAAATACAACAAATATATAGTAATGAAAATATGCTTGTTGTTGGATTGAGAACATCAATTTTCTCTGAGTGTACACATGTGAAATAGGAAGATACAAGCACAAATATAACAACACATTAGGCACAAAGTACAAAAGCAAATGGTAAAACGGATGCGCTCTCGAGTTGGCAACACTTTTCGTTTTGATGTTGCCATTGATCAAGTGAGTTGTGAATTATGGCCCCAAGATTACCACACACACAATTCGACCTCTCACATTTCCATTAAATTCTCATAAAGCAAATTCCTTTCCAAATTATGATGGTCTTTCAATGCTATGCAACGTCAAGGATAGAAAATTGAGATTTAATAGATTTAATACAAATTAAAAAGAATTTATTTATGCCTAGAAAGTAAAAATGTTAAGCAATATTTAAGGCAGTAATAAAAATAAAATAATATTAACCAAGTTTTAAAATATTCGGAGTTAGCAAGAGGACAGATATTTACTCAACTCAATATTAAATAACTGTTAATATTGTGTATAAAATGGTGACAGAAACAGGTTGACAATGTTTCAAGTTGATTGACAAACTTGTTTGTGGTGTGCAGAAATTCAAATTCATTGCGAAAATGATTTCTATTTCCGAACATTTCTCTTAAATGTCACTCTAACTGTACTTATGCATATTTCAGCAAGTTGGCAGCACTGCAATTCTTTACTTTTACAAAACAGATAAAGTGCTCTGCAACTTTTGCCAAGCAGATTTGGGTGACATGAACATGTCATATATCCTCAAAGTGCAATAAACACGAAAAACAGACAGAGGGTAAACATGAATTTTGGAGCTATAAAACTATAAACTAAAAGCTAAAGAGATTGGCGAAAATTAAATAAATACACAGCGGAATTCTTAATTTTAATTTAGTTGAATATTTAAATCGCCCCTCCCTACCTCTTAATTGAAATAAACTAAAAAGTCAAAAGAAAATAATAAATAAAATAATTTTCTTTTAAATTTAAATGAGTGTCACAACCCCAGCTTCGAATCAAATCAAGGGCTTATTAATGTGAATAACCAAGTTCAAAGGAACAAAATATGGGTTCGAACCGTGAAACGAACGACTGACAATTATTTTTTTGTTCGGCCATGATTTATATATACAAATAGATATGGACATCGGGAGCTCGCCATTTTTCGTATATTATTTGCCATTTTCTGCGTCCCTTTGGTGCATAAAAAGCACTTAGCATAAAGCAATTAATTAATGATGGAGCAATAAAAAGTATTGCCCGCTTTTTGGCTGTTGCAGTCGCTTCAATTTGAAAACTGAAATTCGCTTTGGGGTTAAGCCATTAAAAATGCGGCAGAGTAAGGCAGAACAGGGGGGGGGGATAGGTCTGGCGTCACGACGCGGTATGGAGTTGTGAGTGTCGCATTTTGGCGCTAAAATAAACAAGGACTTTGCCCAGAAAAAAAAAAAAAAAACAAAACAAAAAAAGTAAAATAAAAACCAGCACACAGCGCAAATCTCGAAAGGCTTAGCTAATGACAATTTAAGGATTTTGTTATTTACATAAATTTACCCGCAAACACGCCCGTGAACAGCAAATACTTGTAGCCGGGGCAGAAAGTGTTTTTAAAGCTCCAAAATCTGTGCAAGTTGCTGACTTTATTAAATTTTATGCAAAACCTAGAGAAAACAAATAAAACACTTTGTGCACCGCAAAATGACGAAACAAAATCTGCTATATATCTGATATACCCTTTAAGATTTGAATTTGATTTACGCTATTTATGCTTTAAACAAAATAATTGTTTAATTTAATATCAATTCAAGTTATTTGGCATTTCGATGTAGTTCGATTTTTAATTGCTTTTACTTTTTCAGATTTTGAATTAGGATTAGCTAAAATTTTCAAATATTTTTCAAAATTAAAATCTTTAAAAATATATTAAAATCAATGTGCAAACGAGAATAAACTTGAAATAATTTTTTTTATCTTTTGGAATTGTACAAAAAATCTGCTCGGCTAATGAAGAATTATGTCTAATTAATCGAAATAAAAATCCAATTAAACAGCATTAAATATTATAAAAGTCACCTAGCTTAAAATATTTCACATTTATTTATTTATATAAAGCCAGCTGGAAGTTATAATTTAAAAGCTAACTGTTGTGTAGGCAAGCTATGGCTGTCAAGGCCTTAAGCTCGCAAAGTCGGATTAAAAATATTTTATTGAAAAATATGATCACGGCAAATTTCAGGAGAAAATCAAATTGCCTCACTAAAAAATTTAAAAACGACAGCAAAATTTCAGTCAACACATAAGAAAATAAGAATTTAAAAAAATCACACACAAACACACGAGTTGTGTGTGTGTGTGTGTGTATTGCAGGCATAAACCTAAATAACATTTGCACAAGTTCAAACAACCGCACGACGAAATACATATGTACATATGAGCTTATGGGCTGGGATAAGTTTGCGAAACAACAACAAATAGCAACACCTTGGTGACATATGCCAACTCGTACGACAATGACATGCGACCCCGTCGTATGTGCACAGCACCCACCCGGCACACTCAGCCCACTACGCGAACAACCTCTAATGCTATTTACGCACAGTTCCTGCTGCTGCGATACGCTAAGCACTGCGTCCACAATGGGGCGAAGACATACAACGGCCCTGATAGCAACACGATGCTGTGCCTCCGGCCCGGAGGCTGGTGGCACTGGAGGCGCTAAGATAATCAAAGTGTGTTTTAAAAAAAAAAAAATAATAAGAAAAAAAAAATCAACCGCAAATGCGAATTACCTCAACAAAGCCCAAGTCCCATATTGCTTAGCCAAACGATCCTCATAAAGGTTAATACAAAATTCATTATTCAACTTAATTATTTTTTATTTTTGCAGGCTTAAAATGGTTTCGCGATGAAATCTGATTTAAATTTTGTTCATATACATGTATATTGAAAATTGGCATATACAATTACAACCACACACAAGTTAGAAACGCACTTAAAATTACTAATAATAATAATAATAGTAATAAAAGAAAATATTACCTAATAATACGAAATAATATGAAATATTAAAAAAGTCTATATATAATTCTGTAGTTTAAATTTACATTTTTTTCGAGCCTTAAAGCAGGTTAGAAAATATTCCAGTTGCTTACTAAAAATAAATATAACAAAAAAATATATAGTTAGTTATAAATTTCAAATTTCTACTTGCTTTCATTTAATTTCGTGTGAAATGACAGCTGTGTTTATTAATGCGGAAAACGGGTTCACGAACTGAACCCAAGGGCAAAGCTTTGGTGCAACGCCGACAACAATTTATTTGGTTTGCAGCCAATTAATAGTATTTGGCGAGGTGGTAAATCCATTTAATGTTTATTATTTGTCGTCCGTGCGATTACTGCAGAACAGGCAGAACGTCATATTTGCAAAGGTTATTAAAAATCATAGTAAAATTATTCGCTAGGGCAATACACTCGCTACGCACTTACACACACACACACACACACATACACTCGCATACGTGTATATAAACACATACACATAAAGCTATAAAAACGAGAGCGAAAAATCAGAATCAACTGTTTACGATTTCATGGCCGTGTTACCATTTTTATTCATTTTTTTACACAGTTTTTGTTGTTGTTGTTTTGTTTTTGCTGCTGTTGGCTTTTCGCCTTAGACTTAGCCAAAAAGCTACAATAAACCCTCATAAAACACACGGCAAACGACGAACGCATAGTTCAGAATGGTGAATGAGCATGAGAACGGGATCGGGAGTGGGAGTGGGGCGAGGGGAGAGCGTATCCCGAGCGGTGAGTGGATACGACCGCGTCTGAAGTCACCCAGCATTATTGCTGACGATGTTTGAAGTTGTTTTTTTATTTTCTATGTTTTTTTTTTCGTTCGAATTTTTGCTGCGAACTGAAAATGCAATTTGTACGAATGTCACGCGGCTCGTTTGAAATTGAAATGTGGCCAAGCACTGAGACCAAAAGGCCAGAGACACTTTCATTTAAATCAGGCAAAGATTTAGCAACAAAAAGCATTAGGTAAAAGTCATGAAACAACAACAACAGCAACAGCAACAACAACATGGCACGATCCCGCCCCCACCAATGGATGCGTCCGAGAGGAAATAAAAATGTAAATGTAACCAGAGGCCGTTGCCTAAACCTCAAATCAAATTATAACAGCAAGTGCGTGAGCGTGTGCGTGTGCGTGTGCATGTTAGGGAATGTGTGTGAGTGCGTGTGTGTGTGTGTGTGTGTGTGAGGAGGGGCACAGCGGAGCCGAGCTAAGCAGAACAGGCGGTGTCAACAACAAGAACTGTGAACGCAGACCGAACCGAGGGAGATATAAAATGCTGAGGCACTATGCAAAACATTGACCAACAGGAGGGAACGCTCCCCTCCCCCACCCCCCCTCCCCCTAGCCCCAACCTCCGTTACACGCTCCCTTCACATCATAATACATAGAAAGTGAATAGGCTAAGTGAAATGCGAGTGCTAGGTAATAAAAATTGAGTGCAGTTGCCAAAGCATTCGAAAATCTCGTCGAAAATGTTTGCCAGGCACGCAGCCACAAGCCGCCTTAAAACAACCGACCCCGCCCCCTCACCCCACACCCCTCGCCTCTCGCTCGCTGCCCCGCCCCCCTGCAGGGCTGCCAAATGGTCAAGCCATAAAACAACAAAAAGCCAACCAACAAATCTAAAACAAGCGCAAGTCGCAAATGAAAATGAAATACATTCACATAATTTGAATGCCAAAAAAAAAAAAAAAAAAAACACACAAATAAACAAAAAAGCGCACAAAATAAAACCACAAGGTCAACACTGAAAACCAAAAGGAAAATAAAAGGACAGCCATAACTTGTTACGGCCAAGTTGAAATTGTTTTAGGGACCTGTTAACATTCAAATCCCGACCCCATACAGAAAAAGTAACGGCACAGGGAAACTAATAGTGTATTGAAATATTGGGACACTTCTGATCACACGCAAATACAGGAATATACACTCCGAGAAATCCCAAGCATGTGAAAATCTTATTACAACAACTTTTTTCAATTCCACAATCACTGAATACAAAACTGAAATATAGTACTTAAGCTGGGAAAATCCACTGTTTTTTTTTAAATGGTTGCTTTAATTTTTGAAAATGTAAGCATCAAAAATGCAAGAAATTAAATTAATTTTCAACTTACATTAAAATTATATTTATATTATTTATATATATTTTTTGCTCAATTTTTACGTTATTTATATTTATAAATGCAATAGTTCTAGTGCTAACTATTTTATATTTAATAAAATTGGCTAATGCCAGTCACCTATTTAAAATATCAATTATTTCTGAGATTCAAACGGAGATGTCTGGATCGACTCGGCTTTTGATGCTGACCAAGAACGTATATACAATTATTGGGGTCGAAATAAATTAAAATTTTCTCAATATCAGCATGCCCTTATTTACATATTTTGAATGAGGCTGATTGGAGCAAAATTGTAAAAGTGCGTTGATTTTATTGCAGAATATTTTGAAATATAATATAAAATTGTTTTGTTTTTTTTTGATTTGACGCATAAGTTAATTGGCAGCTTTTAATTCAATACATATACATTTTTATCAAATAATATATATAAATACTAAAATATTTATAAATTCGTTTCTTTTCATATTATATTGTATTATTATATTCCAGTGAAGACATATGCATTGTTTTTATAAGGTTCATGAACTATAAAGCGGCGCTTATATGTAAAAGAATACCCTATAATAGAAGCACAAAAAACAAAATGATTAAATGTTGAAAAATTAAAGTGGAAAATAATTAATTGTAGAAGCAAAATAAAAATAGCAAGCACATTAAATATTTGTGCTTGTGAGTGTTTTGTGAAATTCCAACTCGTTTTCAACGCGCTCTTAAAGCGAATTGACAGACTTGGGACTCCAGTTGGGCAACCCACCCAGATCTGTGGACGCGCATTGGGTGGCTCTGGGCGGGTCTTGGTGGCGTCAAATTTATGGCCGTTGGCATTGGGCAATGCAAATTGTCAACATTGGCAAACGTCAAATGCGTTTGCCTTTGAATTTGCTTTTGCTTTTGCTTCTGGCGCGCGCCATTTTTAAGTGCCAGCAATTTTGACAGCGCCAGAAATGCATAAAGCGCACAGGCCAAAGGCAACTGGCGGGGTCAACAGAAGCAACAAAAATAAAAAAAAAAAAACTAGAAAAAAGGGAAAACTGTCAGGACACACAAATCATGTGATATTGGGAGAATGAAACGCACTTGAGCAATGGAACGCGCGGCCTTGAATCCTTTTTTATGGGAACACTCTGGTCCCACTGGTAATTAGCTCCAATCCAAAACGCGTAAGGATAACAGCCCAGCCCTGCAAAATACGCACTAATTCTGCCAGTGTATGCCATATTTGCATTCTATTTGTATTTATTTTCATTTTATTTATACATACATTTTGTCGCATTGCAATTGTCAAATACTTCCACAAACTTTTTAATAGTTGTTTATACTATACATACATTTGTATGCATGTGTGTGTGTGTGTGTGTGTATCTATGTGCAGCAGAGACAAAACACTGTTGTTGTTATTTGTGGTTTGTTGTTGTTCTTGTTGCATCTGCTGCTGACTGCTCAAAAATTGGATACGCAACGAAAAAGCAACGAACAAATTGCAAAAATTTAACCGAGAGCAATCTTATTACAATTTATAACCAAATGCAGCATCCAAGAGCGAAACCGCTTTGGGTTATTTCGTAGAAAAACTTGCAAACAGTTTGCATACCAGTTTGAATGCATAAAATACGAGACCTAATAACTGTACATATATTATTCCAAGAAATGGAAAACATTTCATTTACATTTAAACAAGCATAAAGTTTCTTTCGGTGTTCGCAAAAATTATAATTGTGTGCCAACGTAAAAACGGCTTAAAACATTTCATATTGTCTTTGAATCAAAACGAAAAGCCGGGAAAAACATCATTACAGTTGCGCCAATTCATTTTTGTTGCGTCAAAATTGAATACACTCAAAGAAAAAGCAACGAATTTGTACTTAAATTAAGTGCAAACTATGTCAAAAAACACTTAAATTTAAGTAATTCTTATTTCAAAAACTTTTAAAATGATTTAACAGATTTTAAAAAGATTTTAATATTAATTCAAGTACGAAAGTTTTTGTTTTTTAATAATATATATTTTGTTCTAATTCATAATATTTTTTGTTTTTAAGAATATTTAAGAAGCTGTACTTACCGTAATTTGCTTTTACTTTCCTAGATGCTTTGTAAATGTGGCGGTGGTTTCTGGTCTTGTCGTAATAATTAGCTTTGTGTTTGTCACCTTTTCACATTACACTGTCAACTGCAAACAAACAACAAAAACACACACGCCAAATATTGAAGCCGTTTTGACTGCGAAGACCGTTACAATTGTTTCGAAAACGAACTGTTTCGTAAATCTCCCTGGTTTCTGCTTTCGCTGACACTGTCACTGCGCTGCCATCAGCCAGACGCAAGCGAACGCTGGCGTTGTCGATGCTGAACTGCTACTTGTTGGCATTCGTTGTCCTCCGACAGGCCGCAGATGCCAAACGCCCAGCAAGCAGCTCTAACGATAACGGGAAGCGTGCTCGGTGCGGGGCGTAACGGCGTAAACACATCGTCGGCTTCTTCTGTCGTCCTCGTGGGGTGTTCATTCGCTTCGCCCTCTCGCATTCATTGGTGTAGCAGCGAATTCGCTGCACTGCACGTTGTCTGCTGGGTTAAATGCCGCTACTTTGCAGCGAAAGCTCGTTGGCTTTTTGACTCTCTGTTTGCTGCACACAGCCGGCAAATGTAAAGCTTTTTGGCAGCTTTAAGCGCTTGAAGCAGACAAAAGCTCTGCCGCCCTGCGTATGTGTGTGTGTGTGTGTGCGTAGGGCAAACGACAATTAAATGCCGTCTGCTTCTAAAAGCCACTGCATACTTTCATACGCCAGTTGAGGCGACAATTCCTTGGTAATTAATACCCATAAGAAAGACACGAATACACACGCTAGTGTAATCCGGCAAGGATCCTAACGTTATATTTTATTAGATTTGTTCTCGAATTGACCTTGTACTAGCATGCCATTTTATTATTAGTACCAAGCTGTATTCTTTTATTTTTATTTTTATACGCGTGCTTACATTCAAAACTAAACTCAAGAAAACCGGCGCTAAAAACCGATATTTTTCGATTTAAAAAAAAAACAGGGAAGCTTATCGATAATTTGATAAAACTTATATTTTTACAATTGTAAGAAAATAAATGAAACGCAAATTAAGTTCATGCTTTAAACTTACCGTTTACGAGCTTTAACTACACGAGTATTGAAATTTGACCAAAACTTACCACCATATAGCTTCAATAAGAATCGTGTGTGGTATATATATACATATATGAGTCTGCACGGCTTTTTTATTCTGGGCATCTTGAAAAAACCCGCTCCAAAAATGATAGAATTCCAATAAAAATTCGTTTTTAATCATAAAAGTTTTTATATTTTTCGATTTCGACGCTTAGCTAAATAATATAAATTTTTTATGTTTACCTTCTTTTTGTATTTAAATATATTTATATATACCATTGTATTTAATTAGATGTATATCTACAGTAGTTATCATTATTATTATTTATATTTATTTATATTATTAAACTTGTTTGCTTTGTTTTCTATTTTTTGTTTTTCGTATTTCTCTTTTAGTTTTAGACAAGTTAATGTTAAAAACTCAAATTACACTTACATACGCGTGCTGTGTTGGGTGACCTTCAATTTTTCATTTACTTGCTTAACTAAGACAAATTACGTTCACATAAATAAATATATATATTTATATATATAAATATATATATATAAATTTATATATATGTATATATGTTGTTTTTAATTAATATATAAATATATATATATTAATTTATATCTTTAATTTAAAAAAAAAATTGTAGAAATAATGCGTAAAAAAAACAAGTGTTTGCAAATTCAATTTCAAGAACAAAATAAATACATTTTCGCATAAGGACTAAGAAGCTAGAAATGAAGCCTAAGCGGTCAGGCGCTCTCGAGATGATGCGTGTGTGTGTGTGTGTGTGTGTGTGTGTGTTGGTGTGTAGTTGTGTATATATGTTTATTTGTGTTGCGTACATGTGTGTGTTGATATTGTAGTTTTGTTGTCTCATTCCCTTGAAGCAGACACAATTTACCTAAACTCCCAAAAAGAACCAAAAATAAGAACGACAAATATAACACTCGCAATGCAGCGCAACGCTCTTCCATTATAGACACATACGCAATTTGTTTTCTTTTTTCTCTTGTTTATCAAAATCTATATGACAATTGGTTTTTAAAATTAGACAAAATGAGACAGTTTCAAAGTTGAACAAATTTGTTGCATACAAAAAAAAAAACTTTGAAACTGTCCATGTGAATACCCCTAATGGATTTTTTTTTTTGCGGTTACTATGAAGGCTAAGCGTGTGGACTTGTCCCTCTCTGTCTCTCCTGTTTCTAACTCTTTCTCTAAAAGCATAGCTTACTTCTCCCTCTCTTTCTTCTCTCTAATCCATTTTTAGGGTTTTTTTAGTTCTTTCGAGTGGAAAAGGGTATTTTTCAAGTCTGCCACACACATTTGTTATTGTAAATATACATTTTCATATACTCTCTATATATGTATATATATATATATATATATATATATATGTGTGTATATATATATATATAATTTGTATACAATTAAATTAGCATTTTATTGCAGTTGAGTATACTAGGTTGACTTGATTTTATTTACTTATGTTTTGTTTAAATTTATTTTTGTTTTTACTGTTTGTTGGTGTTTCGTTAATTGTTTCTACGATTCGATACGAGGAGGCTTCTTTCTTATTGCTTCTTGAATTTGTTTCATTTATGTTTTGTTTTTGTCTGTAGTCTCTGTTTCTATTCAATTTCTGTTGAATGTTATTGATTTTGTTGTTATTGGTGTTATTGTTTGTTTGTTGTTTTTAGATAGCGGCAACATAATCGCAACATTGCCGCTGCGCTTCATGCTTATTTAAAGATATTAATTACGCGTTGCTAATTTTAAATTATGTTTTAGTTTTTTGTGGATCTTCTCTTCACGTTGTTTCTTTGTTTCAGTGTTTGTTGTTGTTTCTTCTTGGTTTTTTTTTTTTTTTTGCTGTTGCTGCTGCTGTTTTGTTGTTCCTCTTTGTTCGCCGACCATTTATTAATCAGCCGCCACGTTGCATTGCCACCTGCAACAGGCGCCGACACCGTCAACGAGTTGCACGCTGCCAACAAACAAAAAAAAAAGGATGCACGTGTCATTTGCCCGGCCCCAAGTTGCTCAAATTCAGATTCATCATTGGGGGTGATCTACATCGAATGAGCAAACCGAGATGGGATGCTAGCAAACCATCTGCATGGGGTAATTCGTGGGGCATTAGTATCATCATCATCAGCTGCGCCAGAGTGTGCTCTTTTTGAGCCTGACAGACAGCTTGCGATGCACGCGCAGCCTAAACTGCTCCTGATCCTAAGTATCGTCCGACATGAACGCGTTCTGAGTCTTCGACTCCTCAATTCGGCGAATTTGCTGGCGCAGATACATAATTCTGTAATCGAATGAGCAACATAATTAGCAACATTTGCGAACAACGACCATCAATTTCACACTCACTTTTGTTCCTGCAGTGTGGCATTGATCTCCGTGCTGCGCACTAAACTGCGCGCACATTTCAGTTCAGCGCATATCCGTGTGCAGGTGAGGTCCCCAAACAGGTGCGTGTCCTCGCAGCATTTCTGCGCCTGCAAGCATACCAAATTTTCAATTAATTAAGTCAGAAAGCAATACAACAATACAAAGGGTTCAAAGTAAGGGATATTCCAACTAAGTCAACGAATTTTATGTAACGAATTTTTTTTTGTAAACAGCATTATTGTTCAGTTAAATAGAAGGGTAATTAATTGTAATCCTTGATTAGTTCATCATCGAACCCAAACTTTATAAAAAAATTTGATTAATTTCAGCCGTACAAATTTTAACTCCAAAAATGTAGAACTCAAATGAGAACTCGTCAGCGAATATTCTACCTCCTAATTTAAAATATAAATAAAAAATAAACAAAAAAGAAAACGGAAAATGTTCCTATAAATAATAAATATATTTTGCGTTTTGTTTTTTTGTAGTTTTGGAGTTGTGCGGTTTTTCCACCTGCTTTGAATGTGCATTTATTACAAATTTCGAAGTAATGTAATTTTTTTGCTTCTGTATTTTATTTGAGATTCCCCTTTTAAAATCTTTGTTCTGTTGGATTAATTAATGTCTATTCCAGTGACAATATTGATTTCGCACCATTTCATTAACCATTTAATTTAGCAGATGTTCTCAGAAAGCGAAGAATATGACTAAATATAATATAAATATATATATTCAAAATATATAAATAAATAAATATATATATTCAAAAAAGGTTAGGTATCTATGGTTTGCATTTTCTCTGAGTGGATATCGACTTTTCTATGACATTTTTGCTCTATTATATAATTTATAATGTAAGTCATGTCTTTTTCTATGTGCTATTTAAAAGTTATGGAACATATCCCTATTGTTACAATTTAGTGGATAAAAAGAGAATTGAGTGTCCATTATAAAGATAAATACTATAAACTATACTTTCTCAGACAACACTCGTCTTTAGCCATCCCCCAACTCACCTGACGCTCCACTGCCTCCGCCTGCCAGTTGGTCACGTGCGCAATCAAATCAGCACGAAAGTATTTAGCCAGCTTGGGCGATATTTCCGGACCGCGCAGATTGGCCGCCTGCACGGAGGCCACGCAGCTCTGCAGGGTGCTTAGCGTGGCCGAACCGGTTCCATCGACTGTGAATGAATGATGTATATAGGATTATTGATATGCCAGTGATATGGTTAATATAGTTGCACTGTTTGCTCTTACGTTTGCGCTGCTGTTGGACCTGTTGCGCCGCCAGTTGTTGCGTTACCTGGGCCGCGGACAGAGCCGCCGCGGCGACTGCTGCTGAGGTTGCCACCTGTTGTTGTTGGTGTTGTTCTAAAGCTGAGCCACTTAAATCTAATTCTTGCGTTGGCGTTGGCGGCCCATCGCCAATCGCTGTCGCACTACCGCACAGACTGTTGCTGCCCATGGAGGTGATGACGCTAATGCCGCTGACAGTGCCCAGGCCGGGTATGCTGCAGCTGCTGCTGTTGCTGCTGCTAACGATCGCATTACTATTGCCGATCGCATTTAACGCCGGTGAGGAGGACACCACGCCCACGCCAACGGCAATCCCATCGAGCGTCTTCAGCCCAAACGGCGCATTGCAGGTGTAGGCATTGCTGGCGTTCACATTGTTTGTGTGGCTCACGATCGTTGGTATGGGGCTCTTTGAAAAGCTCAGCGACGGCGACAGACTATGATGGCCATGCGGCAAGCACAATGGTGAGTTGAGTTGGCTGTTATCCCTGCAAAAAACGGAAAAACGTCACCGATTGTTAGCCCGTATAGCATATAGCAATTATGCTGAACTCACCTTAAGCTGCTTAGGCTGCTTAAGCTGCTGGCAGTCACATTGTTGACCGAGTTGTAGGTATGATTAACGACATCGACGGATGAGCCGCTGTTACCACAAACGCTGCTGCCCCCAATCAGCATATGATGATGCGTCACATCTATGCCGCTTAGGCCTAAATGTAGCTTCTGTCGCATCAGCAGCGTCGTTTGTTCCTTGCCAACGCTGAGCAGCTTGCCAGGCGGCCCGGGCGCATTCGAGTTCAGATGATGATCCTGATTCGCTAGCGTCGGCACGGTCGTCTGCAAGAACAAACATTTAAATTCGATTAATTCTTTTTTTTTTTTTGGAACTTGAGATGCCGGCTAAAATCGTTTGACGTACGCTGGACGTTGAGCCAATATGGCCGACAACTGAGTTTCTAAGGCTGCTGTTGCTGCTGTTGGCAATGCTGGACGGCACCGAGGCCAATCCGCTGGTGGGCAACATTGTGGCGCCGCTAACAGGTCCACCCCCAGTGCCGCCCACTGTGACGGCACCGTAATGCGCCCCCATGGGCGTAACCACTGCGCTGGGATTTGGATGAGAGGCCAGTCGTGGCAGTGCATTGCCCAATGCGCCCGCCAGTGCGCCCTGCGGCATTAGAGACGACTGTTCGCTAGACTGAACACCGCCGCCCCCGCTGCCGCCGTGTGTTGTGGGCGTGCCGCTTAGCGAATAGCTGGCCTCCGAGGTGGGCGTCGAATCGCCGCTGATGTCCATATCAGCATTATCGTTATGTCGACCTGCATGGGAGGGGGGAGGGCATAAGTTAGCCGCAACAATTATGTGTTCAGAGGCTGCTGCTTACCATCCAAACGCCTTCGATGGCTGGGCGGGCCGCCGTCGTTGTCGTAATTCCATCTCAGTCGTGAATTGTCGCGCGATGAATTGGAATGTTTGTATGCTGCGAATGCGAAATTGAATTTGTTGTATATTGTTGTTGAATTGTTGTTGTTGCTGCAACTTACTCGATCTTGAGAAGCGATCATCGCGATCTCGGTCCCGATCCTTGTCACGGTAGTCCTTCTCACGATGCTGATCACGCGGCAAATTTCTAAAGCGAATTCAAAGTTAGTAAAGTTTTTCTATGTTAACCAAGCAAAGGTAATCATAGCCTAGTTGTAAACTGTTTAAATTGAGAAATGAATTCGATTCTACAGAGTACCATAATAAACACAAGCAGGATTATTGACTGATAACTGAGTGATGATGAATCAGATAGATAAGAATTACATTTACACAATGAATCAGGTAGATGAGCATTACATTTAAACAAGAACAATTAACCGTTTTCATGTCAACAAGGCTATAAAAAGTTGAACAGAATCTTCAACTCATTTTTCATTGGAAAAATATATAAAATTGTTGCCAAGAGAGTTGTAAACATAATAACATTGACATTGATAGCAAACCAATAAGATATATACAAGAAAACGTCAGCATAGACAAATAAATTGGAGTTAATCATCGTTACTCGTTTACAGAGAATTATTAAAAGATATCTTGAGCAAACTCAACAAAAGGGAAATACAAAATCTTGACACAATATACAACGACTGGTATTTCGAAAAATAAAATCTACATTCTTGTTCAACTTGAACTGCTTTAGACTTAAATTTAATTCACTGAGCAGAAGAAACCACAGACTGGGGGGGTCTTTACCTTTCTCTATCTACCCATTCCTTAGGCTTCTCCCACTGAGAGACTTCGGTTTTGCAGTTGTAGTAATACATTTTGCCTGTAAATAATCAAAGTTGTAATATTCTAGTAGGATAGAGGTCTTAGGTCAACTAAAGCACTTACCGGACGAGCTCACGTGCTCGCTCCAGTCGCCATAGCGCGCCACACGTTCACCGCGATCGCTGCGCTCGCGTTTGTCTGGGGGAGATGAAGAGATATAGATGAAGAATATTGCCGATATTATATAGCTGATATCTGATATATTACACACCTGCATATTTGTCCTTCTTGTACATGTCCCGATCGCGATCGGCGCCTCTGTCCCGCTTGTCGCGCAAGTCGCGCTCACGTTCACGATCCCGATCGTCGGAACCGGAACGCTTGTCGTTGTCGCGCGATGAGCAAAGCTTAGCGCCGCCGCCACGGCGATCCCTGTCGTGATTCGTGCGATACGATGACTCCGAGTCGCGATCATTGCCGCGCCGATCCCGTTTGTCTGCAAACAGCAAGAAATATTCGATAAGTTCATGGTATGGATCATTAAGGCTAATTGTAGTCACCGGAATATTTATCCTTCTTGTATATATCGCGTTCCCGATCGCGCATCTTTTGAATAAAATTGTAGCGCTCGTTACTGCCGCCACTACCGCCGCCGCCACCTCCGCCTCCACCGCCGCCGCCGCCGCCGCCCCCACCGCGATGATCGCTCCGCTCGCGCAGTTCATGCGAGCGCGATGATGGTGAATCTATGTCCGGTGATTGTGAGCGATAGCTGTTGCCATTATTCAAAGGGCCGCCGCCGCCTCCACTGCCGCCGCCGCCGCCACCACCACCGCCGCCGCCGCCGCCTCCGCCAGGCGATATGTCACGATCGCGATAGTTGGAGGAACGATCGCGTTCATAGTCGCGCTTTGAACTGCTGTACTTTGAGCTCTGTCGAAAAAGATGTTGACGTTGATGGGTTTGCATTAATATAAAAGCCATACACAATTTACAGTTTTTTTTTTTTTTTTTTTTTTTTTTGCTCTTGTTATTCTTGTTGTTTTAAATGTTTTAATTATTGATCTTATTGTTATTATTACTTTTATGAATTATTAAGTTGTTATCGTTACCAATGTTTTGGAGGGGCGGGAATACTGGGGGCCTAGTTGGGACGGGTTAATAGTAAAAACTAAAACTACAAATATAAACGAAAACATTTTTGCTACATGATAATATTTTGCTATTAAATAATGATTGCCAATAGATGTTGTTGATGTTGTTTTATTTTTAATTGATGTTTTTTGTTTTTTTTTTAGCGATGTGCAGGTCCAGGTGCCAATTTCGAATTGTTTTGAATTTTGCATTATTCGAATGTGTGTGTGTGTGTGTTAGTTTGGTGATCTTTTGGTTCAAAAGGCTTGGGAATTTATGGGCGACACGAAACGAACACAAAACGAACTTAAAACACGAAAACAATTAAAATGTAAAGTGAACTTTTTGTTCTTTTAGCTTTTATTTGCCTTTAAATAAGCACTTTGACTGTTGCTGTTGTTGTTGTTGTTGTCGTTGCTGTTGTTCTGTATGTGTATGTGTGTATGTTATGTTTGTGGCTGTGTGTGTGTTGCTTGTGGTTTTTATTTTGTAATGTTATTCATTTTGTTTCATTTAATGCTCTGGCTTTGTTTTTATTTAGTTACTTTTGTTGCTGTCGCCGCTTGTTCAATGCAATTTTCCACATATATTTTTATTTTTTTTAATGTTGCTTTGTCTTCTTCTTAGTGGGCTTCTTGTTCGTCTTGATTGTTGTTGTTGTGCTTATTAAAATTACTTACATCTACGCGAAAAATTCCGATAGCTGACGAGGCTATGGCTGCAATCTTATTGCTGCTGCTGCTGCTGTTGCTGCTGCCGCTGCTGCAAATGTTGTTGTTATTGTTGTTGATGATGTTAATGTTGATGTTGTTGGTCAGCATTGACAAATCAACGGCCATGTTGCTTCTGCTGCTGCTGCTGCCGCCGCTGCTGCCGCTCGTCATAGATGGCGTTGGCGTCGAGCTCGTCCTGCCGCGTGGCCGCGTCTTCCTCAATTGCCGCCTCGTCGTCGTCGTCGTCGTCGTTGTTGTTTTTGTTTTGGTTTTTGTTGTCGCCGGCTGCTGCAGCAACAACACTTCAATGTTGCTGAGGCACTGCAGTCTGAACTTGACGTTTTGTGGGTGTAATATGTCTGTATGTGTGAGTGTGGGTGTATAATTAGTTGAATTTCCTTTCCTTTACTTTCACTTGTTTATGATATTCTAATTAATGCTGTTTATGGCTTAGGCACGTTTGTGTTCTTCTTCGTATGCGAGTTTTACGTTCGATTTGACTTTTAAGGCTACGTTTGAATATGCGCAGTGTTTGTTTTTTGTTCGTTTAAAATTAATTTTAGTTTAGTTAAATGTTTATTGCTTTTTGGTCTTGTAACTGAAGTTCGTTATCCTCCATTAATCATAATTTTGCAGAGTTTTTTTTTTTTTTTTTGTTTGTTTAGTTTATCTATTTATTACTAATAAAATTGTCGATATTTCTATAGCGATCTATTCGAGTTATGTATATGTATATAATAATAATTCGTTTAGTTTCCATTAACAATATAAACGATTTGAACGCGTTTTTTGTATAAATTGTTGTTTGTGCATTTCGATTTTATGTTACTTTTTATATAAAATAATATGTTTATGTTATCCCGTTTTTTCGTTTCGAGTTTTTTGTGGTTTTTCGTTTTTCGTTTTTCGTTTTTCGTTTCCGTTTCCGGGTTTAGAGCTAACGTTTTCGATTCAGAATTGAAATGAGTTGTGGATCCAGTGTTTATGCTTAGCTTTATCCAAGTGTTACTCTAATTACGTGTACATTAGTTAGATCAGTTCGTTTAATTCGCTGCAATGCCGCGTGCCCAAAATGCGGAGTGGGTTATTTGGAGAGGGTATAAATGAAACTTGCGTCAGTACTACATACAGACAGATACATATATACAAATACATATCGGGTATGTAAGCATAATATGTTAAATGAATGAAGGCGCGCTCACAAGCACATCTCATATACAATGTATAGAAACGTGCACACACACACACACACGCACACACACATACAGCACACACTTGGGGCCAGGATGCTGAATGAACATACAAACAATTACGGATCTACAAATTCTTTGGCATTTCTCTAATACAACTAACAAAAAACAAAAAAAAATTTAAAAAAAAAAAAAAAACAAACAAACAAAAAATAGCCTATGAAATACCAAAACTACGCCTAATTTACAAATCAAGATATTTAGTACTAAAAAGGTTAAGTGTGGCTTCTTTTTGGGGATGGGTGGGGGTTCTCTATTTTTGGGATGGGGGCCGGCGTTCGACAATGGGCTCACCTGGTAGGATGTGTGACTGGTATGCTTCTCAAAGTACCTGCAAATTGAGAAAGAAAACGAACAAATTTTAATAAACATATTTGGACATACGGCGTAAGCTTAGCTAGTTAGTTTAGACAATAAAGTGTTCAATATCAAATTGGAAAATTCATCTAAATATATAATATAAGATGCACATTAATATATATATATATGTGGTATATACCGAGTGGTGCGTTAGCCCAGACAACAAATAAACAATAAACATGCAACTTAAAGCAACAAGTAATGCATTAAAAAAAAGTTGGTTATTTATTTGGTTTCGTTTTGCAGTTATTTGTTTTTTGTCGTATTTCGTTTTTGTTTGGTTTGGTCTCAGCTAACATGAAATAGTTGGTTAAAATGGTATTATGGATAGGATTCAAGCTTGATGCGTTTTGACGGTCTTGGACCCAATTGCTGATCATCATCATCATCATCATCATCATCTGTATGATTATCAATAATGATGTTATTGTTACTGTCAGCATCGGGCGACATATTCTGAACCCCCCCATTTTCCTGCTGCACATTCTCTTCGTCGTCGGACAAGTCATAGCACGGATACGCCTCGCTGTGTGCTATTTTGCTGGATATCAACTTATTGTTGCCATCGTAGATGCACTTGCAAACCGTATAAACAACGGTAAATGACGGCTTAACCATGCAAATCGTCTCGGGCGGTTCAATGTCCGCCTCGGATGGCTCCACATTGGCATCAATGTTGACGGCATCTGTCGGATTGTTCCCGTTGGGATTCGCGTCCGGTTTCAATTGCTCAACTTTATCGGCCAGATCGATCGTTAGCGTACACTTCTCCAGCTCATGCCCGATATCATCGTAGTCCCCTTCGGGCACCAGATTATACATCCTGTTATTGCACAACAGCGCCAGCTTTTGCTGTGGCACAATCCCGTTGACCAGTGGAACATCTTCGCCGCTCGGCTCGCTGAGGGTTTCGCTCCAATTGGAACCACGGCCGGAATCAGTCTCGGATTCGGTATCGCTCCAAGCGTTATTCATCATTCACGTTTCTATCGGTTGTTACAGCTCTAGTGGAAGAACAGAAGAGATTCACAAATATTGCGCGTGCCGCCTACCGCTTGTCCAAATGATTTATCCGAATATATTTACCCACAAACAATAAAAATATCAGAATATCAATGATTTGATGATTTGTGCCTCTTGATGGTTAGTTTATCTATGTATATATATGCGAGATATATGCGGGCATGCAGTTCGACAAATTTAAGTTAAAACTTAAAAAAAAAAAAACAAAAAAAAAAATAAACAAAAAATACGTAAAAGTCTAATACAGGAGATTCAAGTCCTCACGGCGTTTTCAATCAGAAAGAATTGAGGCTGGACCTATTTGTCTTTTTTGCAGTGCCGAAATGCAAGCGGTAAATGACAGAGAGCGCCATACAGCTGTGCAATTGAGAGCGTGCGAGCGAGCAGCCAATAGAGTGTGGTGAATAACTTCGACATAGACGGCACAACGAACGAACGTTTGGAGAATGTCCCAAAGCGCGCTAAACGAGCGCAACGCAATGGAGCAAAATATTACAAGATGACAAAATATGCAGCAAACACTTAATTTGATTTACTTTTTTTTTCTTTCTCGAATAAATCATATATGCACAAATCACATACACAGGGGTACACAGATATATATGTGTACACATATTTACAAGCACTAACACATTTCGCGGGGCGGGGACGTGCATACACATGTGTGGTATTTATGTGTGTGTGCAGCAAGCAGCAGCACGGAACGTGCGTACATATACGTATATGTAAACAAAAGTTGGCGTTCAAGTTTTTAGGGCTTTTCTACGTACAAATTAAGATGTAAGCGACTTCAAAAACATATATATATATTTAGATGTGCATTTATATATATATAATGTATATATATATATATGTATAGGTTTGTTAAATATGAATGAATTGAAAACAATTAATTTACCCATCGTTCATACGCTGCGGTTTTCTAGCATGCATTACCATCAATGCAAAATTTTCGCCAATACGCTGCGCTTGTTGTTATTGTTGTTGTTGTTGCTGTTGTTTTGGTCTTCTGTTTTGGGGTTCCTGGCCGACGACGACGACGACGACGACGGGAACAGCAGGAGCGGCGCCAGAGGAGTCAGCAGTGGCATCAACTTGTCCACCCGCGCTGTTTCCTCCTCGCTCTTTCAAGATAATGGCGGCAGCCGGGCTTCTTCTTTGCTCGCCCTCTTGCTCTCCTGTTCCTGTGGCTCCTGCTCCCACTGCGGAACGCGCGGGTGTGTGTATGTGTGTGTGTGTGTTGTGGCGCTGCTGTATGCGTGCTTCACAGTATGTTGCGTGTGTGCGTTGTCTATAGGTGTGTGTGTGTGGGCTCTATCGCGGTCGCGCAGCAGTCGTCGGCAAGTGCCGTTTGCCGTTCGATGTTCGCCTGCCTAAAAACACGGAAATGTGTTTGCAAACATCAGCAGCTGGCCGCAGCGATAAACACAATCAAATTTGCATTTGATTGACTTTTCGTGGAAGCTGATCTGCGTTTCACGCCTTCAAAAGTGCTCGCGGCTTGCACTTTTTCACTGGAGTGTGTGTGTGTGTTTGTCAGGCTATATATGTGTGTGTGTCTGTACGTGAGTGTTGGTGTTGGTTGGTCGTCGTCGCTTCTTTGGCTTTTTTGGCTATTTGCTGTTCGATTTGGCTGTTTATCTTACCGCAATATGTTCGCCGCTTGCATTCACTTTCTTGGTAATGCAGCTAGCATGCGTTACTTTGGGTTATTAATCAAAAAATATTATAATTCGCCCAACTGCTGCGTTTGCTTTTGGCCTCTATACTTGATGATTTTTTTCAATTCTTCCACATTACGCTTTGTGCGCTCTTTCGTTCGTCGGCACGGCACGGCTGTGTTGAGTTTACAGCGATAGTTTATATATTTGTCTCTCTCTCGCTCTGTGTTTATCGTATATTTATCCCAGTCGCTCCAGTCGCCAGTAGGTACGCTCGACTGTCGACTATTTACAGCATGAGAAATTTCGGTGTGGTGAAAGTGATCCTATGTTATACTCAGAATGGCAATGTTGTTACTCAATTGAACTTTTAACTCAATATTTTTGCTCCAATGTAATGTTCACACAAAATCACTAGATTGTTATGTAAACGCACTGTAAATGCTGTTGAAATGTCGAAATGATAATATTAATAAAATTGACATGCATTAATTGTTTTTGTTTTCTTAGAAACTCAATGTATAACGTATATGTCTATTATAATGAAAATATATGTTATTGCCCCATTTTAAAAGGCCGCTAATTATCGATATTTACGAATGTTAAGTGTTAACATATTGTAAACCAAATATCGATTTGCCACCACAACCTTGAAGCGTCGAATTATGTTAAAATCAGATACGAAAGCGCCTAATCAAAAGCCGGCAAATATGTTGAACGTTCCAGACGACGATGTGAGTTACAATCCAAGTTAAATGTGCGAACTGCACGTTTACACATATAATAAAATATTTTATATTTATATTTGTATTTCCATTTGCAGCCTATTAGAAATCACATCGTCTTGACACCCAACGGGGAATACGTTCAACACATGCTGAAGGTAAGCCCCAATTTTGATGCTCAATCGCCAGCTCATCCTCGTTCCTTGCAGCTGTGCGAGCATTGCGTGCTGCGCCAGAAGATGGTGCTCCTAATGACCCAGCACAAAATGTGTTTGTCGCGCCTAATGGAAAAGCCGCGCTCGCTAGTTCATCTGGAGCGCTGGATAAACGTTCGGCTCAAGGACATTGAGAGTGCACCGCGTTGCATTCTCGAGCTGGCCAATTGCGTGCGCCGGCCCGATCTCGTTATATTCGATATGCACGCGATTGTCCACGAGCTGGTCACCCGACCGGTGCTGGAGCAATGCGC